>OV884027.1:1487097-2737097 GCA_930367265.1 Catocala fraxini
GCTTAGAAGGCAAATGCTAGCCTGCAAATTTCTATTTCTGATCATTAGCTGCTATCGACACTTTACATTACAGTGAGACCTAAAGAGCACTGGAGCAATATGGTGGACTAATTTTATTTTATTTTAAAATAATATAACACTTTACATTACAGTAAGTAACACCCAAAGCGCACTGGGGCAATATGGTGGACTAATTTTATTTTATTTAATAATAATAATAAAATACTTCACATTCTAATACAGAATAGAGACCCATGTCCAGCAGTGGGACAGTTTGTATATAGGGTTGATATTATTAAGTGGGACATAATAATTTAGTTTTACTGTAATTAGCTTAACCTTATGTAGCTGCGTAACATAGGCTACTCTTTACGCTAAATTTGGAAATACTTTCCTTATCAAATACGAAAGTGCTAGATAAAACTGACTGATAAAAAAGGCCAAGTGCGTGTTGTATCACGTTCTGTAATCGGGATGAACACCTACAATAAAAATTAAAAGTTAATAAAATATCTATACTTATATTATAAAGCTGAAGAGTTTGTTTTTGAATTGAGAATTTGCCCCGTTTTTGCAAGTTTTCATTGATGCTTTGCTTCTATTAATCGTGATCGTGATGCTACATAGCCTGTAGCCTTCCTCGATAAATTCAATGCTAATTGTAACCCGTGAAGATCACCATGGACTACATTACTACCTGGTTTTAAGTGATTCTGTTGATTATAATTATATGTAGTGTGGCTGTTTGATGTTCCTTTCTTAATAAAATACAAATAGGTACACCTAATCAACAGTTAGAGCATCTAAAAAATGGTAAATATTAAAATACATTATTATTTCATATTTGTTGTTTTTTTAATCACTATCAAATCATTTAAATGTATTTAATGTAAATTAATATAATTTATTACTACTTACCTGACAAGTTACTCTTTTTAATTTTGTAAACTATTTCTATGAGATTCCTTTTTATTTTCAAACTGTATAATGTTACTAAAACATTTCATATTCAAATATAGACACTGGGTATAACATTTTTCTTTGTTGTGGACTTCACAAACATTCAGACAACAGACACAAACACCTTAACACGGAATAACCTTTTGGGGATCTCACAAATTTGAACCCATAACACGCGGCGCGCGGGCAATGGCAAGGCCAGCACTACGCCATCTGTGCAATCAAATGTATTATACCACTGCACTTTCACTTAGACAGCAATATTATGTAATACCATCAATCCTGTCCACCTATCCTAATCTGGCACATGCCAATACCAAACAAACAATTATTATCCCAGATTGATGATTTCCTTATCATTTATGTATTGTTTACCTATGTTTACTTTTGAGAGCCTATTACTATTAAAAGCTTTCAAATACAGAAAGTGTGTTTAAAGAAGCACACTGCCTGACTCCTTTCCAGACTACTGATTATCCTGACATAAAAATGTTAGTGGCGTGTTTTCTGATCCAGGAATTTAACCCAAGACCTTACATTAAACATGAGACTAAATGTTAACTAAGGCAACAGCCATTTGAGGCAAATAAAGAGAATTGCATTGTATCCACATTAGTATTTCAATAAGTAAAATAGTTATGTGTCAACATTTACATAGATTTAAAAACAATGGGCTGACTTGCATATTATAAGTCACTAGCCCAGCATAGAGACAGTTTATAACCAATGTAAATGAAATCATATTATTTTACATTAAATTAAATAACCTATTGAGTCACCATGGTACACCAATGGCAGGATTCAATAGGATTTTAATTATGTCTTGTATTTGAAGTTTTGACTAACCTGCCAAATCTTTAAATACTAGACTAGATTTAACTTTGCTTTGATTTCTACATACAGAAGTATTTCTATGCATAGTATACAGCTTCTCTAAAGGTATTTATAAACAGTGTTCAACAAGTACCATACCTCTATGAAGCCCTTCATGTTCATGTGATCTTAATAAATTACTATTTCAAAAATTAGATTTTGCATGAAGCTAACTGTCAGAGCTAATAAAATAATGGTTATTTCAGCATTTAAGCTCTGTTGCCTAGACAGAATACTTTTTTATTTAACCAAGACAGTTATATTGAACTATTAACCTTTTAGGCCACAGTAGCACTTCGGTGGCCAGACAAAATAGGTTTACAATGATGTCTGGCATTCCAGTAATTGACAAGTTAGTAAATTTACTTTTATCATTACCAAGCAAGTAGGTTTCGCCTATTTGAATGGTTGCACAAAACTCTATAAATCTATGTTTATCTATTTTCTAATAAAGGGAATTTCCTAAGGGTAATAGAGATACCAGAGATATTATGTATGAAACAAAGAGTTGCAATCTTACCTTATCATATGTTAATCTTCTAAATATGTTCTTTTTATTTGCAGAAAATGTGTGCTCCTTTATTTTATCTGATACTTTAGAGCCTACCCACAGTGAGTCTGCATTGGTCTGTAGCATCGCAAGGGGTGTGACTCCTCGCAAGTTAGGGACATCCAAACTAGCATCTCCCTGACCATTAAAGAAAATAATATTACAATAACACGATCATGAGTTGAAAATATCACAATGTATAATACTACTTCACTGACATATAGGATAAGTGTTGATATGGCGGTGGTGTTACGGGCGAGGATGGCCCAGTGCAGTGCCGTGTTGCCGTGCGAGCGGTCGGCAGGTCGTGTGGAGGCGCCGAGTGTCAGCAGCAGGCGTGCAGGATCCACAGCAGATACCTTCCAACACGCCCACATGAGCGGCGTCATGCCAGCAGCGTCTGGCTCATCAGGCGCAACGCCACGAGCCACTAAGTACGCCACTACGGCTGTGTGCCCAAACTGCGCCGCCAGGTGCAAGCATGCGCAGCCCTCAGCATCCCGTAGCGTAGGGTCAGCACCCGCACGAACTAGCAGCACAGTGGCCTCAAGGTGACCCTGACGAGTGGCCCAGTGCAAGGGTGTTGACTGCAGCTCGCCTCCGATAGCATCTACTGTGGCGCCCTTCGTCAGCAAGTACTGAATTATTTCGCGCCGATTATTTATTGCTGCCCAGTGCAGCAAAGTCACAGTCTCATGATCCGGCTGGTTCACATCCCAACCCGCTTCGACGAGCTCTTTGACACGGCTGAAGGCGCCGTACTGCGTAGCTTTCACGATGTCGAAACCGCTGTAGTCACGTTCGAGGGGCACTGGTGGAGGCTCGCGCGGCGGCGGCCCGTCGCCGTCGGGCTGCGACTTGCCGCATTGCCCACTGGCAGCAGCGCCGCATGTACTGTCGTACATACTTCTAAAATCGGCCTGGCGACGTAGAAATCATCAGCACGTATTCACGAAAAAACAACCAGCACAATACACTTATTTATAAACACTCGACTTACTACGTTTTTATTTATACGACAAATAAATATTACAACATTTACAACCAAACTAAACACCGACTTATTGACATTTCACTATTACAGTGTTACCTGCACCAATATATTTTTAATTTTGATAAATTTAGTCTGCATTGTACTCAGCGTACTCTTTCAATTTAAGCTTCCCGTACTTAAAATCAATTTATACTTGGCATAATCCTATTCTTAAGTTTACACCACTATAAAGTGTTAACTTTACCATATTATTATGCTTTTATGTAGCAGACTTGATGAATTTATTAAATTTTATTATCATCTTTTTTATTATTTAGAAAATCTCTTTGAATGGCTGAATAAATAAACATGTACTTAATATGTAAATAAACCTAAAAAACATAATAGATGAATCTCGCCAAAAGCCTTAAAGAATACCAACTGATAAAATTTTCAAGGCTTTTCTTTATCTTAGTTGTGTTTATTTCACCTGAGGTATTATCACAGTATGATATACGTTAACATTTTAATATGTATTGATAAGCATACAAATTCTTCACTGACTCGGGACTCGCCTAAATGATTTCTGGGGTGAACGTATACACTTTAATCATACACAGGGTTGCCAAAATAAAAGCATATATGTTTCATATAATATGATTATGGCATTATATCATGCCGATTCACAATTTCACACTGAGTTACGTAGGTAGTAATATGTATTCTATGACGGACTATGAAAGTACGTCCGGTAGGCAGCAATATACTCGATTGATTAATGCAAAAGCTGATATAATTTCAGTTGTCGCAAAAATCTTTCCTTTAGTTTTCAAAGTAGCTTTGATTGCGAAAAATGATTAATTGCCAGCTAATACCCAAATATCAGAGAGTCAATATGTATCTAATACATACTATAAGAGACATCCCAGTTAAAATTACTTTTGTAACTCGAATTAGAGTGTATGAATCATCGTAACAAATAACACGAATTATCACTCTAACAAATATTAGAATATTTAAAACATTCCAGCATGTGTATACGCTACTGCTTAATTAATATTAGTTCTGAACATTACGTTCCTGTAACCGCCCAGCTCTCAATGACCGCGCCATCCTTTAGATTCGCGGCTTCTTAGTTTTTATAGAGTATCTTGGATATTAAATTCCTATATAGCACCAAGCTTTAGCGGCACATTGATATAGGTTATTAAAATGTTACTCCGGGTTTATCGTGTCTTAGAATATTGTTATTCCGTGTTCGAATTGAGGAAATGTAGATTGTCGAAATGTATACGCCATTTAACCCTTATGAAAGACTCCACACAGTGCGGTCCAGGATGTGGTAGTAGCAGTTTCAAAGAAGTTGTAATTTATTACAATAGATTTTACTGAACATTTAACAACCTTGATATCTACATTGTATTAGCTCAAGGACTTAAGACCGTTTGGCCTAGTGTCTTTTTTCACTCAGTGCTAAGGCCAAAAATAAAAGTACCTACTTTATCACTTTCGTCTGATACTTCTGTAAGCACCGCGTGTGTGCTATGGGAGTGTGTAGACATCTGCACCGCGACCGCCAAGTTTGGCATGGCTCTGCTTCTGCTGTGTGTAGTAGGTTACATCGCCTTTCCATGCTGACCGGGATCGCCTCGTGTTCGAATGCGCAACAAATATCTCTTTATCCATTCTATGTGTATTACTGGTCTGCGGCTCAAGATACACATTATAAAAAATATTCTCAAGAGATTAGTCATTTTAAGTTTAGATGCCACTGAAAGCTTACTAAAAGAAATTGATCCTACGGAAGTAATTTCTTCCGTAGGATCAATTATACTAACACAAATCATGATCGAAAATAATATCGAAAAAAGTAAAGGAAAATGACAGCTTATTCCCTTTCCCTGCATACCCTCAAATACCAAAATAAAATTACCTACGAACACATCTACTCAATGTAAACACAAGTAGGTAAATAAAAAAACACATTAATAAATGTTGTTTTCTATATGCAGAAGAAAATATACCAAGTAATTAGTTATTAATAAGATCAAGTACTGTTACATTTTCAAGAGTTCGATGAGAGCTAACGTGCTTTTAAATAGCAATAATTAATTGTAACAAATTTGCTATCATCAATTTGCCAGGCGCTAATAATTTCAATCCTTTTTTGATTTGTTTTATTTGTTCCTTAGATTAATATTTCTTTGTAGTATTGTAAGGTAGCGTACAGGTTGATTTCTATGGAAGTGAATCCATACTTACAAAATGTCTAAAGCCTTAACCATATTACAATTTACCCTCTTTCACAAATGCACAAGTAGGTATTCGTAACCGTGCGTCAAACAGATTTATAGACCTAGCAATTCACATGAGAGTCAAAGTGGCGGGTGTACCATTACGAATCATGTTGTACCACTTACCAAAAAAATGTACCTAAATTGTACTAAACTGTACCTAGGTCTAAAAAATGTGTACCCAATTCAGAACGACATAATTTCGAAATTAAAATACACCCGCCATATTGACATCAATACGGCGGGGGTACTATCATATTTTATTACTTAACCATTATTCATAAAATATAATTACACCAAAAAATTGTACCTAAAAAGTACCTCAAGTAAAAAAAAAACACACTTGATCCGTTGGATAGTTTCTGAGAAATAAAACAACCGTGACTAGTTTACTTATGCTTATTATTATAATGAAATAAATATCTAGGTAAATAGTACATACTTTTATGTCGCACGCGGCTCCACTCACGTGTAAAATTGCTTTACCAAGTAAAAGTATAAATGACAATTTTAATAAGTGAACATAAATTTTGACCCTTTTATTTCCGTCCATACATTATGCAATTAACAATAAGTGAATTCGGAGTTTTGGTTATAAAATTATTTAGGTCATCAAAACATTTCCATTCAGCATTACGACGACAATGAGCCCGATAGTGGCCAATATTGTGGATGTTTGTCACATCGCCGCCGGACGGTAAAAACTCTATTAATCCTAGAATTTCGTATTTTGTATTGTATAATGTTATTTCTATAGGTATGTCTTTAAGATAAATTACATCAGTTTGATTGAGCTCGAAGGCTATTGTATTTTTTATATCGTATTTTAATGTTCGTATGCCATTGCAGTCATTACGTCGACATTTCAAAATATTATTATCATCACATAACATAGACTTTACCGATTGATTGAGCATACATATATTTGGCATGTTAAAATTAAGAGGTTTTTTAAATTTTTCTTTGTACTTTGTTAATCACACATTCAGTATTCGTACATGAGTCTAGTACAAAGGCACTGTAAATTGCGTCTATCAAAATATTATCAAAAATATAAGTTATATTGCATTCGCAAGAAATAAAATCTTTATCATTATTTTTTTTTGGTTTAAAATAGGACTGAAGCAGTTGTGCGCGGTACTTGTATAAATCTGTTCTGGTAGTTTTAACATCAATCATTTTTTTTATAAACTGACAGAATTCACTTTGATGATTGAGTACAACAGTATTTAAATAAAACCCTTCAACACACCCTACTGCAATGACTTGTGCAACCGAGTCGAATGCGCAAGTATTCGACACGTATAAATCCTTCATGCCACTTCGTAGTCTCGTTCCATTTAACAATAGTGGTAATGGTTTTGGGCACATTTTCCCCCTTTTTTGCTTGATGGTTTTTCGAACATTACCTTTGCCTCTCCAATTTTCAGAAAATGATGGAGTTTTTGAAAAAATTGAGTCTGTTGGGAAATCGTCTTCTGTTTTATTTACCTTTGTTTTCGTATGTTCTATTTTTTTCAAGTCACCTTTTCTTTTTTGTTTTCTGTCTATATTTTCTACTTTACCTATAGCTTCTTTTAATTCCCCATCTATAAAATCTACATGTTTAACGATAAATTGATCCAATCTCAATCTATTGGATTTCACGTCAATATGACACAAGTATCTCTTGAGGGGTTTAAAATAACTTTCCACGTTGGAGGAAGACGGAGTTCGGTTTTCTGAACGATATATTGGAATCATTACATTTGACCACAATGGCAGTTGCTGTATTAATCGGGTTAGTGTTGGTATTAAAGTAGGCATGTAAAATAAGTTTTCGTGTAATAAGGAGTCACTGTCATCGTCTGTTAATGTAACTAACAGATTTTCGCGGTCTAATTTATCCTGATACCATTTGGGAAATGTAAGTTCATCTTTAATGTCTGTAGTTTCTTTCAATGTAAGTTGTTCTGGCAAGCTATTATGGTTCAAATCTTCAAAATCTGGACAATTCGTTGTTTTGCACAATATTTTTAACCTTTTTTTAGCTTCATCGCATGGAGATCCTGTCTCATCGAATTTATTCAGAGCTACAGTTATTATGTCTACGATTGTTTGTTTTGCAGTTAAATATTCATCCACATGTTTAAGGTACAAAATACACTTACAATAAAAAAATTTGGTTCTGTTATCTACATTCCGAAAACAGTTAAGGCTATAGATCGTTTTTATGAAGTGGCTTGTGTCTATGCGAACATATAACGAGTCGGGACATGTCTCATTCGCATCAAGTTTCCTGAAGGATTCTAGAAGATAATCATTTGTGCACTTATGCTCAGTAAAGGTTTTGATTGTGGCTCCAATTAATGCCGAAGATTGGTCCAAGATCACTTCGTTAGGAATGGGTTTCCGACCTTTCCAAGATTTTAACCAGTTGTTTATTGTTTCCATTGTCTGAGAACTTGAGACCATTTGAGCGACCGGAACGCTTCTTTTATTTTCTTCACTGTACATCATAGCAACGTACAGGAAAGAGTAATTTTGCACAATTAAGTTGGTTTCCTTGAAAATACTGCCCGTTGCGTCGATACTAAGTATAACTCTGTGTTTTTTTTTGTATTGATTGTAGTATATTTCTTGTGATGTCGACCAATAATAAATATAAAAATGTGGGTGAATTGTTAAGTGTTTAATGTAATTGTTGTAGGGTTTTTCGTTTTGGGCCATGTGCAATAAAGCCAAAATTGGATCTTTATGGTAATACTCGCTATGATTACTTTCATGTTTAATCTGTCGTAGCGTTCCATGTGAAGGTAAATGGGGTGGTAGACGATCCCCTACTTCCATTGCGTCATTAAGTAACTGTTTATGAATCGTTATAGGAGCCTCGTGTTTCATATTTTCCATCAACTTTTTGCGCCTTATGAGTGACAGCTTGATTTTTTTCCTAAATTATGTTTAACATTTTTATTAAAATCTGTAATTAAACTGGTGCAATAAGCAATATTTTCTGTAGGATATGTTATTACTATTTTTATTTTAGCATTACATTTTTTACATACACCGATGCAAGTCACTCTGTCATTGTATTTAACATAATAGGTTTTAAAGCACCAACTGCAAGGAAATTTCGTCTTTTCCCATATTTTCTCCCTTAACAAGTCTGCCCACTCATATTTAGGTAATATCCACTTTTTTTGGTCTAACTCGATTATTGGCTTTCATACGAACAGAGCATTTAGAGATTGGCCGAATTCTCCTCCATTGATATAAATCAAGTGAAAAATTAAAAGACATACCTTCTTCGCAACATGTAATATTGTCCATAACATATAATTCTTCTTCAATCTCGTTTTCTGTATCAATATCTTTGGTAATTAATATATCTTCATCTTCAGTTTTATTTTCAGAACCCACATAATTTTTATCTTCACTGTTTTCGTCATCCAAGGGAGAAAAGTATTCAAAATGTCTTTTGATCGACAAATAAAGTGCTTTAGGCGATATTTTATGTTGAAGTTCAGTAGACATTTTTGAAAATATTTCACTGCACGGCGAAGGTAAATTATTTTTCGATGGGAAATGATGTTTATATTTACAAAACACTTTTTTCTGTTCATTTAAATCAACAACAACTTTTTTTCCACGTTTCATAGCGACTAATTATATACGATTGTAATGGAAAATATATGAATGATAATAAAGTAGATAACTTTATTGTGAACTATGAAGCTCATAATGATTAATCAAGAAACAGGGTGCAAATTGCAAATTATTTATCAACTACCCGCATCACACTTTATCATGAATGTACATTTACGAAGCTAGTTTTAACAACAATTAATTACGTTGACTAAAAGTTAAATGTTATTTATTCGTAATTACTAAATATTATTATTATTATTGATATTATATTATTATTAATATAATTAAGTAATTACGAATTATTAAGTAACTGTTGATGACCTAAATAATTTTATAACCAAAACTCCGAATTCACTTATTGTTAATTGCATAATGTATGGACGGAAATAAAAGGGTCAAAATTTATGTTCACTTATTAAAATTGTGATTTATACTTTTACTTGGTAAAGCAATTTTACACGTGAGTGGAGCCGCGTGCGACATAAAAATATGTACTATTTACCTAGATATTTATTTCATTATAATAATAAGCTTAAGTAAACTAGTCACGGTTGTTTTATTTCTCAGAAACTATCCAACGGATCAAGTGTGTTTTTTTTTACTTGAGGTACTTTTTAGGTACAATTTTTTGGTGTACCTAATTATATTTTATGAATAATGGTTAAGTAATAAAATATGATAGTACCCCCGCCGTATTGATGTCAATATGGCGGGTGTATTTTAATTTCGAAATTATGTCGTTCTGAATTGGGTACACATTTTTTAGACCTAGGTACAGTTTAGTACAATTTAGGTACATTTTTTTGGTAAGTGGTACAACATGATTCGTAATGGTACACCCGCCACTTTGACTCTCATCAATTCACGAACACGTTTACCTACCCCAGTAAAATCTAGATTAACATCAAAACCTGAAAGGGCACTAATTTGGCTTTTACATAAATCATTTAACACAATCAATATAAGCTATCTCATTCATAGTTATACTCACTGGATCGATTGACTGCTAGCGCAACGTTTGGAAACAGTAGAATTATTTTTGAGCATATTGCAAATTATATAAGGTCTGTCACTAATGGACAACATTCTTCTGGATGAACGCGCACTTAGACTAACCCATTGGCGGATAATTTACTTACAATCATCTAACTATACAGATTAACCCAATTAAAAAACAATAATTGTAGCTTTCGACCTTTAACTTGCGAATATCCACTCGTTCAAGTCATTGTCAGTCTCCGTAAATAGGCATAATAAGAAAACTTCAAATGTGGATTTTATAATTTTATTGTAGACTTAATTATTACGCAGACAGGACGCAGACTCCACCTACAGCCTTGATTTTCCTCTCAGCTGTTTTTGAGAAGAATTTAGCTTTAACTATAACAGGCTGTTTGGGCAGTTTGCCTTTGCCAAGGACCTTGTAGTAACCCTGAAAAAGAAACAATGTTTAGAATACAATAAAATCAATTGCACAATTAAATGCTGTTGTTAAATTAATAGAGAATTTATTCTGCAACTATTTGCATACATAAGTAGATGCTATGCTGAAAAAGGAAGCATAATGAATCCTAATATTTATTTTCTTTTTTTAATTATATTATTTCTATTGGGATTTTTGTCTAAACCCATCCAATATTAACCCCATCATACCTTATAACATCACTAACTAATATTATAAAAGCAAATGTGAGTTTGTTTTACACCTGAACTACTCGGCCATTCACCATGAAATGTTATACATTGTCAGGGGCACAGTGGCGCTCATAGCCAGTTGCACTCACTGATCGGTAAATGATTAGCGAGGTTAAGCAACGTTGGCTGCGGTCAGTCTATTGATGGGTGACCGCGTAATGGTATTTCATCTGAGCGTCTCCATGCTTCAGAGGGCATGTAAAAAGTCAGTCCCGGTTGCTGTCAAATTGACAGCAGTCATTAAGCCATATCAGAGGCCTACAGCCGGCTTGAAAAACTCTTGACAACAGGCTGGCCACTAACCACACGAAAAGAAGGGGCATAGGGGCATCTTTAATAGAAAAATAAGCACTGATACTGATATTATCTAGCCTACATTTACGCCATAGGCTAAAAGCCATAGGCTAAATCTAATATACAATAAATATTTTACCATTTGAAAAAAGGAAATGCTATATTGAATTCAAAATATATGTAGAGCAAACATTTTATATTTCTTAGGTGCCTATTATGGAAATATTGAAAAGTATTTTAGAAAGAAAGAAGAAAAGAAAGAAAAACCGTTTATTTGCCACAGATACAGTTCAAAAAGGAAATACATACTTACAATATAACTTAACATTAATTATTAGAAACGTGCAATCTGTGGACAGATTGGTACGCACTCAGCATTGTTGCTATATTGTGGTCCATAGGGGATCCACAATAGAGCGCTGATTTTCAGTGCGGACCTTTAGATGTCGCACGGACGTAAGTCAGCCTAGCCCTTTTACATATTTTAAATTTAATCATGTGTCATATATAATATTATAAACGCGAAAGTTTGTATGGATGTTTGTTTTGCGATGAAACTTTGGTATATAGATAGCTAGAAACCTGGATTCACATAAGTTATTTTTTATCCAGATATTCCCATGGGAACGGGATTTACGCAGGGGAAAACTAGTGTGTCATATTTGAAAACCAAATAGATCAATGTTAGTGGGATAGACCAATATAAAAATACCTATATTAAATGAGACAAAATAGTTACTTACAGCCTTGACAATGTTGATGACTGGGACCTTGCCATCAGTAGCGCCTGCATACTTGAGACGTGACTGTTCTGACACAAGAGTCCACAGCTTGTCAAGGTTCAAAACAGGGCAGAACAGCTTGTTTTTCCTCAAGTGGAAGTTCCTCATACCAAGCTATAACAAAAGAAAAATACAATTAAATCACTGAAAATAATCATCACTATGAATATTATAATTACATAGATTTATTTATATGAGGATGGATGGATGGAATGCAATCATCGTTATTCAGTGATTGTAATGACTGTAGTAACAACCTTTCTTTCTCTGTTCAGCAGATAAAGTGCTTTTGATTTCATAGTCAATTTACTCAAGGTAGTAAATGAACTAACATCTACTTCACATGTCATACTTTTGGTATGCAATTCAGCTTATGAGCTCAACCAGTGAACTCTGGCTAATACAATGCTGAATTAAAAGATAATTGTTAATTAATTATTTAAAATAAAAGCAAACAATAACATTTTGAAGATCAAAACAATAAATAAATTATGCAGCTTGTTAGTCTTTATGTAAGTATTTGTTTCTTTGAGCTTATGGCATCCACTGCAGTTTATTTTGCACTAAAATACAATTTACATCAACTACTGCAGTTGAATCACCTATATGTAGTATAATATATACGACACAATTTGGTACTAGGATGGTTCTAGACTAAAATAACTGAAGATCAATCACAGTTTATCTTCGTATTTTCTTAAGCTCTATGGCAACAATGCAATGGGTCATAATGATAGCTACAAATAAAACAATACTCACTTTACCGAAGTACCCTGGATGATACTTGTCCATGTTGATTCTGTGGTGGTGCTCTCCACCAGCGTTACCGCGACCACCGGGATGCTTGCGGTGCTTGCCTGTAATCACCAAGAAAAGCTAGATATAGATTAAGAAAGAAACATATCTACAGGTGGATGGCTCACAGGCATAGGCTTATTTTGTTGTCATATCACTAGAAAGCTATGTACTCATGAATCAGGTATATGTATGAAAATGATGAAGTTCATTTACACATGCTTCATAATAGTTCTAGTATCTCTGTACCAGTGTCAGATTGGGCTACCGACATACTATAACCTAAAAGAAATTGCATGTGAATTGTTTATTTTCGTTACCAATCAGCGATCAAATGACTGCGTTTATAATTATTATCATACAAATCGAGATAATACTTTATATACAGAGAAATATACTCAGAGTCTTCAGACTATACTACTATGTACTTGGTGTCGTTGGAAATTCATAGGTTAAGTCGGAATATTGTCACTATGTTTTGGCTCGTATATGAAACGATTTACAAAAATATATAAACCGTACTTACCAATACGACCGTGGCCATGGCTCACATGTCCTCTCAGCTTCCTAGTCTTCTTCTTGGAGGTGGCCTGCAGCGGAACAACAAATTAAGTTTAGAATAGTGTTTCATTATCGTCATTAGAAATATTTTGCTGTAAAACACTGAAAGCACTTCTATCACACCGAGCACTATTCGTTTTGGTTATATATTATGAGATTACAAAAATAAAATTGGATAATATTTGTAAAATTTAACACGAACCATATTATCGTCTTCCGTCAAGTTTTGAAAAGAGGACTCAAAAGAAGGTGTATTGACTATGGTCTACTAGTGTTGCAAGAATATTGAATATAATTAGTTTTAGTTGAGTCAATGTTATATATATAAAATATTTATGCTTAATTATTATTGTTCTTTTTATGCTAAAGAAAATAAGATAATTATATCTAGACATAATGTAAATGCATTGTATCTCGGCTTTAGATGCCATACAATCATAACAAGATTCTTATTTTAATAACAATTGTTCAAATTAAATAAAAATACAATTGTGACCAATGAGATACATTAATCATATAGTAAATGCTATAGCAAGGTACTGTTGCTACATAATAAATAAACACACAATGTATTATCCATTACAATTTTTAGATACATCACTTGTTTATAGTATTACTAATAGGAAGACACTATTAAACAGACATTTCAATTTCAGACAGTACTCTGTGGTCAGTACCTTTCCAGAAAATGGTGGGATTGTGTATCAAAATTGAGCCTGACACGTATTTTACGAAATATCACAAATAATTTGAGAAAAATTTGCAATGTTATTATGCTAATCATAATTATATCTCTGTAACATCATTAAATTGTGAAAAATGGAGTTCCGCGAGACGTTATTGGCTGCTCAACGAAATCAACAACAAAAGTCATCTGTGAGTAGTACTTATATATTTTGCGAATTAAATAGGGACATCCTTTTGTTTTGAAGATAGGTCAATCATTGAATATGTTAGCAATTTACCACTTGAATTCTGTTTACAATTACAACTCGCCAAGGTCTTAGTATATTATACTTTGAAAACTACTCTTCCTTAGTTTTGTTGATTCATCTATATGCATTGACATAAATTATTATTTCAGGAAAGTTTATATTATAAAGCTCGCTTTGATCCACCCAAGAAAGAACAGAAGCAAAAAGATAGGCTCTCTGCAAATATACAAAAGTTTCTGGCAAAGAAAGATGAAGAAGAAAAACAAAAAAAAGTAGAAGCACAGAAGAAAAGGGATGAACTTCACGCTATGCGAGATCCTAAGGCCTTGAGAAAGATCCAGAAAACATTAAAAGTAATCAAGTCTGCCAATAAATCAGTGCTTGCGGATGCCATAGACAGGGATAACACAGCTGTGACCAGAGAGGGTCCTGATCAACCAGACCAAGATGACTATGGCTATGAATCTCAGGAGGCAGCCGCTCTTTACGAGAAAATGATGGAGAAATATAGTAAGATACCAAATGAACCAAAATTTTCATCAGCGAGTAAGTGTCATTCTATACATTTAAATAGTACATTTCAGTCAAAAGCAATTGTCATAACATATTTGTAAAATATTACATATAATATTTTACAAATATGTTATAATGAATATTACATATAAATATGTGTAAAATTGTCATAACATATTTGATGTGAAAGTGTATGAAGATGTTAGGATATTAATTTGTTACTCAATCACATGTAAACAACAATGAATAGTCCTGGGTGAAACTTGGCACACAGATAAATGATTGAAAAAATATTTATTTAAATATATTAGGGTCAAGCTGCTGATAAAGATATATAGTAAGGAAATAGCTATACCTTATGTCCATATTGAATATTAAATTACTACTTGGTCAATCTGATATCGAAACTGACTAGTACATAAATTATGTCCATAGGCAATTTTAGTTAAATGAGGCAATATATAACATTGAAAAAATCAAAGTATTTTCAAAAATTTATAATTTGCAAACAATAAAAGACAGTAACAACTGTTTTATAACAATTATTGTTTCCAACATTGATATTATATTTCATATTACACATTTAACAGACTAAAACTAAAACAGTCAGTCAGTATCATTACTTACTGTCTGTTTGTCTGTTTAGTTCTTCTAAATTTGGCAATTCATTTTATAAAATTGATACTATTATTTAGAGATGTTTCTAAGAGGATTATTCTATAAAGCAAAAATATTCTAACATTTATCACAATATTTTATACTCTATAGAAAATAGCATTTAAAAGAGAATTATTAAAATAATTATTAAAATAAAGGAACAGTAATTACTATTTATTAAATTGCTGTGAGAAAAAGGGGATGTTTTGTTTTAGTTCTCTCCCACTCATGCACTAAAATAGCAGCTTTGTCACAGCTGTGTCCTTTTTTTCATTTATTTGATTATAAAATTATCTGGCCTATTCAACCAGATTTGAAAGCTATTTGGCCTTATTTGATTAGGTGTGGATTAAAAATATATCTGTATTTTAGATACTGGCTGATGTAACTTATTGATGAAAATAATAAAAAATAATAAGTTAACCCTCTTAAATTAATAAATAGCAAAGTCACTGGATAACTAAAAATATATTGTTGGCAACTTGATTAGATCAAGTTGCCATAAATATATTTTAATCTCTTTCATAGCTTGTGTACATAGTAACACAGAATATTGGACACTATGCTAAACACTTATAAACTTTGCTGTTCACAAGTGTTGAATTGTGACCTAAATTTATAAATAATTTTGTATATATATATAATACAAGTTTGTAGTGACATCTTTACTAGTAATTAGTTAAATTAAAAATAAGAGCTATACCAATTTTGTGCTTGTTTTTAATGATGTATTAAATCAAGCTTACATTTATAGTTTGTTTAATATAAATAAATTAACAATAAATCCTCTTTTAAAACGCGCAATTTCATCAGTTTTTTATACATCTATAGCAGTCGTTATTGGGAAGTCAGTGCCCTATAATATACTGACACTGGTCTATCGTTAGCCTTCGGGTTGCGGAGGTCAGGTGGCAGCCGCTCCGTGTAAAAACTGATATCCAGTTCAATCCGGTTAGACCAGAAAAGCCGACTCCAAGTGAGTTGGGATTAATAAAGGCTAGGGAGAAGAATGTCATTGACATAGGGTCTGTTTGCATTCGATCGCTAGGTGCCGGTGCGGGTTCGATTTTCGAATTGGGTAAAGGGTCTTTATGTTATTTCTGCCAAAATATTCTCAATAGCAATACGGCGTCTGGAAATGTTCTTCTTCTTTTCATGTGGTTAGTGGCCAACCTGTTGTCAAGAGTTGTTCAAGCCTGTAGGCCTCTGACATGGTTTGGCATGGTTTTTTTTGTCATATTAGTTGTTTAATAATATAAATAATCTCAACCTTGCCAACTTGTCAACTGTGCCACTGCTGGGCACGGGCCTCTTCTCAGTATGGGAAGGGTAAGGCATAGTCTTCCATGCTAGCCCATTGGTAGATTTCTCACATCAAGAATATTATATACAACTATAAGACATGCAAATTTCCTTACGATGATCCATCACCATTAAAGCAGGTGATATTTAATTATCTAATATGCACATAACTTTGAGAAGTCAAAATGCATTTGTCGGGATTGAACTCGAGACCTCTGCATGGCAGACCAATGTTCTCCGACTAGGATATTGCTATTATACATTAACTAATTATTATCCTTTTATAAATATTGATCATCAGCATTTCTAGATAATGATTGAAGGACCGTGGAGAGGCCTTTGCCCTGCATTGGGAGATTAAGGATTTAAAATAATAATAATAATTTATACTTATTATTTATGAGTAATCTACAATTACTACTGTTTTCAGGCAGCAGTGTCAAAAAAGATCTCAATGGCACTAGGGAACGAGTGAAACATGCCTTGAGACATGAAGACGATCCTGTACCACACAAGAGACGTAGAAGAACCGAAAATGGAGGTAATTTATTTTGTTGACAACATTATTTCGTATTGCTGGAATATCTTATTGTTAGAACTAAGACAATTTTATTATTTACCAATTAAAGAATAAACATGTCATATAATATGATCATGGGCAAAAGATATTGTGTAATAAGTATTCTTAATGTGAGCTACGGATAATAAATTTGTAGCATGGACCATTCCAAACATTAAAACCTTGTACATCAAAACTCAGCTTAACTTTTGATGCATGCGGATGTTGAAACCGCAACACTGCGCGTATTGTCGGTGACCATCTCTTTACGGCATCAGCCTGTACTGAAAATGGTTTGATCATCATGCCATAATAATGTTAATAATTGATTGAAATCTAGAACCTAATTTGCTACATACCTCACTGATGGGGATCGGTCTCTAAAGAGATTTTTACACACCATCTAAAGTTAATCTTGAAAATGATGAAGAAGAAATATTGTCTTTAGAAACACTAGTGTTAATGTCAGAACATCTCCATAGTGAGTTATCAAAGCGAACTGACTGTGGCAGACCTCTATGATAAGTTGAAAACCAAACCAAAGTTTGAGATAAGATCACAGTATGGGAGGGATACTTTGATTTGGGCAAAATGATTGCTTTATGACTAGGACTTATGACATTTTGTTATGGTTGAACACCTATGGTGGAAATTATGTAAAATATGAATAATATTTGTGATTATGTATGAAAAAGCAGAAATTGTATTGTTACATGACTGCCCAAAAGGATATTTAAGAGGAATATTAATCTTCAAATATAATTCTAAAATAAATGAAATGTTAACACCTTACTGTTCCTTC
Organism: Catocala fraxini; assembly: GCA_930367265.1. Taxonomy (NCBI): domain Eukaryota; kingdom Metazoa; phylum Arthropoda; class Insecta; order Lepidoptera; family Erebidae; genus Catocala; species Catocala fraxini. The sequence continues at coordinate 1,505,270 of OV884027.1, forward strand.
TGGTGACATCTAGCTGATGCTAGTAGGGTACCATTGTGACAAATTAGCAACTAATTCCTTGTTCTATCATTATCATGGTGGCCCAGCCACAACAAGACTTTATTTATATATAACATGTAACGGGTATTAACGCGATCATGCATAATGTTTACCTTTTTTATGCTTGACGTTTCGACCAGTTTACACCGGCCGTGGTCACAAGCTGACTGGTGCTGCCATGTCATGTCTTCGTTTGTGAGGCAGAAGAATCTTGATTCACTTTCAATTTTGCCATATTTTTGTTTGACCATGTACCGTCACAAACTACACTTACGGTATCCCTATTACGTTTGCTAGCATACGTAATAGGGATACAGTAATAAAGACATGACATCGCAGCACCAGTCAGCTTGTGACCACGGTCGGTGTAACCTGGTCGAAACGTCAAGTATAATAAAGGTAAACATTATGCATGATCGCGTTAATACGCGTTACATATTATATATATATATATATATATCTCATGCAACATGAAAGGTTAAAAGTTATTAAAACTTTATTTCATTATAACAAATAATCAAAATAAAAATAAAATTAAAATTTTCCTAAGTAATCTAAAATATGAAATATAACTAATAAATCATACTCGGAACCTATATCAGTGCTAATTTATGCACTCAACTCTTTATTTGTATCATGTTTGTACAGAATTACAAATGTGGTTTCCTAAACCAGGAAAACAGGCACATGGTTTATTCCACAATATCCACCTGAGTAAACAAAGTGGCATTTTGATTTCTTCAATAACTTTTTCTATAACCAGGTGAAATAATTCGACATATTTATTCACCTTGAAAAGGCTTTGATTAATCTTGTGTGGACATAAATTACCATATTACACCATAAATCAAACCTTCCAATCAAAGCAAACAAAATATTTAAATCAATATAATATAAATTATACATAGATACAATATCCTAAAAATACTAACAGTGTGTCTAGTTCATAAAAAAATGTGTGAAACTGTTGAGTGACCTAGAGGATACTAAACAAATAATAAGATAAGCACTCAATAACTCTGCGCGAATTAGGAATTAAACCTGGGCAAACACGATCGTCCGAAACCGAATAAATCCGTGCAACTTCGAAACCAGCAGCGTAACCGTATAAAACAGGAAAAAGGAATGGGATTACGTTCATTTGTATATTTGCAATACAATAGTATAAGCAAAAGTAAAATAACCTCTACGAAATTGATTAAAACTTAGTGCGTTAATACCCTACTTATATGCTAAAAATCTAAACTGCAGAAATTTTTGAGCCAAATCGGAAACAGTACAGTTTGACTTCATTTTTATATCAACTTTTTTTTTTTTTTTTTTTTTACGTGGCGGAATGCATGACGCATACCCCTCCGCGGGGGCGGGCGGAGGGGTTATGTCGGGCTCGCCGGGGTAAAAGAAAGATGTTAAAGATGATAGAGTACCTCCCGGAATACCGACTAAACCTACCACGGTGTTCCTCGACAAAACCGCTATCGACGGGGCCGCGCGAATCACTTTCGCATGCGGTCGCGATCCCAATATCAACATCTCATCTCTATCTAACTTATACAAAGCAGGTTTTCCGTATAGGAACTAATGAAAGTTAAAAATATAACACTTTTTATTAATGTCTGTAATTTTCTTGTTTATACTAATATACTTTGTATCTCGTTATTATGGACAAGCTAACAGGGTTTGCCGAAATTAAAAACAATCTTTACTAAACTGCGTTCCACGTGGATGTAGCCTTAGGTTTATAACATAGACAAGTCTAGTATTAATTTTGCTTTTCTATACTATTTTAGAGCGTGACTCAAGTCCACCAACAAGATATGAACCTGAAAAAGAGAGAAAGGAGTCCAAACCAGACAAGCCAAAATTTCGGAAGCCAATGCCTCCGCCGATGGATTTCAACCAACTGCTAAAGCTCGCTGAACAGAAGAAGAGTGAACCGTTAGATGTTGGCCAAAAGAAGGTCACGACGGAGACTGAATCTGAACGACCTATGACGAAGAAACAGAAGCGAGATTATGAGGAGGAGATGGCGCGTCGTCAACGTCGACAAGAGAGGATAGATGCTGAGAAAAATGGTGGCAAGAAAGGTAAATATAATTGTATTATTTAAATCGAATTGCACATTGTATATGGGTAATTCTACGATAAGAGATTTCAAGTCCATAAAAGATACGGCCAACGAGAAAAGTTAGAGGTTTTAATTAATCACTTATATTACAGATTATGTCCCGTTTATGTACCTTTTCACGAAGGGCAAAGTCACTTAATAAATATTTTTTTACTTTTCGGAAGGCCAGGTTAAATACATACGACAGGGTAGAGACATCTAGATTAGGGTAGATATGTATTTGCCCAGGGGAGAGACATTGACGCAAAAAATAATTTATAAAATCACCTTTTATTAAACATTGTACTTAACTTTTAATCAGACTATCATATTACAGCCATTTCTTATAGCTAAAACAAAAGCGTCATTAGTTTCATTTACAAAAATGTATGTCAATTAACATGCCATCGTACCTAACAAATAATAAAGCTTTCTCCAACACATTAACCGACTTTTTGACAGAGTAGAACATCCTCCGTCTTTTCAAAATAAGATTTGGCGTAGGAAGTCTCTAGACAATCCTAGATTAATAAAATATCTTGTTCATCAACTATAAATAATTTTCCAGATATGGCCCCTTTTTTTTTACAGAAACTACATGTATCTCGTCATCTTCTTTCAAACCCGTACACATAGCCACATAAGAGTACTCTTTTTTTATAGTAGTATAACTAGAATAAGTTGTTGTTGGTTGTTGTTCACCCTCTATCTGATGCTTGCCACCTCTTGGTGTAACGATTTGTTCACTGTCAGGTGGATTCTCTTTTTCGTTCTCGGACTCTGAATCCGGCCCGTAAACATCCTCAACTCGGAGATGATGATGATGATCACAATTTAAATTTTCATTATAAAAGTAGCTTAAATACTTCATATTCTTTTTTTTTTAATCGTTTTTATTCCCGTTAGTCACGTAAAGTACCGGGCAAATCTTTGTATTCTTTAGTGCTAAGCAATTATTTAGAAAAGGCTTTATTTAGGAATAAGGAAAACATTGATGCTAGGACAGGTTTTGTGAAGAGCATTTGTAAACTCCCTCAGTGATGCTATATCCTTGCCACTAGCTACCAATCGGTCGGTCTGATCTCTTGCAAACAGGACCGACATCATCAGGATCCCCCTTAACGTGTCCAGCTTCATGATAATTCCACGTAAGGTGTAAGGGTTGAGTAGAATTTTAATGAGTGCCAAGAAAGTGAAACATTTGTTTGTGTTATGGAGCGATGGCTCCAAAACTGGAGGATCACTACTTCGGGTGGCAAGCTGTTCAAATAAAACTGAAACAAATTTTGCAACATCGAACAATAGTATGTAATCTTTACTTCACTTGATACCTCTTCTTTCGTATAAGTTACAACCGCGTGCAGACTTATCTGTTGGTGAGAACCTCCAAAATGGAATGCCTGAATCTCTTCTGCGTATTTAGTCAAGTATTTCTCACTATAGTCCACATGAATCACAGCTTCCTTTTCTGTTAAATTTATCTTCTTAATCTAAAAAGCAGAAAGCGCGTTCCCATAATCTGTAACAATATTAGACAATAATATAATAACAATATGAACTGAGAACTTACTTTCTTTTTCAATAATCATAAGAATTTACATTTGCCATAATTATTTGACTCATTTAAAACTGACGTTGATAGAAGTTAGCTATATCTGAGTTAGTTTTGATTTTTTGATGATGCATGTTATCTCCCCGGGACAGTGAGTATCTTCGAGATCTCTAAGGGACGTTTTCATGACAAATGCAATTGTTTTAATTGATATAAGACATTTTTGGATTAATTATATATCGCATTTTAACTATTACAATATTATTAAATTAGGGTAGTAAATACAAATAAATTGAATGGGTATTATAAATTTCACAACTTACCAGTGGAGAGACACAATCACCTTGCGAAACCACTGCACCGCACTGTCGCGTCGCAACAACTAACAAATGGCGACGCTCTAATGGCTCTTATGTTTAATATTGCGAACTTCACGTTGATAAATGTCCATGAGCGATATTTCGAATATGCTAGCCTTTTATTTATGTTTGTAGTAGTGGAGCGAAATTTGCCAGGGTAGATACACAAAAAAGCGGAATAAAACAAGTTTAAAATTATTGAAAATAATCATACATTGTTGTATTTTTCCTTAATAATACTTAAGCATATTTATTTAAGTTTGTGCAATACATTTTTTTTTTTTTTTTTTTTTACGTGGGGGAATGCATTGACCCATCCCTCTCCGCGGGGCGACGGAAAGGCTATGTCGGGCTCACCGGGGAAAAGATACCCCGGTAATACCGACTAAACCGACCACGGTGATCCTCGAGATAACCATAGACGGCGGGGCCGCGCGAATCGCTTTCACATGCAATCGCGACCCCGCCGAGGTTTCGGCCCGCCGTGTGAAACGGCAGGCCATTTCACAAAAAATACTTCCTCCACTGTCCCCCTGGGGGGGACAAAGACACGACACAGAGGCGCACGTGGGAACACGCACGCCGCCTCTCGGACCTGGTGCTGAACGGATGGCGGGCAGGCCCACAAAGCCCGCCATCCCCAGGTCAATCCTCAGGGTGGCTGGAGGTCATCTCGCGCCCTCCGGCGCCCGGTTCTGCGGTTGGGGAGAGGGTTTAAACGCTTCCTCTCCCGCTCCGCCGCCTCCTTGATGGAAATGACTTCCTCACAAAAGGAGGCGACGGCGTTCCACGACCTCTCACTCCGGACCATAGACTGAACTACGGCCGGAAGTGAGAGGGCAATCAGTCCGACTGCCGCGATCAACTCACGGCGCTGCGAGTGCTAAACATACTTTGTTTAACAACTGATACACTGAAGGTATGTTTGTTTGCAAGTTACAACTGAAACCGGCAAAAGGACAAGCCAGGGTAGAGAATTTTTCAAACTTTATAAGGAATTTCAGGAAAATGTGCTTTAATTGGGCATTTAATTATGATGGTATTTAATAAAGTACATTAGGATGATGTGATTCATTGCAAAAAATAATAAGATATAAAATAAAAAACCGATTTTAAACTGATTGCCGCGTAAGTAACCTCTTATCGTAGAATCACCTATATATTATATAGAAATGTGTTATTAAATTTACGTTTATTGTTCTAGTTCCAAGAGAAAGAGAAGAAAAAGCTGCAGAAAGAGAAAGGAAACCTGAAAGTGCACCTGGTTTCGGTCGCATTCCGAAAGTTACTGACAAAATAAATAACTCTCATAACCCTCGACATGACAGTCCAAGACCAACAGAAAGAGACAGAAGCGACAAAGAGAGAATTGAAAAACTGCAGAGAGAAAAGGAAAGGGTGCGATTAGATAAAGATAAGGCTGAACGTGAAAGAGAACGATTGGAAAGAGAGAGGCTTGACAAGTTAAAAGCAGAAAGAGAAAAGATAGAAAGGGACATAGATAGACTGAACAGAGACAGGGAAAGATTAGAAAAAGCTAGGTTAAAGCTTGAAAGTGGCGGTAGGCCATCAGAAAAATCCAAAAATATATCCGACAAACATGCGGATAGACCTAAATTAAATTCTAAGGAAAGTATAAAACAAGACGTTAAGAAAAATATAGATTTAAAGAGCCAAAACACGTATAGGATAGATAAGAATTCCAATGAGAAGAAGTTTACTATACCGAGTAAGAACAGCGACGGCAAATACATGAATGGTCACAGTTCCCAGGGTAAACCAGTGCCAAAATCTAGAGAGCAGACTGGGCAATCAAACGGCATTAAAGACAAAGCTGTATTAGCCAAGCAAAAGGCATTATTTGGTGAGGGATCTCAGAAGAATAACGATAAAAGACTGCCGGATGGAAAAGGAGTGCCTTCTAAAAGACCAGATGATAGGAAGCCAGTGCCGTCTAATGGTAAGCCGGGCCCTAGCAAACCGAAGATGTCCAACACTTTTGATTTTGACAAACATGTTAATTCGATTGGCAAGAATGGTGCGAGGAAACCCGAAGGTTCGCGGCAGTTCCCGCCAGGCGACGTGAGGAGAAAAGGCCAACCAGATGGAAAGAAATTAAAACGTAAGTATAGTAAATGTATTAGTCCTTCTTGCCTTTTAGCTTTAAAAGGCTTCCATTGATTCAACAGTAACATATGGTTATCTATAATTAATATAACTAGTCGTAATATGCGGTCTATATGTATATTTAAAAAAATAAACCTGTGTTACCCTTCAGGAGACATAATATTTAAAGTTAAAATTAAGAAATGATATAATAATAATATTTAAAGTTAAACTGTGTAAATGTAATAATGTGTGTAGTGTGCGCAAACACAAGTGTGCTCTCTATTCCCTAACTCTCATGATCTGACACGACTAGTGAGAGATCAGGCGCCGGACCAACGGCGCAACGTGTGCACCAAGGCACGGGGATGTCTAACACCGCCAACTTCGTAACTCTGGGCTGATATTGAGATTTCTTAACAGAAAAATCCAATAACTATTTATTGGCCCGACCCAGGGTATGAAAACCCGTGACCTCGTGCACAGCAGTCGCATTCACTGCCTCTGTGCCATAAGCGTACTAACAGAGAGACTTTCGCAGTATTAACGTCAATATGGATGTAAAAATATAATATTTTATAAGATAATATGTCAATATTGTAATTTTAGGTCGCGCGGTGCCGTCTGATTCTGAATACGACTCCGAGTTGGACGATTTCATTGACGATGGTGATGATGAAATGGACTATTCTAGACATATCAAGGAGATATTCGGATATGACAAGTCCAAGTAAGTTATTGACTCTTGATTATATTTTAGTAATATTGAGATGGTTAGGAAGATCCTCCTATTTGTTACTGTTTAGTAATAAATGTCGTCATAGGAACGTTAATAACGCTAAGATACCGACCATGAACGAACTTTTTTATGTCCCCTTTGAAGAATTCCGTTATATATGTATCTCATGGCAAACCATGACAGGTCATTCCACAAGTAAGTGTTGGTTGGTGGGAGAAAATTTATCTTAAAACCGCTTGTTACATGATCAGTTTGTTTCTAAAGTGTAAGGGGAAGATAGTAAGCAAAGCCTTGTCTTAAATAGTTATTTAGAACACAGACCTTTATATAATTAGTAGAATAGACATAAGAAGGGCAAATTTCACTTAAGGCTGTGAGGAATTAGTTTTGCTTGTTATGATTTAGCTCGGAGCTCTTTATAAACTGTCATACTGCTGGGCACAAGCCTCTTCTCAATATGAAAAGTGTTACGCCATAGTCCACCACATTGCTCCATTGCGGGTTGACAGACTTCACACATCTTCGAGAAATATTATGTAGAATTCCCAGACATGCAGGTTCCAATACTATATTTTCCTTCACTGTTAACGCGAGCGATTATTAACTATTTAATATAACTTCCAAAAGTCAGAGATGCGTGTCTGTTTTCTATATAATTCTATGTTTGATTCCAGGTACAGGTATATGGATGATGATGATGACCCCATGATGGAGTCCAGTTTCGCGCGACAGCAGCGTGAAGAGTACATCAGTAAAAAGATCGGTATGTTCACAATGTCAATGTTTATTATATATGTGAACATTTGTACAAGTGTTATAATTTTAGTTATGATCTAATAAAGTTTAAATTGCATTAGAAAATGTATATACAGTAAATGCTATTGTTAGGCAAATATTATCATACTAACATATTTAACTGTTTATACAGCTCAAGCCACCTTTGTGATGTTTGCCAGGCAAGGCATATTATGCCTTCCCTAACCTACATTTACGCAAGCGAAATCTAGTTTATAATGCCATGTGACTACGGGAGCGCGAATATTACGAAGTCTCGGCGAACGGCAAACGTCACACCTTTGTGTGATTTGATCATAACAACTATCGGATCGAGATTTCCCAAATATTCGCTCTCGCGTGGTCACGTGACAAACAAACAAACTCATATTCGCATTTATTATATTAAGTTAGGATTTTCATTTTATGTCAGGTAGTCATTCACTATATCATACACAATGATTACATTGAAATAGCTCTTATAAACGTTCATTACATTTCATTTGCCATGAGCATTGTCTTAAATAGTTATTTAGAACACAGACCTTTATATAAGTAGTAGAATAGATATAAGAAGAAAGAAGAAGAATACGTATGTATTTACAAAAAAGAAGTATATATGTGTGGTTATCCATTGTCTAGTACCCATAGTATAAGCTCTGCTTAGTTTGGGCGATGATGGATATGGTGTTGCGTGTATGCGATAGAATATTATATTATTATATTATATTATATTATTTCAGGTATTATGGAAGACTTGGAGGACATGAGAATGGAAGCGATGGAAAAGAAAAAGTCTAAAAAGAGCCGACGAATTAGCGACGACGATTGATCAACGTTCCCCGGACTACGACCGCCACCATTGGAGACAGTCAGCTGCGATATAAACAACATTATTGAAACTAGATAGTCATAAAAAAGGGATCAATTATAGTCAATTGTTAAACAATTGATATGGCAACTGATTGTTTCCACCTACCGTACCTAAGTTAGTTACCTGTACATTATAATATTGTCTGTATTCTGTATAAAGCGATTTAGTTACTGGGTTGTTGTAGATAATATATTGCCTAGTGTTCATTTATATTCTTACTGTTGGTTTTGCTCGGAGCGACAAATTTACTGAATGATGCATGCATATATCCATAGTCTCTTGTCAATATCCCTCGAAGGGGAAGGTACTGGTATAATTACATCTGAGTTTAATCTATAATTATGATTTTAGCTCCCAAGTAATTGTCGGCTAGCTTATTGTCGTGGGCACAGTTTCAAATTACCCGCATAAAATTTCTTGTCAGTAAAGCCCAATAACGCTGTCCGACTCGGGAACGGAACCTCATGCTCATAATCGTTTCGTCACTACCGTGGCACTGAAAAATACGCTCATCTTTATGGGCACGTTAACTAATACATACATGGAAATATGGACATTTTAAATCCATAAAATCATCACAATTGGTAATAATTAATATTCACAATAGTAATGTCAGCTACAGTCTACAAAATCAGAGTTAACGAGATGGGTGTAAAAACCCAGGATTCAACCTCTTCGTCTTAAATGTAAAAGCATTTATAATACACGTGACCTTGTGACCACTATATCTCGGGGGTCTTTTTGACCCCCAGTGCCCATATTCAAACTCGTCCGAGGTATGAGTCCAAGGTGTCTGCCACCAAGTTACAAGTCAATCGGTCCAGTGGTTCCGGAGTTACGCCTGGCGCTAAGAGACACGCACAGAGCCACGCAGTGTTGGCATTAAGCTCTAAGACTAAGCCAGTCGCCCAGCGCCGCACGCCGCACGCAGCGGGGCCTCACAGTTAATAAAGCGTATTATCCAACAATTATCTATCAGTATGGATTCGTTATACACACGGGACAAATTACTTCAAGTAGATACGGGAGATGTCTTAAAAAAAAGATATTGTTTACACAAGTATTAGAGCTCTCTAACATACTTAATCTGAGCCAGACGCTGATTGTAACTCTACAACTTCACATGTGAGTGTAAAATATACTATTCAAAATAGTATGGCTACTATGTACTTAAACTGTTCGATAAATACAAATAAATGATCACTGATAAGTCTTGTATTATTAAAAGTAATTAAATTCACGTCTCTATTTGAGTGTAATTCATTAACTTTTCTATAAACTGGTCACATCTGCTTATAGAAAAGTTTATGAATACCTTATCGTTGCATATACTTATTTAAATCACTAATGAGATCACAATAGAAAATACTATTCCACAGAAATGTATAGTTTAACCCGTCTAACCTGTCATTTATTTATGATAATATAATATCCAAAAACATCCATTCGTAGCCGATAAACAATCAATTTTAAGCGTTAAGATTAAAAAATAAGGTTTAAAGTGGCGTGGCACTCAGCGGCTCGGATACGAGCCGCTGTTAAATAGAGGTACACAGTTAGAGGCTCGTATGCGATTGCTAAATGTTTATCATTCTTTAACCGACTTTGAAAAAAGAGGCGGTTCTCAATTCGACTGTTCTTTTTTTTGGGTGTTTCTTACGTGATCCTTCTGGCAATTATTATATAGTAAACCATACTCGATACCTACTTCAGATAGAATAATCAGTAGTCACCTTTAACACAAAACACCCTGCTTATCTGGCGTATACCCCAATGACATGAGGTTAGGTACATTTATTGTTACAGATAACTACTTCCAGTACCTACGTGGTACGTATTAACTTTATCATATATAAGCATTTGCCCATACACGTGCATAGATCGAGGAACAGTTAATAAAGAGATTGTGCGATAATACGCCATGCGACGCCACGCCGATTGTCTTGTAATTTGCTCCTATGGTTACTTTGCAAAGAAATGTAGTGTACACATATAATTGTCTAAACATAATTGAAACAAAAATAATTTTCTCACACATAATTTCTAATCAAGCATTGCATATTCATAATTGCATACAATTTACTTTCTCTTTCTCTCTGCTGTCGTTATATGGTTGTGACGTCACAAACTAGCTAGCTCTGCGCTGTCTAGGCGTTCGATATAATTTCTTGTAACAATTAATTTATTATATTATGTTAAGATTGGTTTGTATATAAGATAAATATTGATTTGATTTATATACAAATGTGTTAGCTTTTGTGAATAACACATTTTATACATTATTTGTTAACGATAATTATAGATGAAGTGAGATACATATATATTATATGAATAATTGTTGATAGCTGTTGTTTCCACTGTTGTATGAAGCATCCCTGTTAGTGTGATGTCCTGTTGTTAAGCGAATAGCACACTGCGCAGCCGAATAGCAATGTGTTACGAATCGGCGCGCGGCGCCATGATGACGTAACGCCCCACAAAGTATAATTCTTATCTTATTTCTGTGATCGAAAGTCTTAAATCGAAAGTTTTGGTTGCCAAAGTTTCGATAGCAATAAATAATACTTCTCTATGGTATAACATTAATTTGGATTTTACACAAAACCGTATTATAAACTACCGTGCCCATATAAAAATTATAATATGTATGAATCGAGAGATTGATTACTTTTTCTCACTTATTTACCTTTTGTTGGTGGTCACTTAGTTATTATTCTTTACATTTTAGATTTTAATAAGATTTGCAAAAAGCTCTATTATCGAGACATCATGTCTCTTAATTGATGCCGTTTTGCCGAGCGGTAATATCTATTTTAATGTGTTGAAACTGGCAGAAAGGGTGTTATATATACAGATTTTCTTACAGGCAACACCAGTGCGCTTCGCAGTGTAGGATCCGCCTTATTCTTAAGATCTTTAAACATTTTTGCATAATATTGCACTATATATTATTATCAGCCTGTCAAATAACCAGGTCCCATGTGGTAAGTATCAGAAACTTTAATGGATTAGATTTATATAACTAAAATGTTATTTTCCTAAAAGTCCTTGTGGTAAGTAGGTACCTACCTATTCTGCGCTTTGGTTACCTAATTATAAAATGGAAGGGAAAATATTTACAAGTGTTCATCTATATGGTTTCTAATTAAAAACCATTTAAAAAATTATGTACATTTATGTAAAATTGTATGATTCCGTTACCTATATACCTAAAATATACAGTATGTACAATGGTTAATACGTAGTTATAATACACAGCACACTACGAAATCTACAAAATATACTTATTTTGTTTCTATAACTGGCTCGTGCAATACACTATTTGGACCCGTTCATAACTTAACTTATGGAATGCATGCAGTGTTTGGGTCAATTCGGATAGCAGGCCAAAGTGCTCTAACATATCCTGGCACTCACATGCACATCGGCTCAAACAGTCGCGCGTATACTCGATCAGTCTCGCGAATATCTGTGCGGGCGTTTGTAGCTCGCGCACAGATATCCACTAGGTGTGATTAATTTTCAATGTCTTTTCATCTATTTTAGAATATATATAATATTTTTGTTATGTAGCCTCTCTGGTTCTGCTACACGGTGTCTAAATGGATCGCGGAGGGGCTTCCGTCGGTCGATGCCGCAGACTTTCGAAAGTTCACGCGAGGACAATGTTCGAATGCACGTAGCTGTCCACTGGACTAAATTATACTTCTTGGATAACATTTTGAGCTCTATTTTAATGATTGAAAATAAGTGACTGAAGTTGACCCTTACTCGATGTGCTGTTATTTAGATGGACTTTATTACCAATTTACATATTTTTGTAAAGATAAAATAATTTGCCTAACATAACAGACTTGGCCTTGTGGCGTGCAATGAATATATAGACAATCGTGCAAGAAAATGATCGTTATCTGTGGATAACGAGCATTTTATTTCACGATATCTGCATAATAAAGTGATCCTTATCCATGGATAACAATCATTTTCTTGCACACCAGCCATGCAGGTAGTGCCATAGCGCTGTCTGGCTGTTGTGAGTCGAGAGCATGCCAATAATACGATTGTTTAGCGGTCACACACCACTAAATTAAAACAACATATTCTGGCCAGTGAAGCAGTAGAACGTAGAGCGCCTTGTGTTAATGTTGAATAAATGTATTTAAAAGAAAAACGGCAATATTTGGAATATTGTCTGCTCTCATATTGCCGCCGAGTCGTATCTTCAATATAGCCCCAAATAAATTAGTTTAAAGAATATAGTAATTAAGTAATAATAACTACATAAATGTCACATTATTTACACAACTACGCAATCATAACAACTATAAGGTAAGTATTTTAGTTTGGTGTCCGCCCGGCGCCATTCTTGTCATGTCTGTACTGGCGGGTACCTACTGCAAGAAATATTTAAGATTTGTGTGATTATAATTTTGCATATATATTATAATAAATGTATAAATGTAACCTAAATAAATGTAAATCTTGTATACTTTTGTGATATTGAAGAGCAAAAAAACATAAAAAATACTTTAAATATATGAATATTTTCAAAACTTGTTTTTTAGTCTTTCTTGTATCCTATAAACGAGTGAAGGCCTTGGAAGAAAAAGGTTGGACATATTTATTCGTTATTTATTTTGACAATGTATGAAGATTTATTTAGAATTTGATAAACTATCGATACCTACTATGCTACTATGATAGCTACGCGGTACCATTCAGACTGGACCGAACCCGGGAATGGTTTTTGTAACAATCAAATGCTCTGCATTAGGTAATGTTCAATGTACCTAATATTTGAAGCAAGTAATTGGTGGCTGGCTAGCCTGACGTTATTATAAACTACTTCAAAAGATTGAGAAATCGATACGAGATAACTACAGACCGATTTTCTTCATACCAATAATTTCGAAAATATAATACAGACACGCATAGATAGGTTTTAAATATGATAATATATTAAAGGAAATAACCGTATGGATGTAGAAAAATGCAATCCACTACGGTGGCCTGTTTCGTCAACTATATGTATATATTGTTATGTCTAATGCTTTTGATTTTGTATCGCACACATTATTACTATATGAATTTGAGAAATATGATATACCTACGTGGTTCTGGCACATAATGGTTAAAAGTTATTTGGATAGCAGTGAACTATAAGTACATATATAAATCTTACGAACACGATGATTCTGGTGTGCCACAAGGAAGGGTTCTTTGCCCATTATTTTTCCTTTCCTGTATCACGTAGGTATATATCGCGATTTACGTGTGAAGTAGATGAGCTATTTCGAGTAAAGAAACTCACACATTGATATTAGTATGGATATGCCCCCATTAAACCCGGTGTATTTTAAATTATGATAATAAATTATACGTTTTAACTACATGTTGTCTATTACCAACAAAGCAAAGATATGGACTTGAGATTTATTATTATTTACTATGCTATTTTCAACAGTCCAAATGTTACAAAATAGCGGCTTAACTAATAAAAGCGGTAAAATAATGATAATCTGCTCAGATTGGTAGCAGCAGTCAGCGTACTCGCCTCTTACACTGCACTAATTGCCAGCCGGACAGACATTGGTGCCTAATTATAAAAAACCCTGTCGGACAAAAAGGATACTAGTATCCTTAGAAGAATTATAAACCATTCTTCATAGTTTAACATTTTGACTCTGCCCAATACCTATGTACCTACCTATATTTTTAAAACCGCAAATTTTGTTAAAGCACTCGGTAAATGGATCTGAAAATAGATCCATTTACAGAGTGCTTAATAAACTTATAAAATACGATAATATCCACGAAATGCCCACTTAAGATAAAAGTCTCGCCATCTCTCTTCTTTAACCTAACATGAGTGAGACAGCATGCGATTTATCTTTCGGATAACTTTTACTCGTTAATTGTAGGAGTGGCCATAATAGTGGCAGGTCAGTAGAGGTGTAAACACTGATCAAAAACTCAACTACTCTCTACAACTGTAACGTAACAGATGTAGGATATACAGACAATCTATATAAACGATATATTTTATCCCTTATTTATGTAGCCTTCCATTTTCGTGTTACGGTATAATAACTAATAGGTATGAGTTTACACGCTCAGTCGCAGAATGACTCTTTCGTAAAACGTCCCTTTCGCATAATGTAAGGGACGTTTTCAATACCTTGATATAAGTAAAAAGCGATCAAGTGCGGATGAGATTTGCGTACAAAGATTTCCATAGTAATATATTATGCACATAGGTACCGCAAAAATACGATAAAAGACACATTACGTAATATACTTTATTTATTTAAGTTTTAGGCACTCTACAAAATGATTTTTTTTAAATTTTATTTTTGATTTATTTTGTTAACTATATATCCTCTATTGTAGTTTTTATGATACATTTTTGAATAATATATGAGTATGGAACCCTGTGTACGCGAATCTGATTTGTATTTGACCATCTTTTTACTGATAAAAGGAATTAGAAACAAGGGCATTCTGAGAAAAGAACATTTTGCGACCAAGCTATTTTACAAAATGCAATCCATTTCTTTGAGGAGAATGAATAAAAATGCAATAATAAACTGCATCATGTATATTATTTACACTAAATATGCGTAATTAACTAATTACTGAAGTTAAAATAATTATTAATTAATGTCAGTGATTACAATTACAGTATATATTGTAGAAAAGTATTTCATGAATAAAACTATACAAAATAATAATATTGTTTATAATTTAATTTAGTAATATTAGAAGCACTGGATTTCTAATTCAAATAAAAAATACGTCACGAGATCAGTAAAATAATATCTACTTCATTCATATGTTTACTAGCTTAATAATTAAGTGTAAATAAAGGTTTTAAAACTTTATGTATGTACCTATATCTCAGTTAATTCACTGATATTTCTGTAGTTTATTTATTTTCTACTGAAATCTACAAGGAGCATAGAACATCTACATTAATACTTGATATTGAGATTATGTTCATAAAACAGGCGACAGGAGCTAGCTTTCTATATCTCCTTCAACATCCTAGCTTTCTTATTAACAAGTGCAATGAAGTCAGCTTCCTAACTTCAGCTGAACATCATAGCCGCTTACAAATTGTAATACACTATCTTGACAAGATTGAGCTAAGAACTATCAAAACATGTTATGTTAATATGGACTCTATCAAAAAAGAACTATTTGTCTAACTGTACTATTTCATATTCTAAACAATTAAGATTCAAGTATCAGTCAAATTTTAGTCTTGATTGCTTTCAATAAGTAGTGTTAAGTATAAATAGTAACAGTGTGTGTCGGTGGCCTCATTTGTGATATTTGTTCAGTGGGTGCCTGTGCCTGGATGGGCTCTGCGGGCCGAGCCACCTGCTTGGCCTTCTTCCTTGCAGCATCACTCTCAGCATAATACATTCCTAATCTGGTTTTTATGGCAGCCAGCGCTGCTCCATTTATTTCATCATGAAATATATTGGTGTATCGCCACTGTTTCACCATAGGTCCCTTCTTTCTTTCTTTTTTAATTTTCTTCTCGGGCTTATCCTGTTCCTCCATTAACTCTTCAGGCTGATTATAGGCAGAATTATCAATAGCAATAGTTGAATGTTGCTGAGGCTCAGGTTTAGTTTGTAGTACTATAAATCCCACCGGTTGGGCCTGAGTGGGTCTTGGGGCGGTTGACTGAAGTAATATTCCCATACTTTGCCCTCCATTAGGAGCTTGATAAAAGTTAGTAGTAGTTCCTGTGGTCAATGTGGCCGCCTGATATTGATTTTGAAAATAATTTTCAGCTATATTTACTAGATGGCCACTCCCAGGATATGAGATAGGAGCCAGGGGATCTTGTGTGGGTTGGGGCAAAGCTGGTAGCTCAGGCTGAGACATTATATCCAAACTCCTTTTGGACTTTGGCATTGTTGCTGATATGTTGTCTGGATCAAAAGTCTTAATATAATCTTTCCACATTTTAGAAATATTTATTTCCAAGCCGGCAATTTTGTCCAATCTAATGAAATCTTTGAGACGGTGAGTGTGGACAATGGAATAAATATGGTTTTTAATTTGGTCTAATACACCTGAAGGTAAGCGGACCTCCCCAGAACGTCTATGGCTATTTTTACCTCTGTTATCACTGGGAAACATAACACCATCATCCATTTTTTTGCAAAGAACTCGTACTTTTCTTTCAGTTATGGCATGTATGTTTTTAAAAGCAGTTTGGCATACTTGAGTCTCTCGCCCTTTTACTCTCACGAAGTATTCAAATGTACAGGTGCGACGGCTGCTTGTTTTTACTCTTTTTCTTTTGACGTCAACCTGTCTCATAAGACCGAATAAATAAGCATTCTGTTCGTCATGTGTTTTCATAGAATAGAAACCCTGAAAGGTTTTTATTCTTATATCATCAGGAACTTTTTGAAAACATCGTCTACGGCAATTACAATCAGGGCCCGGTTGTTTCGGCGGCACTACTTTGCCATTTGCATTGATATATTCCAGTCCAGCTATCCTTAAACGTTTCTGTTTTTGCTTGTGCCATTCTGAAAAATAATTTGTGTGTTATTAAACGGTATACATGTAAATAATTGTGCAGGCGAATATTCCCTTCTTATTTGCAATCAAAACAAACCCGTATCAATGTATAAATACATGTATACCTACGTGTACAAAAGAAGCTTACAAAGACATAAAATAATCAAAATTAGGGAGTTTAATTAGTGCTCGTAAGGTAATAATAACAACTTGTCCAAAGAAACATTATTTGTTACATTCAACTTAATACACAAAAATGTAGTAAGGTAGTAAGAGGCAAAAAGTAGGTAAAGTAATGCAGACACAACATTCGTATACTACTATGGAAATATATGTATAAATGTGTGGTTATTGATAAATTAATAAAAATTAAGAATTTAAACTCGCCTTCTGGGTTTCTTGAGCGTCTTTTAACAACTTTCCCGTTTTTTGTAAGCTTAACTTTGCGCTCATTAATTGAGACATCGGCCATTTTAGTATCAAAGCAATGTACTACATCCATAACCAAAAAATCGTAACCACCACTAAACGAAACTAAACGTATTCATGATACTTGATAGTTGATACTAATGTTATTATTAGAACTAATTTTGTATATAAAAGGCTACATCAAGTAAACGATGTTTTATTTTTAGAAATATTGACATTATTACAAATTTATAAATAATTGATAACCTACTGAAAATAATTACAATATTATTGAACATTGTACCACAGTCCACAGAAGATCCAAACCACATCTAAAGTAAGTATCTGCTATAGGCATCTGTCAATATGTGTAATGTGGCTTGTTTCCTAGGACAATGATGCAAATAAGTGTCATATTTTGAAGTTTTATAATGTAACTAATTTAATTATGCATTATTTAAAATGTTTTAAATTAATAACAGATTTTAAGGTTAAAATCCTACATGTTAAAATCCTTCTACTATCTATTTAACATAGTAACGGACCTACAAACTTTATAACTGAGGGTTATATATTATTATATAGTTTATACAGTGTGACCCGCGTTAAAGTGCAACCCCGAAAATGGGTGAAATTAGATCGAAAACTATCGACGAAAATGGGTCTAAAAAACTTCTAAAAAAAAAACTGCCACACACAGCCGACCACCGGTATAACAAAGGAATAAAAAAAGGGTCTCTACCTGGATTTGCCCATTCTGAGTAGTGAACTTTAAAAATTCGTAACTCCTGTATTTTTAGAGATACAATGTTTAATTTTTTTTTTTGAAACCTAATACAGTCAAGAATAATAACAAATTATAAAACAAATCAAGATGTAGGGGTTTATTTCATAGAAATTTGAGTTGATTGAAAAAAACAGTGAAAAAAAGTGACTTTTTTCACAAGTATTTAAAAAAATGAAGTATATAAAGCCATTTTTTGTTGTTTTTTTTTGTTTTATCCTCATCGCTAAATACTTGGCATTGATTTGTCGTTTATTTCATCAAAATCGGCCAGCTAGTTTGGGAGGAATAAATTTATTTGTACATAGAGGTCAAAATTCGGGAAACAAATGTTCAGTGGCGTATAAAAAAAGAGTCAAGAGTCTGAAAAACTTCTAAAAAAATAAATAGTTTTTTTTTTAGAAGTTTTTCAGACCCATTTTCGTCGATAGTTTTCGGTCTAATTTCACCCATTTTCGGGGTTGCACTTTAACGCGGGTCACACTGTATACCATCAGCTTACAAATAAAATCCTCAAAATATAACACTTATCTGCGACTTGCCACTCGGAATATACCACATGGCGTAAAAGACATTGTCCACTTTTGGCCATCTGTGGACAGGATGTTATGAAAAAAATAAATTCATGAATAATTATTATTTATTTTTCGTTTATGGTATTTTAAAAATCTTTGTGTATGTTAACACAACAAACTCTTTGATAAAACTAAAACTCAGCGCTCTTTTCGATTCGTAATCAGCCGATTACGATCGCGATTACACTAGCATCATAAAGGAAAAATACTACTGGAATCTAAATGCTTTTGATTTTCAATGACTGTCAAGATGCGATGCTTTGTCATAATTTTCTTATTAAGTTTGTACATGCCCTTTTCACTTGCACATGACGATGTAATCATGGCTCGATCTAGAAGTATTTAAACGTAATAAAGATTAAATAATTTCTTTTTTAGAATTACTTATTAAAATTTAAGTAAAATGAAATAGAAGTGTAAAAACAGTAATTTAATTATTTCTACAAATGAAAGAGTTATGGAACTTTAACCCCTTCGAATCAGAATTTATTAAATGCGGCAGAATAAATGTTTGAGCTGGTTGCCAAATTATTTAGGTATAATTAATTAATTCAAGTATAAAAATTCTTATCCCATTCTTATTTTTTTTGGAAATTGTATGTCCATTCACATGGACATCAGGTCTTCAATGTAGCATGACATACAATTTTCAGTTACCTTAAAATATTTATTTAAACATATATCATATTCTCTGAGTTTTCGAAGTTATGTGCGTATTTAATAGTTAATTAATAATAATAATAATAATATCCTCCAGACTGATTTCGGCCACGGCGGCCAGTCTTAACGAAGACTGGCCAACTACGCAGGAGAGATTATATTGCACAAGTGTGTGCGCAAACACAAGTGCACCCTCTGTTCCCTAACTCTCATGATCCGATGGGACGGTAATCCGATACGACCGAAGAGAGATCAGGCGCAGGGCCAACCGGTTTACGTGCTTTACGAGGCACGGGGGTGTCTTACACCGCCAACTT
The DNA here is from genome assembly GCA_930367265.1 of Catocala fraxini. Classification (NCBI taxonomy): domain Eukaryota; kingdom Metazoa; phylum Arthropoda; class Insecta; order Lepidoptera; family Erebidae; genus Catocala; species Catocala fraxini. The sequence goes on from OV884027.1 coordinate 1,525,111, forward strand.
CCTAACTCCGGGCTGCTATTGAGATTTCTTAACTTGAAAAAACTTAACTTTTTGGCCCGACCTGGGATTCGAACCCGAGACCTCATGCACGGCAGTCGCATTCACTACCGCTGCGCCACGGATTATCGCTTGCTTTAACGGTAAAGGAAAACATCGTGAGGAAACCTGCATGTCTAAGAGTTCTCAATAATGTTCTCAAACATATGATGATATGTGAAGTCTGCCAACCCGCACTGGGCCAGCGTGGTGGACTTTGGCCTCACCCTTCTCTCACTGAGAAGAGGGCAGTGTCCAGCAGTGGGACAGTTTAATACAGGGCTGATATTATATGTATAATATATCTTAGTAATGTAGGTTCAAAATTTAAAATAAAATATAATTTGGTATTTCATATTCTTTATTAAAACCTTATACAATCATTTATTCTAAAGAAAACTATATAATTAATAGATTTGATGTAATTCTTGCAAAATGTTCAATGATTGACCTTTACATTTCAGTTTCTTGCATATTATCGCTTCTTCCTTTTTACTATTACTACTACTACCGTAGTTTAAATGGCTAAATACGATAATAAAAATGATATTGAATACACTCACAGGCCTATTTTCAACGCCGCTGCGAGGACGTCGGTTCGGTGTATTGGTTGGGGTATCTACTGGACGAGCTCGTTTTCTAGCAATAAGTGGCTGTCCTGTTTTTACAAGAGGCTAAGCAACTCGTTGTCTGTAAGTTCAATAAGTTTAGAACATCCTATTTGGGCAGACTTTACAATCTTCTTAATATCTTCCAAGTTGCGTGATATATCACCCGTTATGTCCATTTTTGGATCTGCTTTATCTACGCCACATATTTCGTTGGTACCCAAAAACACAAGTTCGGGGCGTGGAATTGTTATACATTGATTGAATACTTTGTTCCATCTTCGTATTTTATCTTTTCCTTCTATTCCAGCATTAAAAGAAATACTACACCCTTGTTCTCCATCGTTTTTTAGTACTGTTTATACCTAGATTGGTATAAACTCTTTCCTTTTATTTTCTATCTTTCTCTTTTGCCTATTATGTTGTCATCGATTGCCTGATCGAGCACTGATATTGCTACATTTTCTAACATATCAAGTAATAGGTATGTTACTAACTTGTATTTTTGAATGATTTAAATAAGTATAATATAATAAGACATAAATACCACAAAAATGCTATTTAAAACTATTTCACAATACATTACAGCTTGTCGACTTTTGAGACCCAATGTCCATTGAATTGGACATATCTTTAAGTTTTTAAAAAATAAATTATCTTTATCTTTCCAAAATAAATTATCATTATCTTCATATTCATATTTTAATTACAATATCGTATTAAATCGTGCTAATCTATAAACATTGCCCACAAAAATGACATAAGATACAAATAAAAAAAAAATAAAAAAATGCGGCATATTTCTTGCATTTATCTAAGGCGTAGTAGGTAGGTAGGCGCGGCGTAGCGCGGCGCAGCATTGGTGAAGCTTTATGAACTTTAGTGATACCTAGGTATGATATTATGATTAATAAGTTGTCGGTGTTGTCATGGGACATTTACTAACATATTATTTTAAATAAATTAAATTTACTATGGCAATATTTTTGATCGATTTTTATAAAAGGATGTCACTTATGTACTCATAATAAGCTACTGTATAACACCTTTAAGGACTTATAAATATTAGCATATTCTAATCGATACGTAAACAATACTACCAGCCATGCACGTGTATTGTTTCTAAGAATTAAAAAATATCTAGAATTTTAAAATTTCTTAAGCTCGACGCGTTTTGTTTACTTAATAGCCATTGACCATTATAACTGTGCCCCAGAGGTGGATACTGTTACGTATTCAAATAGTTTTCAATACAGTTGGACGTTCTACGTCACAAGCATTGAAAAAAAAAAGAGAAACAATACTGTATTTTTTGTACCGCGCCGGCCATTTTTTGTAACTAAGAATCAATGACCTTTAGTTGAAAGTAAAAACGATTGTGATGTTATTCGTTTTGTATCGATATTTAAATAACAAATAAATAAAATGATTGAAATTGTCATAAAATTTAAAATTCGGTATTTGATATGGGGTTAGGGCACATAGGTTATTTATCACATATACATAGCGACCCTAAAATATGACCACACCTTTCTGTTACAACCTGTATATAATATACAACATATAACCTGAACGCACATCCTGAAAGTAGTTTGTTCAAAATCGGCTACTGAATCAATTGCAGCAATTTTTAATATAGGTATTTTTTTATCCCTAAATTGATTCAAACGAAATAAATTATAGTCACCCATTTATTAAACAGCTGAAATAAATGAAAATGTATCATAATACAAGGCAATAAGGTTTTGATACAATAAAGGCAATAATGTTAGATTGATTGTAGTATACCCATACTATCCGCGCACAATAAGGATAACTAATTCGTTAAATTAAAATATTTAAGAACATAAAAGTAACATTTTAATGATTATATTATTATTACGATTTAATAATCTAATTGGGGTGTTTGAGGTTGTGCGTTATATCTGTGACATGTTGTATATAATAATTAATTATACTTAAATAATATAAATTAATAATTAATTAATTAAATTAAATATTATTATTAATAATAATAATATTTTAATATATATGTAAAATAAATTATATTTTATATATAATACATATGTGTAAACAATTATTTTCATACACTTCACAAAACTCAAAAATATTATTTTATATTTATTTTTTTCGTTTAATCTTTGACATTAATTCTGTAGTATTAAGTATTTTTAGTACCGGTATCACTGCCTCAGTTCAATTTAGGATTGTCATAATCTAATTTGGTGCTGTATAAACGAAATCTAAATTTAGTTCGATGGAACAGCAGAATTACCTTTTTTTTTATCGTGTGGAATGCATTGTCGCATACCCCTCCGCGAGGACGGGCGGAAGGGTTATGTCGAACTCAACGGGGTATGATTAGATGTTGAATGATGATAATGGACCTCCCGGAATAGCGTCTAAACCTACCACGGTGTTCCTCGACAAATATCTATATCTATATATTATATCCTTTATCGACGGGTATCACTTGTATTTACATACAGTCGCGACCCCGCCGAGGTTTCAACCCGCCGTATGAAACGGTAGGCCACTACACGACAAGACCTACCCTATAGGCACTACTCACTTTAAAGCCCTACTGTCGCCAAAGTGTGCAGCGCCGTGTCTTCAACAATGTCGCGGCAGTCACCGCAGTGGTGGCAAACGGGCGTCTCTTGCCGGCCTATAGGTACGACACAGGAACCGGCCAAAACAACCATAGTCAGTCATTACCTGTGTCAGCCGGAAGGTGAGGGCGCTATGCCGCCTCTTCAGCTACTTCGCAAACACGGGACTTAGCGCCACGATCGTGGCGTGCCCGGCACCGCACAAGTCGCTTCTTTCACTTCTCCACTAGGACCTGGCAGAGCATGGACCTTGCCGTCTCGATAGCGGAAAGTACAGGTCCTTCGCCCCGATTCAGCGCCTGCTGGGGTAAACGATAGAGCGACGCCAAGAGCGCTGCTTCCAGGTCCCATGGCATCATTCCGGCGAGGAGGCTTGCAGCCTCGAACGAGATCGTCCGGTAACCTCTAATCGCTTTAAAGCAGCACCCAGTCGTAACCGATGTTCCACAGGACCGGATCCAGAACCGATCCCTGTGGAACACAGCACGACATCTCTCGCCGACTCCAACCGTCATGACCCGGGTAGACTACTACCCTCTCCAATAGATATGCCCTGACAATGCGGCGGAGGTAGGTCGGCGCTCGAACAACCCTGGGAGTCCCCTGAATCGGGGCGGAATGCCCTACACGAAATCTTTTAATTAAAATTAGAGAATTTTTGACTTATTTTAGTTTAGTGAAAATTACAGCAGAATTGGCACCAAATACTATGGATTTCTAAAATGAAATCGTGCTGTTGTTGTTAAAAGAATGTTATTATTCTATAAATGATACGTAAACACTTATAATTTATATTCTGATTGTGACATGCACCTACAGTTATGTATATAATTAACTATTGGATTGACATTCCTTTTTAGACATAATTTTTTTGACATGACTACTATTTAATTTGTTTTGTAATTATTGATCAATTTATTATTTTAATCTATTCAATTTAATAACTGATTTGCAATGTTATTTTTATTTAAATAATTGTTTTTATTATTATTATTGTATATTCACACACAATGTAAAAATTGTTGTTGAATAAGTGAAATGAAATGAATATAATATATCAAACACATGGACAAACGAACTCGCAAACAGAATGAAATTCTAAAGGTGCCGTTTTTGTTATGGTACTCTACAAAACAAAAATAACTTAAATAACCAAGTTAATTGAACAAATAACATACAATAATATAAACTATTCCATTCACAGTATTAAATCACATTAAATCAAATTGTTCAATTTCTTCCGACTTTATATTTATTATGAACAAAAAAAAACATTAGTTCTACATAGAAGACTTAACATTCATTGCTCTCAGCAGATAGGCACTTTTCCTTTTCTATATCATACACTTCGTCGTCAGAGCATTTTTTAATCTTTCGGCGATATTCATTTTTCTTGTTTTTAGAGCAAACATAATACTTCCTACAATCTTTAGAGTATGGAAATTTGCCTTCCTGTTTACATTCAAAATCTTCCTTATTATCAAAATTTTCAGACAACTCCTTCGTTTGAGAATTTTCACTTACAGATGAACCAGATTGACTTGAGTTCTCCACATTTTTCTCACATTTTACCGTAGCCTTGTTCAAATGGTATCCAATCTCACATTGTAATGTATATCTTAAGAAATGCCTGTTATACTTTACACAGATATAATATGTGTTATCTTTTATAAAGTCGCTAAAACGCCCTTCATATACACAGTGGAATTGGTTATTTCTTACGCAATGCGATAAATTTTTCGTACATTGTTTATTGATTTCACTAAACACTGTATTGTTTGGACATGATCCAATAATGGGATCAAGTTTTCCTAAACAAATATAAAATTTTCTGCAGTCCTTACTGTCAGCATATTTTCCTCGGGTGTTATTCCAACAATTAAAAGGAGATGGAGTATTATTTATATTGGGCTTACGGTTTAAATTGATACACGTACTGGAATCTTTTGTTTTCGAAATTGTAGCATTGCTTTCATTATTTACTAGATTTGTTATTTTATTGTTTATGATGTGGGTTTGTACGTAAGACGTAACTACCTTATCATGTATTATGCTTTGCTGTTCTGTTATATTACCAAGTGAATTACTCACTCCTATATTTGTTTTATTATTACCAGATGCCTGACTATTATTGGACTGCTCTTTATCTGTGATTAGTACTTTATAAGTACGATTGTTTAAGGAGCTATAATTGTATTTACTCTCATTTCCGCTGGTGGTTTTTACTTTAGATTCTATCATGCTGCTTGAGGATATGGACTCGTTTCCTTTTTTCATAAGATTAAATTCAGCGCTGCCCGCTGCATTCATAATGGGTTTATGTTCTAAATCTTTTACAAATATTTTAAATTCTTGATGAATCAGAGGCTTCGGTGTTGTTATCTCAATCCGTGAAGGAATTTCAAAATAAGCGGTTGATGATTCATATTTATCTTCGATGGAAATTTCGTTTTGGTTTTTATTACTATCGATTTCAGTCGCTATCAAAGTGTTGTTACCATTTTCCAAATCCATAATTTCTCTGTTACTGAGATTGGCATATTTTTCAGTATTGAAGGTCATGTTTAGCCTGCTCCTATGAAGAGCTTCTTTATGCGCTGTTATGTTTGAATAACTCATATTCTGCAAGTGCAACTGGTTCTTATTTAAGTTAACTGTATCGTTAGCTAACATAAATTCAGTCAAAATTACATCATCAAGGGTAGGTTCTGCCACAGTTTCTACTATTGCAGTAGGTTTGGTTATAGAATGTGTTATCGTATTAGTTGGGTCGTTTGTATTGACATTTGGGTCTATGATAGATGACGTGTGTTTATTAAAAGAAATATTAATATTACTAATACGATCTTTATCAGTTGATACAACAACGGCTGGTGTAATTCTAGTTGGTATACTTTTTTCTATTGCGGCCATTATTACTTTGGGTGTCGTGAGTGTTTCATCACTTTGTACAGTTTGAGTTTTGGTCTTATACCCTGAGAAAGGATTAGGTTCTCTATTATCTATATATGTTTCAGTCGTAATTATAGTATCAGATATCTGGTTATCTGTTTTTATATTACTGGATACCTTAAGGTTCATATAATTTCTTAAAGATGCGAGTTTTCCTTCTTCATTCATTTTACTATATTTTGTATCTTCTACGTTGGTTACTTTTATATTGTTTGGCTCTACAATTGTTAAACTTGGTGTATAATCTACATCATCTGGTCCCATAATTCTCTTATATTCTGTATCATGTTCACTCACTTGGTTCGACTCTGTGGTATAAGCGAAGGAACTTGCCGTAGTTGCAGAATTTAACATTGTATCATTATTGAATTCGGTACCAGTAAATAAAGGGATTTCAGTACTTGGATCTGACGAAGCCTCCTTTAATTTTACAACATTTTTATCTATATGTAGCTTAGAACGTGAAGTTATTATTATAGGTGTTAAGGTGGTTGCTAAAACATTTTCATTAGTTTTATCTGGCTTAAGAATGTATTCACCAGTTCTTAAACTGTGGGTTGCATTTTGCTCTATGTTCTTCTCAGAAGTATTGTTTTGAATCTGTGTCAATGTGGCGTATTTAATGTCATTACTATCATCATTCTGGTCAGTAATTATTGTGTTATTACCTTTGGCTTGTGTTATCAATACTTTGTCTTCTTGTGGCAATATCAACAGCATATTTGAACTACAATTATACGTTATTTTTGTATCTTCTACGTTGGTTACTTTTACATTGCTTGGATCTATAGTTATTAAACTTGGTGTATAATCTATTTCAGTTGATCCCATAGTTTTTTTATATTCTGTATCATGTTCACTAACTTGGTTTGACTCTGTGGTATAAGCAAAGGAACTTGCAGCAGATGTAAATAACGTTGTATCATTTATGTCTTTCAAATGTACCGGCTTGCTTTGCCACGTTTTTGTCTCATACCCTGAGGAAGGATTAGGTTTTCTATTACCCATATTTGTTTCAGCCGTAATTATAGAATCAGAAATCGGATTATCTGTTCTTATATTACTAGATATCTTAAGATTTATATCATTTCTTAAAGTAGCGGTGTTTTCTTCTTCATTTATTTTACTATATTTTGTTGTCACGTCGTATTTGGGATAAAAATCATATGCTTCTGTAGTGGTTAATATTTCATCAGTAGTTGTTTTTGGACTATTTATATAATTTATAAATTCAGTTCCAGTTAATAAAGAGTTTTCAGTACTTAGATCTGATATTGCCTCTTTCAATTTCACAACGTTTTCATCTTTATTTAGCGTAGAACGTGAAGTTATTATTATAGGCGTTAAGATGATCGCTAAATTATTTTCAATATTTTTACTCGGTTCAGGAGTGTATTCACCAATTCCCAAACTGTGAGTCTCATTTTGCTTTATTTTATTCTCAGAAGAATTGTTTTTAATCTGTGTCAAAGTGGAATATTTAATTTCATTGGTACCAGAATGATCCTGGTCAGTAATTATTGTGGTATTAACTTTTGCTTGTGTTGTCAATACGTTGTCCGGTTGTGGTGATATCAATGCCATGTTTGAACTATAATTATATGTCAATTTTGTATCTTCTACGTTGGTTACTTTTATATTGCTTGCCTCTACAGTTGTTAAACTTGGTGTATAATCTACTTCAATTGCTCCCATAGTTCTTTTATATTCTGTATCATGTTCACTTACTTGGTTTGACTCTGTTTGACTTGCAGCAGTTGCAGAAGTCAACATTATATCTTTTATGTCTTTCGTATGTGTTTCATTAATCGCCAAAGTTGTAGGAAATAATATGTTTTCTGTCTTATTAATATCTGTATTACTACGTTCTGTAGTTACAAAATTATTACTTATCGATGTATGTATTTCACTTGCTTTGCTGGCACCTTGTTTAATTAAGTCCGTACTGCTTGATTCAGTAGTTGGAATAATTAAATATGGTACATTTTCTGGTCGCACCAGGTCAATATGTCCTTGTTCTATTGCATATGTAGGATACGTGGGTGTTTCAGCCTGGCTAATTATAAAATCATTTTGAACTTTGTTAATGGTTTCGTCATAATATTTTTTATTATTTTCATTTATTGTATTTGTGTATTGTGGTATAAAGGTTACATCTTTTGAATTTTTGTATGTGGTATCGATGTTTTCTGTTATTGCTGTAGGATGCATACTGCTAATTTTAACTTCGTCTATTGGTGTGTGACCATTCACTGGCTTAGTACTGCTATTTGAATCATAATTATTAATATCAACGACTGTAGTCTGTATTATAGACTTAGCATCAGCTTCATACAAAATGTCAGCTGTATAATTGATTGATTCCAGCGATGGCACTGTTCCTGACGTTTCGTTTAATAAGGGAATGCTGACATTTAATACGTTGTCGACAGTTTCTAGCTTTAAAACATTACTGCTGGTGTCTTTAGTTGTGCCATAACTTGAAGTTGATCTTAATTTCTCATCGAGCGGATTAGGTGTAGTCTTATAAACGTCGCCAGTACTATAACTCATAGGAATGGTTGACGCAATTCCTGCATATTGATCATTATTTAAAACCGTATTTCTAAAAGTAGTTGTTTCTTTATCTTGCCAATTCAATATATTAATAGTTTCACTTTCATGTTCATCGGTCATGCCTGTCGAAGGCTCAATGGCAGAAACTGTTGTGTACACCATGTTATTAGTCGTTTCGTCGAAACCGATTGTACCGTTTACAATTCTTTCCTTTGCGTTGTCTAATTTCATATTTGACGTAACATTCGATTTTGATGCGCTTTGGTATAATCTAGCATCGTCAAGAAACGTTCCCATGATACTCTTCTTTTCTAAATCTTCATTATTTTTAGTGTTGATATCTATTTTAACGGTAATTATGGAATCTGTAGTTGATAATGCTTCAGTTGCAGTATTTGTTGTCTTTTTTGTGACGTCAGGCTTTGCGAGAAATGATAGTTCTGTAACTTTTTTAGGTAATGAATCGTCACGGACAGAATTGAATGGAGTTTCTTCTTTTGTCAGGGAAGCAGAAAGAATAAACCTATTATTAGATTCTATTTTTACAGTCTTGTTAGAAACTTCCAAAGGTTCGTATGTTATTAACTCAGCGCCTATTGTATCTTGGCGAATAGATGCTTTTTCTTCACCGAACGTCTGATTGCTCAATATTTTGATATGATCATCAGATTTGCCAGGTGCATCAGTGTTTAACATATATTTTTCCTCTGAGCGCAAATTATCTTGAATGGTTGTTGTTTGTGGATTGTCAGGCGTTGTTGTAGGCTCAACATTTGTTGCCTCGTCTGTATTCTCTGTTGTCATAATAAAATCGGTGACGTCAGTCTTTGCGAGAAAACTAGGTTCTGTAACTCTCTCAGATAATGAATCGTCACGAACAAAACTGTATGTAGTTTCTTGTATTTCCAGGGCAGCTAAAATAATAAAACTATTATTAGAGTCTACTTCTATAGTCTTGTTCGAAACTTTCGAAGGTTCGTATGTTATTGACTCAGCGCCTATTGTATCTTGGTGGATAGATATTTTTTCTTCACTAAACGTCTGATTGCTCAGTATTTTGATATAATCATCAGATTTTCTCGGTGCATCTGTGATTAACATATATTTTCCCTCTAAGCGCAAATTATCTTGAATAGTTGTCGTTTGTGGATTATCTGGCATTGTTGTAGGCTCAACATAATTTGTTGTTGTTTCCGGTACTTCTTCAGTTGTACTGATTGTATTAATAGTAACTACACTTGCGTTATTTAGTTTAAGATTTAGGGATACAATATTGTTCTGAAACGACTTTTGATAATTTATATGGTTGACCGATATCATCTTATCAGAAGTCACGTTTGAGTCAAAAGTTTGTTCAGTATCTATTAACGGAGTAAAGGTCGTAGTGGTTATATGAAAATTGTCTCCAACTTGTAAATTTTTAGCTGTTCCTAACTGATGAGTAGTTTTGTTCATCTCCAAATTATTCTTAGACATGGAATCAAATAATTCAGCGACAGGTGTGGTAATTTCTGCGGGTAGTGAATTGTCTGTTAAGAGTACTTCCGTGATATTATCCGTTACCGTTGAAGTCTCTGTAGTTGATCGAGCATCATAAATGGTATCACTATCTGTTACTATATTATTTTTATCAAATTTTTTAGTACTAATTTCATTTGAGCTTATTGCGTTGCTTGGTACAATAGTAGTCACATCAAGAAGAGGTTCATTGCCATCTGTGTATTCTTCTTTCAAATTTTCTAATAGTTCTATTAGTTTTGGTGATATTACTTCTTCCAAAGTCGGCAGGTGTTGTTCTGTTGGCGGTGAAGTAGTCTCTTGAATTTGCGCAGTTGTAGTTACACTATCAATTAATGGAAATACGACATTTTTCTCATCTGTTGCATAATCACCAATCACATTGAGCGGTGGAGTAGTCACTTCAATATGGGGAAACTCGCATTCGAATCGGTTGTTTGGATGACACACTGTTGTTGGTGGACACGGTATAACAAAGTCGTCTATAGTGCTTGAAACTCCGTTGCCCAAATCAACGCATATCATGAAGTGAGTAGCGTTAACGCAGTAGAACGGTTTTTCGTTGCAGTTAATATTTGTCGTCGTCGTCAGTGGTATTGTGAGTAATACCTGAAAATTTAAATATTCCATTCTATATTATTGCAGACAATGTTATTATTGATTTAGCATTCCAGAGAAGCAGTACCAGACATGCATTAATTGGTGTCAATGTACTTCTGTTGCGGGTATCAGCCATTCAAAAACATACATTAATGTCGGCCTCGATGGCGTAGTGGTTAGTGTAACCGACTGCCACGCCTGAGGTCGCGGGTTCGATTCCCGCACAAGTCAAACACTTGTGTCCGTGAATATGGATGTTTGTCTTGGTCTGAGTGTTTCTATGTATAATATGTATGTATTTACATAAAAACAGTATATATGTATGTTTATTCATTGTCTAGTACCCATAGTACAAGATTTGCTTAGTTTGGGCTAGATGGTATTGTGTGTATGTGATAGAATATTATATTATATTATTATTATACATAATTACTACTTTATAAAATTGCTCAATCAATGTTCTTTTAAGTCTATAGGCTATACGATTTTATCTATTAAATATGTTTTTGTGTGTTTTGAACACTTAAAATATAATCTTTTGAATCTTGAACAATGGAAATAATCTCAGTATCAGCCATTGTTGTTGTTACGCATGTAAGAAATCTAATATCATAAAACATTTGAGGATCTGGTGTTTATATCAGACCAAGCAATATGACTACATACAGTGCACATCCTCCTTTTAGAGCACTTAAATTATTTTTATATATAATAAGTTTCTCCAGATCTCTCTGACATGACTGACGAAAAAAATTCTTCGAGTGATCTGCGGTCTCAATATGTGTTTACTTTTATACTTTATTGTATGCCAGTTACTTTGATAGCAATATTTTTTATCTTGATTATTGTTCTTTATACGAATGATAAAACAAAGACTTACCAAAAACAAAAATCCTTTTAGGTCGTTGAACTCGTAAGCCATTTTCGTCGATACAATCCGAAATATGGCAGCATTTATTCGTTTCAATTTCGTTTACACTCGTTTATCTCGTGAGGTTTGTTCGCGAATGCGGCTCAGTATGTCTCCGAGTAAATATGAATGTCGGTGAGGCAGCATTGTTAGCATAGCGCGATTCGTTTACTTACATCATGCAAGATTAGGCCGACATTATACAAATAATGTTGACACCTTATTTCCTGTGACTTCTTACAACGTATTGTTATGATGACATGATTGTTTTCTTTAGAGGAGAAACATTGTAGCTAAAGGTGTAGATACCTATTTATAATATCGCCTGTTTATCTAGTGGAGGTTCTCGGGACAATGTGACTGCAAGAGCTTTAAGATTTGTAATAACCGCTTTATGCTTTACGATATGACATTGTATAATGTGTGTGTAGTTTACCTATTGCTGGTGGTCTAGATAATTCAATCCATGCTTGTAAGCAGTAACGCAACACTCATAATCAATATGTTTTTAAGTATAGTATATATTTACAGATCTTTAGCATAGCAGCGATAGCTCATTGGGGAGACCAACAGACTGCAATGCAGAAGGTCTCGGGTCCGAACCCACGTCGCGCACCTCTGACTTTCGGAAGTTATATGAGTTCTCGAAATTATGTGCGTATTGATTGACAATAATATCGCCTGCTCCGTGCCTCGGAGAGCACGTTAAGCCGTCGGTCCCGGCTGCCATGAACATCTATGGCAGTCGTTATTAGGAAAGTCAGTACCCTCTAATATCCTGACACTGGTCTAGCCTTAGGGTACCGTTAGCCTTCGGGTTGCGGAGGTCAGGTGGCAGCCGCTCCGTGTAAATCTGATATCCACTCAAATCCGGTTAGATTAGAAAAGCCGACCCCAAGTGACTTGGGAATAATAAAGGCTAAGGGAGAAGAAGATATATTTACAGATCATCAAATATATTTCATTTATTTTAATAATTTATTTATTTCAGTATATATTCTCAATTTTACAATTGCATCTTAATAATTACATAAAGTGCACTTATATATATTTACCCGAACTAGGTTAAAACTGTGTTTCGACTGTTTCGAGCGACAAAGTGCTTAGTTACATACTATTATCAGTACAAATAAATTTACATTATAATAACTTTTATAATAAACTAAAGGTAAAAGTAAAAACAATTAAAATAAGTTTAATATTCTACTTTAAAACTAAATTGATATGTGTTCCTATTAATACGTAATACGTAAACCAATTAATATGTCAAAAAGTGGCGGTTTTGCACGTCTGCGATTGCAGTTTCCGGATTTGAATTGTATAGATAGTAAAATGCTCGTAAAAGGTATATGTACTAATTATATGAGTATTATTGTTAGAAATTTGTATCAACTACAGGATTTATAGTTTTACTATTGTTTACAGAATGATAAAATCAAAATCAAAAATAAATTTATTCAAATTAGGTTACAATATCAAAGTTATACTAATTATTTTTCTGTGATTTTACATTTACTGTCATGTTCAGCAAAGCAAGGGTGTAGGGCTCATGAGAAGAACGAGCAAGAAACTCATGGCCACTCTATTTAATCGCCAAGTTTACAATAATATTTCGTTTACAAATCATAACTGTAAGGTGCTGCAATAATTTCTCCGTGAACTATTACTGAACATACTCAAGCATTTTGATGGTAGCCTCTAAAGCAGCAGTATAATAGCCTCTAAAGCAGCAGTATGGTAAATAGGAGCATCCACTTATATGTACATAAATAATCCAGACAAGGCATGATTGTAGTCCGTAGTTTAACCTAACTGTTTAAATAAAAATGTAGTAAGTAAGTTATCGAATTCCACGAAACTAAGGTCGTCCAGTCACCACAAGTAGCACCCGTTCACGAGTACGACGCATGGGCCAGCCCCCTTGCAATATTGAAGGGAACGGAACGACCCGGTCCATGACGCCACCACAAGCAATGACATTTGAGTGAGCATGACGGTCCTTGGCATGTGAACTCAGAATAAGATACAAAAAATATTTTTACGGTTCTGTAAATACCGAATTATCACGAGTAGTCTTCATTGCACATTCTTCTTTATTAAAATACGACTGAGTGTAACAACAATGTAAATTCTAGTTTAAACAAGGAGTAACATTACAAAAAAAAATGATGCTATTCTTCGACATAATATATATTAATATGCTTTAGAAATTAAGCAAGTTTTAATTTTAACTTTAAATGTATTATCTGGTAATTCTAGAATATTGGTCGTGTTTTATTATAAAAACGTATAGCGGGACCTATGAACTTTATGTAGACGGTTGAATGGAACACATAATTTTATATTTATTTCTAGTATTGATGTTATGTATGTCACTATTTTTTATATATAAATGTATATTTTGACGGACGTGCATAATATTAAAATAAATATATTGTGATGATACAGTTAAAATAACTACATTCTTAATTTTTCTCTGAGCGAGATTCTAGTTCCCAATTAATATATAGCATGCACAGCTGATTTTTGCGATATAAATATACTTTGTATATCAGCTGCTTTACCCCATAATAATATTCCATATAACATAACGCTGTGAAAGTAACTAAAGTAAACTAATCTGGCTGTATCAACGTCAGTTAATCGACGGGCTTTTCTAATGACGTAAGCGGCTGAACTAAGTTTCGCTGAGAGATAAGATATGTGCGCACCCCACTGTAACTTTGAATCAAGTGTAATGCCCAGAAACACTGTGGATTCTATTGCTTCCAGTACCTTACCGTTCAATGTTATGCTAGGACCAAGATGTTTTACATAAGGCAATGTGAATTTAACACATTTTGTTTTTTTGGCGTTTAGTACTAAATTATTTAAAGTAAACCATTTTGTTACTTGCATCAATGCACTGTTTACTTCGTCAAAATGGTCCCTATTCCTATTTACTTTAAATATTAAAGAAGTATCGTCAGCAAACAATACAACATCACAAATATTTTTCATGTAAAACGGTAAATCGTTTATATAAATAAAAAATAAAAATGGGCCTAAAATCGAACCTTGCGGCACCTCTAGTCCTACAGGTAAGCTATTTGATTTCGAGCTATTGACTTCTACACACTGGATCCTGTTAAGAAAGTATTACTTGAACACCGAATGGCTTAGTTTCCTTATGAGCGTATCATGACAGACGCAGTCGAATGCTTTTGAGAGGTTGCAAAAAACACCAATAGCGTTTTGTGAGTTTTCTCACTCTCTGTATATATGTTTAAGTAAAGATAAGAAAATAATCAAACCTTTGTAAAATACAAGACTTCCTCGGCATGGTCCATAATTTAAGAACATCATTGTAGCAATAATTATTTGTTTGCACGGCTGGTGTAGTGGTTTTAGTGAACGCCTCGCCGCTGCGACTGCGCCGAATGTTGTGGTTGTTCGATGCTTTTTTCTATATATGTGTACTTTCTAGGGTCTCCTGCCACCTAATGTTTAAAGGCGAAAGAAAGTGCTCGCGCATGTTCGAGCGCGTTCGGAAAGTCGCAAGGAGGGTGTATGTTCGAGTGGACGTCGTTGTCTGCTGGACTAAATTTTACTTTATTGATACGATTTCGAGGCCTATATAAATGAGATAATGTTGATATTTTATTTACATTTTAAAAGTGCCCAACCTTTTTTTCGCTCAGTCTGAGTAGACCCTATAACTACTAAAAATACTAATGCATTACATATTAATAATTCAATATTTTTATAGTGTGAGACAGTACTAAGATTATAAAAGTTATTTTGAAACTTTGTGAAGACCCTCTAAGCACAGTTTAATATTTTTATATTTTTGCATACCAGAATAGGGAGCGGCGTGTGTATGCATAAGTATATTCCGATCAATGTCATTTCTCGTGTACGAAGCACATAAATATAAAGTAAGCATAATTATATAAACATTCCTAACAGCGAGTGTCATTAGGTATTTTATCTTACACAGCATCATTTGAGTCATTATAACTAAACAACAGATAACTAAATAGAGCGTGTGGTCTATCTGCCTAATAGATAACAATTATAACGGTATGATAATTGATTAGATCCAGTGATATGTATTTTCTTACTCAAAAATATACAACCTCCGTAGGAGACATTCATTTATTTATTTATTAATAATATAAGCTTGCAGTATACACCAAATCGCTTATATCTATGCTAATAAAATTATAACAAATTACATACAATGTTAACAAAAACTTAGACTATAAGATAAAATAATATTTATGAAAACAAACAAGAAAAACAACATTTTATCAACTTATAATCGAATCGTTCGAAACATAGGAAACAACCTTAATTACAAAAACATCCAACTAAGTACTTGTACTTAGTTGGATGTTTTTGTGGCTGACTGCAGCTTCTGTGCTTGCGGTTTCAATTTGGCGGGTAGGGCAAAGTGTTATTGAATAGCTTTGTCAAGAAATTATCAGTAGTCTACTTAGTTGTATCTTGTTGTTAATGGGACCCTTATAAACCAATTTATAAGTTTGTATTTCATGAGATATCACAACAATATACGTTAAACAATACAAAACGACTACTTCTTGTGTAAATATTTTTATTAGATGGAGATGGCCTTTACATGCATAGAACAACATTACGTAGTTTAGTTATTTCTTAATGGATCTTACCACAACAATATGTGACGGGTGAAGGCTATTTACCACAGATAGTACTTGTGAGTCTATATCAATAAAAGTATGAGTGTTATTTACTTCGTACATAAATAGCAATAAACTAAATTTTCCACAGATAGTTTGTTTGATAAGTGTCATCGGTCAGGTCCAGGTGCAGGCGACGCCTGAGGCAGCGCCAGCGCCATCATCCAACGACCGTACTCGCCGCCGATCCAAGCCACGAGGTAAACGCGCAGGCAGGCTGGTGGCCAAAGCCCAACCCACCACTCCGGCAAGTTCAATGCCAGGGAACAAACGATCCCGGCCAGAGGACACAACCACGCCAACTGGCGACAGCAAGCGTGTGAAGCCGGCAACAAACAAGCTACGGGGCTCTGCTAGCTACGCGGCTTCGTTTAGGGCAAACGAACTCTGCGTGGCGGTTATGACTGAGCCCTTCCACGATCTCACCGCAGAACAAGCTAACGCTATTCGCACCTGTCTGGAGTTGAAGTTTGAGGAGGACTTGCTGAATCCGAAGACAACAACCCAGACGGCCAAAGTACACTTCCGGGGCAAGGCGCACCACAGCGAAGGCGTCCTTAAAATGTGGTGTGAGGACGACGTCGCGCTGGAGTGGCTCCGACCTGCCGCAAACAACACGCCATCACCGATCGCTGGTACCAAGCTTGTGGTCAAACCACAGGCAGAAATACAGCGAAGAATCCTTTGCGGACTCTTCATCCCTGAGCCCAACAGGGATATTGATAAACTACGCAGACTGCTGGCGGCACACAATGGGTTCGTAAATGTCAACTCCTGGTCCCTGGTCCGTGCGGAGAAACAGACGGAACGTGAAACGCCTGGCGTTCACCTGCTACTCCGGATACCAGAGCCGGACGTAAACACCCTGAAACAGCAAGAGCGGCGCCTCTACTGGCTCTTCGGGAATATCTACGTCCGGATCCTCGAGGAGGAAACCGACAAGACCGACAAGACCGAAGGCGCCGCTCAAGCTCAAACAGCGAAACCAGCCGGACCAAGTACGGCACCTGTCGGGAATCCGTCACAGCCACAACAGGACGCGATGGATGTTGTTGTTGTGACTGACACCCCGACAACCCCAGGAGTGGGAGAGTGCTTTCTCGACTTCGGGGGGAGTGAGGCCAGCGACAGCTGCCTCAACTCCTCTCCGTTTCGAGATTAGTCACACTCCCATTCTCCAAACCAACCTCCAGCATAGCCTCGCTGCAACGGCTTCCCTACGCAGAACGCTGGAGGAAAACCCCAAGACCATAGCCCTAATCCAGGAGCCGTGGATCAGGAAAGGCAGAATCTGTGGTCTCAACAACATCGGTTCAAAACTCCTCGTGAACACCACCGTAAGTAATCCCAGAACCTGTATTTATGCTCCTAAACATGCCAAAACACTTTTAATAACCGAATTCTGTTCAAGAGACTTGACAGCTGCCAGGTTTCCTGCAGCAATCAATAATCAGTCCTGTGATCTAGTCCTAGCGTCCGCTTACCTGCCAAGCGACGAGGACATACCATCGCCGGCACTGATGTCCCTGGTGGAATACTGCGCAAAAGAGAAGCTGGAACTCATCATATGCACTGATTCCAACGCGCACCACACCTTGTGGAGCAGCGATAAGTCAAACGCCCGTGGAGAGGAACTGGTAACCTATCTTTTTACTACTAACCTCCTTTTAGTCAATAAAGGATCGGAACCGACATTTGTAAACGTGAGAGCACAAACTATTATAGACCTTACTCTATCGACAGACAAAGCATCCCACTCCATTACCGACTGGCACGTCTCCAAGGAGGCGTCATGCTCGGACCACAGATGGATACGCTTTAATCTTCGTATAGCCCTACCCAAACCACAACCTAGGCGCGTCCCGCGTAAGACGGATAGTTTAAAATTTGTTAAAACCATTAAATCAGCACTCGCTACTGCTAACACGCCGCTGTGTATGGCAGAAGTCGAAGACATTGAACAGTATGTTGATACACTCACCTGTATCATCACGAACAGTTATGAACAGAACTGCCCTCTCGTGACGCCCAAAGCAGGCCCCAAGCGTCACTGGTGGGGCCCTGAATTGCAGAAATTACGTCGCAAAGTAAGGCAACTGTTCAACAGAGCAATAAATACGCGACAACCAAATGATTGGGAAACCTATCAAACCACAAAATCAACCTACAAGAAGCGCATACGACTCCGTAAACTGGAATGCTGGAAGCGTTTTTGTACCAATATTGAAAACACCAGCCAGGCAACCAGAGTAAAAGGCATACTATCAAGTGTACCTGAGAACATACTAGGATGTCTGAAGAAACCTGACAACACCTACACTAAATCAGATGCTGAAACCAGTGCACTACTGCTAGAGACGCACTTTCCCGGGTGCCAGATTAGCGATACTCACAACTGGGAAGTGTATACAGAACGAGCATGCAGTAGTCAAGATTGGACTGTAGCCCTGGACCTCATCAACAGAGAGAAAGTGTTATGGGCTATCAACAGCTTTCTTCCCTTCAAATCCGCAGGGCTGGATGGAATCTTCCCCGGCCTACTAAGATGGAGCGGCGATCTCCTAGCAGACCATCTTGTTAACATATTCAGAGCATGCGTCGCTCACCGATACGTACCACGAAAGTGGAGGCAAGTAAAAGTGGTATTCATTCCAAAACCAGGCAGGAGCGACTACACTTTAGCGAAATCTTTCCGGCCAATAAGCCTCACGTCGTTCCTCCTCAAAACACTAGAGAGGCTATGTGATAAAGAAATAAGAGGAAACACTCTAGCTCACAAACCTCTACACCCACACCAACACGCCTACAGCCAAGGCAAATCTACAGAATCGGCGCTCCACAGCGTTGTATCGCGAATTGGAGACGGATTAACCTCAAAACAATCAACGCTGGGCGCCTTCATTGATATAGAAGGAGCCTTTGACAAAACCAACTTCAACAGTATAACCGAAGCACTAGAAGCGTATGGGGTCGCTCCAACGCTGTCAGAGTGGATAAACAACATGCTGAAATACAGAGCGATACAACTCTCAGTTAACACAACAACCAAGGCAATTGTGGCCAGAGGCTGCCCACAAGGTGGTGTACTCTCGCCACTCCTATGGAACATAGTGGTAGACGACTTAATACGAAAACTGAACGGCAGAGGGCTATTCACAGTGGGATATGCAGATGACCTTGCAATTCTCGCGACCGGATGCTTCGAGGACACACTATGTGATCTCATGAGATCTGCCTTCAGAATAATCGAAGAATGGTGCATAAGCCATGGTCTATCGGTCAATCCGACAAAAACAGAACTCATAATGTTCACTCGCAAGAGAAACTCACCTCACCCACCTCAGACTACCGAAACTTTTCAACACCGAAATAAAACCTACCAACGAAGTCAAGTATCTAGGGGTCATACTAGACAGCAAATTGTTGTGGAACAAACACCTTGACTACAAATTACAACGAGCATGCGTATGCTTCTTCCAATGCAGCAGAATGCTCGGAAAGACATGGGGACTCTCCCCAAAAATAACACTGTGGCTATACACCGCCATAATCAGACCAATAATAACATACGGTGCCATCGTATGGTGGACCCGGACTGAACTCAATACCGTCATCAACAAGCTGCAGAGATTCCAGAGAATGGCATGCTCAGCAATAACTGGATGTATGAGAACAACACCGACAGCCGCCCTCGAAGTAATTCTAGGGCTGGCCCCCTTAGACCTCTACATAAAACAAGAAGCGACTATGGCCGCAATACGGCTTAAACACCAGGGCCTGTGGGTAACCACTAGGAGCCCACATGCATCGATCTTAGAGCGAGCTATAGCTTATGAACCAATGCTCGCCGCTCCGTGTGATAAGATCTCCAAACAACATTTATTTAACAAAAACTACCATGTACAACTTCATGAGGAACAGAGAGATCAATCGGGAATTAACGAGGTCCGAGTCTACACCGATGGCTCAAAGACCATACAGGGAACGGGTGCAGGAGTTCATTCCCTGGATCTCAATATTAACACATCTATGACACTAGGCTCACACAGTTCCATCTTCCAATGCGAATGTGTGGCCATCACGGAGGCCGCCACCGCGATCGATAGGAGACGGATTGAAGGCTACAGGATACGAATCCTCTCCGACAGCACAGCTATACTTAGAGCCCTAGAGAGCAATAGCTGCAACTCCAGGCTCGTTTACGAATGCCACCTTGCTCTCGAAAGAATATCCATAAAAAACACAGTGACCTTACAATGGATAAAGGGGCATAGTGAATCGCTGGGCAATGATGCTGCAGATGAGTTGGCTAGAAGAGGGTCGGGAACCACCACGGAAGGTCCATCTCCATTCCTCCCTCTACCATTCTCACAACTAAAAACATGGATGCGGCTTCGCACTCAGAGTCAACATAATAAACGCTGGGCACGGACAACGGACTGTAGACAGTCGAGAGCAGCCCTACCGGCCATCTCACCACGTCTGACACACCGCCTGCTCAACCTACAAAGATTGGACCTTCGGACCATCGTGGGGATCCTAACAGGACACTGTCCCCTGAACAAACATCTTTACAACATCGGAGCAACAGACAGCCCACTCTGTAGGGGATGTCTGACCGAAGAAGAATCTGCTGCCCATGTAGTCCTGGAATGTGTGGGAGTAACAGCACAACGTAAGGAAATCCTCAACAACCCGAGGTCACTCCGCGAAGCCTGCGAAGACCCCAGGAAACTTCTGTGCTTCTGGGCGGAGTTGGGCTGGCTATCTCCGTAACCGGCCGACTCTCACGCATAATGGACCAACTTAGAGTTCAAATGCGGAAAAGGGAGTCCAATTACAATTACAATTACAAAAAAAGTGTCATCGGAGTTACTTAGCTGGCTCATTACAAATAGTAATTATTTTCGCTCATGTCGATAAAAAATGGCAGATATTTACACAGCACTTCATACATTATATAGCCTACATACACTCACGCCTGTATCTTCTGAATCGGCAAGATTGTGAATTGCACCCACATTTTGCCAATCATATATTTAGGTGGTAGATCCCGTTGCCGTCTACCGGGCATTTCTAGGCACTGCACTGAGGATTTCCTACCAGAAAGCCTAATAACATTTTACCTAATATTGTCTTCTATTTACGCGAATATTTTACCTGTTCTAGGATCCGTAGATCGACCCCAAGACCGCAGAGAAACTTAGACCACGGCCTTACAAAAATTCTCAAATACAACAATTTTAAATAATCTTCAACAGACATCAACGTACAGTTGTATCTACCTGTATATACCCAATCTTTTGCCTTCTAAAATCGGGATCGACCTGGTAAAGTTGAGAAATCACTTACACATTGCTTATTTGGGCTGCTTCAAGTCACGGATTTATTCATTCTGCTTACTTAGTATATCTATTGAGTTATTTTTTCATACTCTAAAGTGTAGTATATATGTACCTACCAGGTGTAAGGAAGTAGATTATTGTTTTGTTCAAAGACAACTGCCACACGCGTATTAATTTCTGTCTCGCAGGGACCTTACAAACATTTAAACAACGGACACAAAGAACACGTAGGCTCAGACCAACTATATGTGGAACACACATTATTTTATCCGATTTTATTTCTTATCAAATCCACATGTCTCGACCCAGTGTCGACGGCGAGGTCTCACATCAACCGACATTATTAAAAACGTCGCCAGAGCTGCCTGCTGGAGGATACTTGTACACTTTCTACTGATTAAAGCTGGGTCCTCGCCTCTCGACGAGTATTAAATAACGTGTGAAAACCAAGCAAACACAATTAATATTTATAAAATATATTTCTATAAATAACGCATTACGTATTATGATTATTTATTACCTAATGTTAGATATCACAACTGTAGCGCACCAAACAGTATTATCCGCAAGCGAAATAGTTTCTCTTTTCTAATTTATTATGCGAACATACTTAGATGCCCGAGGTACGTGTACAATATAATATTATTATACAACACTATTTATTAAAATATCCACCGTTTGCCAAGTCTCACATTTTTAAGTTTAGTAATATATAAATAAGTCAGTGCTATCAACAACCATACCAACGTAACTATAGATAATATTACAGCTAACACGAACACGGTAAGTTGTAATCCGCCATCTCGATCGACAATGAAAGAAATCCCCGCAACGAACACAGTGAGAATTATACCGGAGATTGTTTCTAATGGACTGTGAAATTTCGGCCATTTTCTGGCGCCTACAAAATCTTGTACAACAGTTTCCCAGCAGCAGGATATGGCGCCGTATCCAAAACCAGCTATCACGCAGCCAATAGAGAATGAGTCATGGTTATCTGCCACCGCTAAAACTGAAGAAACACATAGTTAACAAAGAGCCAGCATTACCTGTAGCAGGAGCTTAAAAACACGTCAAACTTAGAATTAAATGAAATAGCCTTAGAAAGTAATAGATTACGGTAAGGAGGGTAATTAACTCTAAGCGTAAGTTGCAACAAAGAATATTATTATGTAATTTTGCAGTTAAATTTAACTTTATGATATTTTAGAATTCCATGAAGTTTTATTTATAGTAGCAAGATTAAGGCAACGGCAGGAAAGATATGAAAATATTCGCTTCTAATCTAATCCCCTAATAATGAAAAAACTGGTAAAATTATACAGATAACTGCATGATGTTGCAATTTCAATCATTTCACCAATAAGTACCTACTACTAAAACAAAAGCTATAAAATCATAGCTGCAATATATATATAGCTCTAAAAGATACCTAAATAATGAAACCGTTTAGGTTTCTATAATATTACTACAGACCGAAGCAAACAAAGTATCCGCGTAAGTGCCCTCACACTATTAAGTACCTAGTACAAGATTCCAGAGCCTACGTCATTTATAATGCACAGTTGGTTTCTTTACAGTAAATGAGTAACGTGTAGGTAAACAATGAAAAACAAACCCGACAGCAAGAAAGAGTGCCATGTTTTCAATATTTGTTATTGATGAGCTGAGAGGCCTTTCAAATTGATATGTCCGCTTACAAATAGGCTTAAATACATTAGATATACAGTAGTTTTTCTTTTATAGACTATCTACTTTTATATATCTATCAAAGAAAAAATATGGAATTAAATATTTGTCCCACTTTCAAATTTACAATTCCGAAATTACAATTTGAAATTTCGAGTTTACAATATTGAAACTATAAGATTGAAATATGTGCCAAATGATATTGTTATATTGTGCCTAATTAAATTTAGAAATGATATGAATGCTAATCTTACCGAAACAGCCAGCTGTAGATATGAACAACCCCGCCAGTGCCACATACTTGAAATTTCTCTTAGGTGTCTGCGCCAGCCAAGGAGTACACATCAAGAAACATATCCAAGTAAATCCATACAACGTCAGCAGAAAGTTGGAATCACTAACTGATATCTTGGGATGCATGACAGAGGCAATCATCGGTAGTGACACCATCGCTACCGCCGTCAAACTTAACCTAGTGAAATATATCATTAACGACGGATAGAATTTCCAACATGACAAAGACCTCGTCAATGGTTTCAAAAATGTGTCATTCATGTAATAAATAAAATACGTAAATCTTCTTCTTATGGTATAAACTTTATATGAGGGCATCCACATTCTTCTTCTTACACTAGCATAAGCTGACTGACAACGAAAACTAAACGAATTAAATACTTTTTCTCTTTGTATGTCAGTAACTGGCGATACATTATCGTGCATAACTTCTACTTCAGCGTATTCTTTACGATCAGTGTCTTCTCGTTCACTCGTTTGCGAATCGTTCCTTATTTGTTTAGATATGAAGTCGTCGAAGTTGTCGCCTAGCGTGCTCAGTCTCTTGATGGCGACGCTGAGACGCTTTTTATTCTTACTGACATCTTTTCCTGTTGAAAGTGAATCATCGTTATCACTTTCTTCACTCTCTTCAGGTATTTCTGGTAATATTTCTACACCAAATATGTTTCTACGTTTTTCTTCTGGACTTGGAGGTGGAGTAATTGTTGATATAACTTCACCATCGTTTTCAAAGTCGCAGTCCAAAAATTCCACTTCACTGTGTAGATTATCGTCTGAAGGACTCTGCCAGCATTTTTTGCTCATGTCATGTAATTGTAATTCAGTGGAATAATAGTTGTTCTCTAAACCTTCATTACTAAAAACAGCGTAAGTTTTCGCTACGTCGCTGTATCGAGAGAAAGAAATCGGTCTCAATAATCTCTCTTCAACTTTCAATAACATAATCGCTGGTAGAGTTTGAAGCATTATTCCTGCGAGCACTATGTACGCATTAGAATATCCATAACAGTCCACGAGTGCTGTTATGATATGAGGAAACATTGACTGTCCCATGGCTTGGCCGGCAAAACATAGACCTCTAATTATTCCCAGCTGTGAGTCGTAAGTGTCGAATACTACTGCATCCACTTGAGCTGATATAAGTGAGGATCCTAAGCCTAGAAAAGAGACACATAATGAAATTAGAGTAACGTACTCAATAAAGGAAGTGATAAGTATATATAAATTCTTAAAAATATAATATGTAGTTATTTTTAAAGGTAACTCCCGCACTAGGAATAATTCCTGTGTCGCGGGGGTCTTTACAAACATTCAAACAACGGACACAAAGAACGCTCAGACTCGGAACAACAATTTTTGGATCACACAAAGTTTTGTCCAGTGTGGGATTCGAACCCACATACTCGGCGCAGTGGCAGTGGCCAGGCGTCCACTTAAAGCACTACGCCATCCTCTATGTAGTATTGAATGCAATATTACCTCCTAAAATACCATAGATGCAGGGTTGTAGATGTATTGGCATAATCGCGCAGAGGACAAGACTAGCCACAACAAGCAGGAGACCGATGGCGGCCATTATCCGGTACCCCACCGTTCCTCCCCACGAGTCTGCTGCCTCTCTGCACCAGCATTCTGTAATCAAGGTAATATCTTATGTGGGGCCAGTCAGTGCATACCGACACTTCGACCCAGTGGGATCTTTTGTGTCGACACTCTCCCAATAACAACTGCCATAGATGTTCATGGCAGCCGGGACCGACGGCTTAGCGTGCTCTCCGAGGCACGGAGCAGGCGATAATTGTTAATCAATACGCACATAATTTCGAAAAGTCATATAGCTTTCGAAAGTCAGAGGTGCGCCGACATGGGTTCGAACCCGAGACCCTCTGCATTGCAGTCTGTTGGTCTCCCCACTGACCTATCGCTGCTCTAATCAATCAAGGTAATAACCTGACTTAATAAAAGTAATAAAGTTTAATAGATACAATATTTGAATGCAATATATTTCAAAAACTTACGTGTGAGATTGTAGACGAGTATATAAATTGTTGGTGTGGAGAAGCCTAGCCATATTGGCACTTGAAGTTCGTGTAAATATACTAGAACTACGCCATACGCATAAACGAGACTCGGCAGACAGATCTGGAAGTTAAGAAACATTATGTGTAAGTAATGTTACAGTTACAATTGTTATTATTTATACAGACTAGCTGGGTGGTATTTTTAAATAAATGACCATATGCACCGGTTTATAAAGTAAGAGTTGAAGCTTATAACATCACGTTACGAACTAAGGCAAGTTCAAAGATATTGTAGAAAACATCTTTGCGGGGGTGTCTAACACCGCCAACTTGCTAACCCCGAGCTGCTATTGAAATTTCTTAACAGAAAAACACAATAATTTTATGTTGGCCCGACGAGATTCGAACCTCTTTATCTCACTACTCTATCTGTTATTATATAGATATCCTTTAAAATAGGCTACTAAAGTAAGTGTCCAGACACCTCTCCTGAATTGTTTGAAAATTGGCACACGTGATACGATTATACGCACGTACCTAATCAGCAATACCCCAAATTAGTTATCTTTACTAAAGACTTTTCGTTAGTAATTTGTTGTTAGCTGGTGAGGAGTTAATTATTTTCCATTCTATAAATTATTTGCTATGCTCATCATGAGACTTTGGCCAACTTAATATGTCATATGGAAGGTGAGTCAGTTCAAATAATCGGTCAAAAATGCTTAAGATATATTAAAGGTAACATACATAAAACTTTATAAAACATACGTGATGAAAATCTCCTCTTGTTTAAAGTCTGTTTTAAAATAGGTACCGATATTAGGTACGTGTTGTACAATTTCTATTACTTTCTAAAATACTTATTATTTAAAAGGACAGACGGAAAGAAATGTATTATTTTGAATGGGAAATTCCGCATTATAATCGGGCACCTACTTCATAATTTAA
Organism: Catocala fraxini; assembly: GCA_930367265.1. NCBI lineage: Eukaryota > Metazoa > Arthropoda > Insecta > Lepidoptera > Erebidae > Catocala > Catocala fraxini. Next base: position 1,551,903 of record OV884027.1, read on the forward strand.
GCTTATTCTTATACTATTCTTGTTTATTTGTTTACAAATATGTAATCAAACTTTACTTTACTTACTTTTAACTTTTCAATTAATTGCTTTATAACTTAAGAGTTATAAAGTAGTTTATTGACAAGGTATAATTATTGTTTCATTAAATCACTTCACAAGCCTGATTCATTTTCTTCTGAGGACCAATTCTCGTTATAAAAATGTTTCAAATACAATTCCGATCTAATGTCATAACAGCTCATAACTGTCACAAGTGGTATAATGCTTTTTCTTTTACGTTTGTCGCTTACTACTCCGCGGGGGCGGGCGGAGGGGCTATGTCGGGCTCACCGGAATAAAAGAGAGATGGTAATGATTATAAGAATGGACCACCCGGTAATACCAACTAAACCTACCACGGTGTTCCTCGACAGAACCGCAATCGGCGGGGCCGCGCGAATCATTTTTTACATGCAGTCGCGACACCGCCTAGGTTTCGGCCCGCCGTATGAAACGGCAGGCCACTACACGATATGACCTACCCTTTGGTCACCACTACTTTTAAAATCCCTACTGTCCCCCCTCTACAGGACCCGAGTAGATAGGGTTTCGGGGAGAGAACTACGGGTCTCCCCCTTTGGACCAGGGTACTGCGGGGTCAGAAAGCCCACTGCGCCTCGAAAGGTGTGTTCTAACGACCGCTGATTAGAGTGCGCGGTGCCTGACACAGGAACTGGTCAAAGCAACCGTGGCCAGTCATTACCTGTGTCAGCCGGAAGGTGAGGGCGCCATGCCGTCTCTCCAGCCACTCCTCAAAAACGGGTCTTACCGCCACGATTGTGGCGTGCCCGACAAGTAGTATAATCCTAAATTAACGTCTATTCTGCCACAGTAGTGCAGCGGTTGTGAATGCAACGGTAGTGCCTGAGATCTCGCGTGCAATTGCCGGAATGGACAAAGTCACTGTAGTAAATGGATTTTATGTCAAAGAAATTGTATTGATTCACATTTGATGTTTATTAGACTAGACCGGAACTCTATTTTGAACAATTATATTACACGAATCGGCCTGCGGGTTCAAAAATCGTTTAGGATCTCCTCTTCCTTATTACCCAGGACCTACACGCTTTTAAATACAGCCCTTCTTATAGGATCCTCCATACCTCAAGTTACGAAGGTACGTTGCATACCTAAAGTGTAATCTTTACAATTTAGGCATGTTATCTATTTAATCTATACAGAAATACATACTATGTGCTGCCTGATATTTTTATTGTAAGTATAGAAGTTATTATGACTACCTAAAGATGGTGACAAATCACGTAGTAGTTAGCAGTCAGTCGTGCATCTGTGGTCTTATCTTAAGTGTTTTGTCACATGAACCATACAGTTTGACGTCACCGTGACATTGATACACGCACTACACATAACGATCAAACCAACAGACACTTTAAAACAGTAGGTGTAATTGCATGTACCACCTAATATTTAGCTTTGTCTTCAAGATCGTTGATAAGATGTTTTGACCTTTTGATTTCAATTGTTGTGAGACATGTATGATATATTATGCAATTAACAAAGTATAGATTATAATGTTCCATAATGTTTGCAATACGTACATTTAAAAACACAACAGATAGAAGAAGAGGCCACCGCCACGTCGCGCCATGCGCTCTTTTGTCAAATTCCATCTAGTCTTCTTGCCTGCATTTTCTGAAGGACAATCAAATTATTTGCACTTATAACTGCACTCCACTGTACTAGTTTGAATCACATGTTACTACAGGGTCTGTTCAAAACACTATGAATTTTATGTAAAGCAACAATGACTTGGAATGAAAAAAATAATAATGTTTATTTTAAAACTTGTAGTCGTAAGAGAGCATATCGTCGTATTGACAGCATTCTATACATCATTCGTGTTATCTAAAGGCGTACGTACTTTGTCTTATCTTATCGTCTCAGTGAAAGAAACTAATATGTATTGGTTTCTAATTGTTTTTATTTATTTACTTATTACCATTTTTTTATGTATCTAATTACACATTTTAGCAATGGGAAATACTAATTCGTCGATTCAATTGCAATAGTGAGTACCTAATTAGATTGGTACTTTTAATAGTATTCTACACCATTATAAAACAATTAGTCTAACCGTAATTAGGTAAGTATACAATTGAGTACATACATTTAAATTGGGACTCTGCAAGCAATAGATCATCTAATTATTATCAGTTGCCATATTTATTTTACGTATATCTAAGTTAAATACATAATTTACCTACGTCTAATGTACTTATTTCCTATATTGCTTACGGCGATAACATTACTTCAAAGTGACAGATTGTTCAACACCTTCCTATGCTTATGCAAGGCCGCTCTGAAGGCGAATTATATACATAGGTAAGTTTGATCAGGTATGCTCAATAATTATATACATAGGTAAGTTTGATCAGGTATGCTCAATAATTATATACATAGGTAAGTTTGATCAGGTATGCTCAATAATTATATACATAGGTAAGTTTGATCAGGTATGCTCAATAATTATATACATAGGTAAGTTTGATCAGGTATGCTCAATAATTATATACATAGGTAAGTTTGATCAGGTATGCTCAATAATTATATACATAGGTAAGTTTGATCAGGTATGCTCAATAATCAAATCAAATAAAATATTAATCTTATATGTATCTACTACTATTAAATCTGTCATCATCCGTCAGCAATATAAATACCTAATGTTTGAACATACATACTTACTTCCGACTCAGGGCAAAAATGTACCTAGGTACATAAATGTCAGTCCGCTTATCTTTATCCTAACTAGTAATATTATATATGCGCATGTGAGTTTGTTTGTTACGCTTACGCTTCCACGCCTTAACTACTTGACTGATCATCATGCAATTTCCCATACCTACACGTTGTCCGGGTACTTTTACTAATTTAACCTAACCTACATTTACGCAAACGAAACCGCGTGTAAAATCCAATATAATATATTTATAATATACACGTGTATGTCACGTACTGTATAACTCTAGAAAACAAAACGGCTGGAGCGATTTTGATGATGTTTTTTGTGTGTGTCCCTGGATGGTTTAGATTCAGAAATGCGATCGGTCTGCTGGGGCTGAACAACGTCTGTCGGATCCGCTAGTTATAAGTAGGTACACCTCTCAGGTCCAACAAGTATAATCCAATGCAGGTAGAAGATCGAGTAAAGTAAACATGATTACTTTTTATTGATTAGATACGGTTCTTATACATATGCTGTTAAAGTTAGTAGGTACCTATATAATAATAATATCAGCCCTGTGTTAAGCTCTCCCACTGCTGGGCACGTGCCTCTTCTCAGTGTGATAGATTAGGCCATAATCCACCACGCTGGCACAGTGCGCGTTGGCAGACTTCATATATCCTCGAAAAACACTTAGATATGCAGGATTCCACACGATGTTTTTCTTCACTGTTCAAGTGAGCGATAATTACCAATACTATACGCACATAACTCTGAAGAGTCAGAGGTGCGCGCCTAGGGATCGAATTCGGGACCACTGCGTGGCAGTCCAACGGTAACCCATTAGGCTATCGCTGATTTTAGTCGGTATTTAATAATACTTATTTAATTTTACAGGGTATAGCGTCGAACGATCAGCGCGTTGTAAACGTTGATTTAGCTCTCGAATATTATGTAAGCGAGTCAGGACAGTAATCGAATAGCTGGTACCAAATTGCAAAATACAGTAAAAATAATTACGCTCTCGAATTTGTGTCACGTACATTTTATTTTATCTCATCTATGTATATCTATTTATACCAACTAATATTAAAAAGAGAAAATACCTATTCGATTTTTTGGTTGGTTGACTGTTTATAAGGATTTAACCTAAAAAATACTCAACTGATTTAAAAATTCTTGCACTATTAGAAGACTATTTTTTTTACGTGGGGAAATGCTTTGACTCGTGCCTCTCCGCGGGGCACAGAGAGGTTATGTCGGGGTCGCCGGGTGAAAGATACCCCGGTAATACCGACTAAACCTACCACGTTGTTCCTCGACATAAGCAGAACTGGCAGGGTCGCGCAAATCACTTTCATATGCAATCGCGACTCAGCCGAGGTTTTTACCCGCCGTAAACGGCAGGCCACTATACGAGAAGACCTACACTTTGGTCACTCCTAATTTTAACCCTTCTGTCCCCTTGAAGGGTGACGGATACATAACTTAGAGGCGCGCGTGGGAACACGCACGCCGACTCTCAGACCTGGTGCTGAACGGGTGGCGGGCAGGCCCACGAAGCCCACCACCCCCGGTCAAAGCTCAAGGTAGCTGGAGTCTGGAGACTCCGGCGCCCGGTTCTGCTGTTGGAGAAAGGGTTCAAGCGCTCCCTCTTCCGCTCCGCCGTCTCCTTGATAGAAATAACTAGAGGTGAAACGGATATCCAGTAACTATCCGGTATCCGGCCTATCCCGCGGCCTAAATACTATCTGGGCGAATACCGGATAACTAGTGTCTATACCGGATATAAAAATAATTGTTAATTGATTACTTTATTTAGTTACACTTATTTAGTTATCACTTAAGAAATACAATCAGTAATCAAAACATAATTCTAAAATTTGGAAAATGAACCTACTCATACTGCATAAGGGCAAATTATGGTGAATGAATATAAATTTCTCTGCATTAAGAGATAGCAAGCGGTGCCGCTTGTCTTCGTAAATAAGGCCAGCTTCAGAAAAAACTTCTTTCGCTGTACACACTGCTGCAAGGTGCTGAAAGATACATTTTGGCAAACTTTGTTAATTTTGGGTATTGTTTAGCATTAGCTGCCCACCAAGAATAAGGGTCACAATTGTGTTAATTCGCATTGACTTAAGATAAAAGTCAAGCTCACATGCTATCGCGTTTCTTCCTTCACGTTGAACCTGGCTTGTATTGTTTTCATTTGCTACCTCATCAAAGCAATCCCAAAATGTGTGATGAGCTTTGCAAGATACAGCTGACTCTGCCTATTCTACTCTCCTTTTTTTAGCTGGTGTTGAAGATGAACTGCTACTGGAGGACTCTTCACAAGACATTTTTAAATATTCCAATAGAATCTCCTGGCGCGCTCTTTCAACATCAAGCACCTCCAAGTAGTTTGTTTTAAATCTCGGATGTAGGTATTATCGGTATATTCGCGCCGCCTACGCAAGCGCGCTTCGTGCGATGCACCAAACGCCAACGTACCGCCGGATATTCGGCAGCCGAATAACCGGCAATCCCGTTACAAGATTGGCCGAATATCCAGTATCCGGTATTCGGCTAAACTGCTATCCGTTTCATCTCTAGAAATAACTGCCTCACAAAAGGAGGCGACGGCGTTTCACGACCTCTCACTCTGGACCATAGACTGAACCGAGGCCGGGAGCGAGAGGGCAACAATTCCGACTGCCGTGACCAACTCACGGCGCTGCGAAGCCCAGGCAGGACAATCCGCCAACGTGTGCAGCGCCGTGTCTGCAACAACATCACGGCAGTCACCGCAGTGGTGACAACGGGGCGTCTCTTGCTGGCCTATGCGTCACAGGAACTGGCTGAAGCAACCGTAGCCAGTCATTAACTGTGTCAGCCGGAAGGTGAGAGCGCCATACCGCCTCTCCAGCCACTCTTCAAAAACGGGACTTATCGCCACGATTGTGGCGTGCCCGACCATTAGAAAGCTATATATTATCATCGAGTAACATTACTACTTTTACTAACATAACTTAACCTACTTTTACGCGAGCGACGCCGTAGGCAAAAGCTAATTATTTAATAAAATAGTCAGTACAAATATGGATTGTCCCACGTTCAAATATAGGTAAGGCTGAGTGTATCGCACCTTCCAATTCTAAAACAAAAACCAATTTTGCCTGCATGTCCAAATCAACCAACAGAAACGTACCTGCAAGAACTGCTTGGCTATGGCAGGTTGGCGGCGGCAGACAATTAAATATCTGATGGACCTGGCCGCAACGCCCCCAAGCATAGGAAAGCGCTTAATTGCAAGACAGGTAGTTATCTGTTCTCATCCAGAGCGATTCAGGTCATTATGCAATGTGGCTGCCTGCTGCTGCCTCTGCAGCCTAGAAGCAGTCAGGCGTTTTATGTCTGGTCAAACGCATAATATTGCAATGAGTTTCGAATCGGAGAAATTTACATACCTAATACCTACGCAAGATACAACACAATTTCAAATATAAAGAGGTTGAAATTCACATACATATGTAGCTGCCGCACGTGGCTACATGCCTTCAACCGCACACGCGCGACACCACAAGACAATACCAATGGTTTCCATTTCATCCATTTGCGCGAGAAACGGCTCGCTCCGACGTTAGCGCCGCGCACGGAAGTTAGCGTAAACTAAACTCTTTTCTGATTCGTCGAATGTTGCTATTGGTTACATTTCTGTGTAAATATTTTATAAGTTTTTATTGGATAACGCAATATTTGGTGTGCTATAAATTATGGTCTCATAACTCAAAATCTCAAATATATACATTTTGAAATCTGGAGTCTACGTGTTACTATACTCGGCACTATCCTCAATCTCCAAACTTGTAAAGTCACACGGCAGAGGAATTAAATATAATCTTAGTATGTACGAGTAGAATGTATTAAAAAACCACTCTTATAATCTTATGCTTATAGGCAGTGTTATCCTTGGGCCTACACATATCCAATAGCATTTGAGATCTGATTCGGCGTTTGAATCTTCTTCTCCCTTAGCCTTTATTATTCCCAAGACACTTGGGGTCGGCTTTTCTAGTCTAACCGGATTTGACTGGATATCAGTTTTTACACGGAGCGGCTGCCACCTGACCTCCGCAACCCAAAGGCTAACGATACCCTAAGGCTAGACCAGTGTCAGGATATTAGAGGGTACTGACTTTCTCAATAACGACTGCGATAGATGTTCATGGCAGCCGGGACCGACGGCTTAACGTGCTCTCCGAGGCACGGAGCAGGCGATAATTATCAATCAATATTCGGCAATGATTCGGCGTTTGAATAATACAAGAGATATAAAATTGTATGTCAAGAAAAATCGTGCTACTTTTCTTATTGCCGCATTCATAACAGATTTTATTAAATCATTCTTAGACATAAATTATATTTACAAAACTGTGGTATGATTTTTAATTTGATCTTTCACGTCCCAGTACCTATATATATACTGCCGTGGTAATCAAGAGGGCAGTAAGTTAAAAATGGCAATTTTCTTAATTATTGTTTTGTAATGCTTCTCTACTGTAAACAACACATTTCTTGCCTTTCTTTTGACCTATAGAACATAAAAATCGAGTATATAGTTTTATCACAAACGCTAAAAATTTAACAAAATCTTTGCGCGCTGTTTTCTAAATTACCTTTTCTGACTTACTGCCCTCTCGATTACCATGGCAGTATAGTAAATAGTAGTAATTTTAAATGCCAACAAGTGAGAAACGGCAATGAATTACCGTAAAACTTAGAGTTCGAAAAAATGGTTTAAGTAATATTATGCAAAGGTCACGTGATACCACGTGACCTGTGGGGTCAGAGTAAAAAGGTCATAGTCATTTCGGGGGCACATCGACTATGCTGAGTCGAAAGGCGTTGACCGCGAGTCTCTAGCTCTTACGGTTCTTGAGTTGAAAGTTGTATAACAGACAGATGGACGGACAAAGCTGTTGTAAGAGAGATTTTTCGAACTCTAAAAAGCAGACAAAAGTTTTAACTGTCTTGTTCTGGCAAGAACACTTACGTCTTATTATAAAAAGTAGTTGCCATATACTTGTTGCTTTTGTATTTTTATAGCATTATTATAATTTTATTATTAACCTTTTGGGCGCCACGGTCTTGCATAGAAGACAAACGCTTCCGTGCGCTCCACGCCACGACTTTATTAGAAGACAATTTTTTATCATAACATTTTGACATTAACTTTGTTTTATTTTATGCGTAATTTTTGCTATTGCCTAAAATACTACTCTTACGTTTTTATATCAATAGAGGCTTTTGTTTATTTTAAAAACAGGAAAATTAAAGGAGCCGTTTCTGGAGGACACTTTGCGTTCAGCATAGCTTGGCGCTCAAAAGGTTAAGCATTACAGGAAAGAAAATCGACTGCTGCCAGTTTATGGTTGCTGGCAACATTGTAATCAGCTGTTGATTATTTGCTAATTTGTCATATTGTGACTTTTGCTGTCATAATAAGTTTGAAAAATAGGTATACCTAATTACCTATATCAATTTAAAACCTTTAATAGGTGTACCATAATCTCATGCGAAAAATATATTGTAACGTTGTCGTTTGCTAACAAAGAAAACATGTCGAATGAAGAAATATTACAGGAATATTCAAACTCTATAAAGAATCTCAAAAAGCAATGCCACGACGCCGGTATGAGTGAACAAGAATTCAAAAGGCTGTATTTCCAGTCTCTAAAATCTTTACACACTACTGAACAAGTAGAAACTCGCCGAGCGCGTCGTTCCATTATCAAACACAGCCTTTTAGTTGTGGGGATAATTATTGGGTTATATTTTATATATAATTTTAATACAATATACAGCACAATAATGTGTAATGTGCAAGAGTATATTTATCCCGGATTAAAACTACTTAGGCGAATATCTATACCATTCATATCACTATTCCCTTCGCTTACAGGTGAGCTTATATTGTTAATTAAATTTATCTACCAACTTATAAAAAACTGTAGAATATAGCTTATGAAAAATACAACTACATGCAACCACAAAGCTTGATTTTGATCTTATTATCTATCATCTCTTTACAATTCTGGTGCATGTAGAGCTCCATAGAAGAGTAATTCAGACATTTATTTAACAATAAACACTTTATTTTCAGATTTCTACCATGACACATGCCTCATTCAAAATCCCTTCTTCACTGTAGTAGACATGGACTGCTGGCCCTGTAGCACTGTGACTACTGTCCTCGAAATAGATAATCCCAAACCTGTCAGTGAACACCACAATGCCCCGTTTATCTATGAGGTAACTTTTAAATTAAAAATGTTTATGTATTTGATAGATTACACCTATACACAGTAAACCATTTCAATATAATTTTCTTCTTTAAATATTCATTAATTAGCGGCAGCCCCACCTCATCAGTCAATTAGCTAAAATTTTAACTGGCAAGTGTGAAATTTTAAATTTTGGTGGTTATCTGTCAGTGCCTGAACAGCCCACATATGCTAAGGCTTGTTACATTAACAGTTACTAGCAAGATATGTTTGTGATACTCCTTCACCTATCACTAAGATCTAGAGTGATAGGTAAAAACACAACTGACATCTCTATCTAGAGTTGTCAGTTGTACAAATATAGCATCACAATTATATAGCATTGAATGTTGAGATAGTACAATGTATCTTACATGCTAAATATAGCATACCTACTCTAGAACTATCTATTTATTGCTACCTACTGAGAGCAACCTGACAGAAAACCCCAAATCACTGCCTATACTGGTAATCAAACTGGAACTCATGACAGGTTAAGAATATGGCAATGAATAAAGGCTTTGGAGTTGCAATTATTTAGGTTTGGATCCCACTCATTATACCACCAACATGATCCACTCCTAACACAAGCATTCTAGCTTTGCTGGAGTATGAATATGCTAGTAAATTGCGACTCCATATGCAAATAGTAATATTTAAAAAGAACAATGCAGTAAATGATGAAGCCAAAATATGATTTGTATCTAACTAGATTCTTTTTCTAGACTGAGCAACAAGTAATCAATATGGAAACCCTGAGAAGTATATATATGAGGAACCAAGAAACATTTAATAAAGAATCTTCAAATATTTTGACTAATAATAAGAATTACCAATCCCCAAATGTTTTGTTTGACCAAAGACAAACCAATGAAAATAACTTATATATATGGTACTTACCTTATTATTTTATATTAATTAATCAATAATACTTGGTAACAGATTGGCTTCAATGATGTAACATGGATATTTTTAATTACTTTTCAGGAAGTTGAATAATATAAAGGCAGTAAAGTTATTACGACAAGTCATACAGAGGCCAAAAGTAGTACCAAAGTTTGGACAAAGTACTGAGAGATTTATTATAGTTGACAATAGCCAACAACTATTTCATATACCTGACACAGAATGTAGTCATTCATTCCTTTTAGCACTTAGTGGAACAAGAGAAGTACATCTTTTGCCAGCAGAAGAATGCAAACATCAATGCAAGGCTCTAAAAATTATGTTAAAAGAAACATATTTATGTAAGGCACATAATTTTATATATAGAATCTGTATGATTACATCTTCTAGAAGTATCACATAGCTTCTCTTGTTGATTAATCTCTTTATAAGTATAACCTTTTTATTATTCTCTCATCTTTTAGTGTGGTACAATTGGTGGTACTGGCGGCCGGCCGTGCAACCTTCTATAGGAAACCAAACATTTATAGCACATGTTGGCTCATACTGCTGACCTACAACAAGAGCGAGGAATGAAACAGTATTATGGAATGTACAAAACACCAATTTATTACAAAACAAATAAAATTAACTAAAAATTAACTAAATGCAGTTTCAATCGAACTTTTTTCGCAGCTTGTCTTTGAGGAACACTGGTATTAAAGACACCAGGGCGAATATACTGAGGACTGTCACTGATGTCCATGACCATGCGTCGCTGGTTGACGTCAATGTGTGTAATGTTTGTCCTGCCTGAATGGCTACAAATGATGGTGGCGCAACACCTGAGAAAATCAATAATTTATTTCATTAAAGCATAGAGTTTTCTGTTTCCTCAAAAGTCCTAGTAGGTACTGTTAATGATTTGGACCCAGGTGTTATGGCTAGTCCAATCATGAAGTTAACAGAAGTAAAATCTCAACATAAACACAATGGCTTAGGATGTTTCAATATTTGTGTAATATTATTTTTATTTAGAGCCATTAAACTAATTTTAGGTTGAACACCTGAGACCATACCAACCATTTATGTCAGTCAGTAAGCACTGTAATTGTAGGCTGCAGAATAGACTCAAACAAATTTCTAAACATTTTGTACTATGATTATATTATTAATAATAACAGCAGTATTGATTAAAGTGACTATCAATAGACACTAAATAAGGTCACAGAATATCAATAATAACATGACACAATAAGTAGGTACATCAATAACATAACCAAGTGTAACAAATATATATGAGAACTCACCAATAAATGTTCCTAAAGCAAACGGCATTAAAGGCACACCAATTACAGGTGCTGACATATTTATAAACCAGTTTGGTAAAAAGGGTGTCACCCTCAAAAATATTATATAGTTGAGCAAATTATCCTTGTGTTTGGTAACTGCCTTTGCCCACTGTGCAGCTCTCTGTGGAAAGAACTTCTTCACTAATTTCTTTCCAAGAAGGTTTGATAGAAAGAAACATAAACTTGCACCGATTGCTGAGCAACAACAAACTAGAAGTAATGCTAAATAAAACGGAAATAAAAACCCTGAAAGAATACTTAGAAATATAGATCCAGGTATTGCAAATGTTTGCAAACTGTGTTTTGTGTTAAGAAAACTATAATTCATTAATACCCTGTAAATACATATATTACGATTTTAAATACAGATACAATAACTACACTGGAACATTGAGACAACTGCCATCTTAGTCTCCCCGTGACCATGGCTGCTGAAAAGCAACCGAAATGTTGGGGAAAGTGTAAAAATAAATTAAATCTAAATAGTTTAATAATAATTTAATTAGCTTAAAAATTAGTAAAGTTTAATAGTAGTAGTAGTGTAACAATTTTCAAAATTTTGTAATAAAGTGTCAAATAAACAATGCGATAAAATCCGTATATAGCAGTTTAATTTCAATATATATTGTAACTGCGAATGTTTGCAAATTTTTTGGCCCATGCCCCCATTACTCCTGAAGACAAGTGCAAGGTATTATATTTCATTTACATAGCTAAATCTTTCTTTGAGACCATACAAACCATGAAATTATTGTCAAAAGGATACAAAATGTAAACTAAGAAGACTCCAAATAATACTTCATAAAAATATTTGTCCTTATAGCGGTCTAACACTAAGCCTAAGTGTTTAGCATCCTCAAGGTCCCATGGTAAGTGTATATGTTGCCGTTCTTGTCTGCAAATAGATTAAACAAAAACACAAAACGAATTACAAAATAGTACTGCAGGTATTACAGCATTTATAGAAATTTATAGAAGCTACAGTTTAATAATAATATATGTCAAGTAATTTTATTTGACAAATTTAACAAAATTAATCACAGTAAGACACAGGGCTTATATTAATTTATCATAAGAATATATGATCTGAATTTGAATCTATATTTCTGGTAGCATAAAATGTAACCACATAGATACTTACTCCTCTAAATTGGGAAACTGGCTGTAAAGCAGGCCCAATGCCAGTAAAGAGAATACAAATATTATAACAACAATAACTAAAGCTCTAGATGTAGATAAGTCTTCTGCACTAGATGTCACATCTATTGTTGAATCTGAAATGTTCAAATAATATAACATATTTATTAAAATTACTGATTTGAACAAGAACAGATTAAGATATAAAATGAGAATGAATGTGCAAATCTAACTACAATTAACAATGCAACAAAATAACAAAGGTATGTTTTAGGATAGGTACTTGAGTAAGGAGGAAACCATCCAACATTGTAGGTTCTTATAGTTCTTATTCTTGGTTTAATAATGGTTTGGCGAGGGATATGGACCGTGGAGGAAATAGAAGGATCTTGAAATTAAAATAGAAATGGTTTTGAAAAATGCAACCACTTGAAACATAAATCAGTTTGCCATAAACGAGTTTTACCTTGAATATTCCGTACACGAGAATTTCCTCTAAAATTAATAGCGCTCATATCTATGCACTTTACAAAACTGAATTATTCACGAGTAAACCTTGTGTTTATCTTAACTAAAAAAAGCAAACTGCAATGTTTCTCACTGTAAAAAAATACTTATTAATAAAATGATGTGGTGTAGATGACTTTACTCTTTGAAATATCTAATTCGAATTTCGAATTCTGGCTAACATACATTATTCTTGCGCTAAAAAAAAAGAATTGGACAATATTCGTCTCTATCTAATTCGATAATGCGTGAAGAACGCAGAATTATATATAGGCTAAACTTTATAGTCTTTCCACATATGGAACATGATTATTACCACCACAATTTGACACTTCAGTTTGACATTGACAATGACATATTGATTGATAATATCTTCGATAGAGGTGGGATTCTATTCGATGAAATTTATATGTTATATGTATTAAACAGCTATATGTAACCGCTTATTTACTTATTTGCTAATTTAGAAATAAGAATATGTTTATTGAAATCTTAATATACAACATATATTTTAAAAAAATCGTTGCCAACTTTACTGCGTATGTTTTGCTTGATATTAACAATAATTCATAAATTCAATTAAGTAACTATCTGAAAGTGAAATCTAACAAAAGAGTTCATTTACGACGACACGTACAACAACTTAAGTTCATCGTTCTACGCAACCTACTCTAAACACACCTTTACTAATATTCCATTATGCATCATTAAGTTTATGACGCGATTATGGACGACAGAAAATTATTATAAACGCTTGAAAACTATGATTTTATGAGCAAATAAGAAAGTAGATAATGTGTCAAAGAAATCTTAAAATTATTTGTTATCATATTTTTTCCTAAATCATCGCATACTGTATGCATGACTTACATATGCAGCTACGAATAAGGTTAATTTCAGTACCTAATAAGAAATAGCAAAACGGACCAAGTTTTGATGTTCATAAGTAAAGAAGCAAACCACAGCTAGACTTCATGATACTCGGAGGTCATTCTGCGTAAATAGAAACACCAATTATTAAATTATGTTCGGGTAATTTGTAATAACTACACTAGAACATTGAGATAACTACCATCTTAGTCTCCCCTTGACAATGGCTGCTGAAAAGCAACCGAATCGTCAGAGAAAGTGTAAAATTATATTAAAATAGTTGTATAATTTAAATAGCTTAAATTGAAGTAAACAGTGACTAGTAAAAGGGTTTAACAATAGTAGTTTAAAGTTTCTAAATTATGTAATAATAGCGTTTTATAAAAAATTAACAACGCGATAAAATCCGTATAAAGTTTGTTACCTATGTGATTAAACATATTTTTGATTTTAATTTGATTTAAATGCCGGATATAAAACGTACACAGTACTAGCCTGTTGTTAATAATTAAGTATAGTTAAAATTTTAGTTGAAGCAATTAATAGAAAGTGCTGCTGCATGAAGAGCTTTTTGTTTAAAAGTCCATATTTGGTCTTAGAAGATATTGCGGGATTTCGTTTTTAATGTATTGACGTTAACGTCAACCTTAATAGAAAATCATTATAATAGCAACAATATAATAGTAACCCTGTATTAAACTGTCTCACCGCTGGGCATGGGCCTATTCTCAGTGACAGAAGGGTTAGGCACCACCACGCTGGCCCAGTGTGGGTTGGCAGACTTCACATATCTTCGAGAACTTTATGGAGAACTCTCAGACATGCAGGTTTCCTCACGATGCTTTCCTTCACCGTTAAACGAGTGATTATTAGCTATTTAATAGGCACATAACTTCGAAAGGCTAGAGATGCGCGCCATGGGATCGAACTCGAGACCTCTGCGTGGCGGTCCAACGGTCTCCTACTAGGCTATCACTGCCGTCAATAAAAATAACAACTAGATAAACATTTATTTCAGATTTATTTTAAATGATCAATGGAAATTAAATATTGTAATGAAATTACTTTATACGGATTTTATCACGTTGTTTATTTAAAAACACATCTTTTACATTATTTAAAACTATTAAACTACTACTAACCATAAAATTTGCTACTATTTGAAACTATTTAAATTATTTGCAAAATTATTTATCACAATTAAGGTTTTTAAAAATAAAGGCAAATATTATTAATGCTATTTAAACAAATTTGTTAAAATTATTTTTATATAACATCTATATATTAATACGTGAAGCAAAAACTTTGTAGGTACCCCTTTTTACGAAAATTGCGCAGACGGACGCAACTGTGCCAACATACTCCATGTTGGCACAGTTAAAGTTTATATAATATGTATATTTTAACTTTAACTTTAAACTTAAAAGCTTTAACTTATGTTTTTATGTTTATATAATACATATGTTTATATTGGTTTTATGATAAAATATTATATTATATTATTATTATTATATGGAGAAGGAGTAGCGAATCCTAATATTTTTATAAAATGTGTATTAGAAATTTTTGAAATACATTAAATTACTGGAAAAACACTACACGCACACAATCATTCATTTGACACAAGCAGTCGAATCGCGTTCGTAGTATTTCGGCATTGTTCGGCTGATGTAGTATTTTTCGTAACTATGGTTACATAATATGTATGTGGAGCAGGTGACTAAATGAAATGTGATTATAAGGGTATAGTTATAGACAATAAAAACTTAATAACGATCAAACTTAAAATTTAAATCAATTATGGTCGAATTTCGACCACTTGGGGACCGCTTGTTATTATAAATATGCGATGAAATTCATCGAAAGGCATATCGATGCTTTTATTGATTTTAAATGGTCATCCCTACAATGACAAAATTTTACAAATAAAATCGATCGACGTTTCTTTTTACGCTAGTGAAAATGATTCACTATTGTAACACAGACCTCTATTAGTAACACCTTGCTAAAATAAAATAATCAAATAATCTAGCAAGTAATCGAAATGCAATCGACTCAGTAACCACAAAACATTTACGTTCTTATACATATATTCCTAAATAAAATAATAATAATTGGCTTCGACTATATGTAAGAATATTACTTATGTATAAAGGGGATTAATAAAATTAATGCTGCCGCATACCAGTGATTACATACATCCATAGCCACAGGCCTGTATATCTCCGGAAGGAAAGAGGTATAATTAGGAATATCTGTGGTGGTATACCTATTTCACCAGCAATGCGTTTAGAGCCCATGTAATATAATGCGAGACTATCCGTGTACCGAGCACAGATTCAGACTCAGCTGCTACTGGTCATTATTTAACAGAAAAACCTAATAACTCGTTTCCCGACATAGCATTTGAATCCGAATCCTGTGATTACTCTTGCAGTATAATCAGTCAATCAATGCAAGCCGAAGAGGAAGTGTTGCCTGTGCTTTGCGCAGTTTTGCCACTAACGTTCACTGCACAATGCCCTATTGTTAATGCGCTTTTAGTTAAACTGTTGGTAATAAAGTTTAAAAAGTGGATGTACTTCCCCCCGAAATTGCGCTAGTCTCACCGTGTCAAGGTGGGAGAAATTTTGTTACAGGTTGTATTATCATTATATATTTAAAGAAGCTCGGCCGCATAATTTTATACCCTATTATTATTATCATATTTAAATATAAAATTATTGGATATACATGTAGTATTAGGATAGGGTTCCAGAGAGAAAACCTCCTCTTTGTTAAGAACTATTCCTTCTCCTTATATAATACCTAAATTTGTACCTCACGGCTTCGCTCGTGTAAATTTCGATTTAAACTAAAAAGCCCAGGCCTATAGTTTGGCTTAATAACTTTTGCATAACTAAATGACTTAGAAAAAACTTTTGCATAACCCGTTTATGTACTGGAATGTAGATGCTCACGTAGCATTACGTGCTTTAGGGTTTTTTTTAATTATCAAGAACCCTGAAGCACGTAATTTTTATTTTCATTTGAAATGTCTAATAATAATAATAATAATAATAATAATAATATTCTACCACATACACACAACACCGTCTAGCCCAAACTAAGCAGAGCTTGTACTATGGGTACTAGACAATGGATAAACATACTTATATACTTTTTACTTATACTTTATATAATATATATAAAGTATAAGTAGTATATATAGTAGTATCTTTATATATTTTATAGTATACTTACTATGAACCAGTGGCGTAGCGTGGGTGTCAGCCGCCCAGCGCGTCAGACAATTTTACCACCCTCTTATTTAGGTATTTCAATTTAAAAGACTATAGGTAATATACGGTAATTCTAACTTTTCGGCAAGGACAGTCATTATTGAGTATTATACAGTTCAAATATTTAGGTACAAGATATTATTATTATATATTACGAAATTTAGCCACCCCTTAAAAGTGCCTTCTGGGGCGGCAAGCCCCCACAACGCTACGCCACTGCTATGAACGTAATTTCAAATTGACGCAATTCCTACAGACCTTACTCCCTATTCTACGTCCCTATTGTCAACATTTCGTAAAACCAGTTCTTTCGTAATTTTATATTTGTAACTAAAAGGTCACCTACACGACTTTCATGTAGATATGTACCTTACTTTAAAATTCTCAGAATGCTCACACTTTTAAAGTCTTTTTTTTATCTTTAACTGAAAGTCTAGTTTATTGACGATTATGTATGTGCCATCAAAATTAACAGGATGACCATATAAACATAATACTCTATCTCATCCCCTTCAGTCTAAGTTTCGCAGGAAATAGAAGAAACATTTAGCTATCTTTATCTCTAACAAAAAGGCCAATGCCTAATGTTTATGGATTCATCTTCAAATAAACAATTTTATATATTCTACACAAAATTAGACCCTTGACCCAACTGCCAAGCCTTATACTCATAAGGTGGTCGTCGAGACAATGAGGAATCATCATCTCTCGTTTCGCCAATCGCTCTGAGCCAAGTAGTGTAGTGGTTAGTGTAACCGACTGCCACGCCTAAGGTCGCGGGTTCGATTCTCGCACAAGTCAAACATTTGTGTGCATGAACATGGATGTTTGTCTTGGTCTGGGTGTTTGTATGTAAATATGAAAGTATTTAAAAAAAAAAGTATGTATGTACGTTTATCCATTGTCTAGTACCCATAGTACAAGCTCTGCTTAGTTTGGGCTAGATGGTGTTGTGTGTATGTGGTAGAATATATTATATGCAGTAAATGCTACCATAGTAAGATTCATACTATTATTGGGCTTCTCAGTGATAGTTAGTTAGCATAAAACATAATGCGGTCGTCCACATAATTATCACCTCATACCAATATCCTAATTAACTACTGGCTTTCTTCAAGTATAGAGTACTAAACTAGGTACTACTACTATTAATAGCTAAATGCAAATTCAGTCAGAGCAATAAATATGATATGAACAATGAATCAGGTAATATAAGAGCTGATGTTAAGTTACCACTGTATTTGAGTTCTACAAACAGCTGCTGGGATATTCTGTGGTTGGTTTGGTTGTGGTTGTTTTTGTTTCTGTGACTAACTTAGCAACGAATTATGTTATGCCTGCATTTATTTAGGTTTATACAGCAAAACACTATGTTTTATACTCGCTACAGCATACAACATTGTATTTTTAATAAGGATATTCATTGTCTATAGTTTTTGGTAAAGACATGAATATCATTTAACTTATTAAGCCACCGATAGCGAATGTTAATAATCACATATGCATCTACGTGCAATAATTAGATAAGTAACATTACAAAATAATTTAAAACCACCACCTACGTAGGTAGTATGAGACTAATAGAGCCTCGTCTCAAACCAAAAATATGTCTATAATAAATAATAATAATAATAATAAATATCTACGCCGATTTTAAATATGAAGCCGAGTTAAAATGTTATTAAAGTGAAATCAAAAAGACGCGTTGTGATATTGTGTGTAAACGTCTGACAGTTTTGAGAACGTTTACTATTGACGAGGTGCGTACGCGCATCCTGCGTGGGAGGAGGGATAGGGGACTGTTCGACAGTTGAATTTGTTGCCGCGTCTCCCGCGCAGCGCAGCCACAGAGCCGCAAACCGTGCTGCGACCGCGGCCAAACGAACACGCGTCGAATGAATACTCTTATTATCTAACTTATCAAAAACATTAACTGTGTCTATGTCAGTGCAAAATCAAAGTGTGATTGGATACAAACATAAGACGTTATAAGTATTAAACGACGTTTCATACAATAGTGATATTAGTGAAAGTGAGCTTTCTATACGAACGTAATTATTGCTGAGATGCGGTCCTTCGTGAATACTTAGACGTATACATGAGTGTAAAGGAGGTAATGGAGACTCAGCATTAATTTCTTATTTTATTATGTGTTTATATACAAGTTAATATAACTTAGATATTATATTATTATACTTATTCAAAGTAGGTATCTATGACATTGCTAAGCTGTTATTAGTCTATTTATATAAGTCGTTTATATGTACTGTTTATCCGTTTATTTAAAACTGCTCTTCTTTTTAACTTCTCAGTTTACTCATTGCTTTTCTCTATGACAACTGCATACAATGTTAATTACGTTATTACGTCTGTCTTATAATATTTACGAGTATATAATCTACTTATATACTCGTATATATATCTAATTAGGTTCAAAAAGTGGAATTTTATATCGAAATAGGTAGATTTAGTACTAAATAATAGGACTTTCACATCCCTTAGCTTATCTAGACGTTCTAGTTTCTTTAAAACGCCAATGCAACATGTACTAAGTGGCAGCGGCATACCAGCAGCCATGCTTAACAGGTTTTTTAATTATGTCTGGCATTTCACAATTTAAATTATATTTTTTATTAGTATTAATAATCTATACTAATATTATAAAACTGAAGAGTTTTTTGTTTGTTTGTTTGGTTGAACGCGCTAATCTCCGGAACTACTGGTTCGAATTGAAAAATTATTTTGGTGTGGGGAGCTTATTTATCGAGAAAGGCTATAGGCTGTATAGCATCACGCTACGACCAATAGAAGCAGAGCATCAATGATAAATGTTGCAAAACGGAGAAAATTCTCTTATGTGAAGCAGACGAAGTTGCGCGGGTCACCTAGTATAATATAATAACCATAAGTGATAAAACTTATTTTGTTTCATTTTATGTAAGTAGCTTTATTATACAAAATTGGTCACAGCAATTGTCTATATTAAACATTCCATCATCAGCTGTTGTTGACTAAACAGGACGGAGCGAGTTAATCAGGAGACGACAATAAGCATGCTCATAACGTAAATCTGGTGATACGCAGGCGGCTGTACTTCCACTTTATGTAGGCGCCTAATATCTACTACTATGTAGGTTGCTAATAAATATATAACCAGTAGAAACTAGAAGCAATCAATGAAAAAGTCTTAATGTGTACATAGCTAGATGTGCCCGCGGTTTCACCCGCGTTTATCGTTACTGCGCCGCCCCCGTGGGTCGTAGCGTCATGTTATATAGCCTATAGCCTTCCTCGATATATAGGCTATCAAACACTAAAATAATTTTTCAATTCGAACCTGTAGTGCCTGAGATTAGCGCGTTCAAACAAACGAACAAACTCTTCAGCTTTATAATATTAGTACCTATAGATATTCTGCCCCTTATAACAAGGTAATGATCAATTTGTATATGAAGTGGAACTCCCTAGGAACATAAACATCGAAATGAGTAATAATAATTAATAACTCATATATTAATAATAGAGAAAAAATATGAATGAGCGTTGTTTGATTATTTGCAGGTGATGCGAGGAGACATACCAAAACTGTGTCTGCTGTTTGCTGCACTGGCACTAGGGTCTGCGGCGGGGACCGGCGAATGCGAGCGCGGTGTAAGCTGGTGGGACAGGCACCGCGGCACGTGCGTCGCTTGCACCCGCTGCGACCCTACCCAACGCCTCGTCGTCAGGTTCCCCTGCGAAATACACAGGGATACCATTTGCCAATCCCTGTACGAAGCCCAAATTCCACCCTTTAACACGCCTTCACCACCTCGAGTGCACAAACAAAACAATGAATCAAGTGACATACCTAGTGAGTACGAGTGGTACGAGTACGTGGACTATGACAGTGAAGTGGCACCTAGTGACGACGGAGTGACGTGGGACCTTCAGACGACCAGCCTGTGCCTGGCCGCCAGTGGTTGTATTGTGTTTTTCCTCGTGGTGCTCATCATGTCCTTGTATCATGCCAGACAGTGGAAAGTTATCAAGCGCGCACTAAAGTCAGGTCAGTTCAGCTTCTTGTTTGAAAGTTGCTTATTATAATGGACTTCGTAGTACGTTTGGATCAACCTGGTACAGCAATTCGTATTTGTGCCTCCAAGTAGTCAACTGTGGTGATTAACTTATGAATAGATTAATCTGTTAGTTTTATAAATGCTGCCATGTTCAGAGCTAATCTTGATTTAGAAAGAAAGAAAGAAATTTATATGACCTACTATATTTATCACAAACAAGTCTATCGAACATGAGAAATCTTGGTAAAGGTTTAGCCGGTATTAGCCACATACGGTAAACTCTAATGGTATTAGCCACACACGGTAAACTGTGATGCTTACATAGAGAAATAGTATGTATACGACCTATATCAGTAGAATTCGTATTCATTGGAAATAGTTTTCGTGATGGAATCACGTAGTGGATCGAAACGTCCGTTAGTTAGGTAGGTATTCGCAAAGTTTCTCGTCGAGTAGGTAGGTACAAGGTTTATAAGTAAAACCTGTACAATTGACCTACCTATTATAGGTATGTAGACAATCATAACATTGACCTCAGTGACAGTATCTCAGACGGAACTAGTAAATACGAGTGCTGTGCAAGGTCTCTGGTTGGAATGTAGTTGGGACAACAAAAAGTTTTGTGTGTGTGGGTTTTCCTGTGAAGACATTCTTAGCACCAGCCTGATGATAAGCAGGTAGCAGCCCCACCTATTTCGGAAAGCACGTAAGCCTGTTATTCCTGCAACTGATCTTTTCTCGGACGTGTTTGATTTATCCCATCAGATTATGAGAGTTAAGGAATAGAGACTACACAAGTATTGCCGCACACATTTGTGCTCTGTAATATAAGATATATTTATATTACAGATATATTTATACGGCAGATGCCGTATTATTTTCATATAAATATAATCATTTTTCATATAAACTATTTTATTCCTTTATTCTTGATTAGCTGTGCCCGCGGTCTCATCCGCGTCAGTGGTATTTCTGGTTACTGCGCCGCTCCCGTGAGCCGTAGCGTGATGTTATATAGCCTATGTCCGTCCCAGGGTCTCAGGCTATCTCCATTCCAAATTCCATCAAAATCGGTTCAGCAGGTTAAGCGTGAAAAGGTAACAGACAGACAGACAGACAGAGTTACTTTCGCATTTATAATATTAGTAAGGATGACAAATAAGAATTCGTAAATAATATGCATGCGCCTATAGTTGCTTGACTTTAACCCTATTAGGTTTGTCTTAAATTATCAAAAACAGCAGCCATCACGTAGTAGATACAACTAAACTAGGAAGTACTTAAACAACCTAACATAGAATGTGAATGAAATGGAATTATAACTAGCGGCAGGACAACTTCGAGAAGTTGTCCTGCCCGAACGAATCGATCAAGGCGCCACCTGACGGTCGAATTGTGGATCTAAAACATCCAGGAATCCACGAAGTCGTGTTTAAATCATACTTATATCATTTATTCATTTCGGTTACAAAGTCACCACCTATGAACGTCAAAAATGTATTGGTTATTAATTTACTGAAGCTACCTACGTTATGGTTAGTTGCTAAATGCTAAGTTTAGGTAAGGGGTAGAACTTGCAAGAGAATCCCGGCCACTCTTTTAAACCAGCCTTTTAGAAAGAGGTCAGTGTCATATTATGTACACACGTACAGAAGAATTATACAGATACAAAAAAAAACTATAATAATTTGTACCTATAATTAAACATAAAAGTTTTATTATTCTAAATGCAAGATAATGTTCAATAGCCTAAAATAGATGTGGCTTTCAAATGTAATGACCTAATATACCTAATAATTTGGAAAATTGTTAATTAGGCGTGTGTTTTTCAATGTATTACCTACATTATAGGTAACACACTAATAAATAGGTAGATACTTATTATTAATATAAAGACGGCTGAGGCACGTATTACTTAGTTAACTTTATTATCACGGCCACTGAAACCTGCGTGTTCAACACAAATAATAAAATATAAATCTAAGTTTGCACGCGCAGGCAGAGACCCAATTGGATGGTGGCGCGCGCCGCTCCCATGTAAACAATACGCGTTTGTTTGAACATGTGCGCTACTAATTTTGACCTGCGTAGCGGACCGCACGCGTAACAATAGCTAACGGTTTTCCTTGCATTCGACTACTCCAAAATTAGAACTGTAATATTTTACTTACTTTCATTGGCCGCTTGCCTAAGGTGCTGCCCAAAGTCTTGTATTAGTGACAACCATACAAATTGCATTATTAGTGCGCATAGACAAAGCGACGCAATAGTTTTTAATAGCGCGTTGGCATCAACTATATTCTAATCGTATTTAATTTCTCAGATGTTCAAGATTTGACAGCAAAGCTAAAGCTGATGGAAGCAGGCGGCGAAACAGCAGCCGAGCCAGTTGTGGCCACCGACCATCACGTATACTGCAACATCCACGTTGGCAAAACGGCGTTACTTGGTAAGAAATATTCAAGTTCATCTAAATATTGTACGAGTTGCATCACGATATTTTGAACCCAACATGTTAAACGTTCTAATTTCGACTACAAATAAACTGCGTGAATATTCACAAAGAACAAAAGCATTCCCGAAAAGGGAATGTTTACGGCCATAACTCTCATTAACGGTCTGGTCGGGAGAGAGATCCTCGGTGTCTGGCGCCATTCCAGTCAAGTTTAAAATACGGTGTTGCGTGGGCGGGAGCTGCGCTCGCGTCTGTCTCGCGTTGGCGCCCGTATATTATTTATTTTCAATCGAAACGTCCTCGATCTCAAATACACAAAGTATGCCTTGCATGAAACTTATTGCAGGCCACTAAATTATCTGATCTTTCAAATCATTACTACAAGAGACTTACTATTGGACGCTTGACATTGAAACATATAATAGGAAAACTTAATTCAATTCACTGCGTCCTATAAAGTAGGTAGAAACCTTGTTCTTAATTCTCGTAACGTTATGGTCCTCGATATGTCACACGAGGGCCACGGGATGCCATCACGCACGTGTGCTCGATGTCGATCAAATTTTAATGGTTGTGTCGATACGATTATTCATGTGTCTTCGATGGTAGACACAGAACGTTTTCCAAGTTGCAATGGAGCCCCTTTCAAAACGTGTCCTTAATCAGTTGTTTTTTTGGCGTAACTATAACGTGTAGAATAAATAAAATCCATGTTATAAGTATTATAAATGTGAAAGTAATGCTGCTTTATTACGTTGTAATGACCAAATTGCTGTACCGATTTTATGCAATACCTAAGTACTTATTGGATGCATATATTTTGGGCTCTAAGGAAGTAAAAATAAATAAGAAATAAAATTAAAAGCCAGTTGCAGGCAACTGCTATTCAAGTATACCATGACCATATTATATGCCGGTAGCAGAATAGTTGAGGAGTCAAAAATCATTTATTCATTTAGGTCACAAAGTAACACTTATGAACGTCAAAATATATACGTTAGTCAGTTTACTAAGTTACTGAAGCTACAATACTTATACTTACTTATTTACTATATGAAAGTTGTGGATATGTATATATTATATCCACAACTTTGAAATATTGGTCTTCCAAGCAAACTGATATTACTAGTACTTATTCATGCAAACAATGACATTCCTAGTAATTTCTACAACAAAATAGTTTAGGAGAAATTAATATGTAGTTAGATTGCAAACAGGACAAGTTTTCCCCTAGGTGTACAAGTTAAAAAAAATGCTTTATTGACTAGACTTGAAATATACATATATATGTATATTTACTAAAGTGTTATCGAATTATGAACTTATAACTAAGAACAGATTAGTAATACATTCTAAATTGGTTAATCTATGAGCGTCATGTTCGTACATACTTCTATACCAAGAACGTGTTATACCAGAATAAAATGATGTGCTATTAAAGCCAATTTGACCTACATCTCAAGGCACTCTTCGACTCCATTAACAAACGCATTCATTCCCAAAATAAAGTCTCAAAACATTTATCAAGCATTGTTGAGTAAACATTTCTCTTACGTCAATCGGTAAAATATTTCCACTTGCGTAGAAAGTGTTTGGACTTTGGATAGGATAAGTCTAGTCGATTCGGTAGGCAGGTAATCGACCCAATCTGACCGTAAGTAACGCACGTGTGTTCATTAGGCGGTTATTTGTAATGCAAGCTTGTCGCCGAGCCGACCGCCGGTGCTTCCGCCCCAGGGCTTCACTCGCGCCGCCCGGGAAGGACCCCCACTTCCTGCTTATACTGATTTTTGACAACAATAAAATAGCCCTTTCGATAGATTATTTATTAGGCTGTTGAACTGTTAATGTTTTCATTCTAACTACCTACAATCCATTACTCTTTTGCTTTGGTACCTATTAACTACAGTTACGCATATTTAAAGGTTACCTAGCTTTTTTATACAAATTGCACCATTTAGCGTGACTAAGTTTGTTGAGTCTAATGCATGCCTGCTAGTCAAGTTAAAAACTAAGTAGACAGACGGATTCTTTCTACCAAAATTGTTATATAATAGTAATAATAATAATAATAGAAGCGGGTTTGTCTTAACCGATCACGCGATTGTTTTGTATTTTTGAGAATCTTCAACAAAGTATACAAAAATACACAAATACTGGAAAATATACAAAGTTCATAAATCTGTCTCTTTTATTATCTATTACCTACGTTAATTAATTTATTAAAATTATAAGGTCAAACATACTTATTAATTAAACGTGACGGCAATAAAATTGAAGTGAAATCATTAATTAGGTAAGTACGTCTATTATAACTATTCCATAAGTTAAAGCTAAGATATCCATATAGAACATTTAAATTTATATTATATATCATCATTACATTACTATATTATATCGACCTTATTAAGAGATTAAAGAATATAGTAGGTACTATTAGAATTAAATACATTGTGGGAATTAAAATAAAATCAAGATTACGATTAAACCTGAGATTCAATATTTTTATGTGAATAATAGCTACAATAGAAGTTCTTACTTTTATTATTTTACGTTATTGGAAAGTCAGTACCCTCTAATATCCTGACACTGGTCTAGCCTAAGGGTATCGTTAGCCTTCGGGTTGCGGAGGTCAGGTGGCAGCCGCTCCGTGTAAAAACTGATATCCAGTCAAATCCGGTTAGACTAGAAAAGCCGACCCCAAGTGACTTGGGAATAATAAAGGCTAAGGGAGAAGAAGAAGTTCTTACTTTTATTCCTTAATGCAGACCAGCCAATATAAAAATTGTTCTACTTTGCGAGTTTGTTAAAATTCCTATTCTTGGCAAAACGGTGTTGATTTCTAATTGTCCCAGTTTAACCAGTCCTAAACACGATATGTGTTGTAGTGGTTGTACCTACCCAGTTTGTAACCAACTCCCGTTGCGTGGGAGGCGAGATAGTACAGTAATTAAGTCCAAGTCAAAATGTTTACTTCCATAAGAATATATTAGGTACAATTTTGTTTATTATGTTTTCTTTTAGCTTTATAATCTTTTTATATCACTCATTTCCCGCCAAATTCGTGCAGTAGGTACCTTAATTGCCGATCAATATAAGAAATTCACTGTATAAACATTTTCAAATCCATAGGTTGGTACCTATTTTGATTGCTATTGATGAAAATCATGATAAGATAATCCAGTCTGGATTATTTGATTTTTTATGAATTGCAATCAAAATAATTAGGTTTAAGTGTTTTTATGTTTTACGATAGTCACAGGGCCCACTATAGGACCTTAAAATATGACGACAACTTACTGTAGCATATCAATGATAACAATTATACATTAAATCATAATTATTATATACACTTATCGGCACGGAATATGGCTCAAATATAAATAATTGGAAACCAGTTCCGTTAGGGTCGCAAATCAACATTTTGTGTTATAGGTAAGTTATTCTTAACTCAAGCAAAAAAAAAACAAAGAACAATTCGTTAGTTTAATTTTTGTGACACATTACCCGGATAATTTTATTGGGACGCTTAGAATATAAGTGAGTTGAACTTTGATTTTAAAATGATTGCGCAGTAAGTATAATTTATTTTTGTTGTAAATTAATGTATAGCTTATAGTTGTTCTTTAAGGTAGAACACAATGTCGATTAATCCTGCACAGACTGCTAAACGTATATTTCTTAGGATTCAAGGGCTTACCTACTCAGCGAAAGGTTGGTAAAATTTAATGTACCTCGAATAACTTAAAAGTACTTGTTGAAAAGGTGCAAAAAGACTGATTCTTAGACGAAAAGACTAGGAAGTGGCGGCATTAAATATACTTCATTGCGCAATTATTGATTTATTTGTTTCGCAATTTAACGAAATCGGTTTATCACTGCGGTCTAGATACGGCAGCACCGTTGAACAGCAAAATAAGTCAACGTTATATGAGCGTACAGTCAGAAGTAGAATGAAGCATCGAGATCTGTATGCTATAAGACCAGCTCGAGGTTCAGATCACTTCGAGCATCATCGCGTAGCTCGACTTTGATTTGCAAAAGAATAGTCAAGTTCAACACATAAGCAATGGAGTAAATTTCTGTGGACGACTGAATGCAAAATAAGCTTTTAGAGCTTTAAGCAGCAGTCAGTGCATGCAGAAAATGCATAGCAATCGGTTTCGTCCAACAAAAAACCCCGCCTATCATTAATTTCCATAGAAGGTCTTTCTCATGGTTTAGGCAGGATGAGTTAAGATGCACGTATAGAGTTAGTGAGGGTTGACCTTTGATACACTGAAGAGATCCTGCAAGAACATGTTTAAGCATATCAAGTGTTCATCGGAAGCGAGAAACCGCTTTTACTACAAGACAATTTCCGACCACACACATGACACAGCTCGTTCCGTAGATTAAGTACCTATTATTTCGGGGAACAAAATTCGAAAATTTTAGTAGGTAGCCAGCAAGAAGTACTGGAATGAATACCACTGAGCATGTCTGGAATATGCTTAAGAGGAAGGTTAGAAAATAATAAAAACTAAGTGCTAGTTCGCCGCAGGACCTCCATAAATTAAAAACCGTATTGGAAGCTTTTAATCTCTACCGACAAAATAATTCCTCAAGTAGAGATTTAAAAATATAGTCCAGGGTATGTCTGATCTTTAGCGGCGGCCCTTGTCGTGCAGTGTCTCGCAGGGATCAGCTCTAGGTACGTGCTGTCCTACCCCCTGGGCTGAGTGTCATTAGTTACGCTGACGACACCCTCGTCACAGCCCGTAGGGTACCTTCGAGGAGGTGGTCCATTTGCCAACTGTGGGGGTTGGCCAGGTGGTCGGGCGTTTCGAAGCGCTGAGTTTACGGGTGGCTCTTAACAAGACGGAGGCTGGTCTTTCATGGGCCCTGTCGCAGTCCACCCCGCGGCGCCTCGATAGTGGTGAGCTTGACGCGAGTTCCGGTCCAGGCCCAAATGTATGATAAAAATGATAAATATGGTTAAAAGAAATAATATAAGTAGTTTCATTTAATTATGATTATGATTCAAGAAATATGTTTGGGCCATTTTCTATGGCGCTGAGTGTAGGTAACGATAATATAGATAAACTGAACTGTTCTTACTACACACTTAATCAATTTTATAAAAGCCTAATGTTTATACCTAAAGCACTTTATTAAAATGCGATGACCATGCGATACGATGCTCTGAATAAAACAGAAAATGCGCACCGACCAGCTGCCGCGGTGTAGGTATGAAAGAACTGTTCGAAGCTCAACCTTGTGCATTGAACTCGATTACTTAGTTATTATGCCTTGAGTAGCGTGCATCGCCGGCGTGAGATAAAGGATCTGCCGTGACGTCTCAGTTGGCTGGATTGGCGATCATTTTCGGTAACACAATATGTCCAGATTACACTTTAATATAGCATTTAATTAAGTATTTTCAATGTTTCATCAACTAAAAACTATTTTTATGACGTATTAGATTTAGCATAGATTTCTTATATTTGCAAATTTTTGATAACTTTCTTTCACAAACCAATAGGCAAATGAACCAACAGTTAGGGCTGCCAGCAATGCAAAAATTTACAAATTATATCGGTTAAATAAATCGACAGCGATTATTACGTTGTAAATACTTAGGTACCTACAAAAATTTATGTGTATGGATAAATAAAATATCAGTTTATAATAACGTAACACTGTAGTGATTATTCAAAGTAAACAGCATCAACAACGGTTTATTAAAATTGTTGACTGTCTGTTCGGGCTAACGTTTGCAATTATTGAAATGATCCTATTGAAATTTTGGAGATGGACCTTGCAAGTAGTTCCGAATATTATATATTATATCTTCTTTTATAATTTGACGTCATCAGTCACAGGCAAAAGCGACCAAATTGCGAGAGGACTTGTTCGCTTTTCCCTCAGACACAGATAATATAATACTATACTACTCAGACCACGACTTTGAGTAGCGTACAGTGAAACGTACCTATAAGTAGAAATATTGTTAGTTAACCTTTCAACCAGTCCAGTTATCAGAAATACGCAAATACAAAAAAGCTATTCAAACAAACGAAGACTATCATAACAAAATATGTCTTTTTTTTTTAATCGGTTTTATTTAGAGGCTTTTACCTTATAAAGGTATGCCAGCCTCATCGTACCCTAAATTACATTTTTCTTATATTTAATTATATGCTTGCCTTATTACTATGAGGGAGAGGCAGACAGTGCTGCAGATACAAATATATGTCTTAAATAATACGGTTAAGCTCGGATGCCGGCATCCTAGCTTTGGTCGAGAGGTTAAATGTATACATTCAAGGCACGCTGGAATAATTATCCATAATTAAGTTTGTTCTTAATTAATTGATACTGGCTGATATTCTGATAAGCCGTGCCAGTTGAGAATTTTCAACTTTTACTGTAATCTGTGCTTACTTTGTAATCTTAAAATTATACGGCGCAAATTATACTTATCTCACTTTATATTTATATTTTACCATAACCATTTGTATTTTATATCCACTTATTGCAAAAAGAGGGCACAATAAAATAAATATATCTTGCGATGATGATAAAAAAATATAAGTATGTACCTTTCCTATCTGCGATAGATACGACTGTTTTTACTCAATCACAATCGGTCACATTATCCCTAATTCATTACCTAAGTATTTTCCCGTAAGAGAGAGCATGGCAGGCAGACAATCTCAATGCCAAGAAAGGGGAACTAAGAAAGGCCAAAATTCTCCCTAAAAAACATACAATCTTAAAAAGATTCAGTGATCCACAGCCACACGTCAATCTCACTTCCACGCTATCTGGCCATTAGTACCTATCGGCGAGATAGGGATATTGCGAAAAATAGTTAGACATTAACTTTTTTAGATTTGTAGTCAGTAATATATGGTACATAAGTAAAAGCTAAACTCTAATATATTTTAGTCCAATGGTGATTTGAAAAGAGTGGCCGTAGGAAGCCTGGTCAAGTATCTTATATGTTAGGATAAGAAACTCATGGCCTATATTTTTTATTTTCAAACCCTATACCCATGGTCTGGACCTAGCAATAAGTAAAATGGGATAATGATTTTGATTTGATTTGTATCTTCCAATTGCAATAAACTAGTACAGGCCTTAAACCCATCCCAAATTTCAAGTTGTATTTGCTAAGATAAGCAGCTGTGATAGGCGGGTGAATAAATAAATAAGGATTTTGAACATTTTGGTACGGCACCTTAAATAAGACTGGCAACTTTGTGACCTTGCGGAATAGTAAGACACATCCTTTTTAGAGTCAAGTAAAAAGAAAATAATATCGGTAATATATTTATTTATCCGCTATTTTAGTAAAAGTAAATTAAGTAAATGTACCTACTTATTATTGAAAATCAATTTGTAATTTTATTTTATTTTATCGTCAACATATCTAAACTAATATTATAAAGAGAAAAAATTTGTGTTTTTGTATGTATGTTTGTAATGTTTTCACACAAAAACTACAGGACCGATTTCAAAAATTGTTTCACCATTAGAAAGCTGCATCTTCATTGAGCGACATAGGCTACATTACATTTAAAAAAAAAATAGGGATCCTTAATAAAAATGCGATAATATAACCCAAGGTGTGAAAAATTAGTCATAAAAAATCTGTTATCGCGTGCGCTGCTTCTATAATTAGAACGTATCAATATCTACAAAAAAGTCCGCGATACCATATGTATTTTTTGAATATATAGCTAACTACATCTATATAGGTGTAGTTAGACTTATTAATTTCTTTAATTGTATTTTTATATATTAAAATTAGATAACAAATTAAAAGTAGGTATTGGGTAATAAATTAAAGTCCACGCGGACGAAGTCGCGGGCAACAGCTAGTTCTCTAATAAAATTCCTAACTAAGTATTGCGGAGACTTAATTTTCCCATAGAAATTTTAAAATCTCATCCGTCTTCTCACCTCCACTAAATAGATTAGAGTCGATGGTGGTATCAGCCGTAGATATACACACAAAGACAAACCGAGGGCTATTTACCCTGGAGGGTCGGCAGCCCTACATGTACTTGTAAAAACTAGTCGGATGACGTTATAAGAATCGTGATCACGTTTAAATAATTAATGCAACTCGTACTATTTACTCATATGTTCAATAATATGTAAGTACTTTGAAATAAATGTTATTCAAAGTAGCATCACGCATGTGTATTCCTGAAGGGTACATTTTTCTGTCTCTATAGACTGTTTCTACCTGTCGGCATTGTCACTAATTCAACGGCAAAAGTTTAGGCGCATGC
This sequence comes from Catocala fraxini, assembly GCA_930367265.1. Classification (NCBI taxonomy): domain Eukaryota; kingdom Metazoa; phylum Arthropoda; class Insecta; order Lepidoptera; family Erebidae; genus Catocala; species Catocala fraxini. The sequence continues at coordinate 1,583,766 of OV884027.1, forward strand.
GCAACTGCCGCGCTGTAGTATAATTTTTTAAAGATCATCTTAGATGTAATGAAACTATGCAGTATTATGCATAATCATAACCAGTCGCGTAGGTATAGGTAGGTACGTTACGGTAAATCCACCGTCAAAATCCACACAAATTACCCAAATATCAACCAACCATCCCAAACTGTAGCAACAGTAATTTAACAGTTTCCGTGTTTAGAAAGGTCTTAATTAAGAACTGGTGTTTTTATTTCAAAATAAACTGCACTGCACGCACACCAAACGTTAATTGTAGTGCAAATTGTATATCTACTACTAACTATAGGTACTTAGGTACCTAATTGCAAGTCATGCAAGACATGCCGAATTATTTTAGACGTTTCTCGAAACTAGACGAGCTTGTAAATAATACGTTAAAACGTTAGCATGAATTCGAGGTTTAGTATCTACATTTGAAAATATAACAACTTGGTCTATATGTGTTATAGAGAATACAATCATAAAAATATATGAGTTATAAACGGATGTGGAGGTAAAAACAGGCGTCACGCACGGCACACACGGCCCCATTTCACTCAGCGCCAGGAAATGGCCCAAAAGCTTCCTTTCACACGATGTTTGCGCAGTCAATAAATAGATTCCATCAGATTCCAGACTATCTTGCTTTATAAATTTATCATAAATATACCTAACTGTTACTGACGGAGCGCAAGTGAATTTACCAGAGCTAATGACGTAGCCTACATGTTTATAAGTACTTTATTTATAAACAGGTATATGAAGCTAAAAATACTGCTGAGCTCTTGCTTTCACATTTTCAATAAATGGTAATAATGTCCCTTTTCAATGACTTGTTCTTCTAATCCATGTAATTAAGTAAAACCATGTAATAAACTAAATCAACAGACCTTTTTAGGTTGTGTTTTAATTTTGATGTACTTATTGGACAATATACAAATCACATTAAATTATATTTTTATAACCAGCGACATAGACCAAAAGAAATAATTTGTGGATAGTATGATATGTATAAAGTAATTATCAATTGCAATGCAAAGCTATCTCCCAGACCATAGCATTTGTCACTTACATAATTACAAGAATATTGCTGGTTAAGTGATTAATTAGGTACCTACTCTACTTAGGTACTATAGTAAGCTTGTGATCGATAAACCGTACAGATTGTATCACGTGGGAGAAGCATAGACGACGTCAACATTTATTTTTAAATTCAGTTAAAATTAAATGCAAGGCGTGACAAACAGATAATATTAAAGAAGCAGACAGCATGGGAACAGTGGAACACTGAGGACAATGTCACGGTCGCGCATGGAATGGCATATTCGCAAGTGAATTTCCTTTCCTTTCGGGGCTCCGGAAGTGGCTCGTAGGCTCGTTATGGCGCTGTGTCTACTTGACATGCACCAACACGATGTCGATAACATTACTATATTGTCATCGAAATATTGCGACAAAGTTGCAAGCCTAAATCAATAGTATTCTTCCTATCAAGGATTTGGTTTTTATGAATTATTCCATGTATTGAATTTAAATGTATTTTTATGATTCTGAGTTGATAAACAAGTATTATTAGCTGTAAAGCGAAGAAATCGTACGTACGTATAACGTATGATCCCCGAAAAATCAACTGTGCGTTGCAGCACTGAAAAAAATAATCGAACATTATGCTGTTAGCAGGACAATAGCATGCCTTCACCAGTGACGTTTATTTAAGCTTACCACGCTGTAGGAGTTATGCTTAGCGAAAATGTAGGTTATGTTAATTTTCTATGCCTCAGAACAGTATGTTTTCTTGATGAAAGGTACTCTAAATCTTTTTCTGTTACCCTGCCAAAGTGTATGCGAAATTTCATGTTGATCGGTGGAGTAGTTAAGACTACGCCGACCGTAAGACAGATAATGACAGAGCTCGTGCGGCGCATATTCAAATCGGCGCGCGGCCGCCATAGTCAAATTATATGGAGGATTTGAAGTGCTTTTTAGATAAATATGTATCTTTATTGTCAACCAATAACTTAAATATTTGGGACGGACAAATTGTAATATTACTATTTATGTTTAGTTTAAGCTGTCAAATAGGATAGATTTCTACTGTTATAATCTAAAAATCAAATTTATGTAATTTTGTAGGCGAAAATATTAAGTATTTTATGATTTTCACACGGAGTAATTGTAAACACATTCATTGTTATATTTTATATTATATAAATGTATATTTTATATTTGTATTAAACAAAAAGTGTTGATTTTATTTACTTAACTGTGGCCGCCTGTTTTGGCACCTTTCGCTCGGCGCAGTCTTAAGGCGTGAAAGCGTAGCAAACAAACTCTCATTCGCATTTATTATATTAGGTAGGATATATATTCTTATAGTTATTCAACTATCGCTTTGAGCGACCAATAATCTAAACTATATTCCAAAAGGGTATAACTGTTAATTAATTTCCCGAACACGTCCGCATATAATAGTGACAGATCAATGCTGCCATCAGAACTACCAGCGGGAGGAAGTCAGGGTCATTAAAACATTACGATAGCTCTGTGTTAACAAACAAACTGCAAATATATATTATATGTATGAGCAGTAATTTTTGAATACCTGGGCTGATAACATCGATATTAACGACAGGTTATACCCAAATTCGCCTCCAAACAATAGTTAATTTCATTAAAATAGATACAAACATTTTTGAACTTAGCGGAAATAACATCTTGCCTCATAATTTTTTGTCATAAGCGGGAATACTTAGAGCATTATCAATGCACGTTGGCACCTGTGCAACAAAATTACCATGTATTATTATTTACTCCATTTCAGTCTTTTCAGCTATTTTTAGACGTTTCAAATTATAAAATAACATTTCAAGAAATATAAAAGGTCTGACGACCAAAACTCTAGAGAAAGGAACCTCTTTACAATGCGTGCTGTGTCTCCATTATTATTATTGTAACGTCTTTGTATCTAGAGCGCGTGCGACGCCCTGCGGTCGCGGCTGGACTCTCATCACGCTACAAATATCTCGTCACGACACTCACGACACACGCTGAACGACACATGATTTATATTGTTTACATACAGCGTCCTTCGGTCCCACAAATCCCCACTCATTTTCAAATAAGACTTAAATTGTCTCGCACATCAGACGAAACGAGGAATTGGCGAACGTTTGAAGGTTAAATTGAAATGGGAATATCAACGAGTTGTTTAGTTAGACGCTTCCTGGAAACACCGAGCGAGTAGACGCTTCTCGCACGTTCCACGTTACTAGCCAACATTACTGTTTATAAACTAACACTGCTGAAACTTATAATGTATACAATTCTAAGAAATCATATTTTCGTTAAAACTCTCTTGCCAGCGAAAGTCTCAAGGATAACCTACTTACGTAGTTTTTATTTATATTAAGATAGATATCTAAATGATATATATGATCAGCAAATGTGTAAATAAGAAACGTATATATTATGTACATCACAATTATTATTACCGATATTTTTTATTTCCGCAACACCAAAGGTTCTCCGCGCTAATATCTGCAGCTGGAGACCATTTAGAATGCCATGCGCACGCGCATAAGCCGTAAATTCAAATATGGCCGCTACAAACCGCAATTAGCATTAGCTTCTATATGCAGAGGAACTTTTTATATTACAAATAGATAACTACGCAAGAGTAATTGCGAATTCAATGCGCGTGTTTATTTACATAACGGTGTTTTTGTTCCAGGTTCTAATTCAACCAAGAAAGGACTGGGTAACGTGTATACACAGGAGAAGCACAATCCTTAATCCACCGACATCATACTTCAACAAGCCAACAGTACAAATTCGTAATTAATTTAAATGACCTCGCACATCAAGAGATAAAAGTAACAAAAGTATATTTTCTTAAAATATATAAAAATCTCAAATATCCTCGTGTGGTGTATTTATTTAACATCAATATGTTTATCGAACACTACTATGTACTTTCTATAGCACAGCGTTATGGTGTATGAGTATGTACGAGACTCAGCCGCGCGCGGCGCTGACGTAGACGATCTCCAAATAGATTTGACCGTACCTCGTCTAGCACACACCCAATACCTACTTCTATCGTAAACAGATAATAATATGACAATACATTACACGGTTGCATTTCATTCGTGTCGTCGAAAATAGTGTTGTCCTGTCCTGTTTAAAAGATATCTATATGCATACAAGCAAGAAAGTATACTTTCTGGCTGACCCATTTATGTAGTTAAATGTTTAGTAATCTTTTGATTTCATAATTACTATCAGCAAGTATAATTAAGGTATTGTTTATAAGACGTCTGCATAGGTACTAAATGGTGACACGGCCAGGGAAGATTACAAGGAATCTGGGCTTGGTAGGTATTGAATAAAACATTTTATTTATTTTAAAATATTATATTACCAATAAAGGTATTCGTACTTACCTCCATTTACAAAACCAGAGAAAAATATCGATTATATTATTACATATATTAAATTACATTAAAACTACTTAGCAATATTAAAAACATACCTTACATCTCAAAAATAATAATTTACTAACAAACTTTGTACGAAAATGCTATAAGGTGACATTATAATTTTAACTATTTAATTACAGAATTAACATATCAGTAGTATTTAGAAAAGAACACCTACATTAAACGTCATTATTATAAACACAGACAGTTCAAAACTAGATATAAAAGCCCTGTAAAGATTTTGTAAACTGGAACCGATCTTGTAATTGAAGGATAAATGCACTATCTGCCAAGCAGTCGGTGTAATAGTTGGGATATAATAGCGGAAGACAACGTACAAAGGTAAATGAACACAGTGAGGGTTGACGTAAAATTGTTTCTACAAATTAGCTTTTGAATATTATGTAGTATTGATTCGTATCTGCTATGAGATTTTCTCTAAGTCTAGCAATATTCTTCATTAAATGAAGTGTTTGTGAACCCGCTTTTAATGATGTCGACCATTCGTCATTGAATCACACATACACAATTTTATTATGGGAGGTAGAAACATCTCACGTATTAAGAAAAATCGAAGTTATTTTTTTTCCATAGGAAAATTTTAAATCTAGAACTAGCATAACAAGTTACATAACATCCCAATCACTTACAAATAATTAGAAACATTTAGATTAGGACAAATGCAATAAAGTCTTACAATTAGCAATACTCAGAACTGTTAGTACTCACCTTCGATGTCGACTATCTATGTTAACAGAATACGTGGGATCCACACATTGAGCTGTTAAACTAGAAACAATCCCGTATTGTCTTTACATTGTGCTAGCTAGCATATACTAACGCTTAATCATCAGTATCATTTCAGTAATTTCAATATATCATCTCGAAAAAGGAATGTATAGGAACCAATACAAAAATATTCATTAGGCTAACATTATGATTTTATCAAGGCACACAGTTCACAACTGACAAAATGTGAGGTTGTACGAGTGTCATTATTATGTACATCTTTGGCCGTAAAACACAAAAAGAAATATTTAGTTTTCTACTGGCCGTGATTTTGGTGTATCGTTTGTACTTTGTATTTTGCAATAATATTGTAAATGGATACTGAAATAACCGGACTGAGCAAATAATCGAGAGCACGAGGGTTACTATAAGGTCACTCACCCCGCCCACTCAGGTCAATTGGACTAATTCTAGTTGGCAAAGTAGAGTAAACAGGTAGGCGGACGAGACTAGCTGCTGCGCGCGGCGGCGGCCGGCGCCGGCGGCTCGTACTTCGGCACCGGCCACATCGCGCGGGGCTCCACGCTCGACACGCTCTCGAATCTGAAAGTATATCTCGGATTCAACACAATACGTGATTCACATTGAATCCTATACTTTCTGCCAAAACTCCGGTCGTTAAGTCACACCCACAGCAAGAAAAACAAAACTTATACGAGCCATACGTTTATGAAATAAATGACATCGCGTACGATACGACTAAGATTATCATTTTCCTAGACACCGCGAGTTTTTAGCTTGGTACGGCGCAAGTAGTTACAAGCTGAAGACATTACTCACTAGACTGTAGTGCAGTAATTGATGAATGAAAAATGAGTAAAATATTACGATATTTGTTACTATATAATTGCAGGACAAGCCACAAAAAAATCATTCGAGAAAATGGTAGACGATTTGGCTACAATTTTATTCAACCTACATTCAGTACGTGAGCTTACAATGTAATATAGATGTTTCAATTATTATTTACCATAAAAGTAGTTCACTAATTTTGAATCGAAAATCTACAATTCGTTTTGGGTATAGTTTATATTTAAAACAGTCTTTCACACAGCATCATATTCGAATAATTGTTGTCCGAGTGCTTTCTCGATTTCATTTTGATAAGAATAATTTCAAACAATCTTTAAAATAACAAATCACGAATCGCTAAAGACTTACAGGATGAATACTTACTTTTTGCACTTATACTTGTCAGGAATAGCTTGATAAGGCTGACTTGTGGCATGTGAGTGTGTGCGAGCGAGTTCCCGAAGGCATGGTTCCAGGTCCGGCAGTGAGTACCCCGAGCATGTCGCCAGGGCTGCGGGCCACGCAGTGGCGGCGCAGGCAGGGTCAATAGCGGCGTCCGTGGGCTCGGGCGCCGGCAGCCGGGCCGCGCCACACGCGGCGCACAGCAGGCAGTGGCGCGCCGTGGCCAGCGCGCTGGCCGCGATGACCGACGGCTTGAACTGCAGGTACGGGTCGGCTTCTAGTAGACACAGCTCAGCCAGGTACTGCGGATAAAATACATTTACAAGTATTGAGACTGCATTTTTCTCACACCGACATTTCCAAGTCCTGAAAGATATGAGTGTACTCGATTGGTCTGACTTAGCACAAAATAAGCAGAATTGGCATACTTTAATGTCGGAGGCCAAGATCAACTATGGGTCACTGAGTCAGCGAAGTCATTAAGTACATTTTTAACACTTTCAATGCAACATTGCTTGCTATGCTTTAAAAAGAATAACAATAACTTCCTGATAAGAAATACCTGCCTGCCTTTCTCGTAATTAGCTCAGGAGAAAGGCAGGCACAGGTCTTATACTTCTTTCAAGATTAATAGAAATCATTACTATGCCATTCTTTTGGCATTACTAGTCTGAGCAGCAGTTACCACTAATGTCAAAATATGCCACTGCCTCTGCGCCGAGTGTTGTGGGTTCGATCCCCCACACGGGACAGAAATATTTGTGATCCACAAATAGTGTAGGTGTTCTTTGTGTCCGTTGTTTGTAAAGTCCCCCGCGACACAGGAATAATTCCTAGTGCGAAAGTAGTCTTTGTCGAAGTCTGAGCAGCAGTTACTAATAACGACTAATCAACCAAAGAAATGTGTTATACTCACAGCAGCCAAATGGAAGGTCCTCTTAGACAGCCCGTTTGATATGCAGTAGTGGGACAAGAAGGCCAGTGACGTAGGCGTGGACAGGTCGAAGGACAACACTTTCAGGATGAGATGCTCCATGCGAAGCACCTCACGCTTCGTGTACGTGTCGTCAGTTATGTACACGAACTCCGACACCTCAGGAGGATATACTTCTTCATATTTCCTGTATGATAACAATAATAATATTTAACTGTCAAGTTTTGGAATACCAGACCATTTGACTGTACGGGTGTTTAATTGGTCGCCTAACCACTACCACTGCGTCGAGTGTTGTGGGTTCGAATTCCACACGGGCTAAAATTTGTGTGATCCACAAACGGTTGTTCCGAGTTTGGATGTTCTTTGTGTCCGTTGTTTGAATGGTCGAAAAGTCCCCCGCAATACAGAAATTATTCCGGGTATTATTGCGATGGTAATTACGATCTTAAAGCCTGAATCTGGCCGCCGGTGTGCTGCTGCGACGCAATAGGTCGGATGTAAATTTATTAAATGGTTCATTTTAGTTAGCAGTCTTATTCTCATCAACGTTAACACAGTATAAACATACATAGCGTGACGTTGTTGAAGGTTAGGCGTAAATATATATTATTACATATATATGGCGTTAGCAAAGTATACATGGGCTCCAGTTTTAACAATTCTAGATTCTTGCCCCTAATCCAGGCTCAAAGGAATCGGTAGTAATCATAAGCGCAAATTATTACCACTTATTTACACAATAAAAAACATAGAACAGTTCTACTCGTTTTATATAAAACTAGCTGCCCGGACAGACTTCGTTCTGTCAAAAGTAATTTTTCTTTTTTTTATTTTTACTTTATCACTAAGGGGTATGAAAAATAGATAGTAACCGATTCTCAGACCTACTAAATATGCATATAAAATTTCATAAAAATCGGTCAAGCCGTTTCGGAGGAGTATGGTAACTAACATTGTGACACGAGAATTTTATATATACATAAGACTAGCGGACCCGGCAGACGCTGTCCTGTCCGAACGAACCGATAGCAGAGCTACTTATTAGACCCACTTATGAATCTAAACAATCAAACTCAAACATACGAACAATTACATCTACATCAGTTCAGCTGTTCAGGAGGAGTTCAATGGCATAATATACACACGTACACAAGAACTATAGGGTGGATGCCCCAAATACCCGCCCTGCCTCTAATCCCGGCCTTTTCGCCCTTTTCCTTTGATAATATGATGATGATGATGATGATTTTTCAAAGATAAAAATGTACTAATCGGCTAGTTTGAGGCATCCACCCTACAAAAAATAATGCAGTACTTACGCGGCGATGTAAGTAGCAGCCGTGCCCACAAGCTGCAGCTTGGTGCGTACCACGCTCATGTACGACAAGAATCGGTCCACGTAAGATACCGCCAGGTGCAGGGTCTCACTCTGTTGGCCGTACTCGTCGCACACCTCTACCAGCCAGTCGATGAGGATCGAACGCATCATATGGGTGATGTCTGGCTGCTTGCGCATGTAGCGGGGATTGGCTCTGTTCTTCACCTAAGGAATAAGTATATAAGAATTAAAAGGAGCTTAAAATATTAATCATAGTAAAGCTTATTTCAGCAATAATAAAGTTTAATAATTAATAATTCCTAACTTCTTTTCCCTAGCCTTTATTATTCCCAAGTCACTTGGGGTCGGTTTTTCTGGTCTAACCGGATTTAACTGGATATCAGTTTTTATACGGAGCGGCTGCCACCTGACCTCCGCAACCCAAAGGCTAACGCTCCCCTAAGGCTAGACCAGTGTCAAGATATTATAGGGCACTGACTTCAACTTCGACTTCGAATTGGGAAATTACGACTGCCATAAGTGTTCATGGCAGCCGGGACCGACGGCTTAACGTGCTCTCTGAGGCACGGAGCAGGCGATAATTGTCAATCAATATTCACATAATTTCGAAAAGTCATATAACTTCCGAAAGTCAGAGTTGCGCGACGTGGGTTCGAACCCGAGACACTCTGCATTGCAGTCTGTTGGTCTCCCGACTGAGCTATCGCTGCCTTTTAATAATTCCTAACTAATCCTACTAATATAAATGTAATATGAAAGTTTGTGAGTATGGATGGATGATCGTTACTCTTTCACGCAAAAACTACTGAATTGATTACGATGAAACTTAGTATGTAGATAACTGGAGACCTGGATTAACACATAGGCCACTTTTTATACCGATTTTCCCACGGCATCCGGACTTGCGCGGGTGAAACAGCGGGGCGCAGTCAGTATTATAAATGCGAATGTGAGTTTGTTTGTTATGCTATCACGTCCTAACTACTCGACCGATCATCATGAAATTTCGCCTACACATTGTCAGGGAAACAGAAAAGAACATAGAGTAACTCTCATCCAGAAAAAGTACTTTCACTTACATAACCTATACTAACCTAACCTTCATTTACGCGACCAAAGGTACTAGCAAAATCTAGGATATAATAATGATGTTTTCCAGATGTAATTTCGGTCATGGCAGCTGTCTTTAACGGAGATCGTTTGCGCAGATAAACCTATATTCCCTCTCCCTTGCAGTGCGATGGGGTGGCGATCCGCCACAACCAAACTGAGATCAGGCATAAGACCGACTGCATTTACGTGCTTTTCGAGGCATGGGAATGCAGCACCACTACCTAATTTCGGACTGTTTTCAAAAACTTCTTGACAGACAGAAAAACCATTAACCCAAATTTATCAAGGGAGTACGAGAAATTCCAAAAAAAATGTGAGGTTTTTATTTAATTTCCTATACCCACTTGATAAATATAAATGCATACTGGAGACATACCTAAAGATTCTAAAAGTTAATTAACGTTTGCAGATCGATTGTTTCAGAATGTGTTCAGGATTTTTCGGTTGGTATAAGGGCAAAAGCGTATGGCTAACATATTATAACATTAAACACACTATCAGTGCCCGATTAACGATTAAGAGGTAATAAATTATAAATTTTACGGGTCCTTCGCAAAGTAGTGCGCGGCACTCAAAGAAATACTAACTTATGAAATGTTTAAATTGCTTGAGCTATCACAAAAATTCACCTGTCAAACCTAGCTTTTAAGACAAATACATATTTGTATTGTACCTTTAATTTTAACTTTGAGCTTAATTATAGTAGGTAATGCTATTTTTAATTTTATTTAAGAAGAATAATTGTTTGACATGATTTTCTACAAGCCCAGTGCTGGCTTATAATACATATATTTAATTGTAGGTAGTTTACAGTGTAGGACTGTACACTACCTATAACCAAATATAACTAAAAACAAGATATTTTCTTTAAAAAGATTTTAGCAGAGGTAGCACTACACCGGAGCCCAAGAACTTGATTTTTTTATTTTATTGCTATAAAAATTTATATATCTATAATTAATCTTGGTAATAATTTTATCCTTAGCATAAATCTTAATGTTTTATAAATCAGAATTACAAATAAAATTTTAGAGTGGCAGTTATCTTAGCCCATTAGACATATTTTTAGAGACAATTTTTTTTTATATTATCACTCAACATAGTTTCACAGGCAATCCCTATTAAGTGACAAAAACAATTATGTGAAATGACTCAATACAAAAACAGGAAAATTAATATACTAACCTATCATGATATCCTAATATCTTACATAGTTATAACAAAATATGGTCTATAACCATTGCTGTTTTTTATATGTCTGACAAGAATTGCAATGATAATAACAAATGTGTATAGTAAGATTTATGCCTTATTAGTGTCTAGACACAATGTGTATTTATGTCAATTGAACTTGTGACCTAGTTTACGTCAATTGATTAGATTGTGCCTTACTTAGTGGTATTTATTTTTTATTATATGTATAGTTTATAACAATTTGTTGTTCCCACATTTTATTACCATATAATACTTGTTATCTTCATCAGTTTTAATTAGAATACCTAGTTGAAGGCAGTTTTCATTGTGTACTTGATGATCTTACATTAAATTTTTACACTTCGAACTACTTAAACATAAAAAGGAGAATGGGCAATCATAGCATCACCCTTGAAAGAGGTACACAATGCCTAGTTAGGCATTGTGTACCAATGTTCCGAAAACCCACATACATTATTAAATTGTTCATGATTTGTCCTGTAGTGTTGAGTTCTAAAAGCTAAATGTTAATTTTCAATAAATTAAGATTTGAAACCATTCATATAGTTTTATTTTGACTATACTATTAGACTTTTCTTACAGTATGCCACTTTATACCATTTTCACACTTAAATTGTGTTGTCCATTTAGTAACTCTTATTGTTTCATTTAGTTATGTAGAAATAATGTAACAACTGCTGAATGTTCAAATAAATAAATAAATCAGGTGCTATTTTTACCTTCTGTACGAGTTTGAAGATATAGCCTGCTTATTGAGTTAATGGTCTTCCTAGTAAATTGAAGATTTATAAAGAGGAGAAAACTGACTATTGGATAATGTATGATTTAAGAGTTATTTGGTTTTCCAAAATTTTTCCCCTAAACAATTACTTAGTAAATAACAACAATATATAAACAAAAACAGGCTGTTGTTCAAGCTTAATAAACTTTTAGAATACAAATGAATAATAGTTTAAGATGAATAAAGTTTACATGAATTTATATTATATGGGGTACCATGGGTGCGATTCCTATAGTGTTATCTAAATAGGTATATTTAGCTAACACAATAGGAATCGCAAATATATACAAATAGATAAATTTTAAACAATAGTAATATAATTTTGCATGCAAGTTAATAAGGACCTGTTAATAATTACCTCAATTTCCTTCATGTACTCATAAATATCTTGTCTGTATTCCACCACATGAAAGAACATCTCCCGGTCCGTTTGAGCAGTTGTTGTATCATCATCATCATCTATAATCTGACTTTCATTCTTCGAGACAGACATAGACAGCGCACTGGTGTCCACAACTGACATGGGAGACTCAACAACATTTTTCTTTTCTTGCAAGGGGAGGCTGAATGAAATTATTTATAATTATTAGCTAAGTTTAGATCAGAGGTTCCTAGACTTATTTTCTCATAGACCACTTTCAAAATTTAGCAGGTACCGGTGGAGCCCCTGCAGCTACATTTCTACCATATTCCTTGGCATTTGTATTTATATCGGTGAAGAATCAAACAATATCAAATCTCTACGGGCTGACCTATTTCTTTTTTAGGAGTTCTTTGCGGGTAAGTCGTTACGTTCGAGACCACTGGTACTGAATAACAGTAGCTGAGCTGCTTAAAATATTATGTGCCTACATTGATAGGTGAAGTCAAGCTAACATTTTAGTTCTTCACTATCGAAAGCAAATAAATTTTCGTGGACCCCCACTTACGAATTGTGGACCCCCATTTTTTGTCACGCCTACGTAGACCCCCGTCGCCCGTGGACCCCTGGGGGTCTACCTGGACCACTTTGGAAACTAATGGTTTACATGAACAGTCTCATTGAGAAGGGATAGACTATTAGCATATTATATAACTTTTAGATTTATCTCAAAGACTTTGTTATGCTAACCAGTATGAATAGAAACAAAAATAGATACAAACACAACTACTATTATTGCAACCCATTCCTATAGAGTAACAGTAATGGTAGTTGTCTAATACTAGTCTCTGGTGCAACATATTTTAATAAAGCCCAAGCTGGTACACCATCTTTTTTATCTATCTGTAAATGTAAGCACTTAAACACTGTTGCTTTCTACCAAACACATAGCGAGAATAGCCTGTTAATTCTGAGAGTACAACCAATAATATTCAATTTGGGAATTGAACATCTGATCTTACTATCTACCATAAGTAAGAATAATTATATGTATTAGAGAAATGAGGGAGTTGAAAGTTTGACTTTAACCACTAGAGTTGCAGCGGCCCACTGGCTCACACTAACAATTGTTTTCAATGATGACTAGGATTCCAGCAATGACAGGTTAATAGGCAAACAAAACCTGTGTATCAGGCTCTCAGTGCACTCTTATACTAAAAGTAAGCTTTGCTTGTTATTACAAGTACCTACATAAAAATGAACAAATATAACATAACCTTACCCAGTGTGGCTTCAACAAGAATATGAATCTTAGAATACAACATTTTTGACATATATTTTGGGTTTAACTTTATAGTCTTTTGGAATAAACTACTAATTGAAATGCTTACTACCCCCATTTCATATTGTAAAGTTTTAACCATGTGCAAGAAGAAATAGGATGATGTCATGATGCCTTGGTCTCAAATAATATAAAGAACTACTTACCGGACAGGAGGTACATCTGATAGCCGATCTGGTTTCTTCTCAACTTTGGCATAAAGTGCTTTTACACTTTCGTTACTAATGAATATGCTGTCTTTCTTAGTTTCTTTAGCAATGAAAGGCTTAAACGTTGGCTCTCTTTTCTTAACTTCAGTCTCCGTTGGTTTATCCTCGTAAACGCTGAAGGCGCGAAATTGCGCCACAGGTGGTACGATATTTTTCTCATTTTTGATTAGGCGCATCGTCCTATTCTCATCTTGAACTTTGCAAGGTCCATTCGTCAATCCTGGCTACAAATTAGAATCATATAAGAAAACGTCGACTGGAAACCTAGACTGACTGATCATATAATACTTACTAGTTTTAAATTCCGACTTTGGTTGCACGCGAACTGGTTAAGGTCGCCTAGGGCACGCCGCTGGTTGGCAAATACATCAACATTGTCTTTTCTGAGACCCAGGGAGGTATTTTCTTGATCTTCGTGTATTCTATAAGCCATTGCCCTTGCTTCCGTAAACACTAACGTAAAACCAGATCAGGTTTAGAGGACTATGCGAATGCAATTATGGCAATCGAATCGGAAATACACAGTTTTACATCTATAAACACATTTTGTCAAGATATAGAGCGCAGATATAAAAATAATGGTCTGATTTTAACAAATTTCACCCTCAAAATGCAAGTGAAGCGTCAACGGACAACAGACATTTTATTATTTTCAGCTGTTGCAGTTTACGTTACTCTATAATCTATGTTAATTTAAATTTGAACCAATCGAAAAGCTTTTGTAAAATTTAAGTCTATTGACTATGGTCAACTGACGTTACCTAGGCGAGACTGCTTATGGTTTATAACCTATAAGTCCCGAGTGCAAATATGGGTGATTGGGAAATCACCTTTACTGCATTCAAGCTGTTCGATAGAAGGATACGAATTACGATGCTCGTTTTTGGAGCATCTTGGCTTACAGATGGTTGACCGGAAATAGTTTGTGAGGATATTTCTTGCGGCGTTCGCGTCTCGATCAAACTCGCTGTGGCAGTTTGGGCAAACCCCCCAACGTAGTCGATGATTCATGCCGATCTTGACAAACTCCCCAGTCTTGTTGTTGCACGTAGAACATGCCTGTGATGTGTACGCCTCGTCTACGATTAAAACGTGCAAGTTTGGTCGTCTCCTCATTTTGGCGAGCAGCGAGTCATGCTTGAATTTACGTCCACTGAATGATGCCGCATTCATAAACCGACTCCTCGCGCCGTATAACACTAACTTTTCCTTTACGCCTCCTCCGTCGAAAACCTCTTTGATTATGCGATGCTCGCTCTTGGTCTGAGCGATGTACTTGTCCAGCTTGAGACGCGTCAGCTTGGCGTGCTGCTCATAGGGTGCTTATCTGGCTTCAAACCATTTCATGTGAAAAACGGTGTATTCAATCACATGAATCGTGTTTTTAGACGAAATTGGAAACGGAAAACGCTCCGTATCCGCTCGTTCGGCTGCTTCCACCGGACCTGTTAATGTTTTACGTACACGTTCTCTCTTCCACTCTAGCGTGTGAGAGCGGATCTACATTTTAGTGATACGAACAAACTTGCCCATTTTGGTCTCTATCGTGGCGAGCGGTATGCGGGAGCCGGGGTCCACTGCGATGATTCTGTAATAATTAGAGTTTTCAATAACAGGAGAGCTTCTTTTAACTTTTATAGGCCGATTCATGGATAGGCTGACGCTCCGGCCCTCCGTTTGAAGATACGCACCAAACCTGCGCGCATCGACGTTCAACTAGGGTAGCCACAATTCTCTAACGTGATCCTCTATCTTAACCCAATCGCTGGTTATTCTCTCGGGAGCCACTCTTCTGAGCAATTCGTGCCAACCTCTAGACGAGTAAGCGACATGGTTCAGTCCATGTGTCGGCTGAGGAAATAGTCTGAAACCCTTTTCCATCTTCGACTGTATGCGTATCCATTCAGAGAGTGTAGCCTACCAATTTGTTTTATTCAGCGTGTCGACGTTGATTATGGTGCAGACTCGACGCATCTCCTCGTGATCCGAGGGAAGTTCCTTTTTTAAAAAAACTTTTCTATAATCGTTCTTTCTTCTTTACGCCAAAATAACGGGCCAACCTAGCGTATGCGAGAGTGCTAACGTTGGTGTAGAGTACGGTCTCGTACTGTTTGGCCAGCTCTTGTATGACAAACGAGCGCAGTTTACCGTCGTAGATTCTATCACCTAAATACGTACGATACACAGATGTGTACTTACAGGCCCTTTCCTTTTATGGCGTGAATAAATTTTAAAATGTCTGGTTTCAAAGGAAGACCAGGCGCGGTCTTCATGTTTCATGTTTCATTTTCAGGTTGAGCCAAACACCCAATTCTATGTAAACCCGCGACAAGTCATGAACGTCTCTTCTGATTTCAGACAATAGTTTAGTTTTTTCTACAGATGAGAGGAGCGGACAGATAATCGAGTGCAGTGCTCGTTTAACGACGTATACGTCGGTACCTTCGGTTGATGATAATTTTCTCTTTCGAATGGGCGGTAAATAATTTTTACTTCATGTTGAAGATCGTCTGAGATGATCGCTTCCTCCGCAGGACTTGCACTTGGTGCAACTCATAGTTAAGACTGACAAAAATACTAAAAGTTTTCATCAACTTTAAAAAAATCAGACGTCTAATATTTCCCGCCACAGTACTTATTGTCTGTGGTTGTCCACTGTTAACTAAATATATGGTTAAGGTTATTTTTTTGTGATTTAAGTAATAATTAAGTTATAAAATCTTTAAGCAACTGTAAAATTCATAAAGTCAGAAGTGTGAAGGTATAAATTACATATACGTGAAAATAGGAGGTAATATATAAATAATATTTTCATTTTTTTTGTTCGTCTCAGGAGGATAAATAATAAATGTAAGATAAAGTTGAAATTCGTTTAATTTATATGTTCTTTCAAAAAGACAAGGGATCTTAGTGAGGATAAGGTGATTTATCTTTTACATTATAAAAACAACAAAATTTATATTTGAAAATAAAAATGTTTTTTACATATTACCATGATAACAATAACATTTTTGCAGTTTTTAAATAAAGTTCCTTTTCATCGCAATACAGATATCATTAGATTACTTCCTCATGAAAAGTTGCAGTTGTTTGACTCCACCATACTTTAGAAAATAAACGAGTGCCTACTTTGAACCTGTAAGGGCACTTGACACGTCAGCATACTTACCATTGCACTGCCTGCATACATGAGAGTTTATAGTCAGTAGGTTCTGTACCGCGGAGTCGAACAGCCTTGTCGTAAACGTAGGACATTTACGTGAATACAATATTGTAACTATTGTCAATGCGAATGAACAATATAAATTGATGAACAGTTTATCGTTGTATCATTTCTCACCCTGTAAGACCGAACCAACTCCAACAGCCTTTTACGGTTGGGTTACTGTATATTAAACACGACATATTTTTTTGTAAAGTAAATACCACACACTTTTATTATTTTTAACCTGACATTATTTTAATGAGTGTCACGCTAACTTTGTGTATGTGACTGCTGCTGATAAGATCTCAGATTCTATATCCGGGACATTAGTCAAAAAATATTTCGGCACTGTGGCACACTAGTAGACTGCAATATGTTCGTTATATTACATGGGACCCAAACCTATATAGCTTGTGATATGTGGAAGTAAGTCACCTTTGTTTTGCGCTTTGACGATATAGGCCTAAGACTATTTTATAGATTGATACTGCGATTTTGCTGTTTATGCCGCAAATGTAAATATTTGGTCGAAAAGTTTCGATGCGTAATGCGCATAGTAAAGGAACTACATTAATATAATTATATTCTCTAAATTTAACATTCGTTTGCGACGTTGCAATTTGGAACAGGCCACAAGGCGTAAACGCTCTCGGTATATAATCACTTCCGAGTAGGTAGCTGTTCCTGTTACCCGCTTATCATTTGATAACTTCTTGCCATCTTGCAATAACTTTACCCATCATTAAGTAATGGTTTTCCATACTTAATGATGCTGTGCCATAAAGTGGTAACCGTAGGATATGAAGCTGGCCACACTGTATTTCTTACTTATCACGTATTTCAACGAGTGCAGTGAATTTCAGCTCTATGAAATTGCAATAACACTCATTTTGCAGATTATATCAGTTATCAGTTCTGTAATGTCAAAATTGTCAATGTCAACAATCATACTCCTTGTCAACAAATATGTAGCATTTGCAAACGTACACATATTACATTTTAAAATATATCAGTGTTCCTATTTATAATTAAGTTTAAAATATCAAAATGTGGAGCGTTGCGAACAAATCAGTTTTATTGTTATGTTTCATAGTATACTTTAGTTGTGAAACATGTCTTTCTGTCAGAGTATACAAGAAATCTGATATTTTGAAGCTAAGGTATTATCGTAATATCCAATGATTAGTTATTACAATCATATATTCCTATATATGGTAATTAATATAGCTGTTTTGAATATTTCAGAGAAGAAGTTCGGGATATGTTCCAACATGCTTACGACAGTTACTTACGTTATGCTTATCCCTACGATGAGTTACGACCATTGAGCTGTGACGGTGTGGACACCTGGGGGAGCTATTCACTTACACTAATAGATGCTCTAGATACTCTTGCTATTATGGGCAATTATACAGAGTTCAATCGTGTTGTTGACATTGTGCTACAAAAGGAAAATTTTGATGCAGATATAAATGTGTCTGTATTTGAAACTAATATTAGGATTATTGGAGGATTGTTAAGCGCTCATCTTTTATCGCACAAGTAAGTATTACAAAACGAATACTATATACCTGTAAAAAACATTAATCAATACAGGCAACATTTTTATTACACATTATATGCTTATCTCTGCATGTCACTTGCACACAGTACATCAGTGATGTATAATATAACAAGAGCTGAGTTAAGTAATAGTATTATTTCAAATTACTCAGCCTTGGCACATTTCTAAGTTAATTATTATAATCTTGTAAACAAATAAAATTGTGTATATCTTCAGGACTGGAATGACGTTAGAGCCAGGTTGGCCATGTAATGGTCCACTGTTACGTTTAGCAGAAGATGTAGCACAGAGGTTAATCACTGCATTTGACACAACCACTGGGATGCCCTATGGAACCATTAATTTGAAATCAGGAGTGCCTCCGGGAGAAACTAGTATTACTTGTACTGCTGGAGTTGGCACTTTCATCATAGAATTTGGTACTTTAAGTAGACTCACTGGAGACCCATTGTATGAAGAGGTATGTTTGCCCAATACATTTTTATTTGTGACTTCTTTGGAATGTGGCAGTAGTGAATGCAACTATTATACATGATTTCCTGTGAAAAAATTTGGTTTCTCTCAAGAATATCGATAACAGCAAAAAGCTGGTACTCTGGCTCATTTATATATAATTTTTTTATGAGTTTCGATAGTGGTAAAGGATTGATGTCAATAGATTGTGGCCATCAAAGTACCTATATACCACAAATGTGAATGAGTACATACCAAAGTGGATATCTTACCACTCTATGCTACCTATGTCTACTCATATTTTATGAGTTAAAAAATGGTTTAAAACAGTTGAAAGCTGAAGGCTTAGGCACATTTCTGACTTGATCAGAGATACTTCAGAGATAGGCCAGGTTTAAAGTAATGTGATGACAATGAGTGAAGCATGAGATACATCTGGATCATAGCAAGTGTGTGTAGTAAATACTAAAGAGTACTACTTATAGGAGATAGGTCTCTGTCTATATATAAGATCTAATCTTTGTCAACATGTGTATGTAAGGTGTGATTTTTAAGTAGTTAAGGTGTGATTTCAGGTAAGGCCAGTTCTAGTCGGATTTCTTGGCTGAGCTAAGTGTTATTATGTTTTTGTCAAAAAAAACGAACAATACAGCGTCCAGTACTGTGCCTGGCAGGCAGCAATAGGTTTACTACCTATTACATGAGGCTTAAAACCATAGCTGGTGGCTTACCCCATTAGAGATGCCTAAATTTTTTTTAATTGGGTAGTTTACCCACTGGAAATAAATCCTGTGTTGCGGGAGAATTTACAAACATTCAAATAACGGACACAAGGAACAACCATTTGTGGATCACACAAAGTTTGGTCCCGTGTAGGGTTTTGACAACACTCGGCGCAGTGTCAGTGGCGAGGCGACCACTTAAACCACTACGCCATCCGTGTAGCCAATTTTATTATGTATTTTATTTTTAAAGTTCGAAGAAACTTATACAACAACTTTGTCCATCCGTCCGTCTGTCTGTTATACAACTTTCAACTCAAGAACCGTAAGAGCTAGAGTCTCGCGGTAAACGCCTTTCAACTCAGCATAGTCGATATACCCCGAAGTGACTATGACCTTTGACCTCTGAATTGAAAGTCACGTGGTATCACGTGACCTTTGCATATTACTTGAATAATTTTTTCGAACTCTAAGATTTACGGTAATTCATTGCCGATTCTCACTTGTTATTATACAAGAATATAATAATTATTATTTGTCAGGTGGCGTACAATGCACTGAAGGCATTATATCACCACAGGTCGCCCATCGGCCTAGTTGGTAATCACATAGACGTTATGACGGGCAGGTGGACGGCACAAGATGCTGGCATTGGAGGAGGTGTTGACTCATACTATGAGTATTTAGTCAAAGGTAAAATTTTGGCTTTTTGGTTATTATATTGTAATAAAATTGCCGCAATCAAAGAAATCCAAAACATTCAAATGCAGGCATCTGAATTCGGATTCATCATAAAAGTTGCGAATCGCGATGTCAATAACTAGCGTAAGAGGAGTTGCCAACCGTATTTTATAATACAGTATCTTACTTTTGTAGGTGTATATCTTTCAGTGCCACTTCAGCCTTTAAAGAGCTCGGAGAAGATCGTACCATTAAAATTAATAAAAATAGAGCTTTGGATGTCCAGTTTTAAATTGCCTTTAAAAGGATATATGAGAAAAAATGCAAGTCGATTAATGTATAGTTTTAATAATACTGATAGTAAATATTAATAGTTAATACTTTTTATTATGATTGCACTTTTAGTTTACCACCATTTAAAAGCAAAAAAAGGGGTTTTGTTTTTAAAATATGTAAGGGTGTATGGTCAAGGGACACTTCTAATGGAGCTCAAGGGATTTTATCTCGTGCAGGAACGCAATACCAATTTATATGTCAAAAGCTGTCAACCTGAAAATATCATTGGGAGTTCAGGTTTTAGTAATTAGGAAACATACCGATGTGTGTATTTGTATACGAGTTATTTCTATTATATATTTTGAGTTATATATTTAATACTAGCGCTGCGTTATTGACTATGCAAGGTGCGCATAAGGCGTAAGGCCGGCGCCCATTGGCGGCATGGCACGGCAAGGTATTTTTAGGCGACGAATAAAAATATAACCGAATTGTATAGAAATAAAGTTGAAATTTCAATGTTAACAGTCGTAAGTACAAAAACAATACCGCGGTATGCTTAGGCATACCGTGTCGGCAGCCTTCGGAACGCTTCGGCATCCCTCGGAACGCTTTGGCAGGCTTCGGGATACCGCGGCAAGACAGCGCCCGCCCATACCCGAAATACCTTGGACACTTCGGTATGCTTAAGGACGTCGCGGTATACCTAAGGATGTCACGGCATAGTTACCGTCAGTGAGCGCTTACGTGTAGGGATGCCGAAGGATCCCGCGCCGCGCCTAATTGTACACATCATTAGTGTAATAGCCATTTAAAATAATATAGGTTCAATCTTATTCGAGAAGCCGGAACTGATGTCGATGTTCGCGGAGGCGCGGCAGGCTATCGAGAAGTATTTGAAGAAGGATGACTGGTTCGTGTGGGCGACCATGTTACGTGGCCACGTGACTTTGCCAGTGTTCCAGTCGCTCGAGTCCTACTGGCCCGGGGTACTGAGTCTCATTGGTAAGCAATATTAACGTCTAAAAGGGTCTAGTGGCAGCTAAAGTGAGCATGCAAGAGTGCTAGCTGTCTTTTATATATCCGATAACTCTCTAACTTTGATTTCTAAATTGAGGAAAGTAGCAACTCTCAAATGATTATTCTCAAATATTTTAACAGAATCGAATTTCGTAAAACCTCTATCAACTGAGCATTTACTTGAGTATATTATGTTCAAAGACCAATTCACTCAAATATTATTCCAGTTTTAAAAAAAATTATACAGAAACAAAAATAAATGTTTAAGACTGCGCCGAGCGAAATGTGCCAAAACAGGCAGTCACAGTTAAGGGAATAAAATCACACTTTTTGTTTAATACAAATATAAAATATACATTTACCATAACAATGAATGTGTTCACAATTACTCCGTGTAAAAATTTAAAATAATTAATATTTTCGCCTACAAAATTACGTAAATTTGCACGGAAAATGCAAAAACGTAAGCTCGTGTTACGTGATTTTTCGATTATAACAGTAGAAATCTATCCTATTTTACAGCTTAAACGAAACATAAATAGTTATATTACAATTTGTCCGTCCCAAATATTTAAGTTATTGGTTGACAATAAAGATACATATTTATCAAAAAAGCACTTCAAATCCTTCATACAATTTTACTATGGCGGCCGCACGCCGATTTGAATATGCGCCGCACTCTGTCATTATCTGTTATACGTTCGGCGCAGTCTTAAGTAATACTTAAGTGGAGTTTGAGTCGTTCTCAATATGTAATTTTTTATTTAGAGACTTGGGCCTAGCCTGGTGTAGTTGCCGTCATAAGAAATAACTTAACAGAATTATAAATGTATGTCTACACAGGTGAAAGCGACACGGCGATGAGAATAATCCACAATTACCACAGTGTGTGGCGACAGTACGGGTTCACTCCCGAGGTGTACAACCTGGGCACCGGCGAGGCGTCGTCCGCGCGCGAGAGCTACCCGCTGCGCCCCGAGCTCATCGAGTCCATCATGTACCTCTACCGGGACACACGGGACCCCATCCTGCTGCAGATGGGAGAGGATATCCTGAGGAGTATCCAGCACAGCGCCAGGACACCTTGTGGATATGCTACAGTAAGTCAGCGTCACGATTATTTATTCAGAATCCGAAGCTGGGATCGCATAACAAACATTTGTACATACTAAAAGAAAAATAAAAACAAATAAACAACGCGATAAAATCCGTATACAGCAGTTTAATTTCAAAGAAAAATAAAATCTTGATAAAACAGAGATTTAACTCGAAATTTGGAAGTTAGACTATTTGAACTCTAATAGTGTCAGGGGCGTGCACAAAGATTTCTGGTAGGGTATGCACGCCCTACCCGAAACCTCTGCGAGGGCACTACATTTCATTTATAATGTTTTTGTGTGTATATATCTGTGTACAATAAATAAATAAAATATCTTACCAAAATCAATTCAGCGACTTTTCAACATGGCACCATTGATGATTGTGTGTGTGGCTACCATGAATATCCAAATAAGTGACTGATAGAGGTATTACAAGGCCGTTAGATGTTAAGAGTGTTTTTTGCGCAAATGAACACAAATAAATGAACGAAATTACTAACATACTTGACTGTAGGTATTTTTTACTTTTTATAAATCAAATCAAAGCGCCTATCTTTTTTTAAAAAATTCTGTAAAACGTCGTCATAAAAATTACAAGATCGTTTTAAAATCAAATAAACTGTGTATTCAAACTAGACTCTATTCTACCTTTTCCACACATTTGGAACTTTAAACAAGAATCTATGTGTTTTTCCGACGAATTGTGTTTAGAAGCAGCTTTGTGAAAATTATTTAAATCCGAATATCCATTATAGGTCCAAACATTATTTTTATCTTGTTTTGAAAATAATATACACGGAAAACAAAATAGTTTACTTGTGTGTACACAGCCCGCTAGCCAGCTATAAATATCATAATACTTTTTATTAAAAGAACGTGTCGTGTTACCTTTCTGTTGTTTTAGATCTAAATCGCGAATACAGCGTCCCAGAGAAATTATTTTATTTTTGTCATCAAAAGACAACGTCGAGAAAACACCAGTTTTAATTTATTTAAACACACATCACCAACACAGATCTCCCAGGTATAATTTTCCATAATTTACAGTAATTCCGGTAATTTCACTAATTATTTAGTTATCAATTACAAAGCGCTCAAAATCCCCTCGACAGCTCTGTGAAATAATTAATAATGGCGTACAATGCTATATTGCTAAAATAATAGGCCTATAATAAACAACAATTATGACGTCTTTGACAACTGTTTAAACTAGTTGGATTATCGTGGAAGCAGAGCTTATAGTCGGCAAGCACACACGTGCATTTTACACACACAAGCAAAATATTTGTCTTAAAGACAGCGTAATCGATTGACGTTTAAATGTGTAGCGAATAAGCACAATTAGTTCTGCTTCCAGACACCTCAGTGGTGTAGCGCGTCGATCGATAGCAACACTCATTAATCTCTATCTGTTTAGTAGTTCGCTCAAGGACCAAAAGATGGCAGTGGCACAAGCTCTTATTGTTATTCAGCTTGTAGTATTTAATAAATAGATTTCGATTATATAGATTTACATCGGCCAGCGGACTAGGGTATGCAGTGCTTATTTGCTTGTATGAAGCGCACGCGCCTGAATAGTGTGATAGTTAGAGTTTAAATTGCCTAACTTACAAATTGTGAATTAAGTCCCTGTTTTTGTTAAGGGAATTATATATAACATGCATAACAAACATGTGCAGTATGTCAATACTTCTTGTCTTAAGTACCTATCTTTATATATATAATTTTACTGTACGAGTGTATGTCACTGAACTCCTCCTAAACGGCTGGACCGATTTTGATATTTTTTTTGTGTGTGATGTGGTTTCGAGGGTGGTTTAGATTTGGATTTTTTTTTCTTTCTCGTGTGTACAGTACAACGTCTGTCGGGACAGCTAGTGTCTTATAATACCATGCATTAGGTATGCATACCTTTTATGTTAATTTTTATATAAATATATGTATTTTTGTCTATTCTTTGACAAAAAGAGTAAGTTGCTGTAGATTTTAAGCATTACCAATTTGAATGATGCACACTATGCCTTTATTACCAGGTCATCAAGTACAAAGTTATGTAATGTTTATGTAAGTGTTAATATTTGATGCACTACACTAACTACGAACAGTTACTTTCGTTTTCATTATATTGTAGATAGATAGAATATTATAGGACCAGGCCGTATTCTTCATTTTTGCATTACTCAGGTCAGGGTAAGGCTGTTTTAAAGAAATCTTCTCTTACAGCCCATTAAGTTATACCGTAAATCTCCCTGGTATAGGTTCCTAAGAGATTACAGTACAGTAATACCTCGATATACGCTATCCGTTGCGCGATTTTCAAATATATTCGCCGGGATACCATATTAACGGCAAAATGTGGTTCGTATAAATTTTACATTCATTTTCAACACAAAATTGCGCCCGTCCACATGGTGTGGTTGTGGCTGTAGTGTGTTGTGGTATGGTTGTGGTTGTGTGAAACAAGCCTTAGACTTACTGTCCCTACACTATTGTTCAGGAATTGAGGGAATATTGCAGGAGAAAGAGTCTTTAGGTCGTCAAACTACTTTCTTAGATTTTATGAAGCCTTCTACATCACAATAACGGCAGTTGGCGATTTTATATTTGTAAAATCCAATATGTATTTACATAAATGCTAAAGTATACCCCGACTTACGCGAATTCGACTTAGGCGACGGTGAGGTGATTATGGTGAGGCATTTTATTGGTCCCTTTTGAGTAGTTATGAGTATTATACCAATAGGTGATTGTGCGTCCAATAAGTAATTGGGCATATTTCCGCTATAAACTTGTGAGTTTATGTAAATGTTTGTCATTACTCTATGATATTGTTCATCTCGCCTCTGAAGGTCATGGTCAGCCTTTTAGTTGCTTCAGTATTCCCTTTGCTGACAGAGCTGTAACACACATTTTCAAGGATGACCAGAGACCAATGCTTCTATTAATCACGACTAATTGTGTAGATAAATTTCATAATCGAGACATCTGCCCGACCCTGTTAATTAATCCGGTGTCTCGGCAGTTATGAACAGATTTATTTCACCCTACTAATACTTTTATACATTAATGTCAAAGTTAGTGAAGTTCTTTGGCTGTTTGGTACTGAATAAATTTGAATGCAAAAGGTCTATCACTTACCCAAAGTAATTTTGCTGTATTACCACATATTATATTTTATGAACCGCTTGTGTTTTATAAGCATAAGCTAGTTAGGCAGTCATTTACAGTGCCAGAGAGCGAACTTTCTATTTTATTTCGTCACATGAAGTACAAAGCCTAGATGCCTACACCGCGCCGTTGGAACAACATATTCACCTACCATTTTTATCACTCTTTTGTTTATAGCCAGCGATAGTTAGTAGCAGTTAGATTAAACTACGGACTACAATCATGCCTTGCCTTGATTATTAATGTACATTTAAGTGGATGCTCCTATTTACCATACTGTTGCTTTAGAGGCTACCATCAAATTTTATTAAATGCTTGAGCATGTTCAGTAATAGTTCATGGAGAAATGGTTGCAGCACCTTACAGCTCTTATGATTTGTAAACAAAAACTTGGCGATTAAAAAGAGTGACCATAAGTTTCTTGCCCGTTCTTCTCATGAGCCCTACACCCTTGCTTTGCTGAACGTGGCAGTAAATGTAAATTCGCAGAAAAAAATGGTGTAGCTTTGACATTCATAAGTGTTACCTTGTAACATAATCTGAATAAATTTATTTTGAATTTGAGTTTGAATTCGTTATTTTATTATTTAACTTGCATTACAGATAAAAGACGTCCGCGACCACCGAAAGGAGGACCGCATGGAGTCGTTCTTCCTCGCTGAGACCACCAAGTACTTGTACCTCCTGTTTGACCCGGACAACTTCATCCACAACCCTGGCGTGCACGGCACTGTCATCAACACTCCCAACGGAGAGTGTATCGTCGACGTCGGGGGCTACGTGTTCAACACTGAGGCACATCCGATAGATCCCACTATGCTGTATTGCTGCCATGAAGCCAGGCAAGGGTAAGAATCAACATTATTGTACTTAAGGGTGTTGTAGAAAAGCGTCAGTGGACCGTATTTCCTCCTCTCTGAACTCCTAAACGGCTGGACAGATTTTGATGAAACTTTTTGGGTGGGTGTTTGAGTGGGTGTCTGGATTTTTGAAATCACAAGATTCAGATTCACTATACAATTCAGATTTAGATTCACTTTACACAATTTAATCCTTCACACAATTGGTCCCCTGATCTAGATTCATTTTACAAAATTGGTTCTCGTAGGTAGCGCTGCGATCAGTTCGTTCGTGCTGGACTAGTGTTGGGTCTGCTATGCATTATAAATGTAATATAAAAAAATATAATTCTTAATCGTTATTTCTTGCATGGTTGGGTATTTGAATTATTATAACTTACATACCTGTATGTTTAATTAATTAGATCCAAAGCCTTTGTGATAAATGCCACATTTTTCTTTAGATTAACAACAAATTATAATAAGTAACATGTTTAATAAGATTCAACTGTTATGCTTTTACAGGTTAAACATAAGCGAGGTTCACAGAATATATAAAATCCTAGAAGAGGAGGATAATATCAAATTCATGACTATGATAGGAGCCGCTGGATCGAGCGACAATGTTACTGTTGCTTCTTCAAAAAAAGAAGAAAACGTCAGTTTAGGTACTGAAGTTACTTTTGAAAACTCTGAAAAGGTTAATATTGATCAAGATTTAATAAAGACTGAAACGAGAACCGGATATCTAAACATTGACGGTTCAGAGAGAGAGAAATCAAAGAATGAGACTAACTTAAGTCATATTGTGAAGGGTAGAATTAGTAGTTATTTAAACAATTCTAATTTATTACAACAGAGAATGGATACTACTCCAGCGTCAGAAGAAATTACGACCGTCTCTAAATATGACAACAAATTTGATGTTGATGATATTATAGTGCCGCAAGCTCCACAAGAATCCGAAACATTGCAGACGCCGAGTGAAAACAAAGGGAAAGAAGTATTCAAATTGCTTCCAAAAGTGATTCAAGACTTTCTAAATAGAGATTGGAAGTCGCAATCGAAGTGTGAGCCGCAACATCTGTTAGAACGTATTCGTAAAGAGAAGATGTATCCGAAACATCCAGACGTGAACAAATACGGGCTCTTGTTGACACCCGCCCCTTCCTTCTTACAAAGAATATCATTAGCTGGCGAATTTTTAAATAAAAAGCAGATGGAAATGTAATTTAAATATAATATTTGTTATTAAATCAAGTTCTTTGTTTAATTTGTAACATACTGTGTTTATTTTAATCCTAACACACAAGGTGAACCGACGACCTGGTAAGGGTCGCGGAAAGCGGTTGGAAGCGGGTGGCCCACGACCGGTCTTTGTGAAAAGCCTTGGAGAAGGCCTATATCCAGCTGTGGACGTCTTTCGGTTGAGATGATGATGATGAATATTATAAATGTGAATGTGAGTCTGTTTGTTACGCTTTCGTGCCTTTACTGCTGCACCGATCATCACGAAGTTTTGCATACACGTTGTCATGGGAACAGAAAAGCACATAGGATACCTTGCATGCCGAAAAAATACTGGTACTAACCTAACCTACATTTACGCAAACGAAGTCGCGGACAAAACCTAGTATCGTTATAAACCATTTTTACCCGTTGCTTCGCTTCCATGCCGCTTAAATATGGAGCATTTGAGCAAAAGTGTACAAAAACATCCTTGCATCCTACTTTATTTCCAGTGAATTAAAATAAATAATAATTACTTTAGTTATGTCAATATTATAAAATAAATAATTAAAATATAATTACTTTTCATTTCTTTCCTTAAGCATACCTTTTTTTTTCTTTGTTTTTTTTTTTTTTTTTACTTGTCGGCATGCATTACTCATACCCCTCCGCGGGGGCGGAGGGGTTATGTCGGACTCACCGGGGTAACAGAAAGATGTTAAAGATGATAATGTACCTCCCGGAATACCGACTAAACCTACCACGGTGTTCCTCGACAAAACCACTATCGATGGGGCCGCGCGAATCACTTTCGCATGCGGTCGCGACCCCGCCGAGGTTTCGGCCCGCCGTATAAAAAGGCAGGCCACTTGCAAAAGACCTACCCAAAGGCACTTCTCACAATAATATCCCTACTGTCCCCCCTAGAGGGGAGACGGACTCGACACAGAGGCGCGCGTGTCCTTAAACATACCTACTACATACATATATAGGACTTTTTGATGATATAATTGAATTCACCACCATTATTTTTTATATTTGATTCAAACAAGAAATATCTATTCTTATTGTTGTACAATGTAAAGCAAAACGTCAAAAAATTTAATATACGTACACCTATTGAATAAAACTCGAACATTCTGTATCATAATCGTGTGGTAAAAACGAGCACAATCGGCGATGACCGCAGTGCTAATGACCGGATAGATATACATATAATATAACATAGTTATATGTTATATGTTGATATATTATAGCATAGCTACCATCTGTGGTAGTTTGCTTTTAGATAATATATAGCACAGTATATTAATATATATTATACCTCCGTCTGTAACGGCCTACACACGTGAGTAAGTGAAATGGAGAAGGAGTGACGAATTTAAGTTAATGTTAGAGCCACGAATTGGTCTTTCATCCGGTTCTCGTCACTTGCCGTGATTGGCGTATTTGTCTAGACTCTAGATCAATTATTTGTTAACTCAACCACAGATACTGGAGGAAATTGGTGGGGTTGAAAAGTATAGTAAAAATTAATAAGTTTGTAATATATTAGAATTTATTAGATACTATAACTAACCTAACTAAGTTTAAAAAGTTTGTTACAAACTAAAGTGTGTTTTATATTTTAATTATTAAAAAAAAAATAACCAGTTTTAACTCGTATAATTTTCGTCGAATATTTTTATTACAAAATATGTTTTAATTACTTGAATTTAATTTCACCTATTTTCACTACATATTAATTTAACTATTGCAACTCTATTACTGCGTCCTGTTTTTAAAATTAATTGTCCTGGATATTCCAACTTCAAATCCTGGTTTTTTAAATTTGGGGTTGGCAACCCTAGCTTACCCACAATTTATGAAAGGTTTGTTTTATTGCCATTGTTGTGGTATCACATAAGAAACCATTTACTAAGCTTTTAAATATAGTAAGCATATATAAATTAGCTATAATCAGTATAAAGATATAACACATTTTTTTAAATATTGCCGTTAGACGTATTTTCACTTCAAAATCGGGTAAATCCGTCACACAGACATATTTCATAGAAATTGCTAGTTGTTTCAGGGATACACGTAATCTAAACATACATTGGTGGCTGACAGTAAGTAATGAGCGTTACGATCTTAAAAATAACTGATTGGTCACATTTTATTCGTAAAAACTTTTTTGGGGGCTATTCCGGCATACTAAAGAGGGCAGGGGTAGTAAACATATTTAGGAATGGTACCTATTTTATTAACTTAAACTGTATTTAGTAACTATATATATTTTAGAACGTCATTAAATATTGCAATTTGGAGTCTAGCATCAGATCGCGTATTCTTATGTAAACGTAAATCGAAGATAATAATGAATGTTGTAGTGTAATGGCATTAAAATAAAACAAAAGTGACTTGGGTACATAACTATTAGATTAAATAAATAAAATACACATTTTTATCATAAATATTTTATTTGAATTTTTATAGTGCGTTTAAAGTTGAGCAAAGTAATATTAATACAATCTTCTTAAACACAAGATAACAATCAGTCTCATGGTAAGTACAATTCCTTACAGCCAGTACAGCTTCACGCAATTGATCTTTATCATATGTCTATATATCTTTATCATATCTTTGTTTGTACTTCTCTTGTAATTTCGCACCATTATAAATTAGGCTTAGTATAACAGATAACTGAAACAACAGTAAATTGAATTTAGCTTTGAAGTTATTATCTATTTGAATAGAATACACACACACACACATATAAGCTTTCATTATCATCGTAAACTATTCTTACTACTTATTATTTTAAAGTTGATATATTGCCTTAATAATAAATTGTCTATATCAGTAGAATACATTTTTTTAATCATTACAGTTGACGTCTCTACATAGAACATTATGGCAACTGTTTAACCGTGCATTTTTAAACAATTTTTATGTATGAAGAATTGTATATTAAGTAATTAACTAATCAGGTTTTCTGTAAGAACCAAATAGATAGACGAAACATGTTTACGATATCTGGGATATATGGGATAGGATATATGGGGCAATATCGGTATATGACGATCTAGCCCTTTTCGAAATAGACGGAATTAAGCACTAAACAATTTTGAGATTACAAATTTGTCGCATCGATAACTTTACTATTCACAGCATTTTCTAGCAAAATAATACAAAAAATGCTTAAATGGACACTACTACATATAATGCAGACTCTTAACACTGTAATATGCATAATTTGATACTTACCTTCGATAAAACGGCAGTGCGTATGACTCGCATTTCTCTTTAGAAATACAACTGAACTTGAAACACTGTTTTATCCTAATCTGTAACAATTTACGCCATCTAGAGAATTGATTTCAAAATAAAAAGTGATCCTGTTTTACCATGACAGCTATCAAAACTGCAGAGTGTAGCAATAAAGTACAGTGTATAATTGCAAGTAGATGCTTATGCCCCATAGACGGAATAGGCCACCCTGACCTTACTACCTAATATGGGTAATTTCAATTTGGTTTCTTTTTCTGTGCTAATCAAATCATCTTGTAGATGAGTATTATACTCTGTCTATCTAATCCAAAGATATTAATCTAATCCTTATCCATAGATAATTACAATATCTTGTCAAAGTGCTTTATTAAAAAAACAATTGTAAGAAGAATAACAGTCTCCGTCAAGGCGTCACTAGTTGACGTCTTTAGACGTTCATCATCTTCTAAAAATGTAAATACAAATTCCAGTAATGTAGGCAATACTAAAAACAAAATATTAAAAATGCCTACGTTCCCTTACGGCACACGCAGCCGCCCAGCGAATATAAAGGGTACGTCGGACTATAGTATGTGGGAAGCACCGTGCTGTACCTTCTACTACATGTATAAGTTATCATGACCGAAGTGAAAGCTACTGTATCTGAAGAAAAAACTTTGTCTTCTAAGGGATATACATTAATCAAGTATTTAGGCGAAGGAGCATACGCTAAGGTGATAAATTTAGTACCTAGTATATATACCTAATTGATTTACTCGTATGTTGTATTATAAATTAGATTTCACGCTATTGTCACGTAATGAGTATGTAGGTATTTTGCATAATTACAGGTATTTCAAGCTGAATACGTTGCCAAAGATGAAAATAAGAAAGCAATACTCGCATGTAAGATTATTGAAACATTAAAAGCGCCAAGGGATTTCGTCGTAAAGTTTTTGCCGCGCGAGATAGACGTACTCATTCATTTGAATCATCCTCATATGATTCATGTTCATAGTATATTTCAAAGGAAATCTAAGTACTACATTTTTATGAGATTCGGCGAGAACGGTGATCTATTGGGATATATATTGAAGAACGGATGCGTGTCCGAAAACCAGTCGAGAGTGTGGATGCGCCAGCTGGCGCTCGGCCTACAGTACTTGCACGAGCTGGAAATAGCACATCGCGACATTAAGTGTGAGAACATACTGCTCACAGCTAACTTTAACGTTAAACTTTCTGATTTTGGTTTCGCACGGTTCGTCGTGGACGAATTGGACCGACCTATTCAAAGCGAGACGTACTGTGGCTCGATGTCCTACGCAGCGCCAGAAATTCTGCGCGGGAAACCGTACATGCCTAAACCGACAGACTTGTGGTCGTTGGGAGTGGTGCTATTTGTAATGTTGAATAAGTCTATGCCATTTGATGACACGCGCATGCGAAAGCTATATGAACAACAAATGGGCAAGAAGTTTCGATTTCGCTCTCGTATAGGGAGCACTCTCTCAATTGAGTGCAAATCTATAGTGAAACATTTACTTGAACCGGACCCTGGGCTTCGCCACAGCGCTACGCATTTGTTAAATTCTGATTGGATTGCAATGGACAGTAGGCTCACTAGTAAGTTTAAAACGTAATGTGACTAAAAATAATGTATTTTAATTGTATATTCATATTTTGATGTATAAAACAGCGATGAACCCAGTAGAAGCATCAGCACTTAAGCGAGCCAAAGAGGAAAGACGAAAACTAGCAGAGATTCGTCGAAATCCCGTTATAAAGCAAGATGAAATATTAATGGGACCGCACAGAGATTCAGGCTATAGGGTAATGTATTATGTTCAAATAAAATATGCTATATAGAACCCGTAATTAAATTTAAGTATTGATAATCATTTCAAGAAACCTTACGTACCTACTTATTGAAAATTTAACTAATGCTTGTATAGAAAATATTAATCGAAGCTTAATTTTAATTCAATTGACTAATCATACTGTTGTTTTGAATTCACAGACCAGTGAAATGATTAAATCACTAGCTAACATAACTTCTAGACAAAAGAAATTTGACTAAATGGAGGGCAAAGTAAAGGTATAAATTAATTACATCATTATGTTGTATAGTAGTATCTACAAAATCGATGACAATGATGATGCAGTTTGTAAGTACATTACATTGTATGCATATACCTATCAATGTAAGTATACCTGCCAAGTCGCTATTAGCAAAAACTATGCAGACTTATTTGTCTAGTCTGGAGTAGGTAGTGGGTATGTTTTATGATAGGTACTTGTAGGAAAAATACTTAAACTTATTGATATTGATGTTTTACGGTACCTATCTGCTACTGCAGGTAGGTTCCGTAAAATATCAATATCAAGTGTTTGTTGTTATTTTGTTGGAAAGTAAAAGGTTGCAAACTAAAAATAAGTTATATTTTAGAGCCACCACAATGAAGATGAATTAAAACTTACCGGTTCCGAACAATTAACACTCGCCTCTCGCGGTTACAAAATGATAAAGAAGGTTAATGAAGGCTCTTACGCTAAGGTAATATAAACAGAAACGTACTTAATTATTAGATCTGGAATATAACGGGCATTTACATTCTATTTACAATTCAACAGGTTTATCTAGCAGAATACAGGAATCCAAACAAAAATGATAGGTTATCAATACTCGCATGTAAAGTTATCGATACAACCACAGCACCTAAGGACTTTGTCAAAAAGTTTCTACCAAGAGAAATAGATATGCTAATAAAACTGAATCATCCACATCTCGTACACACGCACAGCATCTTTCAGAGGAGATATAAATATTTCATTTTCATGCGGTTCATGGAGCACGGTGACATGCTGGAGCATATCTTGCAAAAGGGAGCTGTTCAGGAGGACCAGGCACGGATCTGGGCAAGACAACTTGCTCTTGCTATTCAATACATGCACGAATTAGAGATTGCACACAGAGATATTAAGTGCGAAAATGTTCTACTTACAGCTAATCACAATGTTAAAATATCCGACTTTGGATTTTCTCGTTTCTGTGTTGATAAAAACTTAAAAGATCTTCACAGTGAAACCTTTTGCGGTTCCTTATCTTACACGGCACCCGAAATTCTGCAGGGTACGGCTTATTATCCCAAGCCTACAGATATCTGGTCACTTGGTGTTGTGCTTTACGTAATGTTGAATCGAGCAATGCCTTTTGAGGACAAACACATAAAGCAACTATACCAAGCACAGATCAATAGAAATTGGAAATTCCGCTCTCGATATATAGATTCTCTTTCAGAAAATTGCAAACGTTTAGTGGCACTGATGTTAGAGCCAAATTATCGGAATAGACTCAAAGTCGACCAAATAATAAACAGTGAATGGATAGCGATGGACTCAAGATTACTGGGTAAACCTTTCTTTACTTTATTATTCAGAAAAACTGACAAATGTTATATTTTAATACTCATATAGGTATATTTTTACTACTTTACTGTCATCATCATCTCAGCCAAAAGGCGTCCACTGCTAGACATAGGCCTACGCCAAGGTCTTCCACACAGACTGGTCTTGGGCCACCCGCATCCAACCGCTTCCCGCGACTTATACCAGGTCGTCGGTCCACCTTGTAGGCTTACCCCTGCTGCGTCTTCCGATGCGTGGCCGCCACTCCAGAACCTTTCTGCCCCAACGGCCATCGGTTCTGCGTGCTATGTGCCCTGCCCACTGCCACTTCAGCTTGGTTATCCGAAGAGCTATGTCGGCAACTTTAGTTTTCCTGCGGATCTCACCATTTCTGATTCGATCCCGCAGGGAAACTCCGAGCATAGCTCTCTCAAAGCTCTCTAAAGACAGTTTTAGGGTGACTAAACACCAAACCGACCTTGACCCTAGGCGGTCTACAGTATTATTTAATATTGATATAAATATTTTAGAACTGTCACCTCAAGAAGCAATGGCTTTGAAAAAGGCAAGAGAAGAAAAATTAATCCTCATTAAGAAACTAGAGGCCGCGGCAATTTCCAAACAAGAATCTGCAGAGGCTGTCAACGCGCCCATTGTAAAACCAGTAGACATAAAAGCGGGCTCTACAACATCATGGTATTCACCAATTACATTTTATTTAAGTATTATGATTGTTTATTCCCTGATGCCTGTTCCGAATAGCAACGTTGCAAATAAGTGCCATATTTTAAGAGCTTTAACAGTGTTTAATTTTAAGTTGGTTTTATTTTAAAAATGTTTTCAATACACTATAGACTAAGGTAAGTAGGAAGTAATCTAGTCCATAATTTACCTCGTTTTTTGATATGCGTGGGTCACGTGTACTACTTCGACGATAAACTATAGCTAGCCTATTCAACATGATTTAGCAGCATAAAATAGTTTCTAAATAAAGTCATACAAGTATAAGTCAGTTCAGAAAATCTTATCTTACTATTATAATTGATAACCGGTTTTCTGATTATTAGTGCACCGTAGGATTAAGATCATTATCAACATATAAATATAGCAGCAAGGTAAAATTTCGACTTCATCTGTCAAGTCTTAGAATACCAGACATAATTATAAATCTATTGTGTCTGGCCAGCGGTGTGCTGCTGCAACTCAATAGATTAATGTGTCACCTACGAAAATATATTATAAAGGCCAGGCGCAATTATAGTCTAATAAGTTTTCATTGAATTTCGTACATTGTTCACAGAATACCAAAATGCCGAATACGACTTGATTATTTACTATTATGTCGCTTCACGTTGACGTGAAATGTATAAACAAACGAACACAATATACATAACAAATAAGGATGTGTGGCAGTAACAACGAGATTA
Organism: Catocala fraxini; assembly: GCA_930367265.1. Classification (NCBI taxonomy): domain Eukaryota; kingdom Metazoa; phylum Arthropoda; class Insecta; order Lepidoptera; family Erebidae; genus Catocala; species Catocala fraxini. The sequence goes on from OV884027.1 coordinate 1,619,872, forward strand.
ATGCCCGCAACATTATTGACCTCAATCAATAAAACTGGCAAGTACAATCACTGGCAAACTTGGGTCTTCAGTTTCTTCTCAGCGGAAACATAAGATTCAGAAATCATCTGCCAGTAGCTTCTACTGGTAGAGCGGCTTATGCAAATTTAATTTTATATTTATCAATATATAGAAAAGTATTGTTGGTCGTTTATTCTACGATTTGAAATTAAATTATATTTTTACATATGTTATAAGTTTTTGCGCCGTACGCGCGTTTCTTTTACTTTTAGAGCATAGCTATTATCCTATTTATATATTCAATTTATGTTAAAGCCATTAATTTCAGTTTAATTTTCAGGATTTTACAGGGTCCGAAATATGGCAGTATCTTCTGTAGCACGCTGTACTTATATTGTAAATTATTTCCATATGTTATTTTTACCGAATATGAAACAGTTTTCACTGCATAATAAAATATTTACTAAAATTAAACTTTGATAATAGCTACATATATGTTGTTGAATGGTATAAATAAATCAATCATGAATAATATACTTTTTATTTGAGGTAAAGTTAGGGTAATAGGTATATTTTATTTAAGAAGTACAAATATATAGCAACTTTACCTTATTAGGCTTAAACATAGACACCCATATAAATTAGAAATCTCATATAAATAAAATTAAATTAAAATTAGCTAAGTTTTCATATGCTCTCCGCGAAGTAAAAAAATCCACAGATATCCAAACCGCACTCGTCACCTATTACACCTATGCTTACGCTTGGCTCAGCTATGGCATTATCCTATAAGGGAAACAGCACAGAGGCGCCATCACTTTTTACCCTTCAAAAGAAACTTATACGAATACTTGTACACATAGAAGATACTGATAGCTGTAAGCCACACTTTATAGAAAACAAAATATTAACGCTACCTAGCCTATACATTTTAGAAATATGTAAGTTTGTTAGAATTCACCAAAGTTTCTATACAACACGAGAAGACAAAAACCAGAGACTAAGACATAAAAATAGATTAAACCTACCAAGGTCCCGTCTTAAAATGCACTCATCTAGTCCACATGTCATGTCGATAAAAATATATAATAAGTTACCCCCGCATATAAAAAATGAAATTAAAGACAGTATATTTATAAAAAAATTAAAACACTTTCTATTAACTAAATGTTACTACCATATAAATGAATACCTAAATGATAAATGTATATGAAACATAATAAATGGAAATTTAAATGAATACTTATAATAATAATATCTGGGACATTTAATTCCTTTTCTTTTTACAAACTTTGATAATAATGATAATCTACAATAATATATAATTAATAAAAATATTAAAACATATAAATAAAATAATATAATAATAATTATATAATAGAGTACCATATAATAAAAATAATTATAGTAATATATCTATCTAACTATAGTAAGCGCACTTTAATAAAATTACCTATATAGGTATTATAATAGTCAATAAATATCAATCATAAGTAAAATATGTAAATAATAAAATATGTAAAACTTCCTCCTCTCTCCTACATCTTGCCGTGCCGACAAGGCCCACACATGTTTCTTATATTGTTACGTGCTGGGTTCGACCGATAAGAATATAAACAATATTACCGACAAAAACACGTTTTATTCAGACACACAATTAAATTTAAAACACAACAAACACTATACCACACTTTTTCACTGTACTGCTTCAAACTCCGTAGTATTTCCGCTTCCGTTCGCTTCGATGAACACTTGACCGCTTACGATTGTAAACTGAACTCGGCGGTGCGCGTGCGCCCTATTTATACGCGGGTAAAGCGCTTCTAGAGCTTTCCAGCAACGCGTACTCGGCATGTAAACAGCACGATGATTCGAGAAAGTACCAGCATTCTCTCTAAGATTCTCGTACCGTACTACGCAGTTCCGTAAGATGTCAATAGATGGCGGTGTAAATTATTAGACGGAACTGCCGAGTCTTTCCCACAATGCCGAGAGATGTCACTGGGCGTAACAATATTATACCATTGTAACATCTATTTAACTTGTGGAGTGCAATAAATGTATTGAGTATTGAGTATTGAATATAGCTGAACAATTAAATATACATAAATAGGTATACAATTCTGGTAGTGCTGAATTATACCTACATGCAGAATACACAAACATGCATAAATACTCACGCCTCTATCCACGATCGGGCAGGCGGTATATTACACGCACATTTCGCCAAATTGGTGTATATATATATATATATATATATATATATATTAGGAATCAGAAACAGAGATGATTAAAAAAAATATTACGCGTCACCCGAGGTGACTCACACATTTATTCATTTTAACCAAACATTTTAAATTTATTACAAACGTTTTTAATACAAGGAACGAATCTTAACATCAATAAACTGCTTAGCACTCACCGACAATAATTGCACAGCTATAACGACTAATCAAATATAACAAAAGAAATACGATCCACTGTCCTTGAACGATGTTGCCTCTCCGTAAACACCCGACAAATGCGCCTTATAACGGCGCGCGCGCTCTTTTTATACCGGCTCAAAAATATTCATAATTTGTCTCCTAACAATATATAGTATTGTCTATCTGTCTGTCCGTCTACCCGGCACACTTCCAGACTCCGTTATTGAGAAGTTCTTGACATTGAAACCCAATATTATTTAAATTCTATGTAGAAATGACGATCATATAGTGTCATATAGTACAAACAAAAAGAAACACCAAAAATAAAAACTAAATAGCATTTTGATCTAATGTAAAAATGTCTGCTGATTAGGTATGACGGTTTAAAGGTCTTTATACCGTCCAAATACCTCCAAAGAGTCGTAAGTGGAGCTCATGATTAATGTTACTCATGGGAACCATATGATCAGCAAGGGATAGGTATACACTCAAAAAAAAATTTTTCTAATTTATATTACGGCCTGCAATTGTTATTTATAAACTTGTGTATGTTGACATGACTAATAATAATTATTATGTTCAGGTTATGGTTAATATAACTACCTATATACGACACACGACAAACATCGTATAAACGGACAATTGACAATTTACGCAGCATTGTATTATCTGTTACCATAAGTCTTAAAAATACGTTTGATTCCATTTTTTTTATACCACTGAGTTGGCAAACAAGCATACGGCGCACCTGATGATAAATGGTCACCGTAGCCTATGGACACCTGCAACACCAGAGGCATCACTTGCACGTTGCCGACCCTTTCAGAAAGGAAGAAGAGAAAACGAAGTGGGAAGGTGAAGGAGGGGAAAGGGAGACAGAGGGTGATTGGGCCTCCGGCACTCTCACTCTCCGTACGAAACACAACAGTAGGAATACTGCTATTTCACGTCGATATTCTGTGAGAGGGTAGTCCTTGCCCGGTCGAGCCGGCCCATTCTTGCTGAAATGAGTGAGGCTCTAATACTACACAAAAAAAAATTCTAATAGGCACCTGTTATTTAGTTTTATTAAAAGTTCAAGATTATACGTATAACTGACATTTATATCTGTTATATTTTTTCGCAACAACTATTCTCGATACGTGACACAACAATAATAATTTAAGGGACGGCAATTATGCTTAAACATGGTTTCCTCCTGTGAAGGAGCCTACACGTACTAGGAAAGAACTTTGTCACTATTGGGGATCGCACTTCTTTATTGCAATGTCGGCAACTTGCGAGCTTTCCCTTTTTGCAAGCATCTGTAGGCCACGATAACGCCAAAAGCTATTTATTTTAATTGTATTTAAGCACTAACACTACAAAGGGCCAACAAAAGATAAGCATGTAGGTTGTACTAACATTCGCTTGCCTATAAATACTGGTATCCTACTTTATGATCAAAATGTAAATGGCGTCCGCACTAAAAATATGTCAAACTCATGATACAGTAACAATGTCTAGATTTCCAATCACATAGCTCCATCAAATAAAAATGAATAGGTACTAGTACTCCATAAAATTCTTTCCACCACACCTCTGTCCCAGTATGTTACCAATAAAAGTTAAGATGAAGTTGTAATGTAGCCGTACAAATGAGTCCCGATATTGATGTGACACAGTCGGATATCGCAGTTTTACGAGATAAGGGATTTACTTTAAATAAAATGTGTGGAGAAGGATCATATGCTAAAGTAAGACTAAGAGAGAGTTCACTGAACGATTCTACCACATACACACAACACCATCTAGCCCAAACTAAGCAGAGCTTGTACTATGGGTTCTAGACAATGGATAAACATACATAGATACTTTTTTTTGTAAATACGTACATATTATACATAGAAACACCCAGACCAAGACATGATTGTGTAGATGTGATTGACGGTATGAAATAAATATTGCCATTCTAAAAAGTGCACTGTTACAGGTTTACAAAGCAACACATATGATTGATGAAACTAGACATGCTATTATGGCCTGCAAAGTGATAGACACGTCCGAAGCTCCTCGCGACTATCTCACTAAATTCTTACCTCGTGAATTGGATATCCTGATACGGGTCAACCACCCTCACGTTATACATGTCTCCAATATATTCCAACGTCGCGCTAAATATTTTATATTTCTACGCTTCGCAGAAAATGGCGATTTGTTAGATTTTCTGACACAAAACGGCGCTGTGCCAGAGAACCAGAGCAGGCTGTGGATGAGACAAATTATATCAGGCCTTCAATACGTGCACGCTATGAACATAGCCCATAGAGACTTAAAATGCGAAAACATATTGATCACGGCAAATTACAACGTGAAAATAACAGATTTCGGTTTTGCACGAAACGTGCGACAGCGTGACAAAGACCTGCTAAGTGAGACGTACTGTGGATCTCTGTCTTACGCCGCCCCCGAAATATTAAAAGGAGTGCCCTATCTGCCCAAGATGGCAGACATGTGGTCAATAGGCGTTATTCTTTACACAATGCTCAATAAAGCTTTGCCCTTTAATGAGACATCCGTCAAAAAGCTATATGAGAAGCAGGTATACGAATGTCCTTTAAATCTATTATAGTTAGCACACCCGTCACTGTTATAGTGTTGTTTGTATTGAAGATCATGCGGAAGTGGCGCTTTCGTACCAGTGTTGTCAACCAGTTGTCTGAGGAATGCAAGAATCAAGTAACATTACTAATGGACCCTGATCCTAAGTTACGACCTTCGGCTATGAATTTCTTTCATGGAGCTTGGATCGGGATGGATCAGAGATTGACAAGTATATTGTTTTAAGATTGAACATGTTTTGTTGTCAGATTAATATGCTGAATAATCGCAATATGGTTATTTACAGAGTTGACATTTTTAGAAGAATCTTTAATAAAGGAGGCACGTGAGGAAGCAATAAAAATGGACAAGAATGTAGAAGAAGAGAGTGAGATGGAAAGAATAGCAGAACTACGCCGTAAGGTCAGAGGAAAAGGTGCGTGAATAGTGTGTACCGACCACAGTGGTCCTCTGCTGGTCGCGTACGCGCCTACTCATTATTACGCCACGACAATATTAACGCGATCATATCGCGATCGCGACATACGTCGTACGCTGCCAATAAATAGGCAACAGATATTTTATATATATGTACTCAATTATATAGGTACTAGCTTTTGCGCGCGGCTCCGCCCGCGTGGTACCTACATAACATAATAATACATAACAAATTTCATCCAAATCGGTTGAGTGGTTTAGCCGAGAAAAGGTAACAGACAGACTAGAGTTACTTTCGAATTTATAATATTAGTAGATAAGCATTGTTATTGTTCCATTTGTCGAGTAGGCGCATACTAAACTAATCATTTGCTGGTTAGTGTCTCTATTCCTCACTTCGCTTGTCTTCTGGACACACCACTCCTTCTACGTTAAGACTATGGTGAACCACGGTAGAACGTATGATATTGATAAGTCGATAAAAAAGAAAATCTTAGTGAAACCCGCGGCAAATAAATCGGTATACATCTTATTCTCTCTTAGCCTTTATTATTCCCAAGTCACTTGGGGTCGGCTTTTCTGGTCTAACTGGATTTGACTGGCTATCGGTTTTTACACGGAGCGGCTGCCACCTGACCTCCGCAAACCCGAAGGCTAACGATACCCTAAGGCTAGACCAGTGTCAGGATATTAGAGGGTACTGACTTTCCCAATAACGACTGTCATAGATGTTCATGGCAGCCGGGACCGACGGCTTAACGTGCTCTCCGAGGCATGGAGCAGGCGATAATTGTCATTGAAATTGAACTGCTATATACGGATTTTATCGCGTTGTTTATTTGACACTTTATTACAAAATTTTGAAAATTGTTACTCTACTACTACTATTAAACTTTACTAATTTTAATAATAATAATAATAATAATAATAATTTATTTTTCAGACTAATGTCCATTGTGTTAGTATTACATAAAAACTTACAAGCTAGTGTTAGTAATTATTAATGAGATACAATTAAACCTAATAAAAACATAAATTAAATTACCCAACAGGCTTATGAAGCCGCAACCAATAACAAACAATGGGGCTATCCCACCTGTCCACTATCGTGCTGAGGATATTGTTGGTGCTGCCGCGCACTCTGTGCATGATGGAGGCGCATCGTTTTCGCATAATAGCATAGAAATTGTCTACCGCCGCCTTGGTAAACATGCCTGACGCACTACAATAGCGCGGCAGCCCCATCAACATCCTGAACGCGTTGTTGTACTGTACGCGCAGGGCGCTGTATGTCCTCTGCGTGTAGCTAACCCATAGACTGCACGTGTAGAAGGATTGGCAGAACGCTGTAAAAAGCGTCGCCTTTACTTGTTTTGTACATCGTGCAAATCTACGGACCAACATGTTGCAACGGACAGCCAGCGCCCTACGCTCACGCTCGATGTCTAAGTCATCTCTAAGGTCATCAGAGACCCAGTGCCCCAGATATTTAAAACTAGTGACTCGTTTTAGAGGATTACCATAAAGCTTAAGTACCGGTATATCAGAGTAGAGTTTATTCCTAGCCTTAAATACGAGTAATTCACTTTTTGCAACATTATATCTGAGGCCATGAGCCTCCGCATACCTTTCACATATGTCGAGTAGTCTCATCATAGCGCTAATTGATGGGCTTAGCAACACCATATCATCAGCATAACTAATGTTGTTAAGACATATTCCGTCCACGTGACATCCAAGATAGGCATTGCTAAGTTCAACAATCAGCTGATTTATGTACAGGCTAAAAAGTCTAGGGGAGGTTAGCCCACCCTGCCTCACCCCGCACTCCAGCCTGTACTCATCCGATATTGACCCCGACCACCTAACACAATTTGTCTGATTATTATACCAATAACGCAGTATTGATATAATTGCCCCGTCCACCATGGTTTCCTTGGCTAACTTATCCCAAAGTAAATCATACAGCACCAGATCAAAGGCCTTGGAAAGATCTAGGAAACACGCATTTACAGGCGTTTTCCTTGATGTGTAGTACTGGACGGTGTGCTTGAGGGACAGTACTGCAGTCTCCGTGGACAATCCCGGTCTGAACCCAAACTGCGCGTCACTCAGCTTGATACGGGTTGCCATGTGTCTATCAATCAAACCGTCCAGCACCTTGGCCATTATGGTAGCAAGCGATATGGGCCTATAATTTGTAGGATCTGATGTGTCACCCGTCTTATCTTTAACAATTGGGACTACATAGGTTTTCATTAATTCCTTAGGCAAGTAGGAGTGACTTAGACAAAGCGTGTAGAACATTGCCAGTACTCTTGGCAGGTGTACGCCAGCGTTCCGCAAGTGCTCGATGCTGAGATGATCGTGTCCCGGAGATTTCCCTCTTGAGATATTATTAATAATATTATCAACATCTTTGGCAGAAAATCTAACATTTAACCCCGTAAACATTTCAGAATCGACCACTCGCGATAAAGCAGTTTGAGGAGACACTACTTTAAATTGCCTTACAAACAAATTTGCTATATCAGTAGGTTCGTTACACCCTGCTACACTAACGGGGACCTTAGGCCTCGGCTGCAATCCGTTTGTACTCTTCCAGAACCTAGAAAAGTCTTTATTTCTATGATGCTCTGCTATTATGTCCATCTGTATTTGTTCTTGATTAGACTGACACCATTTTAATTTTGATTTAAATACTTTTCTAGTCTCACACATCTTACTAAAGACAATTCCCGATTTTGGCTTTCCAGACATAACCCAGCAATGAAATGCAAGCCTTGCCTCCCCGTGAGCTTGTTTAACATATTTATTCCAGCCAACTACATGTTTAGGTTTTCTACCCCTTTTCTCATGGCCTGTAAATTGGGCAGCCTCCGAAAGTATACACACAATATTTTTATACATTTTGTTCAATACTTCTCTGTGGCTATAGTCATTACACAAACCCTCTGAACACTTCTGAAATTCTACAGGAAAATAAATTTCTCTCAGCTTAGCATGACATAATTCTTTGTATTTGTCAATATTACTAGCGGCTCGTTCACCCCAAATAACATTATTAGTACAAGGTTTGGTTATAACAACAGCAGATCTTATAATATTAAAGTTACATTCCAACTGTATTGGCATGTGATCGGACCAATACGTATCATACAATACACTAGCACTAACAATTATACGCCTCGCGGCTTCGGTCACTACGCAGTGATCGAGCCAGCGTTGACAGCCGTGTGCATCGCTTATATATGTGTACGTACCTTGCGGTAACAGGTCCAAGTCCGCACACGTCCAGCACTGTTCCACACAAAAATTATGCAACTCATTTCCGAACAACTCTCCCGGATGCGCGTTATAGTCACCTAACATTATTACAGATTGCACATTATTACCTTCTATGATTGCACTCATCTCACTAAGACATTCCGTAAAATCACTTAAATTATCATTAGAGTCTGTGGGCATGTACACCGAGAATACAATTACCGAACGATCCCCCGATACGATCTTTATAGCTATCAGACGCACACTGGAGCACTTTACAACCGTCACTGATGGAAATAGATTCTTCCTCCACAGCAAAGCCACTCCTCCATATGGTCTACCACGTAGTACACCATCAGATGTGTCGATCGCGGACTTACCCGTAAAGGCAAAGTCATTATCAATTTGTCCCAGGAAACCGACATCGTGAGGTAATAGCCAGGTTTCTTGTAATGCTACAATATCAGCCGCTACACACAGTCGCCTCACGCAGTCAACCGACCTTTTTATGCCCTTACAATTAAAACTTGTCAATTTAATAGTGTTATACATTATGGTTTTTTAACACTGCCATTATTCAGAGTATTTTCTCTGCCTCTGTTCTTCTTAGAGAAGTCTATAAACTTGCGATATGATATACCCTCCGGCCAGAAGTCTTCACTCATAAATATGTTAAATTTGTGTTTTGGCACAAATATTTTGTATGCGTCATAGTTTCTCGATACTTTCATTTTCATTTTTTCAATATCAACAGAAATCTTTGCCCTTCGTTCAATATACTCTTGGATATCATTCTGATTCACCTGTTTGTCGACGTTGTATATATATACAATAACTTTTTCATCAACGGCCTTAAACTTCCCTTGAGGTTCCACTATAGCTTTACCTATATTACCCACGAATCGATCTCTCATTTTCTTCTGTACGACTATCCATTCTCCATCTTTGACAATTTCAGCTAGTGTTTTTTGTTCCTGGCTAGGCACGACGACCGCAGCATCCGTGTGTCCCGTAGATAATTTAACGGTGTTATCAATAGTACGTATAGGTTGTCCGGGCTCAATGTTGTTCTCAGTCAACACAGCTGTTTCAAAACCGGTTTCGTAAGCGCTCCGCTCGTCTTTATTTATTTTATGTGACTTATTCTGATCAGCTGTTAACGTTGAATGGTGGGTAGTAGATTGCATATTTTTACAGTTTTGAACTACAACTGCCGAGGTTGCGTCTACTATATTGTCGTTCAACACAGGAATATGTTGTAATCCCATCGGTCCACTGTCATACTCACAGCTACCCATTAATTGCCTTCCACCGCCTCTCTTTGTATTCACATACGAATAACTCGAACTTTTTGCACATGTGTCTTTTTTCAAAGATTCTACTTCCGAAATTATAGGTTCCAGCTGACTAACAGTCACGTATTGTACCTTAATTTCTTCTAGTTCACGCTTCATCAAGGTTAAATCTTTAAGCAACTTCGTTACATCCACATGATCGAACAAAACGGGGGGTAGTTTGTGCAGATCTTTTGCTACAAAAACCGGCCGTTCATCAGGATGCGTTACTTGTAACAAGCAAATAATACCATCAATGTCCCTGAGTTTCTTGCCATCTTTCTTCCTCGTTATCTTACGCTTTGAAGTTGTAATAGCAGTAAATAAAAGGTTCTTTGCTTCTAAAATATCCTTGTCCGAGAAAGCAGTAACACATATACGGCTTAAGCTTTCCTCATCCATTACGTCCAGTTTATTACACACGAAAGCTAATATCTCGTTTATTACAACATTGCAATTTGCACATTTCAACACTTTGGAGGAACTCATCCTGCACTTAATATTCATTCATACATATTTTAAGCTAATTAAATTATTATTAAACTATTTAGATTTAATTTATTTTTACACTTTCCCCGACGTTTCGGTTGCTTTTCAGCAGCCATGGTCACGGGGAGACTATGGCTGCTGAATAATATTCGCGTAAATAGAAGACAATATTACGATAATTGTCAATCAATACGCACATAATTTCGAAAAGTCATACAACTTCCGAAAGTCAGGTGCGCGACGTGGGTTCGGACCCGAGACCCTCTGCATTGCAGTCTGTTGGTCTCCCCACTGAGCTATCGCTGCTCCTATCCGTATAGATAACGGATTTATTTGCCGCGGTTGCCCATATAACAGGGGATATGGTACATATTATGTGACACTTATATATGACCACACCTTTCTGTTACACGCTGTATATTATAAGTCAGGTTCGCGTTACGGTAAGTACCTACTATGGGAGGGCCCTTTCGATCTATTCGATATACCAAACCAACTATCAATTTTAAAATCTTCCTCTGAACTCATTTTAAATATTGCCTAAGTAGTTTCGAGGCTGAAGTCCGGATAAATCACTAGTCCATCCCCGGGTGCGGTAATTTTAACAATTTAATTTATTTTGTTAACAGAAGGCCTAAAAGTTTTGAAATACACAGAAGCTGCACCATCCGGATCACAATTGTTCGACAATAGCTGAAATAAAGATGATATAAGTGAAACTCAAGAGTTGTGTTCATTCAGTATTTATTAATTTTAAATATTTTATATTGTAAGGTAGGTATTATAAAATGTTTTATTACGTAATTGTACAAAGACTTTGTTTATAATGACACATATGTAAATGATTCACTCACTAGTTATACAATTGCAATGGAAGACAAGGGATAAGGGACTTACAATATTTATAACATTTGGCACAGCGTGTCAGGTTAGGAACAGGGTTGTGGTTCTATACTATTGTGCCTAACGTTCTTTTACAGTTTCAAAAATTAACGAAACAGTCACTCTCGGTTTCTGAAAAGTCAATCAACGACGTGACAAAATCAAACACATTTGATTGGCTATTGCTATTTGAAATAGTCCACCAGGAAGTTGACATACCTTTGACTGCCTGTTAATAAATTTTTATATTTCTCTTGCAGCCTTCAAAAACCGAGAGTTGTTGTTATAAAGTTGTATTATCAAATTCAATGTAAAAATTAAAGCTAGTCCCACACAAACGGTACAAATGCTATATTCTCATCGGGTTCGTAATTATCCTTATATTTAATATATATTTTATAATACACTTTTCAAATAAAATATTTAATAAATTGGTAGATATATCTCTTATAGCTATGTGAAAAATATTTCCAACAAGTAGGAAAGAGACCTGAATAATATTGTCGCCTTTCAGTCGATTTCTAGTAAGCTACCTATTTACTTGTAAAAAGTGCTAAGTACGGTAAAACATGTATTGTATATTTCATTACAAACTGTATAATACTTAACATTTGACTGCGAGTGCAATGCGTTTGTTTTGACTTCACTATTTCATATTTCATCAGGAATGTCTATTGGTTGTTTGATCATCTGACTTACCAATAAATAACGCTCCACTATTAATAAGTCTTCAAAAATATTTACTTAACTATAAAATTAATGTTACAATAAATAGACCCTTACATACATATTCATTATTCAATCTCTTAAGTTTTTGTGGCCGACTTCCATAATTCGGCCATCGCGTTCCGAATATGCTGTCCACCAGTATTTATATGTTACAATCGAACAATTTACACTAAACGTTCATGAATCATATCTATAACATTTCATTCATTTATGATTTTTGGCAATTGTTTTCAATATTAAACGTCACTACAGTTATTTAAATTATTTGGACACTTTCAACATCGAGGTCTTGAAATATTTAGTTTATAGGCAGCTTGCCGAAATATATAATTTAGCACCAACACACTCTCAAAAAGACTAAGACCTCGTTTTAAACATGATATCGCCTAACATTAAGACATCGACCACATTTATTTCTGTAATAACTTTTAACGAGCAATAATATGTATTTTAATAGACTTAAAGAAGATACTTGACTTCCATTTTAAAATACATTGAACTTTCATCGCTCTATTAATTAATGAGGAACTTATTTTCTATGATGAATCAATCTTATTTAGGTATCTTTTCCTGTCAGCCGTCTGAAAACAAATTAAAATATGATTTTGCCTTACCTGTGTACGTGAGTAGATTTAATAGTACCTTTAGTTTATATGAACGGACTAGAAACAAGTATGGATCACGTCATTGCTGTCGACGCTAAAACGCTTTACATGTGCATGATTTCAGTGGTTCCATTTAATTATAGAAGAGAACTTTGAGATGTACCAAGTAGTGCATATAAATATATTAAAAAACAATTCATGTTTAGTATTGATACGTACTGGATCGCAGGCTATTTTGTAAACTGTCAATTACAATATTCGAGTCGACATGTAGAGAGACGGTTGGTGATCGTTTAACGTTATTGATTTGATAAATGATGAGAACTTATCGATATAATAATATTTTCTGAACGACAAAATATAAATATATACCTACTATAATTTGGGACGATAACCCTTTTTTTGGCAATAAATAGACAAATTAATGCTTCTGTTTAAAACATTATTGTCTCAATTTAGACATGTTACACTATATCTTAGATAAACTTTATATTATTTTGACTTTTTCACAAGACATGATGGCATTATGATTTTATTTAACATGTAGCATTAATTTGTTGACGTCAATGGAATGATATTATTTTCTGTTTAGTGAAAAAAAGCACATGACGGAGTTCCAGTATTACCTTCAAATCGTATTGTAAACTGCTAATCGACCCAAGTGCAAACAAGTGCGACTGCGGTGCATCCCCACAGACAATGGGTCATCTGACGTGCCCCACGAGCCCAGAATTGTGTCGGCTTGATGAAATATATCTAGCAATAGGCATTGCAATGCGATTCGCGTTGCCGAGCATTGGGCTAAAACCATTTAAAACTGTTGCCATCGACACAATAAGAAGAAGAACTGCTAATATTATTAAATGATGGAAGATTGTAAATTATTCAATATTAAAAAAGTGACTACTCTTTCTATCGACAAATTTTCAAGAGTCCCCTCGACTAATTTCCAAGAACTTTTGACAACTAGTCGGTAAAATAAACACAACGATAGTAGGCGCGGAGAAAAGGCCGCTAAATTAGAATTCAAGCTGTGGTAATATACACTCGTAACAACGCAAAACCCAACTTTAATATTCATAAAGTCCTACAAAAATGCAAGTTTGAATTTATTAGGTATAGTTACAGAACTGCTGATACAGGAATTGGTACCTAAGTAGATAATAATGATAATTCCACAAGATCTGCAGTACCGGTGAGGTTGTAGTGTATAGTGTGTAGAGTGGCGGGGCGAGGGGCGCCGGGCGCGGGGCTAGTGCGCGCGCGCCTCGTCACGCGGGGGACAGACACCCGACGCGACGTCCGCCGCTGCTGACTTTACTTTCATCATCTGAAAACATCAGCATGCCATATTAAATTTTTGATATGTTTGCATTTTGTTACGATTTATTCAACTTAATCAGTTTTTAATAGTAACCCTTTTCTACTACTATACTTATTAATAAAAACGGTAAGATTAAGTGACACTGATATTCGACTGATCCCAGCCAGTGACGTCATGGTAGGTGTATTGGTAATCAAATAATGTTCTTGTAGGTGTACAAATGAAATACTTCATATTAGATATGGATATATTTATATCATATAATAAACAAGAGAGAAAAGGCAATGAATTACCGTAAATCTTAGAGTTCGAAAAACAATATATGCAAAGCTCACGTGATACCACGTGACCTTGAGGTCAGAGGCCAAGGCCCAATCACCCTCTTTCCCACTTCCCGCTCCTTCTCCTTCCCACTTCCTTTCCTAAAGGATCGGCAACGCGCAAGTGATGCCTCTGGTATTACGTATACGTGATACCACGTGACCTTGAGGTCTAAGGTCATAGTCATTACGGGGGTATATCGACTATGTTGAGTCGAATGGCGTTGACCGCGAGTCTCTAGCTCTAACGGTTCTTGAGTTGAAAGTTGTATAACAGAAGGACGGACAAAGCTGTTGTATAAGAGTTTTTTCGAACTCTAAAATGCATATTGAGCTACGACCTAACAGTGTGGTTGCGAGGAGACGACTGCCGCGCTACTGCATACTTGCGCCTGGCTATATAAAAGTAAAGCATCAGCAGTGTCGCTACAGTAAGGAAGAGTGGAAAATCCACTTGACCGACGCCCCTGGAGGATCTCCTTCCAACAAATAGTTAAATCGTTTCAGTCTTTGGATAGCTAGGTCTTAGTGTAATCTAATAATAATATAATAAATGGTCTCTGATAATCATGACAGTTGGGATTGACATTCTTACGTGCTTTTTGCGACATTATTTGCGTATGATCACTTCTACACACCACGCTGCTATAACTCAATAAAACTTGGACGACTAGGGAATATAACCCAGCATTGCCTACAAAGTCATGTCATTAAACTAAACGAATACTATTTATTCGAATTTCCTGAAAGCAAATAATGTTTTGACGCATTCAAGTAAGCATTGTTTGATCTTTAAACATTACAATAATGGACATGATACTGTTTTCTGACCTGTACGAAAATTGAACCTGGAGCGCACGACATTAAAAGACGAACGAGGTATACTCACTTTAACCGTGCAGTAAACTACAATATTATTTAATAAAGTTTAATGTTTTTAATAGAAAATTTATACAAGAAGGCCACTCACCGAATTATATAGTTCAAACACCGCTTTATGGCGATAATTTTACATATTTATATAAGTAGAAGAAATAGTAATAAGTAAATTAATATCAAATTGTTATCCAAACCACCAAAAGCGTCCCACCGCCATTGTTAAAAGTTATAAACACATCACCACAACTACTGTGCACACTTACCTAAGTACTGTGTTATAATTAAAAAGTGTAGTAAAAAACAAACATACCTCTATATTAATAAATGTTTTATGTTGAAACAGCACGCAACCCATTCGTCGGGTCAATGCTATATCTTACTTGGATTAACTTACTATATGTTCAGGAAAAACTCATATTATAATATTTCCGACCTGATTTATAGTTAAAAGAACAAATATTAAAAAATAAATTGTGGAACTGGATAACATAGCTACAATAAAAATACTAGAAAATTCATTTTAATAAGTAATTCAATACTAGGAAACAGGCTTTGTCAGTTTTTGGCACCTATTAAAAACAATTTGATCGCGTTTTGAGTAAAAAAGTTATAACTGTGTTAATCATTCATTTAAATCTAATCTCATAAACAAAATAGATGGTTGAATTAGCAGGTATTTCCGGCCGTACGCAGTGATATCTTGAATGAACTTCTGCCTGTAGACACTCGATGAAAATAAAATATATTTAGACCAAATCTTAATAAGCTTGTATTGAGAATTGCTTAAAATATTCATATAAGATTACGGTAATTGTAAAACCGGTATTAACCTATCAAATCTTGAAATACCAGACCTAATTAAAAACCTATTGTGCGTAGCCGCTGGCGTTCCGTGGCGAATCAATAGGATAAGCTTAACAGCTACGGAAGCGGCCTATATCTGTGTAATCACAAAACCAAATTAAATGGCACTAATTTCGAATTCCTTCCCTAATTTTATTCTATTTTAATATGACATTGAGATCCGTCGCCATCATAACTCGTAATGTACAGTTTGATTGGTACTAGGAGGTAGTGGTGCGAATTAGAGATTAGTGTTGTTAGTGAGGCGACTTACTGGCGAGTTGGTAATGTCACCTGAGCAGTCATCGTGCAGCGGACACACTAGATCTCCCAGGTCTAGCTCGTCCTTGCTCTTCTTACGCTTCAGGGAGAATTGGCTTTTCTTTGGTACCTACCAAACAAATATTTTAATTATATTATATTATGATCACAATTATTGCTGAATGGTCACGAACAAACGCATAAGTACACGTCTGTATTTTTAAATATTTTTATACATCTTAGGTGGTCAAAATGTTACGATGGATGTGTGGAGTGACGAGAATTGACAGAATTAGGAATGAATACGTAAGAGGTAGTCTGAAAGTGGTGCCCATAGACGAGATGGTGAAAGGAAATCGTTTGGCTTGGTATGGACATATTATGCGAAGAGATGATACGTATGTAGGTAAGCAAGTGATGGATATGAGGGTAGAGGGACGAAAACGGAGAGGAAGGCCAAGGAAAAGATGGATGGACTGTGTGAGGATGGATATGAAAGGGAAAGGGGTAAATGAACAGATGACGAGTGACTGAGAAGTATGGAAGCGAAAGACATACTGCGCCGACCCCAAGTCAATTGGGACCAGGGCAAGGGTGGCAAACAAGCATACGGCCCACCTGGTGGTAAGCGGTCACCGAAGTCTATGGACGCCTGCAACACTAGAGGCATCACTTGCGCGTTGCCGACCCTTTAGAAAAGGAAGTGGGAAGGAGAAGGAGCAGGTAGAGGGAAAGAGAGTGATTGGGCCTCCGGCACTCTCACTCACCGAACGAAACACAACAGTAGGCATACTGATATTTCCCGTCGATATTCTGTGAGAGGGTAGTCCTTCCCCGGTCGAGCCGGCCCATTCATGCTGAAATCAGCGAGGCCCTACTACCAAAAATTCCCCAGATTGGGTAGATAATAATGGAGGACGAGCTTATTGCCATCTAGCGGTCGTAATAATTGGTGCTGCTATTGCGCTCCGTGCTATGCAGTCATCGGACTAGAGGGACAAACTCGGGGGACTTAGATTGTAGTCACCCTCAATAAGATATATATTATAAAAAGGCCCATTAAAATGTCTACAAAATGTATTTATCTGTTATATTTATTCAATCAATGTATCGTTAGCCTTCGGGTTGCGGAGGTCAGGTGGCAGCCGCTCCGTGTAAAAACTGATATCCAGTCAAATCCGGTTAGACCAGAAAAACCCCAAGTGACTTGGGAACAATAAAGGCTAAGAGAGAAGAAGATTTATTCAATCAATGTCAGATATAATTGGAAGCCAATGTCTGTATACCGTCTGACCGCTTCAAGACGTAAAATGCACATATCCAATTCATAATTAAACACTGACGAGGTCATCCATATAATTGTTTAAAAATAAATACCTACTCAACATTTTTACAAACAGACCTGTCATTTTACATCGAATTTGTATGCAAGTAAAATCATTTAATTTACCTTATATTTGGTGGTGGCAGTCAACGGCTGGTAGCCGAGCGTCTGTTCAGCATTGCGCTTCTGTTGAATTACTTCTCTGCCTAGTAAATCGTTGAATCTTTAACAATAATGGATATATATTAGCTAAGAATAAGATAAACATAAATATATTGTTATATTAAATAAAAAACAGTATTTACATTTTAGCAAAATAAGCAGTTTACACCGGTTGCCGATCAAAGGTGTTAATACTGCTAAGTGCTAAAACAAACAACTGTCTCGCGTGACGATAAGTAAATGGCTAATTGTTTTCTATTTTATTTACTACTAGCTGTTGCCCGCGACTTCGTCCACGTAGACTTTAATTTATTACCCAATACCTACTTTTAATTTGTTATCTAATTTTAATATATAAAACTACAACTAAAGAAATTAATAAGTCTAACTACACCTATATAGGTGTAGTTAGCTATATATATAGCTAATACCTACTTAAAAACTACCTACTATATCTAAAGAATTATATCTTTTGAATGAAATGTCCGATTTTAATAATTTAAAAAGTATTTTACGGGTATTGAAACGGTCTTTAATAAAATGTAATTTAATGGGATAAGGATTAATACAGAGGTATGAATAATATGGTTTGATTATTGTCGGCACTTTTATCAACTTTTAAAATCTAAAAAAGTAGTTATAGTAGCATAACTACAGTGGTTGTACATATGATATCGCGGACTTTTTTGTAGATATTGATACGTTCTATAATACTGTAGAACATTTTTTTGTTCTATCATCAATAGTTGCCGCAGCGCACGCGATGACAGATGTTTTATGACTAATTTTTTCACACCTTGGGTTATATTATTGCACGTTTATTAAGGATCCCTATTTTTTTGAAAATGTTATATAGCCTATGTCAGTCAGTGAAGAGGCAGCATTCTAATGGTGAAAGAATTTTTGAAATCGGTCCAATAGTTTTTGTGTGAAGTATTACAAACATACATACAAAAACACAAATGTTTCCTCTTTATAATATTAGTTTAGATTTAATGCCGACGTATCCGAAAAAGAAATATAGGTAACAACATCTGGTGATAAATATTTAATTATAAAATCTAATGTATCGCATAATGACAATCTTTCGGAAGATAAGGGACTGTTCTGCGAGCGTACTGGTGTAAAACTTCTGTGACACGTTAGGGTCATCAATCATCATAACAGCACAGCTTCGACACAGCACATAATTTGTAATTAAGATTACGAGTTTAAATCGTATGCGGTGAAGTTGATTTTAAAATGACAAGATAATAGACGGCTCGCCGCAAGTACGCTTGCCGCTACAGTTCAGTAGTCTCGTAAAGCGCACGCTTCCAGCGAGCGGCTAGTGGCAAGCTAGCCGTGCCGCCCGGACCCTGTCCTCCTATCTCATGTTGTGTACGCAATATCTTCATTGCTTTTACGAAAATTTTACCTTTCCTTTCCGAGTGTAATAAGTACGTATGTTCAGAGTTCACTTGTTATATTATTATTAGTGTTGGTATTTTCTATGTATTTATAGTGTCACTGTTGTTCAATTAAAAGGGGTGTTCTTGTAAGAGATAAAATAAACTCCGAAATAACTTTCAATGAATACTATATTGTATAATATGAAATAAGTATATACCATTTTACAGGATAATACTATACTCTACGACGGGCGAAAGATGAGTGTAGCGAGGGGCGATGTAATGGCGACCGACGTACGATTTCACAACTAAGTACTCATATTTCATTGCTTACAGTACCGCACCGAGTAAACTGAACCATAACGTATAGAGAGACGCGTGTTTTACAAGCGAGCGTACACCTGGCACGCCTGCGGCGGCGCGCGACTCGCTACTAGCAGCGAGCTGCTAGTTAGCGCGCGGTGCCTTGGCAGCTAGCGGTTAGATTTATTCGTTTCTGAATGTCAAAATCCTCTTGTGCCATTAGATCCTTACCATAAAGGGCTTGATGTAAGTACATCAAGCCCTTTATGGTAAGGATCTAATGGTACAAGATGTAAGTACATATAAATCTTATAACTGTACCTATGTAGGCTTGCAACTCGAACCAAATTCTGTTATTATAAAGCGAACTATGAAGAAATTAATTTAGAGTTATCCACAATTTTATAATTATAAGTCAGATCAATACTTGAACGTATGCGCCAAATTCCATCTTTTACCTTTATATAAACGAAGGTATATTGCTGATATAACATACTTACAAAAAATTTTGTGTAATTCAATTAATAGCTCAGAACTGTTGTCTATGGTAGGTTTGAATGTACCAACAAAATCGTCACGTCATCATACTCCACTACACCTACCACTCGTACATACAAACTACCGGCAGGACAGCTTTATGTGGCGCGCAGGCAAGGCACTTAACGCAGCGAGTAAATTGCATGACTTCGACATCTTTGACGCGAGTCCGGCGACGATGAGACAGATGCTGAGTAGAGATTTTTTTATGAACTACGTAGATGTTTAGTTAGTTAATTTATTTTTATTTTATTGTAACTTTCAATGCACATGGTTTATGTATAGCGAATTGTTTCTAACCGTGAGGACCTTTAATTGGCCAGATGCTACATATACCAATGTTATTATATTTAATAAGACCGTTGGTCTTCTTATAAATTAAATAAATAAATAAATAAATAAAATAAATAAATATTGTCTGATATAATGAATTCTCACAAATAAACTTGGATGACGCTTTTGCCAATACGTTAAGGTATAAGTCCGTACAGAAGAAAACTAGTCCGTTCAAATTTGAAAATGTGTTGCACCTTAGCACTCATAAAAGTGATGAAGGAAAAACTTAAATATTGCTCAAAATTTAAACGCTTTTTGAATCGAACACACTACATTTATTTACCAAACGGCCAATATTGTTAGAAGAAAGCTGGTACACCGTACAAATAATATTAACAAAAGTTGAAAATTCAATAAAGGATAATCCTAAGCTGTTATCATCACAACTTAAACTTCTTAAACATCTACATCTAAACCAACGCACATGACTTTTGAAAACTATATAGCATTTAGTGGTAATGAAATGGAATCGACATTTTTCTTCTACACCTACATTAAAGATTATGTTTTATTCATAGACGCAAATATTTCATCACCGGCCATGGTTAAATGATTAAAACTTAATCCGTAAAAATCAGCAGTCAATCATTCACCAATTATATTTTTCAATAAATATGCTTCTGAATTTGCGGTTCCTCTATCTTGTTTATTTCAACAATCCATAAGCACCGGTATCATACCACCAATCTGGAAATCTGCATGTATTTCTAAGATAAATAAAAACGCAGATGGCCTAAATATTTTAGTAAGCAACTACCGCCCTATTTTTAAGCTGTGTTTTGTTGCTAAGGCTTTTGAGAGCGTTGTATATTATCAATTAATTAACGCTTAAAAGTAACTTCCCTCTACCTCGATATGGTTTTCTTAACGGCAGATCGAGGGTCAATAATCTTAATCACTTCAACGAGTTCTTAACAGATTTTATGGAAAACAGTCAACAAGCTTTCATTTCCTCACTGGATTACAGTACAGCGTTTGATCGAATAGACCATGCGATCTTTAGAATTAAGCTTGAAAATGCGGGGAGTTGACTTATTGTGATGGTTTTGTATTTACATTGGAAATAGGAGTCAAACAGTTATATTGCACAGCTATCTGTCTGTTTTGCATTCCTCGGGGTGTGCCACAAGGATCAATACTGGGGCCACTCCTTTCTCTAATATTTATCGCAGACATTTTTATTTCCTTTATTTGGACAATCAGTAGTTGTTACTTAATGCATGCACATATAAATATATTTTTATGAAAAACTTATAAATGCACAATAGTTAATTGACAAATGTTTAGATAACTGTAATATACAAAACATTGGTGATGATACGAGGATCTTTAAGGCTATTAATTGTTTGTATGACGTAAGTGCAGTGCAAGAAGAGCCTTAGTGTAGCGGAGTCAGTTACCTCTGCGTGAGATGCCTGCGCAGCAGCGTCTTGTTGGCGGGGATGTTGAGCAGCGCGGCCAGCAGCTCGGCCGTGAAGCGCGGCTCCAGCAGCATCAGCCCGCCGTGCACGCCTGCCACAGCACGCGCTCAGCTTTCATCTCACACAGCACACATATATATAGACTATGGTCATTGGTGAAAAGTAAATGAGATTAGCCTATCAAGGATAGATGTGAGGAGAGGAAAATTAATTTTACATACACAACGTATGTAAAATGAATTTTCCACGATCTGATGTCAGTCGCCTAGGCTGTAAACTAAATGTGCTGAGTACGCATACAACTGAGTAAGGCGATAAGAAAGCTTGGCTCACCGGCGCCTCGCAGGTTGGGCGCGTACTCAGCGAGGTCGATCTCGTTGAGCCACTGCATGACGCGGTGCGAGGACCAGCGCGCCAGCTCTGCCGAGCTCACCGTCACCTCGGCACCGCCCTCGGCCTCCGCGCCCGCGCTCTCCGTGCTGACCTCGGCCTCGGCGGCGCGCCGGATCATCGTGTCAGGGTCGAACTTGTTGTCACGCAGCACTTGAATGCCTGGATATAATATACTAATGTAAATACTACAATTTTAATAACCGTTATGGCAGGATGTATACTTACCTCTACGTATAGAGAGCGCGTGCGTGGCGTGCGTGACGCGCAGATGCGTGTGCAGGTCGGCGTGCGTGAGGCGGTGCAGCATGCGCCCGTCCAGCGCCGCGTCGCTGTGTATACTTACCTCTACGTATAGAGAGCGCGTGCGTGGCGTGCGTGACGCGCAGATGCGTGTGCAGGTCGGCGTGCGTGAGGCGGTGCAGCATGCGCCCGTCCAGCGCCGCGTCGCTGTGTATACTTACCTCTACGTATAGAGAGCGCGTGCGTGGCGTGCGTGACGCGCAGATGCGTGTGCAGGTCGGCGTGCGTGAGGCGGTGCAGCATGCGCCCGTCCAGCGCCGCGTCGCTGTGTATACTTACCTCTACGTATAGAGAGCGCGTGCGTGGCGTGCGTGACGCGCAGATGCGTGTGCAGGTCGGCGTGCGTGAGGCGGTGCAGCATGCGCCCGTCCAGCGCCGCGTCGCTGTGTATACTTACCTCTACGTATAGAGAGCGCGTGCGTGGCGTGCGTGACGCGCAGATGCGTGTGCAGGTCGGCGTGCGTGAGGCGGTGCAGCATGCGCCCGTCCAGCGCCGCGTCGCTGTGTATACTTACCTCTACGTATAGAGAGCGCGTGCGTGGCGTGCGTGACGCGCAGATGCGTGTGCAGGTCGGCGTGCGTGAGGCGGTGCAGCATGCGCCCGTCCAGCGCCGCGTCGCTGTGTATACTTACCTCTACGTATAGAGAGCGCGTGCGTGGCGTGCGTGACGCGCAGATGCGTGTGCAGGTCGGCGTGCGTGAGGCGGTGCAGCATGCGCCCGTCCAGCGCCGCGTCGCTGTGTATACTTACCTCTACGTATAGAGAGCGCGTGCGTGGCGTGCGTGACGCGCAGATGCGTGTGCAGGTCGGCGTGCGTGAGGCGGTGCAGCATGCGCCCGTCCAGCGCCGCGTCGCTGTGTATACTTACCTCTACGTATAGAGAGCGCGTGCGTGGCGTGCGTGACGCGCAGATGCGTGTGCAGGTCGGCGTGCGTGAGGCGGTGCAGCATGCGCCCGTCCAGCGCCGCGTCGCTGTGTATACTTACCTCTACGTATAGAGAGCGCGTGCGTGGCGTGCGTGACGCGCAGATGCGTGTGCAGGTCGGCGTGCGTGAGGCGGTGCAGCATGCGCCCGTCCAGCGCCGCGTCGCTGTGTATACTTACCTCTACGTATAGAGAGCGCGTGCGTGGCGTGCGTGACGCGCAGATGCGTGTGCAGGTCGGCGTGCGTGAGGCGGTGCAGCATGCGCCCGTCCAGCGCCGCGTCGCTGTGTATACTTACCTCTACGTATAGAGAGCGCGTGCGTGGCGTGCGTGACGCGCAGATGCGTGTGCAGGTCGGCGTGCGTGAGGCGGTGCAGCATGCGCCCGTCCAGCGCCGCGTCGCTGTGTATACTTACCTCTACGTATAGAGAGCGCGTGCGTGGCGTGCGTGACGCGCAGATGCGTGTGCAGGTCGGCGTGCGTGAGGCGGTGCAGCATGCGCCCGTCCAGCGCCGCTTCGCTAGCAGCTGCCCGCGTCCCGCACACGCCTACATCCTCTAACCATCGCAGTGTCCAAGCTGTGTCTAGCCGCCCCGCCAGTGTTAGGAGTGGATCGCCGTGGCCGCCCTATAATGTACGACGGGATACATTAGTAGTTATCTTTGCCAATAAACTAAAGGGTCGTTTTTAAATAAGTAAGTAGGATTTGCTTTTCACGTTTAGCCATGTCTGGATCAACGAATTATATAATACTAGCTGACCCGACAAACGTTGTTTTGTCTTAGATCAACTGTCAAACTCGCGAGGTTTATTACACACTATTTTAGGCGTTAGGTTTTCTGCAATTATCAAATATTCTGCGCGATTTCTATAAGTTTTCTTTCCATAAGAACCTCATTACAAGAATAAAAAAACTTAAAAAAAAAGGTGAATTAGATAGGTAAAGTCGTTCTCAAGTTATGGCACGACCGAGGGAAACAGGAATTTATTTTTATATTTGTATATTATTGTATATAGATAGACAAAACGGTGTCGCGTGGGATACGATGATTAATAAGGTAATACTTCTCAGTCACGCCGGTCATACGCTTGCTTTATTGTCATAAAGTTATCGTGATTATCATAAAGAAAACGAAGAACATTTTTCGGAAGTACTGCTGAAATTTAGGTCACGTGCGGGTGTTTCTTAATTTAATGAAGGATAATTAAATAATATCTCTTTTTAATTCAGGTAATACATCAGACCCAACCAATGTCAGAGCTATTTCTGTGTTAAACATTTAGCAAAATATTTTAAAATATTATTTTCGGTTAATAGTGTCTCGATTTGGACATAAATGAAACCCTCGGATACGTTTTTAGCTTGTATTTCAATATTAATTTAGGTTTTTACAAAAGTTTAACGGAGCGAACGGACGTAGTAAAATGAATATAATAAAAAAAGTAGTGTGGGTAAGTTAAAAAATATCGAAGAAAAATAAATCTCCTAGCCGTTTAACGTGTCTGACGAAATAGCAATATTTGTTGCTAAGAGTGTAATGGTAGGCGCCAACATCCTCCCGCCGTTGAAATCTTCAGATTTCAACCTTGTAGTTCACTTGCAGTCGGCAGGGGACAAAGCCGAACTAGCGGGCGTCGAACCATGCCACGTTGGGTCTTCACATCGGCAACTCTGGAGATGCCGTCTGAGCCAGGAAATAATTTCATCACTCGCCCAAGTCTCCAGCACAGAGGAGGCGTGTTATCTTCCTTTAGAAGAACCAAATCACCGATGCTGAGGCCTGACTTATCGACTCTCCACTTGCAACGTTGCTGTAGTTCAGCAATATATTCGCGCTGCCATCGACGCCAGAAATGTTGATGAATTTGTTGTATTCGTTGGTATCGTTGAAGATTATTGATATTGCGGTCCTCTAGAGCAGGTGACGGAAGAGCCGTGAGAGCCCGGCCGATAAGAAAGTGACCAGGGGTAAGGCAAAGTAGGTCATCAGGTGTAGAGGACAATGGACAAAGCGGACGACTGTTAAGGATCGATTCTACATGTGCGAAGAGAGTTGTCAACTCTTCAAAAGTTAGATGCGAATTGCCCATCACACGTTTAATATGATACTTTGCCGATTTCACACCGGCCTCCCAAATTCCACCAAAGTGAGGGGCGTAAGAGGGTGAAAACTTAAAATTTATCCCTTCCCCGCTTGCAAAATCAGAAAGAGGATCTGCGTTAACCTTTAAAAATTGATTTAATTCCTTAGCACCTGATACAAAATTGCGACCATTATCGCAGAATACCTCCGTTGGCTTTCCACGTCGCGACACAAACCGTCTAAATGTCATAATGAAAGCGTCCTTTGTTAGATCACTTACAGCCTCTAGGTGTAAGCACTTATAAGTTAAACAAATAAAAAGGCACAGATATGCTTTAACCAACTTAGAACCGCGTCCTTTCCTATTTAATATAAAAAATGGACCGGCAAAATCTATACCTACGGTCGTAAATGGGAAGTTTGGCGTGAGTCGTTGGCAAGGTAGATTGCCCATCATAGGTTCCAAAGACCTAGCTTGAAATCGCCTACACTTTACACAATGACGGACAGTTTCACGAGCGACACGTCTACCATTGATGGGCCAAATGTAGTCTCTGATAATACCTAGCAACAACTGTGGCCCAGCATGTAAATTACGAAGGTGTTCATATTTAAAAATTAATTTTGTGAGATGATGAGATGCATCGAGTAACACTGGGTGTTTTTTATCATAGGGATATACTGAGGAATCGATACGACCGCCTACTCGAATTAATCTATCATTGGGACAATAAAATGGAGACAATGATAAAAGTTTAGATTTAGAATTTAATGGGTTGCCTTTGGCAAGCGTTCTGTACTCATGTGAGAATGACTGCTGTTGTGCTAAACGACACAAGGTAATGAAAGAAATATGTAATTCATTTGTATTTAAAGTTCCTGATACTATAGGTTGTTTACCTGATTTTAATTTTAAATTGTTTATATACCGAATCACGTACGCAAAAATACGTCTTAAGTGATCGTAACTTTGATAATTTTGAAAGTTGATAACATTTTCTGTCGTTTGTTTTAAATTAATAGTGGCTGAAATTTGCTTTATTTCTGGTAAATTGTTAACATTAATTTCATTACTGTTTAAAACTGGCCAACAATATTCAGGTTGTAATAAATATTGTGGTCCTGACCACCATAATTTGTTATCCATAATATAATTTGGGCTGACACCTCTGGATATGAGGTCAGCTGGATTAAGGGACGTTGGAACGTGACGCCACGAATGCACGTCTGTCAGTTCATAAATCTCTGAAACTCTATTTGCGACAAATGTTTTTTGGGTTTTAAAACTAGTATGAAGCCATGCCAGCACAATGCTAGAATCACTCCAGTAAACCTCGCTCTTTATATTCGTGCCTCGCAAGGAGTCTCTGACTGCCTTACACAATCTAGCAGCCAATAGTGCGGCACAAAGCTCCAAACGTGGGATTGTGGTAGGTTTAGTGGGTGCAATCTTGGATTTAGCGCACAACAATTTGACTGTGACTTCATTGGCAGAATTTGTTGATCGTGCGTAAATACACGCTCCATATGCACTTTGAGAAGCGTCACAGAATGTGTGAAGCTCTACAGATATTGGTTCATCACAAAGTACATGTCTGGGGATATTTATAGCTCTAAGAGCGCAAAGAGAATCAGAAAACTTAGACCATTCCTTAGAAATATCTTGGGGGATACGATCATCCCAGCCCAGCTTCTTCAGCCAAAGCTGTTGTAATATAACCTTTGTTTGCATGACACAGGGACTAAGCAAACCTAATGGGTCGAAAATTTTAAACAAGTTTGACAATATTGAACGTTTAGTTGGGTGCTGCTGGTTGTCCAATAAGAGTGAGGATTGTATTGGA
The DNA here is from genome assembly GCA_930367265.1 of Catocala fraxini. Classification (NCBI taxonomy): domain Eukaryota; kingdom Metazoa; phylum Arthropoda; class Insecta; order Lepidoptera; family Erebidae; genus Catocala; species Catocala fraxini. The sequence goes on from OV884027.1 coordinate 1,647,269, forward strand.
AAGTGCAGTGTGTCTGTCATTGGATCCCAACCCAAACCTAGAGTGCTAGTAGATTCACTGAATGTTAATTTTTCATTGGTGTTTAATGCGGATGAGTCAAAAAGAGTATTTAAATTAGTTTTAAGTTTTCTAAGATTAAAACAACCTAACTTCAGAGCCGCCGTAACTCCTTGAAGGATATGTTTTATTTCATGTTCACTGTCACTCGAAGTAATCAAGTCATCCACGTAAAAATCGTGCTGAATTACACTCTTAATGAATTTGTCGGGACATTCCTCGCCAAGTTGCCACAGACAGCGTGTGCTTAAATAACTGGAACTTGTCATGCCGTAAGTAACAGTATTCAACCTTAGCGTTTTGATAGGGAGGGACTCGTCTTCTCTCCACAGTATGAGCTGGAGATTTCTGTCTTCTTCATTAATCTCCACTTGGCGAAACATCTTCTCCAAATCACCTGTTAAAAGGTACTTATGCTGTCTAGCTCGAATTAAAATGGAGAATAGAGAGTCCTGCATATTTTGACCTACCATAAGAATGTCATTAATTGACAACCCAGATGAAGTGGCAGTTGACCCATCAAATACAACCCGAATTTTTGTGGATTCACTGTTGTCTTTAAAAACGGCGTGATGACATAAAAAATATGAAAGACTAGGTTTTAATACATTAGACTGTGAGAGATGACCTAACTGTTCATATTCTCTGATAAAATTAACGTATTCTGTTTTAAGCTGTGGGTTCCTTCGAAATCTTTTTTCTAAATAGTGAAATCGTTTTTTAGCTAGCGTGTAAGATTCTCCTAAACAATTAGGCGAATCTTTAAGGGGTAATCGAACAGAAAATCTGCCGGTATTTAATCGTTCAGAATAAGTTAAAAAATGTTTTTCACATAGCCTTTCCTCATGACTTAATGTTGATTTTAATGGTACTTCTTCAAGCTCCCAGAACTTGGAAATTTGCTGATTAAAATCATTTTCTACTTTATTTGATGTTAAAGTATGATGACATTGGATATTGACTATGTTATTTAAATTATTCATTTTTATTGGGCCCACAATAAGCCAACCAAATTCAGAATTTCTTAAAGTAGGGTTATTAGGGCCTAGAGAACGTTGCTCGCAGCCAAGAATGTCCCAAAATAAATCTGCTCCGATGAGTAGATCAACAGCAGAGGATTGATTGAAACTAGGGTCAGCAAGGTGTACCTCAGTAGGTATTTGCAGTTGCTGAGTATTTATTGTGTATCTAGGAATGTTACTTGTTAGTTCCGGTAAAATTAAGAAAGTAGTTGTGACATGAAACGGTTTATATAAAGATTTTAATAGCGCTACACAACTTTCTGTGACTTTACTATTAACATGATTGCCAATTCCGACAATGTTTATAAAATTATTATGTAATGAATTACTTGATAGGCATAATTTGTCCCTAAGTGATTGCGTCATGAATGACGATTGGCTACCGCAGTCCAATAAGGCACGTGCCCTTTCCGTTTTATTCGTAGAAGGGTTGGACACTTCGACTAAAGCGGTAGAGAGTAGAATATGCTTCGAACCCTGTGTAGTATAATTAGCTACTGTTCCACATGATGTTGTGGTAGCTACAGTAGGGGTTTCTGTTACAATTGGAACGTGTAGAAGTGCGTTGTGCTTCTTCTTACACTCACGACAAGGTCTTAGGTAGCAGTTTCGTGTAATGTGCCCCGACCTTAAACAATTCTCACAAAGATTTAATTTATTCACTTCAGCTATACGTTCTTGCACACCTTTGGCCTTGAAAATAGGACAATCGTAAATTCTATGTTCGCCTTGACAGACGACGCAACGTGAAGAAGTTGAAGAATTGGTTTGACAAGCAGCCTGACAAACAGACTGACATGTAAAAGATTTATTATGTGGCCGTTCGGATTTATTGTTGTTACCTTTGGATGACGTAGAAGCTGAAGGCTTATTGTTGCTGTTGTTGTTTGATGAAGAATGATTAAGCGATACGAGAATATCTGCACGATCAATCAGAAATTTATTAAATTGTTGGAGGTCGGGTACCACATTATCCGCAGAACCACGCCATTCCTCCCACTTGGTAAGAGTGCGGTTATCTAATTTAGAACTCAATATATGTATTAATAAAGGATCCCAATTATCAGTTCGTAAACCTAAACTAGATAACGCCCTCAAGTTCTTGGTGACGTGATCCACCATGAAACGAAGTGATTTGTCCGACTCGCGGGTCATTTGGTGTATGTTTAATAACGAAGTAAAATGATGACTTATTAACTGACGCTTGTTGCCGTATCGATCGCATAATAATTTCCAAGCTATACTATAATTAGAATTAGATACTTCTAAGTTGCTTACTATTCTAGCTGCATCTCCTTCAAGATATGATAAAAGATAGTGAAATTTATTTATAGGTGCAATGCGCTCATTGTCATGTATGACAGACTTGAAAGTGTCACGAAATTCAAGCCAACGGAAGTATGTCCCATTAAATTTAGCTATCTCCAAACGTGGTAGTTTGAAACCTGTATCGAGATTATCAGGATTAACAGGAGCGGATGAAACATGGCTAGTATTGAGTATGTTGCCAGATTCATCATGACGGTTGTTAGCTTGAATAAAACTTTGAGCATTTGCAATATTAGTGATGAATAATTGCTCGATATCATCTCTTTCATCAATCTCGTATGGTAAGTTACTAGAATTCAATACCTCAATTTGATTCTGCAAGTCATCGAATCTAACGGACAGTGACTCAAATTTACTAAGCTTAAGTGTCAACTCGGCTATCTCAATACGTGTAACAGATTCTTTTGACATTAAATTGTTTAAATAGTTCTTAAACTTAGTAATTTGGCCTTTTATCGAACTACGCTTAATAATAAGTTCCTGTAAGTCTTGCACTTCCTTTGCAGAGCTGTCATCTTTACCCATTGTAAATAAGTCAACAAAGAAACGGAACTTTAGTAAGTAGGTACCTACTTTCTAATTAACTAATGTATAAGGTGAGACTGTGCAAGACTACAATGAAACTAAAAATAATAATGTTTGTCTTACGTCCCTCTCCAGGTGTCACCTGTGGCTTGGAAGTACCGGTGCTGAACTCGACAATGCCTGTAGATGATGCTCGCTATGTTGTAGGCTGGCACTATGACGTGCCGACACACCGGTTTGCCTGGAATGTTCGGCGAAATAATCTTAATGACTTGCAAAAAATACTGTTTACTATTAAGTATTTAGTGGAGACTATGATAATAAACTTAATGTTTAAATTGTCTCCTTGTAGATTCAATACAATACAATTTATATGACTCGATAATTTATTAAGTTTAACAATTAAGTCCAAATAATTAACGTGTGGGTGTACTAAAATTAACAATTGTAAAGTGTAATTTAGAAAAATATCGTTATTTATTTACGTATTTATCTACTTACTTGCGTATTTATTTATTATGTATTGAAATAAGCACATGTAAAATCGAGGACATTATTGATTACAAGGGATTATGAGGCAAAAAGGGAAAGGTCACTTAGCTGCATTGGCCGGGCTGATGAACGGCGACTTCGGTTGAATACCGCATAAATCTGTCTTGACCGTACACTAGGAGTAGGCTGCAATGGCTGAACCTCCAAATACTCCACAAATCAGTCCTTGAAGTCTTTGAGTCTCGCGGCGTAGTTGCTAACTGTTCGGACTTTGAACTTCTTGGTAAATTTTCGTTTGCGAATATTATTTTCTCGTGTCCTGTCACGGTCGCCAATTTTTATGTCTCGATTTGGACATAAATGAAACCCTCGGATACGTTTTTAGCTTGTATTTCAATATTAATTTAGGTTTTTACAAAAGTTTAACGGAGCGAACGGACGTAGTAAAATGAATATAATAAAAAAAGTAGTGTGGGTAAGTTAAAAAATATCGAAGAAAAATAAATCTCCTAGCCGTTTAACGTGTCTGACGAAATAGCAATATTTGTTGCTAAGAGTGTAATGGTAGGCGCCAACAAATAGTAATAAATTACTTTACAATTTACAATTTGGTTTTGCAAGGATCGCACAACTGACGCTGGTGTTGAGCTGGTAAAACATATTTTTGACTCCTGGGGCGCAATCACGAGATGTGCTAGGTATTTTCTGTGATTTGTCTAAGGCTTTTTACTGTATACTTCATGAAACATTAATTAGGAAACTACATCACTATGGAGTCAAAAATTCAGGATTGAATCTTCTTACATTCTATTTGAGTAACAGGGTACAAAAAGTTTATGTTTATGGCAGGTGATCTCCGTGGTCTGTGGTCAAATTGGGTACCTCAACCTCAGGGTTCAACGCTCGGTCCGGTTTTGGTTTTAGTTTATAGAGAGGGTTTGAGGGATAAACATGAGATAGTACTGTTTGCGGATGATACTTTATTAGTATTTAAATAAAAACGCCAAAAAACGGTATAGTATATGTGATTCACCGGACAGGAAACGTGTTAAAGTAATGGTAGTACTCACGAGCATGTCAGTGAGCGCGAGCACGATCTTCTTCTTGTGCAGCGGGTGTTTGATGGCAAGCTCCTTCTCGATGGCGCTGGGCGCGGCGGCGGCCAGCGTCCCGCGCGCGTCGGGCGCGGCGCTGAGCCAGGCGCGCGCGGGCGCGGCGTAGGCCTCCAGCCCCGCGCTCTCCAGCCAGCCCAGCGTCGTGCCGCAGTCCCACGCGCGCACGTCCGTCGTCTCCCTGCCGACCACCACGCACACTAGTGAGTTAGTGACGCGGGTTGTACACACCGCACAGTCGCAGAATGTCCACTTCGCAAAACGTCTAATGGGCGCACAATGTATGCGCCTTTTCGTATAATGTCTCTATCGTAAAATGTCCCTTGATTCCAATTCCTTGGTGTACATAAAAAAAGGGCCAAGTATGAATCATATTCATGTACAGAGTGTTGTCCCTTTGTAAAATGTATCTATTGCAGAATGTACCTATAGCAAAATGTCTCTTTCGCAAAATGACCCTTTTGGCGACGCGCTCGGGCTACTGCGCCCACTACTAGGCGGGGTGTGGTACGTACCAGGCCAGCGGCGCGGTGCGGGGTCGCGGGGGAGTGCGCCGGCGCCCTCGAGTCGCACGCGCACGGACGCGCTCGGGCTACTGCGCCCACTACTAGGCGGGGTGTGGTACGTACCAGGCCAGCGGCGCGGTGCGGGGTCGCGGGGGAGTGCGCCGGCGCCCTCGAGTCGCACGCGCACGGACGCGCTCGGGCTACTGCGCCCACTACTAGGCGGGGTGTGGTACGTACCAGGCCAGCGGCGCGGTGCGGGGTCGCGGGGGAGTGCGCCGGCGCCCTCGAGTCGCACGCGCACGGACGCGCTCGGGCTACTGCGCCCACTACTAGGCGGGGTGTGGTACGTACCAGGCCAGCGGCGCGGTGCGGGGTCGCGGGGGAGTGCGCCGGCGCCCTCGAGTCGCACGCGCACGGACGCGCTCGGGCTACTGCGCCCACTACTAGGCGGGGTGTGGTACGTACCAGGCCAGCGGCGCGGTGCGGGGTCGCGGGGGAGTGCGCCGGCGCCCTCGAGTCGCACGCGCACGGACGCGCTCGGGCTACTGCGCCCACTACTAGGCGGGGTGTGGTACGTACCAGGCCAGCGGCGCGGTGCGGGGTCGCGGGGGAGTGCGCCGGCGCCCTCGAGTCGCACGCGCACGGACGCGCTCGGGCTACTGCGCCCACTACTAGGCGGGGTGTGGTACGTACCAGGCCAGCGGCGCGGTGCGGGGTCGCGGGGGAGTGCGCCGGCGCCCTCGAGTCGCACGCGCACGGACGCGCTCGGGCTACTGCGCCCACTACTAGGCGGGGTGTGGTACGTACCAGGCCAGCGGCGCGGTGCGGGGTCGCGGGGGAGTGCGCCGGCGCCCTCGAGTCGCACGCGCACGGACGCGCTCGGGCTACTGCGCCCACTACTAGGCGGGGTGTGGTACGTACCAGGCCAGCGGCGCGGTGCGGGGTCGCGGGGGAGTGCGCCGGCGCCCTCGAGTCGCACGCGCACGGACGCGCTCGGGCTACTGCGCCCACTACTAGGCGGGGTGTGGTACGTACCAGGCCAGCGGCGCGGTGCGGGGTCGCGGGGGAGTGCGCCGGCGCCCTCGAGTCGCACGCGCACGGACGCGCTCGGGCTACTGCGCCCACTACTAGGCGGGGTGTGGTACGTACCAGGCCAGCGGCGCGGTGCGGGGTCGCGGGGGAGTGCGCCGGCGCCCTCGAGTCGCACGCGCACGGACGCGCTCGGGCTACTGCGCCCACTACTAGGCGGGGTGTGGTACGTACCAGGCCAGCGGCGCGGTGCGGGGTCGCGGGGGAGTGCGCCGGCGCCCTCGAGTCGCACGCGCACGGACGCGCTCGGGCTACTGCGCCCACTACTAGGCGGGGTGTGGTACGTACCAGGCCAGCGGCGCGGTGCGGGGTCGCGGGGGAGTGCGCCGGCGCCCTCGAGTCGCACGCGCACGGACGCGCTCGGGCTACTGCGCCCACTACTAGGCGGGGTGTGGTACGTACCAGGCCAGCGGCGCGGTGCGGGGTCGCGGGGGAGTGCGCCGGCGCCCTCGAGTCGCACGCGCACGGACGCGCTCGGGCTACTGCGCCCACTACTAGGCGGGGTGTGGTACGTACCAGGCCAGCGGCGCGGTGCGGGGTCGCGGGGGAGTGCGCCGGCGCCCTCGAGTCGCACGCGCACGGACGCGCTCGGGCTACTGCGCCCACTACTAGGCGGGGTGTGGTACGTACCAGGCCAGCGGCGCGGTGCGGGGTCGCGGGGGAGTGCGCCGGCGCCCTCGAGTCGCACGCGCACGGACGCGCTCGGGCTACTGCGCCCACTACTAGGCGGGGTGTGGTACGTACCAGGCCAGCGGCGCGGTGCGGGGTCGCGGGGGAGTGCGCCGGCGCCCTCGAGTCGCACGCGCACGGACGCGCTCGGGCTACTGCGCCCACTACTAGGCGGGGTGTGGTACGTACCAGGCCAGCGGCGCGGTGCGGGGTCGCGGGGGAGTGCGCCGGCGCCCTCGAGTCGCACGCGCACGGACGCGCTCGGGCTACTGCGCCCACTACTAGGCGGGGTGTGGTACGTACCAGGCCAGCGGCGCGGTGCGGGGTCGCGGGGGAGTGCGCCGGCGCCCTCGAGTCGCACGCGCACGGACGCGCTCGGGCTACTGCGCCCACTACTAGGCGGGGTGTGGTACGTACCAGGCCAGCGGCGCGGTGCGGGGTCGCGGGGGAGTGCGCCGGCGCCCTCGAGTCGCACGCGCACGGACGCGCTCGGGCTACTGCGCCCACTACTAGGCGGGGTGTGGTACGTACCAGGCCAGCGGCGCGGTGCGGGGTCGCGGGGGAGTGCGCCGGCGCCCTCGAGTCGCACGCGCACGGACGCGCTCGGGCTACTGCGCCCACTACTAGGCGGGGTGTGGTACGTACCAGGCCAGCGGCGCGGTGCGGGGTCGCGGGGGAGTGCGCCGGCGCCCTCGAGTCGCACGCGCACGGACGCGCTCGGGCTACTGCGCCCACTACTAGGCGGGGTGTGGTACGTACCAGGCCAGCGGCGCGGTGCGGGGTCGCGGGGGAGTGCGCTCTGCGCGCGCGCCGGCGCCCTCGAGTCGCACGCGCACGGACGCGCTCGGGCTACTGCGACCACTCGCTTCCTCCTTCTCCGCTGTCGAGTATTCAAACATCTCGTCAACACATTATAGTGTAGTGTAGTGTATTAACGGCCTAGTGTATTAACAGTATTTATGTCACTCAATTGTGCCGTTTAATTCAAACACAAGTAAATCCAGTATACGTCGAGTATACAGTCGATTTACTTTTGTTTGTTAAGCGATACATGTGTACGGTCAGCGACATAACTTGATAAACATAAAATTTTAAGTAGCTTTATCGTACACAATTATGGTAATTCCTAAATTTTTCTTCTAAATTATAGATGTTTTAATCGCAATTAGTTACTGTAAAGCATTATTTATATAGTCCATTTTAAAGCATAAAATACTTTTCTAAACTAGTGGAGTATTAAGCTACTTATGCCGCTGACTGTACCTAAAACGCATGCTTTAATATACAATTAAATGTAGATAACCATCATTTCATGAAATAATAACCGTAATCCGAAAGTACAACTCGGTGTTTTAACAGTCCATCAATTTCAAGGCCCTGGTAACATAGGTACTAGAATTGATGGAATTAGATCACAAACAAATAAAAATCTTAATTCCCAGATGAAAGTAATAAGTATATCTGGTTTCTAGAATCCAATAATCTATATACATGCATATATAATTTACAAAAAAGAAATATATATATATAATATCAAGAACTTAAAATCCTCAGTAGTACTCAAAACATGCTAGAATGTTTACGACATCAACGTTACGACATTTATAAAGGCGATACAAGCTAAAAGCATAACTCTTTGAATTAGGTAACGTTTTGGGAATTCAATATCATGTTTGATATTGATAGTTTTATATTTCTAGTTGTGACATACCTGCTGCCTACCAAACATTTAATGAAATAAAATAAATATGTTAAAATGTATAATTTTTTATACGAAATCATAGATATAGGTGGCAAGAGATCACTGTAACTTATGGGCGCTTGCAACTAGGGGTACTTAGTATTCACGAATTGCCAACCTAGCAAAAAGAAATCGTTGTGTTTTAACACAAGTAGCGATATCAATATAGTCTGGAGTGCCAGCTTTACAATAAATTATTAAAGTGCACAATGCTTGTATACTTAAACATAATATATTTACATTGAAATAATCAAGCTTCATTTGATTCTGACTAGCTGGCTTACTGAGAATGAAATTTAAATATATTTGAACGAGGATTTATAATTATGTATAATTGACTATGGCTTAACCCTCACACTGAGAAAAGGCCCATGCTTGGCAGTGGGACACTTTAATATAGGGCTGATATTTCAGGGCCCAGTTTTTAGATAAGCTAACTCCGAGCACATGTATTACAAATATATATGTATTTTGACGTCCACAAGTGTTACTTTGTGACCCAAAAGATTGGCTTTGACATAATATTGGTCAGGAGTGAGCGGCAGGTACGTCAGGTCGGGCGGTGGCCATGCGCGCGTGCAGCGATGTGCGTGCGTCGTGCGCAGACCTAGGTTGGGCACGGAGCGGCCGCGGCCGCGCGCCGCCACCGAGGCGCAGTGTTTACCGAAGGCCACGCGCGCCTCCGCGCCGCTCAGCGCCGCCGCCGAGCGCGGCAGCGACGAGTACACGTGCGCGTTGCGCTCGATCTGGCGACCGTAGTTCGCTGGCGGCGTCTGGAACATTACACACACACGTTACGGTGTTCTCATGACTAGGTACTGAAGAGCTCTGACATTGGGCCTCATTGAAAATTCAATATTAACAGAGACTACCTAGGATGGGCAGTGACGCAGCGCGGGTGTCAGCCGCCCGAGGCGATAGAAAATTTTGTCGCCCTCTTATTTAGGTATTCCAATTTAAAATACTAATACACAGTCATTCTAAAGAACTTTTCGGCATGAACAGTCATCATTATTGTGTATTGTACACCTGCCCATTCCCCTCGTTCGTCATAAATTAGTTTAATTATTTACAAGATATTATAGTTATTTACTATGATATTTTGCCGTCCCCTAAAAATGCCGCCCGGAGCGGACCTCCCTTGCCACCCGGGGCGGACCACCCTTGCCGCCCAGGGCGGACCACCTATGCCACCCCCACTACGCTGTGCCACTGAGGATAGATAATGTTTGTGCTATTGCACAGCGCACACATTTGTGCACTATGACTTTCATAGACCGATGGAACGGCAATACAATACGACCTAGGTGGTTTTTGAGGCGGTGTTACACATTGTGTGTAACAGCGCCAACTTTCTAATTCTTACCTGAGAAATTCCTGGAAGAAATATCCAAACCGACCTTTTAAATTTTGGGTGTAGCACCCCTTTTAACACAACCCTATGTTGGTCCTGCGCCTGATCTCTTTAGAGTCATACATTTTCCAAGACAAGTAATTTTAAAATAATAATAATAAATAATAATTTATTTATTTTAGTATAAATCCTTAGTTTTACAATTGTATCTTAAGAATAACATAAAGTGCACTTATAGATATTTGCCCGAACTAAGTTAAACCTGTGTTTCGAGCGACAAAGTGCTTACATACTATTATCAATATACATAAATTTACATTATAATAAACTAAAGGTAAAAGTAAAAACAATTAAAATAAGTTTAATATTCTACTAATATTGAATCATACCTAAAAAACCATATACAGTACACTGAAATTTCTAGAATAAACATGAAAACCATAAACGAGGAAATATTTCATTCTGAGGCACGCAAAATACTATACGGAGTTTCCCAAGGTAGTGTACTGGGACCACTGTTATTCATATTGTACATAAATGATTTACCTACGCTACTAAAAACTCTATAGCCTTATTTATAGAAATAGAAATCTTTATTCGCTTGAGACATGGTATACAAAAAAGTACAGTATTAAATGCTGTGATAAAAACACTTATGAAACGGATATAAACAATGCCTTAAATACGCTTGTTAGTTAGCTAGATAGTAATAAATTAAAGGTTAACATTGGTAAAACATTGACCATGCATTTTAGTCAGCGTACGCAACATACGAACGATTTAAACGTAAAGATTAATAGTCAATCTATAATAGAAACAGACTGTACAGCATTTTTAGGATTAACCATCGACAACAAACTGAATTTGAAACCGGATACAGCAATTATGCAAGAGGGTTAGTAAATCCGTTTATGCTCTGCATGAACTAGCAAAAAAGGTAAATGTGAATGCTCTTCTAATTGTGTATCATGACTTGGAGCAACTCGACAAATAATATGAGTATCTTTAGAACACAGAAACGTTGCATAAGGTCAATGTTTGCACTACAATCGACAGATAGCTGTATGTCCTATTTTAAGAAATATAATAATTTGTCATTGCCGACGAGGCACATATATGAAGAAGTTGATTTGTGAAAAAAAAATTTTACCCTTTTTTGAGCTAGCTTCTAAAACTTTTAATCGCCAGCAAATAGATAAAACCAGACTATGTATGCGTTCTGACGCATACATAGTCTGGACAAAGACTACTTTAATGCATAATACTATCTTCGCAATGGGCCCAAAAATTTATAAAAAATACCAAGAAATATTCGAGAAACAAATGTAGTTATACATATTTAAGCAAAGGTTGAATAAGTTATTAAATGAGAAATGTGAATAAAGTGTCACAGACTTCTTGTCAAATAAATTTTAATCGTTTTATAAATATAGTTTAAACATTTTAATTTAATTATTTTTACATTTTATATTTAATTTGATTATTCCATTAAGTCGTTTTCTATTTAATACTTGACTCTATGACATTATATTTATAATTATTATTTATATTATTTGACATTTCTATTATTTCACAATTTGACACTATTATACATTTTTCGACATTAATACTAATTATTTAACCTTGCGACATTAATTTCGATTATTATTTAATATTGTATCAACCAATTTTATATGGACATTATGTTTGTTATTTATAAGTATGTATATTACAATGGTTTATTATTAGACACTTTATTGGATTTAGACAATTATGATTTTGATGTTGCATGTACCTAAATATACAAGGTGGCGCCAATGTTATCACATTAATTAATACCACATATACTACATGGTATTCTTTGACGATTTACAAATGGTGAACCAAATGTACTCAGTAGTGTAGCCACAGGACATTATTGCGGTTTTCATAATTTAGAAATTTTAGAACATCATGTAATGCAGAGATAAAGTGCTTAGGTGTCAAATACCATAAGCAACGATATTTAAAAAAACCGTCGTATTGTATTCGGATCCGCGAATTTCCAGCCTTAGCGAGTTGACAAAGACGATTTTTCGGGACCTATGACCGTTAGCGAGCTGGGAACAGCGCACGATGGTGTTCCAATTTGTCTAGTTTTATTCTTTTTATATTGTTCAAAAAAATCAGTTCGTAATTTCTGCGCAAATTGGTTTTTTGTTTATGTTAACCGTCTTATATCAACCAGCTTAAGGCAGTATATAATTTAATGTGATAACATTTGCGCCACCTTGTATAATATTTGCGCACTTTTGAGGTTATAATTCAGCATGTTCTATATTATATACCTATATATATACATATATATATACCTACCATACCTACTATATATATACCAACTTTATGTACCTGAGCTATGCAAATAAATGTTAGATTTGATTTGATTTACTTTAAAACTAAGTTAGCATAATTTTATTTACAGATTGCAAGTAACTGCTTGGTTTTGTCATCTGACAGAGTTTAAATATAAGTAAAAATTAAGTTTTTACAGCTAAAATGAGTTAAATTATAAATGCTTAATTCTCTATTTAGTATACTGTACAAAAAGGACATAGAAATGCAAAAAATCTATTTTAAAAATATGTTTTGAGCATGATTGTGTGGTGCAGACTATATCTTGCCGTCGCTTGTTAGTTATGTCAGCGTTATACGTAAGCATCGCACGTTGTTTTAGTATTGTGTGCATAATGAAAACTGGACGGACAGTAATTACTTTGCAGGATTTATATAATAAGCTTGTAGGAAATAGGAAAGGACGGCAGGTGGCTACTTTTAAAATTGCTCTCTGAGCTCGTTCAAGATGCAGCATAGTAGTTTTCACTGCTCCACTCCATGCAGTAATGCAATATTGGATAATTGATTGAAATAGAGCTAAATAAACTTGAGTAATCACTTTAACATCTGCTACTGTTCGGAGTTTTTTAAATACATATATTAATTTACGAATTCTATTTACTAAACTATCAATATGTTGTTTAAAGGAAAGTGTATCATCGACTATGATCCTAAGATATTTTATGCTCCTAGTTTGCAGGATAGGAGGACAATTACACATGTTTGTTGGGTTGGGTGGTTGGGTTTTCAAGCGGACATTTGTGTGCATATATAGGCGGGTTAGTTATACTTTAGTTATTCTGGTGCATAGAAAAGTGAATATATTTCGTCTTATCGGAATTTAAAGTTAGTAAATTTTGATGAAGCCAAATTATTCACAATATTAAAGCCAAGCTGAGCGTTCCCGCATAACTCGTTGCTGGTTTTAGCAGTGAATATTAGCACGGTATCGTCGGCGTATAATATTATCTTGCCGTTTTCTAATATAAGATTACATAAATCATTAATATAAACTAGAAACAGCGTCGGACCGATAATACTTCCTTGGGGAATACCAAAACCAGTATTTTTCTCAGAATTGCTAGTAGTATTACCTATCTATTTTAACGTATTGGTGTCGATTGCTTAAGTAATCTGTGAAAAGTTTTAGTTGATTACCCCGTATACTTGGGTATACGGGGTAATCAACTAAAACTTTTCCCAGCCTCCATCTTGTTCAGAAGTATAGAAATAGATACAATATCGAATGCATTTATTTAGATCAAGAAAAATGCCTAAGGTCTGATTACCCTTGCCGAGTTCCTCTGTGATATAATGAGTCAAGCTATGAACCGCATCGGCGGTGGATAGTTTGGCCCTAAATCCAAATTGCTTGGGTGAAAGACAATTTTTATTTTCTAAAAAGTTGATTAATCTAGTGTTTATAATTCGTTCTAGTATCTTAAAATATTGAGGAGAGTATTGATATAGGTCGATAATTTGCAACTAGATCTTTGTTTCCAGATTTAAAGATGGGTATAACAACTGCATTTTTAAGGCATTTGGAAAAAATCCCTTCAGAAAGGCAGAGCCTAAATATATACGTTAATTGAAGTACTAATATATACCTAAAATATTTAAGGATCTTGTTGTTTATATTATCGCAGCCGACAACAGAGTCATCCTTCATCCCTGAGATGATTCGTTCTATTTCCTGTTCGTCAGTGTCTAACATAACAAATGATTTTAGACTAGCGATGTTGTTCGGTTTTTGACGAGTTATCGCAATGCGATTACAAGTTTGTATCTGAGTCCGCTCAGCAAGTTTTTACCTACATTTACTAAATAGTTATTAACATTATTAGCTGACAAAAGCGGTGAAGAGTGAGTGTGCAGTAAACACGAATTTAATTTATGCTGTTTAGAGATAAGTGACGTTTTTAATGTTATCAAATTTGCTTATTGTTTTTACCTGCCTTATGCAATATGTGTTTATCGTAATTTTATTTACAATTTTTTTTAAAGGTTATTACTGTAATTTCTGTACCTCTTGTAAGTTGTTTGAAGTACTAATTTATTAAGGAAACGTTTAGATCTCTGATGAAGCTTATCTCTGTGTCTTATACATCGAATTAGTCCAGGCGTAATCCAAGTTTTAATATTATAGTACTTCTTTCTCGTAGTCATTATTGTTGTGTTACGTAATATTGCTTGTTGGACGTGTTGTATTAAATACGATAGATAAATATTTGCGTCAGCGCTATTGTAACATGCGCTAAAATCTAAGTTGCATAAGTCACACTCGTGTTCGTTTACATTTAAAATGGACTTTGTTTGATGACGATTTAGCTTAGGCAGCGTTAAATTTACGATTAATAAGACAGCGTGATGATAAGTGATAGTTGAGTTAGTAATTGATGACAAGCTGGATTTGATTAATACATGATCGAGGCAAGAACCGCTCTGGTGTGTAGACAATGACAGCAGAAAATGGACATCCATAGACGAAATAGCACTTCAGATCAGCGGTTTAAAGTAAAAATGAGCATATAGAATCGAATTATGTATAACTTGGCGCAAATTTAATATAATAAACTAATTTGTAAGACAGGAACCCGTCACGCACCCTTAGATGGCCCACCACATAAATAATTGCAATATAAAAAAAATTACAATACCTCGTTACAGCGTGAGAGAATTAACTATATAATACGCACATGAGTTCGAAGCAACGTTAGCCTAGTGGAAGACTGTTGCACTGCCACGTAGAGGTCTTAAGTTTGATTCCATGGCGCGCATCTCTTACTTTTCGAGGTTATGTGCGTACTTAATCATTAATTATTACTCGAAGGAAAACATCGTGAGGAAACCTGCATGTCTGAGACTTCTCTATAATGTTCTCAAAGATATCTACGTGTAGTCTGCCATCCCGCACTGGGCCAGTGTGGTAGGCTATGGTCCGGTCTCACATTGAGAAGAGGCCCGTGGTCAGCAGTGGGACAGATTTATACAGGGCTGGTATTATTATTATAAATTTGAAGAGTTAGAGGTGCGTGCTGTGGAAGTAACTCAAGATCTCTGCGTGGCAGTCCAATCACGGGCAACAATTGGTACATAATCATATAAAACATACTCTAGGGGGCGCAGGCCTAGCGACCGGCATCGCAGGGACAACGGTGTCCGGCGGCGGCGACCGCTCCAGTATCCCGCGCTCCGCCGCTCGCAGCCGCACCTCACTCAGCTTCGATAGTAACTCCAGCTTTTGAGTTTCGAGAGATGAGCGCTGGAGCATCTCCTGGAAATTACATACATACGTCACGTAATGGGCTAAGCGGATGTATATTAGTTGGAATTTCGCGAGCTATGGTTTAAGTCCTCACATTAAAGATGGCGTGCCTATTGCCGCACACAGGACACAGTGCCAAACGCCGGGTTACTACTGAGAATTTTGTGACCGGAAAATCCGATGCAAGAATCGAACGCGAGACCAAATGTACGACAGTCACATTCCCTACCGCTGCACCGAGGATTAATATCTACATATAAATGAATAGAAGAAATAATCCTATGCTATCTTTATCCTAACTAATATTATAAAAGCGAATGTGAGCCAGTTTGTTTGTTTGTTACACTTAAATGCCTTAACTACTCGACCAATAATTATGAAATTTCGTATACACATTGTCAGGGTCAGGGGCACAGAAAAGGACATATAGAATGTTTCATCCAGAAAAAGATAACCGCGTGCAACAGCTAGTAATAAATAAATAAAATGCAATGCTTATTTAATACAAACATGAAACGTAATAAAAAGTATGTTACAGAACCGCGTGGTCATACATCATATTTAGATCGCAATATGCACATGATAAACAGTCTCAGTCTAAAAAGCTTACAAGCTCTGTTCCTGTCTTGAAACTTATTTATTAACAGGTTTTTCTTTACCGTTTATTATTTACAGGGATATATTCTGACAAGTTTGTATGTTCTAGCAACTTCTTTGCAGTTTACTGCTTATGGGGTCTACCATGGCTCTAGCCATGATTGCGGACAGGCTGGACTGTCGTATTATTAATCATTGCTCCAGAAATGCGGCAGGAATTTTGAAGCAGTGATTAACAATAACAATTTGAAATAATGCAATTTTAATCTTGATAGTAATTTAGTTATTATAAAAATATTGTTACTAACCCTGAGAACTGTAGTTACTCGAAAAAGGAAAAAAAAAAACGTTTTGCAAATGAGATTTTGGTCTGAGAACATGTTTAAAAGCAAATATTGCTAATAAATACATGATAAAATTTATGATAAAGGTCCTCATTTCTTTATATAATATCAGCCTTGTATATAAACTGTCCCGTTGCTGGGCACAGACCTCTTAGTGTGAGAAGGGCTAGGCCATAGTCTGCCACGCTGGAACAGTGCGGGTTGGCAGACTTCACATATCTTCGAAAACATTATGGAGAACTCTCAAACACTGCACGGATGGCGTAATAGTGTACATAGTGTTGTGAGTTCGATCCGGGGACGAGATAAAAATGTGTGTGATCTACAAACGGTTGTTCCGAGTCCGGTGTTCTGTGTATCCGTTGTTGTAATGTTTGTAAAATTCCCTGCGAGATGTCATTTTAAGAAAAAAGAAAAATATGTTTTCCTTTCGATGTAATACCTACTTACCTTCCTTACTTCCTTATTCTTCTTAAATATAAATTATATCTATAGCTATCACTAACAGACGTAAAATATATATTTCTCACTCAGCCACGCTGCTCATGCAGTATCTTACCGAGATTATAAGCCGTGGCCATTGATTAATGATTAAATACGAGATTATTGTATCGTATGCAGTTGTAGATAGTAAGTTACAAATATTGTTTGCTTTACTGCCGACATAAGGAAAAAAGACATATTTACAATTTTTTGCGAAATTGAGACTATTACGTATTTGGAATCAGTAAAAAGATCAGTAACAAAACGCATCTGCCAGTTACTGGCAGATACGTCTTTTGTCTTTATAAGAAAGAAAGAAAGTAAGAAAAATTATTTTATTTGTTCCACATTCTTCTACACTTTCTAGGAAACATAACTAGGAAATATAAAAAAGAACGAATATGGTCCTGCGTCAGCAATGTTGTAGTGTAACCACAACGCTGGTATTCTCGCAGAGCCTGCATGTATTCGGTGCATGTAGATAATAATATACACACATAACGTAAAAAAAACAATTTATATAATTTAGGCAGAAGGTGGTCATGGATGGCAAAAGTAATTTTCTACTAAATAATAATATTACTACTCATTACGTCCTTATTTATATAATACTTAATTGTGTATACACAATAGATACATATTTATAGATTTAACAGTAGGTATACTTATTGAAAATAATAATAAACAAAAATAATAAATAAATAAAGAATACATAACAGTACAGATATTTAATAAGTTATTTATCCGGCACGGCTTATGAAGGCAGTGTAGCTTTTTAAACTTTAATAAATGCTCGAAATGACAAGATGGAGGCTACCACCGCCTAATGACGTCACAACTTGCAAAACCTGCTTTAAGTTTGTATGCAAAGACATTAAAACTTTTGTATATAAAGCATGGCAGGACGGGTGCACACTAACACTAGATTTTGTCTGCTATTACCAGGGTTGCCACCTTTATTTTGAACGAATAGAGTACATTTACTATTTGAGGTAAAAAATAAAGTACGAGCTCCGAAAATAAAGTATTATTTATTTAACCTGGTTTTTAGTTACCGTATTTTTTTGTTATCATACCATATTTGTTGATGCTATTCAAAAAAATATTTACTATGAAGGAACGTGTTGATCGGATCTTTACGGTATATGTCTATATCAAGCTGGATAAACAAATGATTTTATCCAATTTAGGGAATCTCTAAAGCGTTGCTCTAAGTTAACAATTAAATAAAACCTGTAAAAGTCGACATAGGTAAAATAAAGTATCTTCACGTACTTTATTTTCCTAATAAAGTATAAAGTACGTTTACCTGAAATAACGTACGATACTTTAGTATAAAATACGGTTGGCAACCCTAGCTACTGCGCTCGCGTAAATGTAGGTGAGGTAATGTACCAAAAACAAAAAAAGTACCATTCCAAACAATGCTTGAAATGGTAACTTTTTTGTCACCCTGACAACAAGTACCTATGCAAAAAATCATGATGATCGGTCTAGTAGTCAAACAAACAAACTGACATTCGCATTTATAATAACATTTAGGATTTAATGCACGGGTCAAACTAATAATTACAGAGTGAAAAATTTCGTGACACACAATTGAACAACTGAATACTTTTGTCCGATTCTATAGTATATTATGGTTATTGCTGAAACGATACTGAAGTTCTAGATTATATAGTTTCTTTAATAGCACGACTGATTGTGAAGCTGCGTGTGTGGGTATAATACGTGCTCCCGAGCGTGACTGAGCATTTGATAATCCAGCTTTGCTTTGAGGATGGATGGATGGATGGGTGAATGTTTATTACTCTTTCACGTAAAAACTACTTAACTGAATTTGATGAAACTTAATAGTATTATTGTTAATAAATTAGAATAACATATAGGCTACCAAAAAGCTATCTTTACATACCTAAATCTACATTAACGCGAGTGCAGCCGCAGGCAAAAATAAATAAATATATAAAATGTTAATTATTCTATATAAGAAATGGTTGTCTCTAACTAAGAAAACTTACTCGACTTTGTGTTAATGCGTTCTATAAAAAGCGGCAATAATAATAAATAATATTACATTACCTATATATTTTTACCTATAACGACTTTTTTATTAATTTTAAAGGTTTCATGTAATCACCGGTATTTCATTTGTTCATGCATTTCTTCTATACAATCCTTAAATATGAACTAAATGTGAATACCTAATGTAGAAACCATAGCAGTATTGAGCATAACATTCAATATAAGGCAAACCATTTAACGTGAAAAGAACAAGAAAATTCTGCTGTCACCAGATATCGCGCGGCTAATAGAATCTGTAAATCGAAATGTCTGTACGGAATTAAAGTACGATTCAATAGATATTGTATAGCACGTACGTCTTGCAGTCTCTCGGTAATACTCGGTTGTTTAATAAAAAGACGCAGCCTGCGCAGCGTAGGCGGCCGACGTACACAGCCGTCGATAAGGGGAAAAGACGTGTCTGCCTGATTGTTTTTTCTTAATGTACTGTCAGATACCATTTATTATGTTATAGGTGGCAAACGAGCAGACATATCGCCTGATGGTAAGCGATTACTGCCGCCTATGGACACCTGCAACACAGAAGTGTCACAAGTGCGTTGCTGGCCTTTAAATTTGAGAGGGGGGTTGGGCCTGCGGTACCCTCACTCACCCGACGAAACACAACGCAAGCGCTTTTTCACGCCGGTATAAATGATTTTTTTACCGATTCCAAATATGTAAATTCCAAATTTGTAATAAATCTTAATTTCGGAACAAAATGTTAAATAAGTAGAATACGTCTTTTTCCTTATAACAGCAATCAGTACACGTTGCCTCACAAACCCACACGAAGATAAACCTTTACGTAATCACTACTATTTATAACTTTTACAAGAGCCGTTGTTTATTCCACCTGAACGGTTCTGCTTTCTAACTGATCACAGAGAATTCATTTTATTGTATCGTCCTACTTTCTGTGCAAGGTGTATAGACAAAACGTCTGGAATACCTTCGTACTTTTTAAATGAGAGCTAAGAAACTTAATAATTCTGATAAACGAGTAATACAGGCGACGAGTAGCGTGAATCTAAAATAAACCTTTCCACAAAAGTGTAAGGTCGAGATTAGTATGTAGATAAAGTTGTTTACACTTTTAAATGAGAATTGTTATTCACGTTGCATTGTGTCTATGGTGATAATTCCAGTACCCATAGAGATATACAGCGTGTAACAGATAGGTGTGGTCATATTTTAGGGTCGTAAAATCTAATAAAGAACGTTTGTGAACTATTCCTGGCTAAAAAAAAACAAGTTTTAATTTTATGTCTATTTCAGACATTTGTATTTGTTACTAGCGACCTGCCCTGGCTTCGCACGGGTAGTACAATACCTTAACAAATTATACACCTAAACCTTCCTTATGAATCATTTTGTATATTAGTGAAGACCGCATGAAAATCGGGTCAGTATTTTATTAGTTTATCGCGAACAAACAAACAGACGCGGCGGGGGACGTTATTTTATAATAAGGAGTGATGTAAACGTCGGAAACAAAATCATTATAATAATATCACTATCCAAATTGCGTCTGGTCAATATCGGGTTCACAAAGTTCAGCTGTTAGTGTTGTTTAAGTATCGACTAGAATGTAAGTATAATTTACACTCACCAAATCCTTATACTGTGGGATCTAAGGGCTAAACGTCTTTAACATAGGCTACTTAGTAGCCTAGCTAGGACTTCAGTGTTAAACATTGGAACAGACTGTACTATTATTTTTGGAAATAACTTTTATTATTTATATTATTGTATTGTGTAATTTGTGTATAAATAAATCATACTGAGGCCCTTAATATCAACGACAATATAAACTATACAAGCTAGAATATATATCAAGATATAGTTGTACACATTCAGGACAGGAATATTACAAACACATTTCGTAATGTATGTGTTTTTTAAAGTCCACGAAATACCAAGCGAGCCTATTAAAGTCTGCAAGGCACCATTCTAGAATAACTGCTGCCACCGAGTATTTCTTCAGATTCCACGCTCAAGATACCTAAATGCAAAAAAGAGCAGCGATAGCTCAGTGGGGAGACCAACAGACTGCAATGCAGAGGGTCTCGGGTACGAACCCACGTCGCGCACCACTGACTTTCGGAAGTTATATGACTTTCCGAAATTATGTGCGTATTGATTGACAATTATCGCCAGCTCCGTGCCTCGGAGAGCACGTTAAGCCGTTGGTCCCGGCTGCCATGAACATCTATGGCAGTCGTTATTGGGAGAGTGTCGACACAAAAGATCCCACTGAGTCGAAGTGTCGCCGGTCTGCACTGACTGGCCCCCACATAAGATAAGATACCTAAATGCAAAGATATAAATACTAAATGCACTTTTGCTACAATTAAATATAGTCACCTTTCTGGATTGTTAAGATGTCATCGGACCCACAATGACAACATATCTTATCTTATATTACGTGGGGTCCAGTCAGTGCAGACCGGCGACACTTCGACCCAGTGGGATCTTTTGTGTCGAGACTCTCCCAATAACGACTGCCATTACATAGATGTTCATGGCAGCCGGGACCGACGGCTTAACGTGCTCTCCGAGGCACGGAGCAGGCGATAATTGTCAATCAATACGCACATAATTTCGAAAAGTATGACAACATATAGTATAGTATAGTAATAAAAATGTAGTATTATCACGCTCATTTACATTGAACTAGTTGTACACTATCGTTCTCTACCATGTAAGTGAAATGTTGATGACTCTTCATAATGTAGATACCTTATCTAATACACATATTCGTATTTTAAATAAGTGATGGTAAAATATAATATTGTATTAGGTTTACGCAAATGTTATACATTAAAATTAAACTATTTTACACGGATTTAATCGCCTTGTTCCTTTTCAAAAACAAATATTAAGTTTTGCGGATTAGAATTGATACTATGTCTGTAATAATAGGGGTTAAAGTATGACGTTGCCGTTGTATAGTAGTAGATACTTTGAATTGACATAAAACCTTCATGGTGTGAGATTTTCGAGTGAAACTTTTTTTACATGATACCTAAAGATTAATAAATGCGTAATATTGTCTTCTGTTTACGCGAATATTATTCATTGAAATTAAACTACTATATACGAATTTTATCGCGTTGTTTATTTGACACTTTATTACATAATTTTGAAAACTGTTACGTAGCTTAATTTCAATAAAGATTTTTCTTTTAAAAATGTGCAACATTCGATTTTCGACTTTAGCTTAGACGGGAAAGATGGATACTTCGAAAATCCGTGTAGTAATTTTTGAATACGAATTTCGACGCGGCACTAACGCGGCAGAAACGGCTCGTAATATCAACGCTACGTTTGGAGAGGAGATTGCTAATGAACGCATCATGCGTTTTTGGTTTAAACGCTTTCGTAATGGAAACTTCGACTTGAAGAATGAACCACGTGGAAGCCGGCCCACACAGGTGAATAACGCTGAATTGAAGGAGATGGTGGAAGCCGATCCGAGTCATACTACCCTGGAATTAGCGATATGGTTAACGTTACCCTACCTACAATATTGCCTCATTTGCATCAAATCAATGGATGCCTCATGATTTGACTGATTTGCAGAAAGAAATGCGTGTTGAAACTTGTGTTGCCTTGTTGAATCAGTACAGAAATGAAGAAATGTAACGAAAAGTGGATTCATACGATAACTGTAAGCGAAAATGCAATGGCTCACCCCAGGTCAAACGCCGCAACAGTGCCCTAAAGCAAAGCTTACCAATAAAAAGGTAATGGTAACTGTTTGGTGGTCTCTTTATAGTGTTATTCACTATAGCTTTCTCAAGTCTGGTCAAGCAATAACAGCAGATGTTTACTGTCCCGAACTTCGAACAATGATGGCGAAATTGGCTGTGAAACAGCACCGACTCATGAATCGATCTTCACCATTATTGCTCCATGATAACGCAAGAGCTCACACTGCACGAGAAACCGTTGTAACTCTACAGGTGCTGCAGGTAGAAACCATACGTCATCCTCCGTACTCGCCAGACCTTGCTCCAACGGACTATATTCTTTTTCGTGATTTAGACAATTTTCTACGTGATAAATAATTGTCTTACCAGGCAGCACAAAATGCTTTTATACAGTTTGTAGAATCTAGATCCCCGCAGTTCTATCGTAAAGGTATAAATGAAATTCCGTTTAGATGGCAGCAATGTATAGATAATGAGGGTAAATATTTCGACTAAATAAATATGGTACATCTTAGAAAAAAACGAGCTTCTATTCTTCAGTACAAATCGGCAACTTCATACTTTAACCCCTAATATCAAACATAAAATGAATGCACGAAGAGTGATATTACAACAACTGTAACAACACGATGTAAGTAAATCTTTCGGCGTTACTTATACAGGGTACTTTTCTACTACACTAGATTTTGGCCGCGGCGTCGCTCGCGTAAATGCAAGTTATGTCAATTTACTTTCCCTCGGGAAAATTACTTTCTTCTTGATCAAAGGTACCCTATGTCCTTTTCTGTAGTCCTGACAACGTATATGCGAAATTTTATGATAATCGATCGAGTAGTTAAGGCGTGAAAGCGTAACAAACAAACAAAGTCACATTCGCATTTATAATATTAGTTAGGAAGTTAGGATACCACCAGGGCTAGTGCCTTAACTAGCACATATTACCCAGATCAGCAGTGTACTTCTAATAGTGTTTGTATGCATAAAAGAAAACCGCCGACTCGCCAGTTTATTTTTATAGAACAAATTTGGCTAACAATTAAATGGCCTCCTCCTGTTGGCAAGCGATTATGGAAGTGTATTGACGATACAACTTGCAATCAAGGATATCACTTGTGCGTTAGGACTCTTCAGAAAAAGAGCCATTGGTAGCATTTGGAACAAAGATCACTGGAGCCTAATTCACTGCAGAGCATCTTCTAAAGGAACCTGGTTTCCGAATAATGTACCTTTGGAAACTGTAGCCACCGGCCTAAGCTTACAGCATCACGTCTCATCACGTCGGGGTCACCACTGTAATGTGTTTGTATATATTAAATGTCTGTAATGGATGTATCTCGGGCCTTGGTATAAAAGGTTATATGCACAATTTGGAGTTTATTTACCAAGCGTGCGTTTACGAACCGAGCGTAACAATGACTGACTCACTGGCGATGCAAAAACAAACTTGTCTCAGAGTAATGAAACACTTTGTGTCACTACAGAACGTTAGCAGACATAAATAATAAGACGCTAAGAAACATTACAGTACAATTGAAAACATTCTCGTACGCTAGCGGAATTAAACAACGAAATTTGCATCAACCAGACACGCAACTTAGATCGGTATATTATTATTATCTCTCGTTTAGATGTTGTACACAGAAACACGGTTTTTGCTTGTACAGTGTGTGATCCTATGGTATGGTCATAAGTCATACTTTAGGGCTGACTATACAAATATTATAAAAAGGTGAGATTTGATTTTTTGTGTTTGTTTGTAAGCATTTAACCACTAAAAGGGAAAGTGTAAACCTAAATATAAATAGTTTTAATAATTTAATTAGCTTAAAAAATAGTAAAGTTTAAAAGTAATAGTTTTTTAAATTATCTAAAAAAGTGTCAAATAAACAACGCGATAAAATCCGTATATAGTAGTTTAATTTCAATGAATAATAAACTAATTTGTAAGTTCAATGTAATGCGTATCTGTTGTTTATATAG
Organism: Catocala fraxini; assembly: GCA_930367265.1. Taxonomy (NCBI): domain Eukaryota; kingdom Metazoa; phylum Arthropoda; class Insecta; order Lepidoptera; family Erebidae; genus Catocala; species Catocala fraxini. The sequence continues at coordinate 1,671,966 of OV884027.1, forward strand.
TTACTATGTATATAACTATCCAACAAAATTGTCTTATGAATCTACAGTTGGTGGTTTGATAAGATTTAATTAAAATCTGCTACAAACTGCATATCCTAAATTATATTATTTATGCGCAAGTGAGTTTTTTTATTTGTTTGTTACAAATTTCGCATACTCGATGTCAGGGGTACTGAATAGGAGAAAGGGTACCTTTTATCCAGGAAAAAGAACTGTTACTAACCTTACAATAATCTACATTTAAAGCGAAGCCACGAGCAACATCTAGTAATATTATAAATGCGAATGTTTTATGAGAATGAGAATTTTTTATGAGTAGCAGACCCTCGCTGATTTCAGCATGAAATGGCTGGCCATGGCTCCACCGGGGAAGGACTACCCTCTCACAGAATATCGACGTGAAATACCAGTATTTCTACTGTTGTGTTTCGTTCGGTGAGTGAGAGTGCCGGAGGCCCAATCACCCTCTTTCCCACTTCCCGCTCCTTCTCCTTCCCACTTCCATTCCTACAGGATCGGCAACGCGCAAGTGAGGCCTCTGGTATTACGTATACGTGATACCACGTAACCTTGAGGTCCAAGGTCATAGTCATTTCGGGGGTATATCGACTATGCTGAGTCGAATGGCGTTGACTGTTGCGAATCTCTAGCTCTTACGGTTCTTGAGTTGAAAGTTGTATAACAGGCAGACGGACGGACAAAGCTGTTGTATAAAAGTTTATTCGAACTCTAAAAAGTACTGCTCTCAAGCAAGCAAAGCCGCGGAGAAAAGCAAGTAAAACATAATTTGCCACACGGATTTAAAATCAATGATGCGGTAATCACAGCACGCATATTTATCATATCGTAGACAACACCAGATGGCCCGTCAGTTAATAGCGTAGCGTTCCATTCGGCGGCCTTCAATAGAATACGCATATTATTATGAACGGGAAATTACTTTTACGCAGCGCATCATACCCTGATTATAATGTATCTAGATGTGCCCGCGGTTCCACCCGCGTTTATCGTAACTGCGCCGCCCTCGTGGGTCGTAGCGTGATGTTATATAGCCTATAGCCTTCCTCGATAAATAGCTTATCCAACACTAAAATAATTTTTCATATTGGACCAGTAGTGAGATTAGCACGTTCAACCAGACAAACAAACACTTCAGCTTAAATATTAGTATAGAACTATAGATAATATAAACCGCGTTAACAGCTGTTTTCGACATAATGCTAATGTGTTTAACTGTTGATGCGAAAATATGTTTCTATGTATAATATGTACGTATTTACAAAAAAAAAAAAAAAAGTATGTATGTATGTTTATCCATTGTCTAGTACCCATAGTACAAGCTCTGCTTAGTTTGGGCTAGATGGTGTTGTGTGTATGTGATAGAATATTATATTATTATTATTATTATTATTATTATTATTATTATTACTTAATTAAAACGCAGTTCGTTCTAGGAGACATATGGCCATTATTTAATCGTCAGTTGAAAGTAATTAGGTGTGGGGCACGAAGCTGAATGGCGATAAAGAGATCGGGCAGCGGGTGAGGCGCGCTAGATATTGTGCGGCCCACACCGATCATGATTATTCAATGTGCCCGCTCCACCGGGATCTAGGCCGTGCTGAATGTTAAACAGTTTACCGTCCTCCATCATATTTATTAATTCAACTGCAAATCCGAGTGAGCCGACACAATGTCTCTCTCTGCCTTCACTAACTGGATTTATTCCGCAATCGTTTGCTTTGAATAATCAATCTGTATGCGTTTTATATGTTGTGTGGGAAATAAATGAAATCGTGAACTTTCATAGTGAATAGCGCGCGACAAACAAGAAACTTGTACAGATGCGAGACAGATGCAGTTGTAAAACAAGAAAGTCTGTTTCAATGACCTGATCCTTAGCAGTTTCAAACTAAGATATAAGACAGTACCTACTACAGTACAGACCTTTTTAATAGGATTTTAAACATTTAGAATGAAATATAATAGAACAGTACTAGTAGGAAGACTAACGTGGTTTTACGTAAGCATAAACATACCTATTTCATTATTCTTACTAAGAACGATTAAAACAAAGTATCGGTTGTACGTAAATAATTTTTAACCTTATTTTTGTTTAGTTTTAACGTGCGTTACTATTTATATTCAAATATAGTGCGATTAATTGTATGTTGCTTTAAGTTTGAACAGATAATCGTTTTACCTTTTGCAACCTCTGTTCAGCATCATCGAGTCTCTGTCGCGCGTCCTGCAACGCTCGTTCAAGATCCGTCATCTTCTCGGTCTGTGCGGATATCTGTTCCGACAGCACTTGCACTTGCAACTGCAAGCTCTCCTTATCTGCCTCCAACCGTCGCACTCGCTCCTCCGCATCGTTCTGGAATTACCGTAACATTCATATAACCAATTGACTTTCCCGCGAGCTTCGAACCATACACAGAACAATATTTATTATAATTATCACATTCACATGCATTAAAAAACCATTGAGCTCATGCTACGTTTTTGAATTAGAAAATAGAAAATAGAAATATTTTCATTTTGAAAATAGAAATATTTTCATGTTACGAGTTTATACAGACGCAAGGTCGCAACGGCGTTGTACGTGTGTTAGTTCTGATAAAAACATCAAGTTATTTTGCTATACCTAGTTAGACATAGATATAATATACAAATTGATTATTTTACACCAATGGGATAACTCAATAAAGCCAAATGACGCCCAAAATTATTTTATAGTATTCAAGCCTCTGGTTCATTGACTTATTTAAACGAGTAGGAGTCATAGCAAATTATAATCTAAGTAGAATGTCTTTAGGAAGTCCCTAACTGTACAATATGCTTCAATTGCCTGAGTAATTTTCTGATTACACCCGTACCTTGTAACTTCTAGTGGGCATAGGCGGAAGCGAGGGGTTCGATGGCCAAGCTCGATCGTGCATATAGCACGGCGGTGGCACAGGAGGTCCATGACACCAGCACATCGGCGGCCACCACCCGCCTTCCGGGCCAGGCATGGGCCATCGGAAGTGTTCGTAAGAGTTCCATCGTCTTTGCAACTCCGGAGGCGTCTCTTCGTTTCGCGAGCGGCGCGGGCGTGGCGACGCACGCACGCTCGACGGGTGTGTTGGTGGCTTGGAATTTAGTGATGACCTAGTTTTCCGGTCGCGTTCCAGGCGATCCCCTGGTGCACGTCTTCGTCTTTCCAAGCTTGCCGCCGAATAATCTTCAACTCTGGGTTCTGAGATATGTTCATCTACTTCGTCAACCATATTTCCGGTCGGCATCCACTTAAAATCATCATCCCGTCGAGTGGAATTGTCCAGGCGCCTGCTGGGCGTCAACGTGCGATAGTCGGCGTCATCACCGCGGGTATCATACTCTCGTTCTTCAGAATCATCTCCACTTGAAGAACTAGATTCTGATACGGAGGATTCGGCTCGCGCCGCAGGTATCGCGCACTCAGGCCAGGTAGTGCATTTCACAGTTGCTTCGTCGGGGCTGTCCGAGTCGCCGCCTGTCACGAGATAAGCGATAAAAAGCACATCGAACGCGAGAGAGCCTCAAGCCCGACACAAACTCACCCATCGGCGAGTACATGTAGGAGCGCACGGCGGGGTGCACGTAGCCCGCCGCCGCGCGCTCCTGCTCCTCATCGAAGGGCTCCGTTAAATATTCGCAGTCGGACATGAGGCTCTGCAAATGCGACACTGTGCGACAAACTCTCGGCTCGAGTCACCTACGTCTCTCTATTTTAAAGTTTGGCTATGTTCCAGTAATACGCTACGTCAGTGACTCGTCCGCGCGTCGTTAGTTACGTACTCTCCTGTGGGGGCGGCTCCTCGCTGGATTGCACCGACGCCGAGTCACGCTCTGAAGCTTCGGATGCAGTAGACAAGGGACGCTCACTACACCCGGATGCTCTTCGAGATCGGTCGTCACCACCAAATTTTTCTTCTTTTATAGCACGCACTACATCTCTGATCTCCGCGGATGTCGATCGTGATTTGATCGGCCGAGGCTTTTCCTCGGCTACGGTGCGATTGTGTAATGCCGCTATGGTGGCAGCCACGAGTGAGCCCCCGCGGCCGAGCTCGCGCATGTTTTAGTTCAAAATGAACCAGGCTTACACGAATAGGGCCGACGCCCGCGCCCGGAAATAGATCGCGGTGTATGCGTCTGATGCATTCTGGACACCCTTCCTCACTTTGATCCCAGTTTTATTAGGTGAAACAAAAAGTTTACTTTAACTGGGTATGTAAAATAAATGCATTCACTATTTAAAGTCTAATGAGATGGTAAGTTAATTAAACAACAAAATTATTGAGTTTAAAGAATTTTGTTTATGTACACAAAAACACACAACACACGACAAATAATGCGTAATGATTTATTTGCGGCAGCGTATGGCGGGCGGCACACAGGCGGGCGCACTCACCGGCACGCAGTTGACGCCTTCGTACAGGGAGCGCCGCGCTCGCCCCCACTCGTCATAGCATTCGAAACTATTTCCAATGTTACATTCATTTTCATAGATACTCCACGCGTAGGAGGGCTCAACTATTGAAATATCATCATGTTCGATCAATTCATCAATGAAATCTGGGTTGTAAGGTAATTGCGGTGGGTAGTAGGGTGGGGCGCTCGGCTCCACTAGATTAAATTCATAGCGGTCCCTACGCGAACCCAAACAATTCATATTGGCTCCTTTCTCTGTGTATATCATAAACAATAATTTAAGATTTTATGTAAGTATCACTTTGTTATTATATTGTCATGAAGCATGTTTATGTGTACCTATTTCTACACGTACACCGTATTAGTTTACAATCACATAATTTTTTTCATATAACATAGCGTCATAGTCATAGAGTTTCAAAACCAAAATAAATATTAAAATGCTATAATTATTATTACCTAAGTATCCGTTACTATATGCTATAATGTTGTTACAATTATTTACAAGATCGCTTATTATGTATGTGTGGTTACAAAAGCGTTTAACTAAAGTTATCTTTAAATAATATGAGTCCCCTCGGTCAGAAATAGCATGACAGCTGTTTCGTGGTGAATACCCGACGAAACATCGTTTTAGGGCCCCGTGGAGAAAGCGTGCACGTGCACAGAAACCATTAAAAATAGCCATGTGTGTTGGAAACTGGCCGCGTGCACCAATTGTTGTAACTAACATAAACAGTAGCTTTTACACTATTCATACTTATTTACAGCTTTGAGATAAATTAATATAGGATTTATGAGACTAGTCGATTGTTACTATATGTATAGGTCGACGTTGTAATAGCCTCCTAGATAGCTTACGTGTGGGTAAACAGCTCTATTCTACTTGTTTAGCAATGTTATAGATGTGTACAAAATACGAAGCTTATGGCTAAACTGCAATAATCTTACTATTTTGCTATGTTATGATGAATGCTAAATATCTTTATATTTTAAATCATACCCAAGTGTACCTGCAATGGCAATATTAGATCAAAAGCTGGAACGTCAAAATAGCAGTAGATATACATAGCAATAGATAAGTATACTATTTACAAATTTAGACAAATTATATATTATCTGAAATCAAATGCCATTTCAAAGAGTAAATGTTTTGTTGTTCTTCGTAATTAAACTTATTTAATTTAAAGCGTGCAATAGTCTAGTGTTGACATTTAAGGGTGTAACCTATAGTGGCCGCTGTGTAAAACACAAAAATCTACATTTTATAAAGACTTAAATTTTTGCATACTTTAATATTATGTAATGTGATATAATGAACGTTTTTAGAATTACTAATAAAGTGGTTTTCTCATCACATTGATCTACTGAGTTAAATTAGTTCTAAATAATAGCTCTCGAAGGCCGTAATGTCCGTATTTATGTGATAATAAATGAGTAAAAAAAATTAAGAAGCTAAATTACTCACTCCGCGATGCCATGGTTAACCCTGTTTAAAATTTTGATATAATATACAGTAAAGGGAAAACAGAAAATACTAATAATAATAATATATTTTTTGTACAATCGTTATCACAATTTAGAATATCTTACGACGCTAAAATATCTCTTACAACTTACTGTATAACCCTATAGATTTCATGACTTGACATGATAATATAAATCATCGTGTCAAATGTAAAGGATTGATCTTAAATTACATTTTCTCTTTCAATCATTCCGCAAGACCTAAACGCAATACTAGTTACGTGCGAGTTTCACGAGATTACAGCAGAAAATGCAATAAAAAATAGCATAAACTTTCTCATCGTCGACCCCGTTATTACTCATTAAATTGTTACTGCGCACACGGAGAATAGCAGCGAAAATAGTGCGTTCAATTATGACCGAATCATGCGTGTAGAAATAATTACAACACATCAACTAGAAAAATTTATTTCTCGTAACATTATTTCACATATTTCGCTATTTCTTATGAACTACTACATTGACCGTCCTCTCTTTTCACATTTTAATGTTATTGGATGAATGGTAAGCGAGCATGACAACAAAACGGGTTAAACTACGGGCCGATGGTCGCACAGATTCAATAAGTTCGTGGATGAAGTTCGATTTCAGAATCCGTGACTGAAGCGCGCTGGAGTAAACGCTCCCTAACGATCCGACATGAACATAGCGTCTATAATGAAGATAGACGTTTTGAGTACAGTTAAATTGTAGGACTTAGAATAAAGATCCTTGCCTATAAGGTTAGTGTTTAATACTCTAAGATAAAAACGTATCATACTACCAATATACTACACTATTGCACAGTGCACCTTTATTGGGTCGGCGATAAAAAATGGAGATAATAATAAAGAGTTAATTAATGGAGTAGGATAACAATGCCCTTATCCCACTAACCTGGTTAAACTAAATTAGCTCATCACCAGGTTTAGCAGTAACCAGGTGAGTATTTACTGTTGTGGGTTCGATTATCAGAACAAACACGTGTGTGATACACATGGAGTTGTACTACATCTAAGTGTTCTGTGTTACTCTTGTTGCTATGATAGCAAAGTACACGGACACAGAGATTTGCCCTAACGCGACATTTTATTGCAAAAGGAATTAAAGAAAATTTGTTAGTACTTTGTTATATTTTTAAAATACCTTAAAGGCCTACCAGCAATACTAGTAAATAAATAGGAGACCACTAATTTCTCAATTCATTATTTTTCGCGCTCGCTAACACAAAACGTTATTTTTTAATCAAACTACCAGCCTTTTGCTAGTTAGTAAACGGTCGAGAGAGGCAACGTTGCGTCGCGTCGTGTGTTCTAAAAAGAAAATACAAAACTTAACAGCAAGTTAGCCTGAAGTTGACAGCGAGTGACTGCCTCGCTCCAGCCCGTAGCTTCCTAGACGCAAAACTTTTATCATTCTTTTATTTAGCTTGGCAACAATCGATTAGCTGCCATTATGACATGACTCACATATCTAATATTGTTTACATCTAAATAATACGGTTGTAGTACTCACAGCTGTCAATTTAATATTAGGCCACGTATAGTATATATGGGTCACGTCAACACACACATAAAATATATTTGGATGTGCAAACAAATCATGTCACAGTACACACATGTCACTATACCTACACTCTCACACAGCTGGCAGGCTACGAACGATACGACTGAATGTTACTAACTGCTGCTAAAAATTCGTCACACTACTATGTAAACGCGCCACGTGATCAGTGGGACAAATGCCCACTCTCTGCACAAAATAAAGAACTACATTTTACGATTTGTATTTAATTCCATATTAAATAGCGGCGTTTTCAGACATTCTTTTATTTATTACGAGACATAAGATCTTCTATTATGAGTAACGAGGAAAAAAAGATAGTATACCTGATAACAATAACCCTATAGTCTAGGTGTCCTTATTTCCAGAAATATAAACTCAAGTAGATATTTACTTTCAATAAAATGAATATTTTGTAAGTAAGAATATGTTAATAAATAAAAGAGATTGTTTATCTGATCAAGGGCGGGTTTATTTAATGACGAAATAAATTTTAACTTCTGCATCAATATTGTCAGATATTTATTGAATGTGTGAAACATTTGCCAATTTGCCTTAAAATATACCTAAAGAAAACAGTTTTTTTTTTTAAAGTACCGTTTAAGAAAGCAAATTAGATTTTAAAAATAATTAAATTTCCTTTTTGTAAAGAACATATCAATTAATCTTTAAGAGCAAACCATAATTAGCTCTCAAATCACAAAATTTAAGTAAAGTATTATATAATAAAATCAACAGATACTTTTTCCGCAACAATATTATACAAGCACAGTGTGCAGAAGTCGGGTCGACACCCTACGGACTGGTGGGCGGCAAATGGACTCTTGGGCGGGCGCACACTATAAATATCACTCGTTACTATAATATACTGTTCCACTTAATTATTGCTCGATGAAACAGACAAACCTAACGTTAGCCGTGGTTTACACAAATATGTGCGTTAACCGGATTATTGTTTATTTATCTTGGGAAGAATGCACGCTGCTATTTTACAGACCGTTCTATACAAACAGGAAGATTTCTAACTAAAAACATTTCTAATTTCAGTAATTAATATGCATGTCGTTTTAATTTCTAAAGCTAGCCCACGATCAAACTTGTTGCTACGTCAACATTTATCTCCTTACTAAGTTAAATTAATCGAGTTTCACGGGACGCAATAAATAAAAAACTTCCCAAACGATACTTACGGAAGTTAGAGAACAGAACACGCGTAAGTAACCGAAATAAACGTTTATTCTTGTTCCAGAATGATGAATGTATGCCGACAATGTGCCGATGCATGAGCAAAATAAGAGAAATACTCATTTGTTTAGGGGTACAAAGGAATTCTGAGCGAAGCAATCATGAAAAATTACGCGTATTAACATTTGGAAGCATACTCTTCTCTTTGTATTAAACTTTAGTGATAGCTGCATTAAAAAAGATATAGTAGTCATTGGATAAATTATTGATACAAAAACTATATGCAACAAATAACGCAGTAGAACGCCGACATAAAAATGATCATACTTATTATTCTATCTAAACTTACTGCTATTACTAAAAGAAAATATTTGATGTTTTTTGTATGTTCGTTTGTTTGCAAGGATTTAACTCAAAAGCGATTCAACTGATTTTAAAAAGTCTTTAATTATTGTTACATATGCTATAAACGGTACTGTTACACCTAACTTAACATCAACACAAGCCGCGTGCAAAAACTAGTGTAAATGTACTCTTTTACTTTAGGAATCTTGTGATTATACTTTAGCTGGAACAGCTCAAATAAGCAAGTATATGAAGGCAGCTTCTCGAGAGAAGATCGCAGTGAAATAGCCTTGTGTTGTGTTCCTATGGTGACGACGTAGCTTCTTTTAAAAGCGCTGTGTAAGGGTCGGCGAAGAGGAGCTGAAATTGTTGCTCTTGTAAGCGTCCATGAGCTGACGTTTAAGATTAGATACTGTATGTTTGTTTACGCCATTTGTAGTGTAAAAGAAAATACTCTATATGATAAAACGAATAATCTATATATATATACATAAATCTCGTGTCATGGTGTTTGTGGTCGCAATCCTTTGAAACGGCTCGACCCGTTTTTATGATTTTCTTTTTTAATGTAGGTATATTTGGTAGATATGAGAATAGGTCGTAAAGTATATTTCACATCGCTAATAAATAATTTATATGGCAGAACAACGTCTGCCGGGTCATCTAGTAGTTAAATATTTTGTCCATCTGTTCTGTCTATTTTGTTTAATGTATTTAAACATATTTTAAGTCGCTGCCGCTCTTTGTGTGCGGGAGACTTTACAATGTAGACTGAGAACAGCTGCATTCGGAGCAATGCAAATTTTTTTTTGTGGATCACAAATATTTGAGTGTGTGTGGCGATCGAACCCACAACACAGGGCACTGAGTGGTGAGCACATTTAAACCACAGTGCGACACGTACAGTTCCAGCCGTTAAAGTCTTTTACTGGAATTCGATTAGCCGAGTTTGAAAGAAAGAAAGAAAAATGTTTTATTTGAATCTCCATACATACAAAATTTCAAACGACAAAATTATAAATACAATTAATTAAACAGCAGGCGGTACATCGAGATCAAATAAGGCAACTGTGTCAGCTATTATTGCAGTATAGACTACAACGCCCGATATCCTCGAACAATAATTTATTACAAACCAACGCATAGGAAAATGAAGCATACATAAAATGGTATAAAAAGAACACATCCATTCGCCAAAGATCGTGTACAATAACAATTGCTGTCGGTGTTTATAAAACGCGCTCTTGAGAGGGGCTGACATTGACATTTGTCACAAGCATAACAAGATACGTCCTAATGCACGCTCGAGTTTGGCACCACACCAGACTGCACTTGACCTACAGCTCTGCAGTTTAAGTTTAAACTGCCTCGTAAGCACTTGACCTAAACAGATATATTAATACGCACATTACACATCTTCTACGATAAACAATTGCCGCTTCAATGTCAAACTTATTTCAAGGATGGAAGTTTAAAAACAGATTCAATATTAATAGTCTTCATACTGTAATAAAACTGTAGAAGCTTAGGCATTCATGAAAAATAGCTACAAATTCAAGTAAGCACGGTAACATATTTTCTTGCATTTGTATACAACTATCTACAGCTGCTACTCTAACTTTAAAACTGGCATGTTTCGAATCAATCAGTTGAGTAATTACTGCAATATATCCTGACCTCACCATTATATCACACTGTTTGCTGTGGAGGGTGAGCAATGAAGCTTAATCTTCGTAAAAACAAAAGCCCCGCAAACGAAGTTAAGTACCTTCATAGTGTAATGCCTATGTAGGTGCTTATATACCATTAATCATCAATTCATATAGACACCGTAATCAGTCTCCCTATAAATGGCGTATTGCAAATATTGTCTTAAATATGTGATTTTAACTTTGAGAATAATATCAGTCCTGTGATAAACTGTTTAAATTTTGTGCACGGGCCTCTTTCTCAGTGCGAGAAGGCTTACTTCGACTTCGATAACTTACTAAATTGTTCAGCAATACAAAAGAATCTGCAGCAATAGCTTTAAGACAAGAAATGTAACAGAGGGGAATGCTGGATAGGAAATATTAATGGTCAAAGAGGATTTCAATTTCCTATCGAGCGCAGATCTTAGTGTAGTTCTAACATCTGAGATCTCTCATATGATAATACCAATTTCTTAAATCATCATCATAAACACAAATTATGGCAATAAAAGTACTTTCTATGCTTTCTTATGCATCCATGCAAACTATCGAATTCAATCCTTAGACGAATGCAATTCTATCGTCAGATAAAAAATATAACATAAGAAATTAGTTGGAAATTACATTTTTGAGCCGTTTGGGGTGGAAACCCTAGGTTCATGGGGTCCGAGCGCTCGTATTTTGTACAGGGAGATCGCAAAACGCCTGATCGACGTTTCGCGTGATCAGAAGGCTGGTCTTTTCTTAGCCCAAAGAATCAGCATTGCCATTCAACGTGGCAATGCTGCCAGTCTTCTGGGCACGTTACCAGTTGACAGCGATGCTGAAGAATTCTACGATGCCTAAACCATTTTTGTAAATATTTAGTATTATAATTATTTGTGTTTTTGTAATTATGTTAATTATGTTATCTTTTTTAGTACATTTGTAAATATAGTTTACATGCATATTGTATATAAATAAATCCGACATAAGAAAAATATAATATATATAATGAATATAAATAGCTTGTTGTTTGAACAAACGACTAGATTAAAGAACTGTAGTTGGAAAACAACATAACACAACGTGTATAACAATGAGGCAATAATGACCGACCCGACGCGGCTGAGAGGATCTGAATTTTAAATTACTCTTTGCACAAGCGAATTCGCTGAAACAGCCCGTAAACAGACTATGTCGATCACTGCACAGAAACACCTTTTTCATGTACCCACAGTCACACAAGGGACAACTTTTAATTATTATTATCACTTGTATGTTTTTAACCTGCACACGGCAAGCAATGGGGATCACATATATTTCAATTTGAAACTTCCAAGTATTGCGCACATTATACATTTCCAGATGTAATTATACAGCACAGCATACATAAATCAAATCACTTTATCTAGCAAGGCATGTCTGTAAATTATTATTTAGATGTAAGAAATGTGCATCATTTATAGGCGATTCAAATAAATAAACCAATAGAGTCGCAGCAGCACACCGGTGGCCATACACAATAGATTTTTAATTGTGATAAAATTAAGACTTGGCAGATTAGTAACAGAAAACTTATTAGTGTGGAGACAGAAGCGTGTGCATATTGACTTGGCTTGTACTGTTATTACTAAAATGTCGTCGTGCTTTTTCATTATAATAACAATATTTTTGTTGGTAATAGATATACGGCATCCACACGATTTGGCCCAATGTGGCGGAACTATAATCGACTAGCTTTTGCTCGCGGCTTCGCTGGCGTAAAATATAGCCTATGTTACTCGGTGATAATATTGGTGAAATAATTTTTAAAATCCGTTGAGTAGTGTTTGAATTAAAGCCTGACATATAACCCGAAATATAAAATCTTTCCTCTTTATAATATTAGTATAGATATTACAACAATACTATAAGATAAAATAATAACAGAGAAGTTCAACCAAGCTGGCTCAAACATTTGGATTAACAAGCAAGATTCAAGTAACGAGAGAGCTTCCATCCGATCAGTCGAGTCACCTTTACAAACCAACAAAAAAATTTTACTACTAACTTTCCAGACGATTGCATCGTAGAAGTTAAACGAGTGCTGAACTTAATTCGTAAATAGTTTCAATATTTGCGATCTAAAATTTACTTGACACTGTATTTACAATAGCATATTGATATTTTTCGTAAAGCTTACAAATGTCTCTGTTTTGCGTACCAGTTATTAATTTGACATGTTTACATACATATATATTATGTATATCTACATGGAGATGCAGATAGAATAGGGAATAGGGCTTATAAAGATAAGGCTCTAATCCGCTTGTAATTGACATATACCATATGTATTTGACACCTACTGTATATGAAATACTCTCATAGGGTTGAAAGAGCTGCGCAAAATGCGTTGTATGCACTATAAATGTTGTCATAGCTACCAATCCCACTCAAGCTCTTAGCCTTAAAATCTAAAAGAAAACAAAGGCAATATTTTTGTTTGTATGATATTTGCAAAAGACAATTAGAACAACTGTATTGATATTTTCATTTACAGGCTGTCAGATAGCACACGCGAGCCTGTCATAATGGCGGTAGTCGTCACACGAATATCACGCACTAATGAAACTAAATGTTGTTGATGCTGAATGTTGAACTACATTTTAGCGATACATTTCAATGCTAACTTTTCTTCCTTTTTTTTGTATAAACATCTCTCACACTTAACCTGGTGACTTGTAATTACAGGTTTTTAAACCTATTTCAGACACTAGTCTGTCACAAAGTTACTTGATTTATTGTGGCATTTTTGTAAACTATTATAAGAACCTTTTGTGAGAGATTTAATGGATTTATTATTATTATTATTAATAAGAATAAATAAATCCTATGTGCCTGACTTTACAAACATGCAAATAAAGGATGCAAAGAACATTCACACCCGTAACAACTATTTGTCGATCACACAATAATTGTTTGATGACACCCACGACAATCGCCGCAGTGTCAATGTCGAGCCTATTGTCGTTTGCCGGGTACAGTTTTAAACTCCATGCTGCTACCAATAAAATCGAACCCGAGACTGTATGCACGCCTTCCGCAGTGAAGAAGTCAACGGAAACAATCTTCAAAGGAAAAAATATCCTCTTCATCTATATATATAAAACTCTTCCGTTACTGAGTGCCTGACAGACAACGCACAGCCGAAACTACTTAACGCAAGAAGCTGAAATTTGGCATGTATGTTCGTTGGAGAGTGTACGGGAGCACTAAGAGAGGATTTTTGGAAATTCCACCCTGAAGGGGGTGAAAGGGGTGAAACCCGATATTCACACGGGAACGGGACTTACGCGGGTGAAACCGCGGGAAAACTACTAGTATAATATATTATTCCAAAGGGGAAAATTTGATGTTTTGTTTGTTTGTAAGGTTTTAAATCAATAACTATCCAACCGATTTAAAAAAATCTTTCGCCATTAGAAAGCTGTATTATAACTGACTAACATAGGCTATATGTTATTTTAAAAAGTAATGTTACTAATGTAGCTTAACCTAACCTGTCTTACTTTTACGCAAGCGAAGCCGCGGGCAAAAGCTAATCAATAATACAAATAATAACAAAATGAATAGGCGGACATATCCATATTGTTAGGTATTATAAACATCTACAATGTATTTCATTAAATTGTACCAGCAAGATGAAAGTTAATTATGGCAACTCGAAATACCGATATTAAAGCTTGAAAACAATTTGAACCGGCTCGTGCAACAGAGTATGCAATCAGAATTCACATTCCATTTCCTATTGATATCGGTACAGTATTATCCTCAATAACAAGAGGGAAAGACTATACTAGCCTGAATATTGTGTATCTACCGTAAGACTTACAGATAAATATCGAGATTATCTTTGAATCAGAATTTGTGAATTGGAATGGATCGAACAACGTGACTTTTGCTGCACATCAATGATCAAAATTCATAAATAATTAAATTGATTCAAAATCATTTAAATACAAAAAAAAACCTTTTGTCTGACGTTTAATATTGACCGTTAAACTACGCAATATCCAGTGAACCGTTTATTTAATTTTCAGAGTGCACCCCTTTGAATTTCAAAAGTAGGTCAGAAGATAAATAAGTTTGTAAGGTTAAATGTAAAAAAGGGAACGTTACAATATATTTGTGTCGTATTTAGTTAGAAGATAATATTCGTCAATAGAGCCGCTAACTGATTCGTTCACGATGGGTCGATTCGAGAATATTTCTGAGCGGAAACGGGTGGCAGGCATCGGATGTACAGCGGAGCCTACTTTCACGCCTGTCGTGTTGATGAGGCCAATGCCGAGGGCAGGCCGCCTCACGCTCTTATGCTTCTATTTACAACGTACTAAATCCTTTGTTCGTGTATTCACTTTACTTTCATTTCGATGTAATAAGGTACTCACATTGTTTATTTTTCTTTTATGGAAATGTTGCAATATTTATATGTGGACTAGTAGTTCTTCTGCGGTTTCACCCGCGTAAGTCTCGTTCCCATGTAAATATCGGGTTTCACCCTTTTCACCCGCTTCAAGGGTGGAATTTCCAAAAATCCTCTCTTAGTGCTTCCCTACACTCTCCAAGGAACATACATGCCAAATTTCAGCTACTTGCGTTCAGTAATTTCGGCTGTGCGTTGTCTGTCAGTCACTCAGTAACGAAAGAGTTTTATATATATATATATATATATATAGATTGATTTTAACTATATTCGGATGCTTTTTAGGAGTATCGTCGACCACATTTAATTAAACAATCTAGAAGCTATAGAGGCTTTAAAGCTGTGACGCAGTGACATACACCAACCATTTTACAAAATGTCTACGAGAGCTTTCCATGTCAGAAAATATGGTACTACTCCTGCCTGTCTTGGCTATCATGAAAGTCTATACAACAGACCGTCTCTTTCTCTTACCTCCTGGCTATTTAGTGGTGGAGTCAGCTTTCTTTGCTCTTTGTTTTCTTTTCTCTGCTCAACACAACTGTTCCACAAGTCTTACTATAATATATTTTTTCGGATACAGACAGTTCTAGAACCTGGTTGCCAACAATTATGTTAGTTAATTATAGTTTTTATATAATATAACGTATTATGTTATATAAAAACGCCAGGTATCTGTATACCTGGCGTTTTTATATAACATAATACGTTATAATACCTATACTGTTATAGGCAGTAAAACTCAAATATTCTGGCATCTGATCTAACCGTATAATACAGGTTGTGGTGTAAATGATAGATAATCCTGAAACTGTCGACTGGCCAGATTATCATCTATCATTTACCCCACTTATATCACCATATGCCCATGGACATTTTTTTTCGATACAGGGGCCCAAATATGCGTAATTAGAAAACATGTTAAAATTTGAGAATAAGTATTTTTTGCGAAGTTGTCTTAGATTGTAACAAAAAAACTTGATACTGGTCTGATAATACAAGTACTCAGGAGTGACATAAAAAAAAAACAGTACGGGAAAATGTTGCCAATTGTAGAAATGGCAGCTGATTTTGTATGAGTAAGTACGATTTTTATTTAAATACATACATACATACATAGATTCACGCCTGTTTTCCAGAGGGGTAGGCAGAGACTAAGGATTTCCATTTGCTACGATCCTGACACACTTCTCTGGCTTCATTCACTTTCATCACATTCCTCATACACGCCCGTCGGTTCAAGGTGCTCTCAACCTGGCCTTTGTCCAGAACGCCTCCGATCTGATCAAGATATTATTTAAAATATCAAAAATATCATTAATTTTGGTCCTCCATGGGCATATGGTGATATAGGTGGGGTAAATGATAGATAGTAATCTGGCCAGTCGACAGCTTCAGGGTTATCCATTATTTACGCCACACCATGTAGCTAGGCGTATGAAGCAGTCAGATAGCGGTTACTCCGTGGTAGCACTGATAGCAAATCTATAAAACTAGAACGCCTTCTCTTATACATTTAGCTAAGAAAGTTAGGATGAAGGAGCAGCAAGCACAATAGTATTTAGCCATTTCTTTGCAAAAGTTGCATTGAATTTATCTTATTTAGCTGTTCAAACATAACTTGACAGTGAATTGCAATATACCTACGCAGTAAGAGGACCACTTTTATTATTATACGAGTGCCTCGTAGGCTCTAATGCCTGAGATTGCGCTTTGTTATCGATTCCTGCGTCGAAATAAAGTGTTATCGAGATTTTCTCTTAGGCAATTTTCAAGTCTTGAGGCACGGAGACTGCTAGACGTCAATAAGCTCACTGCATATTAAGGAATGAAGACATAGCTGGCAAACGTCTGTGTAATAGACTTCTACCTACTGTTGTTACAAATATGTATTTCGTAAGACTATATACTGTATGTATCTATCTTTTATGAAGGAGCTCAACGAACTTTCTGAGGCAGAGAAATTTCTATTAATAAGGATCGGTCTTTCACAAAATCCAATTACAGCCGAACTCCTGCACGATATATTCATTATTAAATTGAACGATTTAAAAGTAAATACCAAAGTATGTATTGTTCCGTGATTTTGCAGTAATAAACGCGACAGTGCATAAGGTCTCGAATTCGTTACTTGAGTTGGGTTTTACTGAGACAAAATTCTTAGTAACGGGACTGAGTCGAGCTGTGTCCGTTAAATTGCAATACGCTTACACTCTATTACCTGGGACCTTAAATTGTAAGTGGCGAAAAGTAAGTGCATGTGCACCTATGCGTATACATAATAATATATCCACGTCACTATGTATGTATCTAATCGCCAACTAAATATTAATCTGCTAAGTACATAGGTAAGACATAATAAAAAATGGCTTATGTCGCCTTATGTTTAACTTATCACCAGATATAGTAAAATATAACAGTCAAAAATAGTAAATGATCACCAAAATTAAAACCGCATTATATTTAAAGAGATCAAAATAAGTAGACGGAGCCCCGCTTTGCGGAGCTCCTATTTTTGGGTGGGTTTAAAAAGGAACCTAACATAACCTAACCCTTCCGAGACGGAATGCAGTGATTTGAGGCGTATAGGTTCTCGTTATGATATATTTTAGTAAGCCTATTTTGCTGCGCAATTAGTATTTTTGGTGGTCGTTATATTTAATCCCATTAAAAATCTATTGTCTCTGGCCACCGGCGTGCCGCTGCCGGTTTGAAAGGTTGATAAACGATCATTTCAGATAACACGCTGGCAATGTTATCGATACTAGTTGCCAATATAATGCAATCATGCCCAAATATTTAACATAGGCCGGTGCGGCACTGCAGATACAACATAACTAATACTTACTAGCCCTAGTTATTAATTATGTGACCAATTTGTTCTATATCGCACTGTTATATCGATGAGAATAATCGTAGCGCTGTATGTACTTTGCCAACTTTAATCTATTATTTTGTAGAAATATTGAATGATTTGATTCGCGCTTCTGTTCCAGTTTTCCGATCAAGCGCTGAGGCCGACATTTTAATTGAAATTCTGTCGATATTGATCCCTCCTTGTAAATAAAAAGGATTATGATTTTCCAATTTGTTCAATAAAAAAGAATCGTCCTTTTCTATTACCTACCTAGCCTTTGGCAGTAAATGGTATAATAATATACATACATACATAGATTCACGCCTTTTTCCCAGAGGGGTAGGCAGAGACTACGGATTTCCATTTGCTACGATCCTGATACACTTCCCTGGATTTAATCACTTTCATCACATTCCTCATAACCGCTCACCGGTTTACGGTGTTCTTAACCTGACTTTTGTCCAGAACGTCTCCGATTTGGTCAAGAAAAGTTCGCCTAGGTCTGACTCTTACGACTGTTTTATTTATACAAGCCTTATAAACTTTCTTAGTCAGTCTTTTCTCGTCCATTCTTTCTACATGCCCAAACCAGCTTAACATACCATTTTCTATTCTTGTCTCTATATCCACTTTCATGCCGCATCTCTCTCTAATCAGTAATCACACTATTCCATATTCTATCTTTCTGAGTCACACCACATATGTCTCAGCGCTCTCATTTCTACAGCATTTATTCTGCTCTCGTGCTTCTTTTGCCATACCCAACTTTCACTTCCATGCATAAGTGTAGGCACTAATAGTCCTCTATGAACAGCCAAACGTGTAATAATACACAAATAGTTAATGAGTTTGTAATCCTAACTATATAATAAATGCGAATCTGAGTTTGGTTGTTAGTTTGTTACGCTTTACGCCTTAACTACTCGCATACACGTTGTCAGGGGTACAGAAAAGAAGCATTTCATAAAAAAACGTACTGCTCCCGAGCGAATAAAGCCGTGGGCTAAAGCTAGTTATTAATAAAAACAATATTTATATCCTATTTAATTTAGCTACTGTAACATTACGCTACGGCTTATAGGCTTATATTAGAACACATTTAGATGAACAAGATGCATTTAGCAATGCACGTGCCTGTCTTGTGTAACTTAAATTGACATAGAAAGATGCTGGACTACGCAATACAGATTACAGATAGAAAGGCTTAACATCATTTATTACCTCATAAATGCAAGTTTCGTTGCCCGGTGTTCTCATGAGCTCTACACCCTTGCTTTGAACGTGGCAGTAAATGTAAATTCGCAGAAAAAATTTGTGTAACTTTGACATTCATAAGTGTTACCTTGTAACCTAATCTGAAAAAAAATATTTTTAATTTGAATAAAGAAAAGAAGTTGAAAATGTACTAAGAAATAGATAAAGATACAAGCTTAAATGCTTATATTGATATTGTATACGGACAAATCGACACTTAAATTAAATACATCCTTACTAATATTACCAATAGTACTGTGAGTTTGTTTGTTAAGCTTTGACGCCTTATCTACTCGACCGATCATCATGAAATTTCGCGTATTCGTTGTCTGGGAAACAAGTTATACCTCGGGTACGGGTACCTTTCATCCGGAAAAAGATACTGTTACTGACCTAACCTAAACTACATTTACGCGAGGGTAGCCGCGGACAAAATCTAGAACATATAATTATATTATAAGGTAAGACAATGAGTTACTCGTATATTAGCATAAAAATAGTTACATTAAATCATTGGCACAAATATATGAAATTGCTACAAAACTCAGACGATATAAGAGCCGCAATTTTCGCGCCGTTTCTATGTTAGCAGCATCCACACGTTCTCATAACATCATCTACATATCGCATGTTGTTGAGAGTAATGAAATCAGTCAAGTGCGAGGCTCCCACACCGAGGCCCGTTCCGTACGACAACACAATGGCACAAGCTGGACCCGTACTTGGCCAGTTTCATAATTTGCTCAGAGTCGATAAACTATATTGCAATTAATTGTCGTTTCACGTCAGTTTGCACTATAATCACACTTGGTTTACATACAATCATGTACCTACTTTTTAAATGGTTATACAGGAGGTTCTCTTTTTTCTTCTCCTTAGCCTTTATTATTCCCAAGTCACTTGGGGTCGGCTTTTCTGGTCTAAGCGGATTTGACTGGATATCAGATTTTACACGGAGCGGCCGCCAACTGATCTCAGCAACCCAACGGCTAACGATACCCTAAGGCTAGACCAGTGTCAAGATATTATAGGGCACTGACTTCCCAATAACGACTGCTATAACCGACCGACCAACGGCTTAACGTGCTCACCGAGGCACGGAGCAGGCGATAATTATTGTCAATCAATACGCACATAATTTCGAAAAGTCATATACCTAACTTCCGAAAGTCAGAGGTGCGCGACGTGGGTTCGAGCCCGAGACCCTCTGCATTGCGGTCTGTTGGTCTCCCTACTGACCTATCGCTGCTGTTTCGCAGGTTCTTGATTTTACTATATCTTCTTTATATCGTAAAATTCTCAGTTACAGCCCAAAGTTACAAAGACAATGTGTTTGCATGCTCATGTCTTGAAAACCACGTAAACGTCCTGCACCTGATCCCGCGCCACTGCCCCGCCGGTTAAGACGGATTACTGTTCCAACAGAATGTGAGAATGAGAGAATAGAGTGCAATTTTAAGTTACTTTATTCTTGGACGTCGCGTCGTTGCATTGTAATATGGTTTTAACTCATTGAAATTAAACTACTATATACGGATTTTATCGCGTTGTTTATTTTACACTTTATTACATAATTTAGAAACTGTTACACTACTACTAGATACTATTAAACTTAAATAAATAATTTAACTTAAAATAAGTTTAATAGTATCTAGTAGTAGTATAACAGTTTCTAAATTATGTAATAAAGTGTTTAATAAACAACGCGATAAAATCCGTATATAGTAGGTTAATTTCAATGAATAACATTCGCGTAAACAGAAGACAATATTATGGTTTTGATTGATTGCTATTGTCGCTTATTAAATACATATTAAAATCATCATAAACTGCTATCGGAGACATGATAACTGCTCTATTACTTTCAATTACGAGATAATTTATATACATAAGTTCTGTAGATATAAGCCAGTCTTTGCCAGACAGAACAACACAACTCAATCCACAGCACACACAGCTTACGAAAGCGTGGAGAATAGATACGCAAATTTCGACCCTAACGACGTATCCAATCATTTTCCTTGAACTAACACACAAATGCGCGCTGAGACCAGGGGAATAAAAAAATGTAGAACAAAATTGCCCTACTTTCTAACTAGCCAGTACCTATGCATAATACCTAAATAGGTTTTTTATTTACAAATAATACATTTACTGTTATAGTTCAGGTTTTCTCTACTTGAGTAGATTTGGGAGCCTAGAATCTCAGTATAGAAGCCTCATCATTAGAAGCTATACCTATTTACTAACGTCATTCTGTTTCGAATCTTCTTTTCGTGTGGTTAATGGCCAATCTGTTGTCAAGAGTTGTTCAAGCCGCCCGTAGGCTTCTGACATGGCTTAACGATTGCTGTCAATTTGACAACAACTGGGACCGACTTTTTACGTGCCCTCCGAAGCACGGAGACGCTCAGATGAAATACCACTAAGCGGTCACCCATCTATAGACTGACCGCACCCAACGTTGCTTAACCTCGCTAATCGTTTACCGATCAGTGAGTGCAACTGGCTATGAGCGCCTCATCTGTTTCGAATGTCAATACCTACTTAAATTACGTATCTGAAATTTTGATTATAATGATTAAGCGCATTACTCTATCGCAATTTTGAAATACTTTTTATTAATAGGTACTATTTATTTTAAAACTAAAAGAAGGACAACAATTAATTAAGATGATTGTGTAATTAATTCTGAATATTTTGTAGATAGCCATTTACTGTGAACAAGTATTCAATTTTATAAATTTGAGCGGTAAATTATAACTTCAGACACTTCTGCTTGAATTAATCTTATACCAATTCAAGCAGAAGTGTCTGAAGTATGGTATTAACCCATAACGTGCCTAAAATACCACAAAATGCAAAGGAGAATGGGCAATAGTAATATCACCCTTGAAAAAAAAATTGGCATAATGTTAGTGTACCTATGTGCCGAAAAACCACGATCATTTTTTAATTGTTCATGATTTGTCCTGTAAGTGTTAAGTTCTAAAAGCAACACTTAACTACTACTACTTTTTTTCAATAAATTAAAATTTGAAACGATTCATAAGATTTTATTTTGACTTTACAACTGTTGTTAAAATAGTTCTAAAGGGCTATCAGGGTTACCAGCAATAAAGACATAATAATATCCCACTCACAAATATTGAAAACGTATTATAATTGCAAAAAATATACTTAAATATACTTATTAATATCAAGTATCGTCTAGGTAATTATTTGCAAATCAATAATATAAAATGAAGAAAACAGTTTATATACATATATTTTCTAAAATCGATATATCAATGTTCTTAATATAGCAATAAGTGCAACATAATAATTTTGTCCGAGTTTAAGATATAAAAAAAGTAAAAAATATGGAGGCCATACCAATCCTTATAATTATTATGACTTTCCTCATGAGCAACACTGCGGGTGGAAACTTGGTAATTTTATTAACTTATAATGTTGTGAAATATAACTCAGTTTTGCAATTCATACATACATACATAGATTCACGCCTTTGCAATTCCTTGTTCTTAATGTATAGTGGTATTAAAAATATGACTTTTTGTTACACATAACTGATGATTTTTAACATCTAAGATAAAGTTAAAAGTAAGGGTAACTGTTTCTAAAAGAGCATATTTTTAAATATCTCGGAGCTTTTTGTAAACCTTATTTATTTTTCTTTAAAGTATTTATTATACCCTATATAATGAGGTAACTTTCATCTCGACTCAAAAAGATAAACCGATACTGGAATCCATACAAGCCAGAGCATTCTCCTTTAGTCCATAAAACATTGATGCGTTCGCATTCGGTGACAAAAATCCAAAAAGAATGCAATAGGTCGATCAAGTGTACTTGTGCAGCCAAACCACGAAATTTACATTTATCTTTTTTTACATGTCCTGACAAATTCTGCCCATACTACATAAAATTTTAAGCGTTCTTGGGTAATATTAATAACCTACGCTTAAAATTTTACGTAATATATTTTTTTAAATGCTTTTATACCTACCTGCAATTTAATTGTAAAGTTTTTTGATTGTACATAAATCATTAAAATAATAATAACAAAAATCTAAATAAAAATAAACCTTAATGGTGTTTATTACCATCTATTCTGATATTTTGAGTTGACTATATCAAATAGATACAACGACAAAAACAGAAATTAGACGAGCTGGCTATACCGACATCATCAATATCATATATATTCAAATGGGTCAGATTATTATCTGTTTCTATCTGTTCTATTCCTTTCAACTTTAGAATTATGGTTTCATCTTCTACAACAAAATTGTATGCTATATTTGCTTATTTTAATCTATAAACATCGCCTATCTCAATCTTAGAGCGGTTTTATAATACATTTTTAATTGAGAAGTAAATAACTGATTCTAATTTAAACTAATATTATAAAGAGGAACCATTTGTGTTTTTGTATGGATATTTGTAATGTTTTCACACAAAAACTACTGGACCGATTTCAAAAATTCTTTCACCATTAGAAAGCTGCATCTTCACTGAGTGACATAGGCTATATTTCATTTTCAAAAAAATAGAGATCATTAATAAAAATGCAATAATATAACCCAAGGTGAGAAAAAATTAGTCATAAAAAATCTGTCATCGCGTGCGCTGCGGAAACTATTGATGATAGAACAAAAAAATGTTCTACAGTATTATAGAACGTATCAATATCTACAAAAAAGTCCGCAATATTATATGTCCAACTTCTGTAGTTATGCTACTATAACTACTTTTTACATTTTAAAAGTTGATAAAAATGCCGACAATAATCAAACCATATTATTCATACCTCTGTATTAATCCTAATCCCATTAAATGTAGTCTAACTACACCTATATAGGTGTAGTTAGACTTATTAATTTCTTTTGTTGTAGTTTTATGTATTAAAATTAGATAACAAATTAAAAGTAGGTATTGGGTAATAAATTAAAGTCCACGCGGACGAAGTCTCGGGCAACAGCTAGTTAATTAATAATTTGCTTGCAATTCATTTTGCTAGAAAAGATAATTTTTTATTTTCATTTTCTTGGTGCAATACGCGAGTACGACCCACAGTTGGTCTGTATTTATGTATGTGTAATCGTTTTTAATTTGGATACGCATTATTTATAACTATTCCAAATTTCAAATCATTAGTACCTGCTGGAATATACTGCTGGACAGGTGGTCGGACAGATAAACTCGCATAAGCGTTCCGTATTACCATTTTGGTACGGCACCCCTAAAAGAATAATTCTACTATATTTAAAACTTATATTTATCTACACCCACATTTTACCAGCTTAAACTTAAAGTAATAGTGTTATTGTCAATAATTATATTTTCAACGAAGGCGCTGCTAAACAGATAATGTAAGTTTTAAAGCTTTATTTAAAAAAGTATTGGTTAAAATGTACGAAGTCACGTCTAAACCATTAAGTCGCGAGCAATTTAAATATTGTTGTAGATAAGAGGTGTAAAGTAGACAGCGTCGTATGAGACCTGGAGAAATTCTAATTAGCGCTAATGGAAGGCGCATTCACCTGGAACTAGTGTGCGGCGAGCTTCATGCCTTGTGAAATTAATGTTAAATATTTTACTATGCACGCGGTAATAGCCACGAAATTAACCATGTTCGTACACGGCGCGGCGCGTGTACACTTCTCTACCGCAAAAGTTTTAATGTAACAACAAACTTCAGTAACCCAGTTCTCAGAGGCTGTTTCTAATGATGTTCCACCTATTCCTAAGAGGAATTTAGGTGAGTAAAGGCCTAATTAACGGGTAGTCAGTGGTGCAAATGTCACTATACTAAACATTAAACTCTAGTGAACCAGAACGGCGACTTGGATAAACATAGTTAGGGTAAGCACAGTAGTTGTACGTGTACACAACAAACTACTTTCGTTCACCCTGCTAACGCAGAATGATTTTAACATCTTATGAAGTAGGTACATAATATTGATCTCCCCGTGATCATAGCTGCTGAAAAGTAACTGAAACGTCAGGGAAAGTGTAAATCTAAATAGTTTAATCATTTAAATTGCTTAAAATAGTAGTAAAGTTTTACAGTAGTATGGTAGTTAAATAGTTTTAAAATGATGTGAAAGAAGTGTTTCTGAAATAACGTGATAAAATCTGTATAAAAAGTTTATAATAACAATAATATTCTATCACATACACACAGCACCATCTAGCCCAAAGTAAGCAGAGCTTGTACTATGGGTACTAGACAATGGATAAACATAAATATATACTTATTTTTTGTAAATACGAACATATTATATTTAGAAACACCCAGACCAAGACAAATATCCATGTTCATGCACTCAAATGTTTGACTTGTGCGGGAATCGAACCCGCGACCTCAGGCGTGGCAGTCGGTTACACTAATCACACCACGCCATGGAGGCCGACATTAATTTCTTTATAGAAATTTAACTTTTTATACGGATTTATCTTTATTGGATACTAGAATACATATCGTAGTTCATAAAATCAGAAATACTTATGTATATATACTAACATAATCCCTAAGTAGATAACTCTAAAATCAGTTTATAAGATTTTTGACTAAACAATTAATACGATTTTATAAAATACGTTGCAAAGAATTATTCTCCAAAACCTAAGAAAGGACTTATTAAGTGTGCATTGGACTCACAAAGCGGAAGTTTAGTGCCTTTAATGAAAACATATAAATTTATAAATACAAATATGGTTAAATTCAGACATTAATACTAGATTTCATACCCAAAACTTTACTATAAGATGCGTTACAGTCGCGTCGTCAACGTTTTAAGCGCTAAGCAAAATTAACTGCTAGGGGCTACTGCACCTAAAGAATAACCGCGCTACGTCGTGAAGTTTCTTAAGCCAAGCCCTTCAATAACAAAATATGTTTACCGTATTATGTACTATGAATGACTTGACGCTTTAACATTTTACTTGAATGTTGAAGAGTGTCCTTAGATGTTATGTAACAACCTCTGTAATTAGCTAAGAGCTTCTAACATGAAGCAACGGCCACCTGATACTGTCGGAGTTGCGATCGAGAATTCATAGGATCGCCTCCACCCGTAACCGAATATACCTAGCAGCAGCCATTTGGAATCTAAAGATAATGTATTACAGGATATATTAATAACAAAGCTTCATATGTGGAGCTTTTAATTTTTTGCAAGGATACGTATATAAAACGCCGCGTTTTCGTGTATTATCATTACCTCTTGCCAAAAGCCTTTAGGGAAAGAATTACTCAGTTTTTATGTAAAGTAGCTTGAGGAGAGGAATAAAGCGTCATTGAATTTTAATAATTTATCCTTATCTTTGTAAATTTAATCAAAAATGAGTTTTCCATTTACTTTAATGTTAAGCGGCGGTTGCTTAATGGATATGGTAGGTATTATTCTTGTAATAGAGCATTTTAGCTTAGCTGGAGGGGTTAACTAGAATACTAATAGATAGATTGTACCCAAATTACCCAAAAAAGAAGAGAAAACGACTGCATATATCATTTATTTGCATACTGGGATACCATCACCCCGATTGTTGACGTTGGCTTGTTTAATCTGTCAGCTTGCCTATATCGCGACTTAACCGGTCGTATACCGCCGGCTCGCATACCAGCCGGCAGATTTGTACCCGTCGTAGGCCGGTGACTCGCATGCGAGCCACCAAATTGGCGCCACAACGCCGCGCGCCGCCTTCGCTTTAGCTTAAGCAAACGTAAAACCAATTTGGTGGCTCGCATGCGAGCCACCGGCCTACGACGGGTACAAA
Organism: Catocala fraxini; assembly: GCA_930367265.1. Lineage (NCBI taxonomy): Eukaryota > Metazoa > Arthropoda > Insecta > Lepidoptera > Erebidae > Catocala > Catocala fraxini. Next base: position 1,699,057 of record OV884027.1, read on the forward strand.
TCTGCCGGCTGGTATGCGAGCCGGCGGTATACGACCGGTTAATAATAAAAGACGGTCACCGTACGCCAATGGACAAATTAAAAACCCCAGCAATGATAGGTTACACGTGCACTGATAATGACTTCCATATTTACATGCTACGAAAAAGATAGGAAGCCAGTTGAAATTTAGTCTTTAAAATTTTAGTACAGCCTCTTTAACTGCTAATCAAGCATATTAGATAGCTTAGATAAAGCAAAACAAGTTGATTTACGTATGTATGTATCTTATGTGGGGGCCAGTCAGTGCAGACCGGCACACTTCCACCCAGTGGGATCTTTTGTGTCGACACTCTCCCAATAACGACTGCCATAGATGTTCATGGCAGCCAGGACCGACGGCTTAACGTGCTCTCGGAGGCACGGAGCAGGCGATAATTGTCAATGAATACGCACATAATTTCGAAAAGTCATATAACTTCCGAAAGTCAGAGGTGCGCGACATGGGTTCGAACCCGAGACCCTCAGCATTGCAGTCTGTTGGTTTCCCCACTGAGCTATCGCTGCTTGATTTATGTAACTATTTTCTGTATGAGAGAAAAATGAATGATTTATTATTATTATTATTAAATAAGATTTATGTTTCTAACTCTAAGATCCTCTTTTCATTCGTCAATATTCGGAATTTCGCAAAGACACAAAAGATACGAAATAGATACCAAATATACTGTGCAAATATTTGTATATACGATATTACAAAAACAAAACACATCGTACCAAGTATTATGTACAATATATTCACGTTTATTTAAAAGCATTCTATGGCCGACACACATCTTCCTGCTCTGTTACCGTACTTACACACGCGTCTATTGAACAAAACCGAGCTGGCAAACAATGCTCACCGCGTATAAATGAAGAATGTACAACAATACAATATAAACAAAATACAATCTTTTAACGCGACTTTTATGTTTGCAACTTGTAATAAGACCTTCAAATTGAAAGAAACGTGCGGCTGAGAATCTATTACACTTATTAGATTTTACTCTATTAAATCAGGTAAAGGATTTCGTTTGTAAGTTTTGAATAATATTCCATATGCATAACTCATGAAGCTTATCTCATGGTCGGTATTCCGTTATGCATGACACATAATCTGCTATTATAGCAATAGAATTTAAAAGAAATCTTCATCCTAATCTCATAGCAGCCCGGAGTTAGGAAGTTGGCGGTGTAATACACCCCCGTGCCACGGAAAGCACGTAAAGCCGTCGGTCCTGCACCTGATCTTTCTCCGGTCATGTCGGATTATCGTGCCATCGGATCATGAGAGTTAGGGAACAGAGAGTACACTTGTGTTTGCGCACACACTTGTGGACTATAATATCTCCAGCGCAGTTGGCCAGTCTCCGTTAAGACTGGTCGCCGTGGCCGAAATCGGTCTGGAGGATATTATTATTATTATTATTATTAATATTATAAAGAGGAAAGATTTGATTTTTTGTTTGTTTGTATGTATTTACTCAAAAAGTACTCAACCAATTTTAAAAATTATTTAACCATTAGAAAGCCTGTCACCGAGTTACAAAGAATATATTTATTAAAAAGAAGTACTGCTGCAAACAAAACCTAACCTACTTTAATGCTAGCGGAGCCGCGGGAAAAGCTAGTAGTTAATACGAAGATTAAGCTCACGTTATTAGACCCAAGAGCCGATTGTTGCCAGTTATATCCTCAGTTCTCCCACTAACTAAAAAGCCGCAAAATGATATGAGGACTCATAACTCAGCGGCGTTTTAGTTACCGGACGGTAGAGTTACGTTTATATAAGAATCGTATGTGCACAGTCAAATTCTCTTTACGTCGAAATTGAAGTGAAACTTACACAGGAGCTTTCAGCTTCACAAATAATCAATACTAGGTACTTATACGAAACCGGTCGAACTATGGGCACCGTCTAGTATTGTACACACATAAACTATGTACCAAACGTTAGGTGGAACTGCAGAATGGTATTACTACAAGCAATGACTGAATGTATAAATATTATTAACTAGATTATTATAATTTCAAATAAAAATAAACTGTCTTACATATAAATACTATTAAAGTGATCTAACTGTTACATTTATGGACTATGTACTATTAAAGTGATTTAAGTGTTAGATTTAAGAATCAAATGGCCGCATACGCTGCCAATTAATCACAATCGTAACATTAGTTTTTAACTGCTATTGGTAATGTATTGTTTCTTTCAATTTCAAACAGGTTACTCGTTTCGTTTCGCTTTTAATATTTTTTGTAAACGGGAGTCAAAGGTTTAAGCTGAAAACCAGCGCTTGGTAATTCTCCGGGATCCTAGCATAAGCTGACGCTTAAACCTTTTGCTTTCGGTATTATAGTTTATTCTGTAATTAATACAAACTTGATGTAATACTGAAACCAATAAACTACTATTCTATTCTATTCTATTCTATTATGTGAGAAGCTTTCAATCGTTCTACACGAAGTAAAAACACTCGTTTTTAAAGCAGTCCGGCTAAACGATAGTGTATAACAGTCTAAACAAATAAATTAAATTGAAGTGTCTGTTTGTAATGTCAAAATAACAGCTTTAGTATATACGGTACTTATTTAAACAAAAAGCAATTTTATTTTTTTATCTGTCTGTCTGTTTGGTTCGGCTAATCTCTGAAACGGCTGGACCGATTTTGTTAGGACCTTCACTGGCGGATAGCTGTTGTTATAAGGAGTAACTAAGGTTACTTTTATTTTAGAAAATTCTCTGCCTACTGAACAAACACTTTATAGTTAAACCAGCTGACCCGCGCAACTTCGTCTGCTTCACATAAGATAATTGATGTTATATAGCCTTCGTTCCCGGCCGTAGTTCAGTCTATGGTCCGGAGTGGGAGGTCGTGGAACGCCGTCGCCTCCTTTTGTGAGGAAGTTATTTCCATCAAGGAGGCGGCGGAGCGGGAGAGGGAGCGTTTAAACCCTCTCCCCAACCGCAGAGCCGGGCGCTGGAGGGCGCGAGACGACCTCCAGCCACCCTGAGGTTTGACCTGGGGGTGGCGGGCTTTGTGGGCCTGCCCGCCATCCGTTCAGCACCAGGTCCGAGAGGCGGCGTGCGTGTTCCCACGCGCGCCTCTGTTTCGAGTCCGTCTCCCCTCTAGGGGGGACAGTAGGGATAATTTGTGAGGAGTGCCTTTGGGTAGGTCTTTCGTGTAGTGGCCTGCCGTTTCATACGGCGGGCCGAAACCTCGGCGGGGTCGCGACCGCATGCGAAAGTGATTCGCGCGGCCCCGTCGATAGTGGTTTTGTCGAGGAACACCGTGGTAGGTTTAGTCGGTATTCCGGGAGGTACTTCATCTTTTCAACATCTTTATTTTACCCCGGCGAGTCCGACATAACCACTCCGCCCGCCCCCGCGGAGGGGTATGCGTCATGCATTCCCCCACGTTAAAAAAAAAAGAAAAAAAAATGTTATATAGCCTTCCTCGATAAATGGGCTATGCAACACTAAAATAATTTTTCCGTTCGAGCCAGTCGTTCCTGAGATTAGCGCGTTCAACCAAACAAACTCTTCAGCTTTATATTATTAGTACAGATTCCACGCGGGTGAAGTTGTGGGTAACAGCTAGTTTATAATACAACTAGAATCTGTCAAGATTGTGTCAATTAATTTCTATTTTCTTACCCCTAGGGATCAGTGCTTTTGATCTGGATGATTGATACCATGTGTCCTATTTTGTACTCCTGACAACGTGTATGCGAAATTTCATGATTACGAGTAGTTAATGTCTGAAAACGTATCAAGTAAATAAACAAACTCTTATTTGCATTTATAATATTAATTCGGATACAATAATTATATACTTTTAATACATAAAGCAGATTTTTTACGTTCAGCTACATAAGTTACGCTTTAGAACCTCCACCCTTATTGGTATTCCAATATCATTTATCATCAAAGCTACAGAGTGAAAGTATATTCCTTTATGTATTAAACCACACTCTACACTGATGCTTTATAGGTGAAAAGATCACAATTACATTTAATAAATGAACCTATTTGGTTTAACGTCCGCCGTCCGTCATATCTAAACTAATATTATAAAGAGGAAACATTTGTGTTTTTGTAGTATATTTGTAATGTTTTCACACAAAAACTAACGAACCGATTTCAAAAATTCTTTCACCATTAAAAAGCTGCATCTTCACTGAGTGACATAGGCTACATTACATTTTCAAAAAAATAGGGATCCTTAATAAAATTTCAATAATATAACCCAAGGTGTGAAAAAATTAGTCATATAAAATCTGTCATCGCGTGCGCTGCGGAAACTATTGATGATAGAACAAAAAAATGTTCTACAGTATTACAGAACGTATCATTATCTACAAAAAAGTCCGCGATACCATATGTATTTTTTGAATATATAGCTAACTACACCTATATAGGTGTAGTTAGACTTATTAATTTCTTTAGTTGTAGTTTTATATATTAAAATTAGATAACAAATTAAAAGTAGGTATTGGGTAATAAATTAAAGTCCATGCGGACGAAGTCGCGGGCAACAGCTAGTTGATTTATAAATATCACCCGGCCTATAATAACGAATCAATCGACACATCACTGATCAAAATCGGTTTAGAAGTTTAGGCGCTACGGTGGAACCTGCGAACCATAACGCTTACTGTTTAACCTCGACGTAGTCGGGTAAAAATATATCTATATTAATATTATAAATGTTAATTTGTGTTTGTTACGCTTTCACGCCTCAACTACTCGACCGATCATCATGAAATTTTGCATACACGTTGTCAGGGGGTACAGAAAAGAACAAAGCTTCTTTTGTCAAGGAAAAAGTAATATTCTCGATGGATAGTCTTTTTTTCAAGATCTTCAGTTTTGCGAGCTTACCCGCGGGCCTTTATATAGGTAGTTTAAGATAAAATTAATTTGTTTGTAAACTCTAAGACTTAAACCGGGCCTAAAATATTTGACAAATATATATCTACATAATCCCTTAATAAAATGGTTCGTATTTTTATAAAATATTTTCAATGAGTGTAGTATGTAAGCAAAGCCGGGGGCGGCAACTAGTATCAAATATATTCGTATACAAAGCTCTCAAGTGTTTCATAACACACGTGCACTGGAGGCTGAGTATTGAAGGTAGAAGCGAGGTTAGTTACCCCATACGGGCGAGCGCCGTGAGGGAGGCAGCCCGCAATGAATGCTTAAGTGGTGCACACGGCTTATGAGATCCATTCATCTGCACAGTTCAATGCTGGTCAGTAAACAGCGCACTTTAGTCACGTACGTGTCACCTCCTAGCCCACTGTTCAATTACTGTTTGTTAGTATGACTAACTAACCCCTGTTTCTGGATTGAGACAGGTAGCAAATCCCAACTGAGTATTCTAAAATATTTTTCTATTTTTTGTATTCTGTATTTTGCACTTTGCCTGCTCCTCTCCAGGAAACTATGCAATAGTTATCTATTGACTGGCAGAGTGCAGAGTACACAATTTTGATAGTCCTAGTATCCGCTACATGCCTTAACGTCTTCAATATATATATCATTTTGACAAATCCTAGTCACAAATATCAATGTGGGGCTTAAAAGTTAGTGTCTGGTCTATGTACACACCAAGATATTTAATGGTGCTAGATCTTTGTAGAGGTTGGCACTGACAAGTAGGAATCGCTAAGTGTGAGCAGTGACATTTAGAGCTACAGGCGGAAGATTGTTTTTGTGCGCAATCGCAGTCGAATCGAATTTCGCTATCAACTGAGCATATACTGAAGTATATGATGTTCAAATATCTATCTCAAATTTTATTAGAGTTTAAGGAAACTTGATATATAAACAACATAAATGTTTAAGCAGTTATAGCCGTTCTCAACATATATTTCTCGATTCAGAAACTGGGGGTAAACATCCTGAATATAACGCAGGCTTGAAGATTTTTCATATTGTATTCAGTCTTTATCTATGAAATTACCATTTATTTCCTATAGGACATAAACGGCAATTTCATAGATAAAGATCTAATATCGTGTCGTGTATCGTGTCTCTTCAAGCTGAATTTCAAAACTGATATGAGGCAAAGTGATTGTAGTGTCCTCAGATACTTACCATATATTTATTATCAATCAATCAAATACTCTTGTCGTGATACGCACACATTCAAACTGACAAAAATAACAAAACCTAAATCATGTTAATAATCCTTAGTAGCCGCCACAATCTTTTTAAATGTCCACGCGTAAGGTGCACTTTTATTATAGTTTATATGGAAGATTTAAAGGTAATTTAAAGTTAAGCTTCGTCAGCTTGCGCCACAGCCGATCGTAACGATCGTACGCCTGCATCGAGCAATTTCTTGACAGTGTATTGCGAGACATTGTTTTCAGGAAATCGTGCCCGCTGACGTCTATAAATTCGCTTCCTATTACGTGGCCGAAGCTGGCGGTGTAGTGTGTGAGATTATACATCTCTGCCTAACCCATACAAGATATAAATACAAGCGTAGTGAAATTAATGATATATTTCAAACTAATATTATAAATGCGAATGTGAGTTTGTTTGTCATGCTTTCATACCTTAAATACTCGACCGATGATCATAAAATTTTTCATATTCGTCATCAGGAGCATAGAAAAGCACATAGGGAGTACCCTATGTCCTTTTCTATAAGAGTAGGTTTTCATCCAGAAAGAAATGCCGTTCTCGAGAAGTAGAAATTGATTAACAAAATCTACAGGAACGCAAACGATGCCGCGGGCAATATAGAGTATGTTATATAAAATAAAACAGAATATTGTAATCATATTTAAAGATCGTATGAAGGACGAAAGTAGTACATTCTAAAGACTAAAATTTCCAAAATACAATCTCTTCACATAGAAAACTGTTTACGAATTTAAACATGGACTGGTATAACATTAAAAGCAGAACAGACAATGTGTTAGCTTAACGATTATTACTTGAACTTACAGCTGATATGTCCGGCAGTGTCCGTGTAACCGACCAACCAGTGATGTGATTGCGGAATGACTGCAGTGTAATTGGCCTAACGAGTTGTGGGTGTCTGCATAATAAATAGGTTGGCTTTCTAAATCTGCCTATATTCTGTATGGGAACACCAACAGCTAAACTTTTCTACAAGCGCCTCTCTGTAACATTGAGACAGATGTTTTGACAAGAAGCTGGCGCCGTTACCAGAATAAAAAAGATAATGTTTTGTATGCGGACGTAGTTAAACAATACTGGTGTGCAACGTTTTGGAAGAGTATTCAGCTGCTTGTTGGGTTGGGCATACAAACTTATGAAACAACCACGTTTACAAAGTTTTGGAATAGATGTTTACTAAGAACAGACAAGTGGCGGTAAATAGCATGCTTTGACAAAAGCTAAATACAATATTAATAATAATAATAATATTCTACCACATACACACAACACCATCTAGCCAAAACTAAGCAGAGCTTGTACTATGGGTACTAGACAATGGATAAACATACACATATACTTATTTTGTTTTGTAAATACATACATATTATACATAGAAACACCCAGACCAAGACAAATATCCATGTTCATGCACACAAATGTTTGACTTGTGCGGGAATCGAACCCGCGACCTGAGACGTCGCAGTCGGTTACACTAACCACTACGCCATCGAGGCCGACATACACAATATTGAGTCGTATTGGATGTAGACATTTTGATGGAACCTTGTTTTGTATAGGTACACCTTTTTAAGGGTTACTGTGACAGGTTTAGAAGCGGCGGGGTGGCCCTTGGCTACCTGTAAGCCGCTAACATGTTTATTTTACAAAGTATTCGGGCTTATTATTTGTACAGCAATGAAAATTATAATTTAAAAGCGTAAAGCGTTTATAATATTATGTTTTATAATATAGTTCTTAATTTAATAGGTACTTAGTATGGCTAATAGTGATGGTAAAAATATGCTTGAACATTTATGCAGGGTTAATCTATATATGTATATGTATAAAACTCTTCCGTTACTGAGTGACTGACAGACAACGCACAGCCGAAACTACTGAACGCAAGAAGCTAAAATTTGGCATGTATGTTCCTTGGAGAGTGTAGGGGAGCACTAAGACAGGATATTTGGAAATTCCACCCCGTAGGGGGTGAAAAGGGTGTAGTACTATTCCACGCGGGCGAAGTCCGGGCAAAAGCTAGTGTTATATAAATTATGTCTTAAATTTTATGCGAATTAATAGAGGACCTCAACCTGAACACCGACCTAGTAGTGTCAACTTGATTCATGAATTACAATCTACTACATTACATAGAAACGAAAACATTTTTGGCGTGGAACGTTGTTAGACATTTCGATCGCTTTCGACAACCTGTGGTGACCAAATTAAAACTTAGTGGTGCTACTTATCTAGGTTGTATACGTTACGATGCGCAGGCGTATGCCGATCAGGCACATGTTTCTGGATTTAGCGAGGTCAAACCATTAAATAATCTACCCACAAATAAATATATGAACACTATCATTTGAGATATATTAGAGAAAGTGCTTTGCTAAGATAGTGAACACTCAGAATGCTTACAACAATTTGCATATTACGTAGTTTTTACTATAATAGATTATTTTAGTTTTTACTATAATACTGCATGGTTGAATGTGGCAAGGACAATATTTAATCTAAGAACTTATGTACCCATGTTCAGCAAATAAATAAATAATTATTTATTTATTCATTTTAACGCTCACTGTACAAAAACGCGCAGAAATGTATTAACGTAAGTCGTACTTACTACATGCATATTGCATGTTCTAGTGAACAGAATTAAATGAGACGTGGCTTAGATTTTCAGTTAATCACCAAGTTACCAAATAGCCATATAAACTGGGTAAACCGCGACATAATTATTCGTTATTTTGTTTTTAGTTTATGCCAGCATTAACAAACTGATGGACAAAGAGCCAAAATGTATTTTTGTTTTTTTACTGTAGACATGCTTTACAAATTAGTGCCCTTAACCTATTGAGTAGCGACACACCGGTGGCCAGAAACAATATATTTATAATTGTGTTAGGTATTCTAAGATTAATGCTTGAGTCCATGGTTCTTATCTCTTCGAAAGACCACGGAAATGTTGTTAATGAGCGAAGCACTGTAATAACGTCTATAATTAATTTCATTATCAAATCTTTGTTTTCTTCTAATAACATTTGTTGCGGACTGTGACAGTTTAGCAAACCTTTTTTTCTGTCTTTACGGTAGAAGTGTAGGTGCTAGCTGCTCAGGGAGTACAGTGGCTTCGAGTGCAGTGTGTTTAATATCAATATCAGTACCTTAAAATTTTTCGTATCATGTTATTTGCTAAAAGCGTTTACCCATCGCTTGTAAACGTTAAGATGCAAACTCGAATACAGTCGGGCGCTGTCCGGAGCTTAACCGAAAGCTACATCATAGCATATTCATTGAGCTGAAAGACACTCCAGCAGACAGACAGCTGCCAGCAACCTGCGGTTAATCCCGTTGTTTAGCTAACGAAGCGTCCTCTACGTACCACAGATCGATATCGTTCATTAGACCATGTTACAATGATAATTTTACAGTTTATTATAGAAAAATTGTGTTATCTGGTCAATACAACTTATTTATATTTCAGCATAGAAAACAAATCGATTAAGATTAGATTTGCTATTTATCTTACGACGGCGTTTTTAGACAATAAGCATTCAAGTTGCCAATCATCCTAAGTATACGGTCATGTTTGCAATGACCCACATAGCAGCTCGTATGATGCCGTAACTCTGTCTTACATTCCGAAAAATAAGAAGTTTGTAAAATTGTAACCCGACTACGGAAAAATATAATGAAGGACAAAAAAATCTATTGAAGTTGTCGATATTTTTACATTACTAACGTTTTAATTCAATTCAAATGCCGAATTCATTTCAGAACCGATATAATTTCTTAAAGACTTCATTCCCAAACTCAAAAGGCATTAATAACAATAGTGCACTACCACATTTGTGGCTCAATCATTAGGACCTAGTCACCAAGTGTAAATGTTTATTAACCTCTGGTATGCCGGAACGTGGATCTGCGCGAGACACAATGCTTTTTCTATTATGTCTGGTATTCTGGCATACAACAGGTTAAGGCAAACCAAAAGCCCAACCTCGTGGCATTTACTAGTAGTGAGAGATAAGCAAGCAATATCAGTCGTCCGTGGAGGTGCAGACGAATCAGAGAACATACTCGCTTGCTCTTCTGATGACATATAGTTGCTCGCCTTTTTGATGACGTGTGCATGGCTTCAGTCTATTGACTCATTTCGCCTTGTTCCTATAGTGCATCAACGCGAGCTCGCATGCTTAGAACACCGAGACCACTGCGGCCACATCTACGCTACCAAGAATACTCATTGCATTAATAGCGCCGGTGTAAGTTCGGTCTAAACGGATAGCCTAGCGGTTTAAGTAGTCGTCTCACCACCGCCATGGGTCGATCTGCACATATAGGACAAAAATTAGTTTGATCCTCAATTGATGTTTCGAGTCTGTGTTATTATTGCGTCCGTTTTTAGAGTTCGAAAAAACTCTTATACAGCAGCTTTGTCCGTCCGTCTGTCTGTTATACAACTTTCAACTCAAGAACCGTAAGAGCTAGAGACTAGCGGTCAACGCCATGCGACTCAGCATAGTCGATATACCCCCGAAATGACTATGACCTTTGACCTCTGACCTCAAGATCACGTGATACCATCTTTCAACTCAAGAACCGTTAGAGCTAGAGACTCGCGGTGAACGCCTTTCGACGCAGCATAGTCGATATACCCCCGAAATGACTATGACCTTTGACCTCTGACCTCAAGGTCACGTGATACTATTTTTTCGAACTCTAAGATTTACAGCAATTCATGGCAGTTTCTCACTTGTTTAATGTTAGTAAAGTTCCCAGAGATGTAGAATTTATTTCTAAAATCGCCTTTTTAAAGAGAGAATGGTATGTGGCAATTCACCTCTAAAGTTAATTTGTTTTCTGTACGTACCACGCCACGTCTTTACAATTGCATTCAGTGTTTTCCTTTGTCCGCAGGAAGAAAGTGCTCCTGAAATTTTTTACTTAAGAGCTTGGCAATTACATTAAATAGAACAAAGCGAAAATTTTTTCAGTAGTAGTGTAATAGTTTTAAAATTATGTAATAATAGTGTTTTAAAATAAACAACGCGATAATATTCGAATATAGTAGATTAATTTTAAAGAGAAAAAGGCGTAAGTGAATAATGTACGTATTTAACTATGGTAATGTCATTTCAAGTGTGATGGTACAGACGAAAATCGATTTAAGTGCATATTGGTTGATGATTTAATTGAATCAAAGAGCCAGCTTCGTTGGCTACCTCTTGATGTTCCTACGTAGCCAATTAATTGAATTGGCGGTCAACTTCAGCCTCGGTACTTTGACTTCACTTGTTAAGTGTCGACAGGTAACCGAGTTAGTTCCCTATGCCCTCAATATCTGAAGCAAGCGATCAATATTCAACATTTATAAGTAAACTAGATTTCGCCGTCTACTTCGCTCGCGTGTGAGTTTATTTTATTTTATTTTATTTTATTTTATTTTATTAAAAAGGAACATCAAACAGCAACATAACATAATAAAAACAACAGAATCAACTTAAAAATAGGTAGTAATGTAGCCCACGGCGATGTCCACAGATTACCATTCGATTAAAACTATAAGACGCTAGGAAAGCGAGCATACATGTACATATGACAATCTAAAAATAGAAACATAGTAAAACAATAATCAAAAATATATAACATTATGAAAAAAAGAATAAAAAGAAAAGAAAACTGTGTCGTTTCAAAAAAGTAGGTACAGTTATGAGTTTAGTGTCTCATAAACAAGTTTACGAAAACTTATCGCAGAGCATACAAATATGTCAATATGTTCAAAAGTGTCATTGTATGTATTGGCCATTCGACGTATTGGTGAACGCAGGCCCGTGTTAGTTCGACAAGTACCTACTGCAAAGAGTTTTCCTGAACGCACCAGCCGTCTGTGAATAGTTCTGGGTACTGCATAGCACAAAACATTATTTAAATCAATACAGTCAAAATAATTATGTACTATATTATACAATGTTACTGCCTCCAACTGAGAACGTCTAGAACTGAGAGCCAGAATACCGTATTTACTTAGCAACTGGCCATATGACAAATAGCATCCATGACATCTATAGTGCATCGCACGAAGAAATTTACGCTGGACGTTTTCTAACATGTCAATGTATTTGCCATAGTACGGGTTCCAGATGGAAACTGCGTACTCCAGCTGAGAACGCACTAAAGCTTTGTACAAACAGAGGTAGGAAGAGGTCCGCTTGAAATCGGTAGTTGATCGCATTATAAATCCGTACATCTGATATGCTTTATTTACAACATGTTCTACGTGCAAATCCAGGCAGAGTTTTGAATCAAGCTGTACACCGAGGTCACGTACAGAGCTCACTTTGGTTAATTTGTTACTACAAAGAGTATAAGCAAAGCTAAAAATATTCTTATTTTTAGTAAAATTCAGATAGTGGCACTTAGATATACTTAAGTTAGATTAGTAACAGTCCTTTCTTCTGGATGTCTTTAGCTGTTCTCCTGATAACGGGTCAGTCGATACGAAACGGAGCACTATGAAAAAAACACTTAGAAAATAGTCAACAAAAAATATCGCCTTCTCAAGCCTTCGGAACCCGGTGGAAAGTGGGAGTAGTAGGGTGGGAAACACCCAAGGTCAGTGAGAGTGGTCTGTGACCTTGACCTCAAGGTCTGTCACATTGACCCCTAAGGTCAGCAAACTTGATCGCAAGGTCGGTGACCTTGACCACAAGGTCGGTGACCTTGACCTCAAGTTTAGTGACCTTGACCTCAAGTTCAGTGACCTTGACCTCACGTTTAGTGCCCTTGACCTCACGTTTAGTGACCTTGACCTCAAGTTTAGTTACGTTGACCTCAAGTTTAGTTACGTTGACCTCAAGTTTAGTGACCCTGACCGCTTGTTTAGTGACCTTGACCTCAGGTTTAGTGATCTTGACCTCAGGTTTAGTTACCTTGACCCCAGGATTAGTGACCTTGACCTCAAGTTTAGTGACCTTGGCCCCAAGTTTAGTGACCTTGGCCTCAAGTTTAGTGACCTTGACCTCAAGTTTAGTGACCTTGACCTCAAATTTAGTGTCATTGACCGCAAAGTTAGTGACCTCGAGTTTTGTGACCTTGAACTCAAAAACTAATTGGAATAAACATCGTTTTTAGTAATGTGTCAACGGAGCACCGCTACGCGGGGCTCCTAATTGTGAGTATTCACAAAAAAAATAACCACGCAGGCTACAGCGCGGAGGGAGCTGAGCTCCCGCCGCCGCTTTCTAACCTAACCTATCTAAGTCAGAGTGCTAAGAGTTCGGGGAGTTCACCTTCCGAAAGAAATTCTGTCGTTGACCTCAAGTTCTGTTAACTTGCCTACAAGTTCAGGGTTAGAGTGTAGCAGAATGTGCAACTTTTTGGGCCTTGTCCTGTAGCGTCACCCGCGTATTGCAAAAAGACGAAAATATTTTCTACCGTTTCAAAAATTTGATAAATTTTGTATTTTGAGTATTCTATCGTATAGAGGAGTGAGAAATAACCATCTTTATCTCTTATAAATTTTTTGCTATATCTTATAGATTCACGCCAAAAGCGATTCAAAATTTTATCGTCGTATTAAAAACGCCGATTTTCTCACAAACTACTCAAATTAATTCTTGCGGAAAAAAATCTAAGTTATTTTTCCTCAGTGCCCCGTTTCGTACACTCCAACCCATATTCGCATATATACGTATTTACTTGGTTTTGCCCACGTCTTCGCTTGCGTAAATGTAGGTTAGGTTAGGTAGGTAACAGTCCTTTTCCTGGATGAAAGATCAATGTCCTTTTCTGTTCCCCTGACAACTTGTATGCGAAATTTCATGATAATCGGTCGAGTGATTAAAGCGTGAAAGCGTAACAAACAAACAAACTCACGTTCGCATTTATAATATTAGTTAGGATCTTCATATTTCATTTTACCGATTGCGCAGGTTTGTCCAGAACTAAATAATTAAACACGGCAGTGAAAAGCTTTTTACTATAATGTTAAATCCCAATAGAATATTAGTGTAATGACGATCGAAAGAGTCGAAACGAGTCGAAGTAAAGCGTGTGTGTAGTACCGCGTGCTCGGTATGTACGTTAGTTGAGAGAGTATTCACGTCAGCGAGCAAACGTACCATGGGTGTGCAATTAGTTTCCTTCCGCACACAGTTTCCAAAGGCTTTTATAGCCGTCGGAGTTTAAATCGTAAGCCTCACTGAGATTCGACTTGCATGAACACTGTACACGATCGTGGTTCATCTTTTTAGAACTTGTTTTATGCAATCCATTTTGATCTTAAACTGTTAGAAGAGTCAGTTGGTTGACGGTTGAATTTGCCTAAGCAGTAATAATAAATTTACCAAACTACTTCTTCTTCTTGAGTCGACGGTACAATAGTTTTAAATATGTCCTGTCCAATGTGTAGCCACGGCAATCGCATCAGCAGTTGCGTCTAGCATATAGTTCGGTTTAACCCTTATACATACATTTCCAGCTATATATTTAGAATTATAACAATATAGCTTTTCCCGCGGATTCGCTCGTGTAAAAGTAGGGTTAGTTTATGTTAGTAACAGCAGGTACTTCTATTTAATAAAATATAGCAAATGTTACTACGTAATAGAAGCACCGATAGCTCAGTGGGGAGACCAACAGATTGCAATGCAGAGGGTCTCGGGTTAGAACCCACGTCGCGCACCTCTGACTTTCGGAAGTTATATGACTTTTCGAAATTATGTGCGTATTGATTGACAATTATCGCTTGCTCCGTGCCTCGGAGAGCACGTTAAGCCGTCGGTCCCGTCTGCCATGAACATCTATGGCAGTCGTTATTGGGAGAGTGTCGACACAAAAGATCCCACTGGGTCGAAGTGTCGCCGGTCTGCACTGACTGGCCCCCACATAAGATAGATAGATACTATGTGTAAGATTTTTTATATTGGTTGAGTAGTTTTTGTGTTAAATGCTTACATACAAACAAAAAATCTAAAATTTCCTCTTTATAATATTAGTATAGATTGATTACGTGCATATGATATTTGCAAAAACATAAAAACACGTTCAAATTCGGTTTCATAACTCACAGTGCACGACCCGGGCTCAGATTTAATCTACAACTTAATTATTATTTCTGAAGTTTCGCCTGTAATTAATAACCGCAAACCGCAAATAAACCTCATCTGCCTGTCAGAACAAGTTAAGGCTCTTCCTTGGTATAACTTAATCAAATATTTCAAATAAATATATACTATGTATGTATGTCTCTTATGTGGGAGCCAGTCAGTGCTGACCGGCGACACTTCGACCCAGTGGGATCTTTTGTGTCGACACTCTCCCAATAACAACTACCATTACATAGATGTTCATGGCAGCCGGGACCGACGGCTTAACGTGCTCTCCGAGGCACGGAGCAGGCGATAATTGTCAATCAATACGCACATAATTTCGAAAAGTCATATAACTTCCGAAAGTCAGAGGTGCGCGACGTGGGTTCGAACCCGAGACCCTCTGCATTGCAGTCTGTTGGGCTCCCCACTGAGCTATCGCTGCTCCGTATAATAATAATAATAATTATATATACTATACTAGATTTTGCCCGCGACTTCACTCGCGTAAATGTAGGTTCGGTCAGTAACAGTTGTTTTTTCTGGATGAAAGGTACCCTATGTCCTTTTCTGTTCTGCTGACAACGTTTATGCAAAATTTCATGATGATCGGTCGAGTAGGGAAGGCGTGAAAGCGTAACAAACAAACTCACATTCATATTTATAATATTAAGTTAGACTTAGGGTACTTTTAAGAAAACTTCCATACAAAGTAATTTTATGAAACTGTAATAGGCTACCCTACACAACTATTGTCCGTCTTATTACAGGATTATTAATTAAATTTACCGAATGTCAGCGTAATACGGTTTTTTCTTTAAAACATGGATATCGGGCTATCACCTGATTGTCTTTAAGGGTTAGTGAGTACTGCAAGCCTTCAACGTTAAATCAAATTGGTTTGCCATAAAGGAATATTTATAGAGAAAATATTTCGGGGGTGTGTTGCTTTTGTAAGACAAAATAGGCTTTCGAAAATGCGGGCTTACATGAAAATTGTTTTGGACAGGAAAAATCGGGATATACCGTTTAAATCATTGTTGGCCATAGTGCATCTCATGAAAATTCCAAATATGGTTGGGATGATATGTTTTATTTATGAGATCCGGTGCCTAACGGCTTCAGTGTCGTATCAAAAGTTGTATTATAGAAATAACTTTGTTATTAGCTTTTTTGTGTGTACCTTGTTGAGTTTAATTAACAGTTGCACAAAGCTCTACACTATTAAATGCTATCAAAAACCAATTTGGAATTGTGTAAACAATACATATACATACAGGTGTCCCAGAATATGTGAATCAAATTGACCTTTCAAATGTGCAAAATAAAAAATATTATGACATATGTGTAAAAATAAAAATTAAACATTTTGGTGCAAAAAAATACACCAAAATAATGCTGCAATTTCAAAATAAAGTCGTACTTTTTTAAAAACTTTGATTTTTTTTATTCTTACACGAATATCATAACTTTTTTAGCAGATTTGCATGGTCCAAAAGAATCTCCCGTTACAATTTGATTCACATAATTTGGGATAACCTGTATATGTGACTGCAACAAACACGGCAGATTTGTTGTCATTTATTAAAGAATTCCGTTGTAAACCTATAACCGAAGATCTTCGTTAGAATATTACCAAATTAGAATGGGACCACCTCGAAATACTACGATGCGCTTCTAAACCATCCTACACAATAGTTAGTTTTTGTTCATTTTACATCAGCATAAAATGAGAACATCATCAATGTAGCCGAAGTCAATCAAATACTCATTATTAAGGATAACTCAAAAACTACTGGTCAGATCTTGATCAAAATTAAAATACACCAAATGGAAAGCACAAGCTTTCAAATAAAAATAATTATCAAAATCGGTTCATCTAGGAAAAGGTTCTGACGTAACACACAAAAAAACATACATTCGAATTGAGAAACGCCTCCTTTTTTTTATGTCGGTTAAAAATGTCATTTCATATAAGCAAATTAAGAATGCCTAGATAGCGCCGCGGGCAAGCAGTTGCCTCGCCGCTACCGCTGCGCAAAATGTTGTGGACTCGAATCCGATTAGTTATTTGTACGCTTCGCAAAATGATTATTCGGAGTAGTTTGGTAGATAATGTGATGTGAGTAGTAGAGCCTCGCTAATTTCAGCATGAATGGGCCGGCTCGACCAGGGAAGGACTACCCTCTCACAGAATATCGACGTGAAATAGCAGTATTCCTACTGTTGTATTTCGTTCGGTGAGTGAGAGCGCCGGAGGCCCGATCACCCTCTTCTCCCCTTCCACTCCTTCTCCTTCCCACTTCCTTTTTATCAGCTTCCTTTTCTAAAGGGTCGGCAACGCGCAAGTGATGCCTGTGGTGTTGCAGGCGTCCATAGGCTACAGTGACCACTTACCATCAGGTGGGCCATGTGCTTGTTTGCTACCTTAGTTATAAATAAAAAAAGAGTAAAAAAGTATATGTATATTTGTAAAGACTCCCGCGACTCGGCTTCAAACCAGCTGCGGAACATGACCCTTAAAAAGAAGAAACTTCCGATGTCTACTTTACACAATCACTAAATCGTAAGTTCATTCAACCTACAGTCCAAACTTCGCCCTAGGCAACTATTTATATAGGTAAACTTAGAAAACGAGACAGAAAATGTTCCAATGATACTGAGGCAAATATGCTTCTTTGACCCAGTTTTAGAGCAAAGACAAAACATGTTTTTGCGATGGTTCACAGAAGTCAATTGTTCAACCTAATAAATGTGTTTCGCTAAAGGGTTAATATACAAAGTGTTGCAATAAAGTGTGGTCATATAGTAAGTTTTTATAGTGAGCCTATAGCTAACGTAATATACTCAAATTTTATAAAACCTTCTACATACATAGTATTTGCTATTGAGAATTTCTTGGCAGAAAATCCAATAACACGTCCGACCAAATCGAACCCAAAACCATTAGCACAGCATTCGCATTCAGTAAAAAACATAGCATTTAATACTCACTTACAGGAAAGTGATTTTGGTAATCAAGAGGTATAAGATGGTAAATGCTGATGATATAATAATGATTATAATAATGATTTGGTTTAGCTGTACGTAACGACTCTTAAGGATATTGACGGCATGTCCTTACTTGTCCGCGATGACCAAGTAAAAAGCTAAATTACGGGTATTGACAACCCAACAAATCGTTTACTGTGTCCATTTAATCTTCATAAAAAATTATTTTACGTAAATACTTTTCTTATTGACCACAGAAAAATATTTTTTGAACTGCTTAAAATATTACTACGTATAAATAAAAATACATAATCAGCGGTATTTCATAAACAATATTTTTATGCTGCGATCATTTTGTGCAACTGTTTACACATTTTTTTTTAAGGAGAATCCATTTTTGGACGCGGAATAGGTAAAACAATGTTAAATTACACTGAAACTCATTCTTATCCGAGATATCTTCATCACGTAAAATCTTATAAATACGAGACGTCGAATTTAAAAATACTTATGACAAAATAAATTAATATTAGTTCCTATTTTACTCACCAGGGCGACAGAATTGTTGTTTTGTTGGAGCCATCGTAATATCGCACTGGCGGTGGTGAAGTCCGGTCGCGGAGGTGGCGGGACCGCGTGCTGGAGTGACGAGGCCAGTTGCTGGGCCAGCTCGAGGGCCCGGGCTCGGGCCGCGCGACCTGGCCCACTTGTTACGCCGCCAGAACTTGTCCCACCCGCCTCTGTAATATAGAAAAAGATAGTAAGGACAGCTGAACCTTTTAAGACGCGTCGCACACCAGTAGCCAGACACAACAGATTTCTAATTAAGTCTGGTAGGTATGCTAAGAGTTGGTAGATTAAAGATACAAAATTATTTTTAAATTAATCTACTGAGTCGCAGCGACACATCGGTGGCTAAACACAATTGATTTTTAATTATGCCTAGTATTCCAATACTTGACGTATTAAAAAATATTGAATAAATTTTAAATTAACCAATTGAGTCTCAACGGTACACCGGTGGCCAGACACAATATATTTTAATGATGTCTGGTATTCTAAGACTTGACAGATTAATAAAATCTATACTAATATTATAAAGCTGAAGAGTTTGTTTGTTTGTTTGTTTGTTTCGTTGAACGCACTAATCTCCGGAACTACTGGTTCGAATTGAAAAAATCTTTCAGTGTTGGATAGCCCATTTATCGAGGAAGCTAAGCTAAGCTATAGGCTATATAACATCACGCTACGGCCAATAGGAGCAGAGCATAAATGAAAAATGTTGCAAAAATGGGTAAATTTCTCTTATGCGAAGCAGACGAAGTTGCGCAGGTCAGCTAGTATTGAATAAATGTAAAATTAACTTATTGAGCAGCGGCACACCGGCTGCCAAACACAATAGGTTTTAAATTACATCTGGTTTCACGTACACAGACCTAACGACAGGCAAAACTTATAAAAAATTACAATTATAAATCACTTTTATAGTGTCGCGTTGCATAATTTATGTGACTGGTAATAGTAACTTTATGTAATTAATTAGATTATATAACGCTGTCACCTTTTTTAAAAGCTTGACATACGTTGCAATGGCCATGTGACCACGAGCAGTTATACTCGATTGAAAAGTCAAGCGTTAAAAAATCTAGTATGGTCGCATTAATTCCCGTTAACCATTACATAAAACAATTATAAAGGCAACAACTAATCAGACGTAAACAAAAGTGGCGAAATTTTAAAAACAAAAGTACATACATCAACTTTGAAGAAAAATGTTCTAGTTTTGGAACAAAAATGCTAATCAGGTGATATATTCACATATATCGGTTTAATATTCAATTAAGTTACATTTGAATGAGATATCTGCACTACATTAACATTAAGTACTCCTCCCAGGTTCGTAAAATTAAGTTCAATCGCTGAACGAGTGTCAACAAAGTACGCAAATTATTATGCATAATAAAATTAATAATTATTTTTAATTAGATTCCTATATCTCTTTCAGATAACAATACAAAAAACCATTGGTTCATATAATGTTTTGCCTATAAGGCAATGTTCGAAGGAAAGGCTCTCACGTCTGTGCGGGGCAACAGATGTCGCTGTTACGTTATGCTTAAAACGCGGCCAGGCCAATCGAAAAATAATTAATTTTATGAAAACTATAACAAATATCCGAATTCATTTATTATTAATTTAATCTTCATGGCTGGTTTAAAGCTCGGTAAAAATATAGTTTCGATAAAATTAGTATTTATTGGTATTTTAACAAAAAGGTCTGAATCGCGCTATCAACTTTTTCTCGGCGGTTAGTATATAAGGAGAGAGGCGCGGATGATTGTCGGAAGTGTATGTCTTCTGCTGTGTCGACACTTACTAGGCATTGATCGCTGCACAACGCAGTCGTATCTGCTTAGTAAGCTATCGTCACGCATTTCACGGTATAGTTTAACGATGTTAAACCGGCTGGCTTGTAGCGTGCGCCGACTCCCGCTCGCCCGGACCGGCCGGCCGCGTCGGTGAGGCTCGCGCACATTCCCTGACTGGCCCTTGCAGTACGCGTTGTTAGTCTAAACACCGGGTTTAGAAGTCGAGAACACTTCCACGTGCAGGCGTTGACCAACGTCACACGCCAGATTTTTGTTTTTAGCGGATCGAAGCAAGTGAAGCACAGCCACGATACAACTGTTTTCTGTATACCACCAGACACAATGCCAACCGGGTACGGCTACAAAACAGTATCAATATCGCGTATTAAATTTCAGAAAGGTACACTGTCATACGATACTCCACGAGCTTCAATACTGATTATATATCCACAATTAAACAAATATTTGTTCTGTCTGAGAACGTATCCTATCGAAGCATATTGCTTTCATATCTATGTTTTTTTTAATAATTGTTTAATTTTACTTGCATTTCACGAGTATTCATAATAATCCTCTAACTAAGGTAAATATAATGGATGGTAATCGAACCAACGATCTTTTGATTGTAAGTCTAAGTGCTTTATCATTTGCCTTATACCGCCACTAATCGAATGCATATCCAACCAATCTATTTTTTATTGTTATAAAAAATTTGGTACAAGTTTACACTACCAACATCAATAGTAATTTATTCTGATATAGCCGTATAGTTACCTACGTAACCTTTATCAAGACATTACTTCGACAATATAAATGCGCATTAGGTATGTATGAACCCAAAACAATGGTTTTTAGAACAATTATCTCTTTATACGTCCCCCAGTCTCACTGTTTATTCAGGTAAGTATCGCATAATAACTACTGAACAGATTTTGTAGCAGTTCTCACAATTTGGCTGTACCTTAACATAAGCCATATAGGTAGACCAACGAGTTAGTCTGGTTACTTTTCATGACCTCTTTGTTAGAACTTCTTTTCAATAATGAGTCGGTAGATGATCTACTTAAGAACTTCAGCAATGAGAACGAAGGCATATATAAAAATATGAATTCAAATTTTGAGTCATTAATCAACGTGTAGGCAGCATAAGCGGCACGACACAAATCTCTTCGAAATTACTCCACTCGCGCAAATTGCGCGGGACCGAGTGAATTGCATCCGCCTAGGAACAATAGCGCTTTTGCTTCGAGCAGAAAAATCTTCATCATTTTGCCCTTCGTTATATAACGGTGAGATATTTTCATACTACGTGGCGAGTCGGGCATATAATAAGAGCAAGTCTTTTATTTGCGGGTTTAAATAAACCCAACTCTTAATTAGCACATAAGCACCACACACATGCGGCACCGCATAAATTTCACTCTGGTTTTGTGTAATGCGAGTGTCACGGTTTAGACAATGTAAACAGGTATATAGGTAGCATTAGTAATTAAGTACAGTATGTATTGTACATACGCTGTGGTATCGTGGAGTCCGTGGTTTCGACATCGCCGTATAGCCGCTGAGCACAAACGTCCAACAGCCACCAGCAAGTCACATGTTCGGGTAAATGCCAACAACCCGGCATTGTGATCACACACCACCACAGTCATATAAACATTATCACTAATTATTAGTCAAACTTATTCCAGAGATTTTAATTTAACACGCCGTTATAGTTATTTAATAGTTGATCTAAATGGCACACTACTTTTCTATTAATAAGTTAGATGTATTTTTGTTTATCTCTTTAACGGGTACTTAGAAATAAAGAAAAATAACACTTACTAGATCTAATAGAAACACAAGTAAGTGTATGAATAAACAAACTATGTTTGAGTACCAGAAATCCGAATACAGAGTAATAACATGAGGGTTCGTCTGTCGGAGTCTGGTAGAACATTTTATTACCGACGTATAAATTACTAGCGACCCGGTTCGACTTCGCTCAAAGGCATTTTATGTTCTAACTGTGCTGCACTTTTAAAGTACGTTATAACTAGTCGCCTGATGTACGATATACTTGAAGACGAGGTCCTCGGCTCTAGTCATAAATACTTTCCTAGATAACAATATCTTAACTAATATTATAAATGCAAAAGTGAGTTTTATTATGTTTGTTACGCTTTTACGCCTTAACTAGTCAGCCGATCACTGGAGATTTAATTACGTTTTCATTTATAGTATAGAACAAACACCATGAAAAACTGATAAATCTAATATTATAAGCTTAACAGGCCATTATTTACGAAATGTATTGCTGTCCTAAAGTCAGCTCCTTTTCTTAATAAACTGTATTTTTTTAAAAACGTCGTCTATCCTTTTACAGTACGAATAACAAAAAATGTTATATCTATACATATAATAATGATATCACGGTAGCCTGCATCTATTCGGACTTAGTCAACAAAGAGCAATAAGAGAGGCAGCATTTACGGGTACCTACTTTTCATAATTTAGAGCAGAGGTTCCCAGACTTTTTTTCTCTTAAACCACTTTCGTGGACCCCCTGCAGCTACATTTCTACAATATTCCATATTCTTCCGTGGCATTCGTATTTATATTTGATCAAACCTCTACGGGCTGACTTTTTTTTGTCACTGGTGCTAAATATGGAATTTGCAAGTTTTTACAGGTAACAGTCACTGAGCTTCTTAAAATATTATCTGCCTACATTAATAGGTGAAGTCGAGCCAACATTTAAGTTCACTATCGAAAGCAAATAAATTTTCGTGTGGACGCCCGCTTACGAATCGTGAACCTCCATTTTTATTGTCACGCCAACGTAGACTCCCGTCTTGTCGCCCGTCGACCCTTGGGGGTCTACCTGGACCACTTTGGGTACTAAGGATTTAGAGTAAAGTACAAATAGAACCTGTTGAACATTGAAAATGCTCTAAGAGAAAGATCGCCAGCTATCCGGAGTAATTACCAAAGTTCCCTCGCAAAACAAAACTAAAAGCAAGTAGTTTTATAGACATTATAGTGAGAAAATTCAACAAGGCTACGTCTCGCTTGGTCATCTTATTATCAATATCAAACAGATATTAGACTAGAAACTGTATGGTAAATAATTAGATACTTTAGAATATAGAAGCTAGAAAACAAAATGATCTGAAATGATGAGATCGAATTAATAAAGCTGACTAAAATGTTCAAAATGAAATAGGTTTATTAGAATATCATTACATGTAAAATTGTTATAATTAAGTTAAAACCCAGCGGAGGAAGAAGACAACAGATTTAACGCAAATACATCCATCTGGTATGTGAATACCCGGGAGAAGCAAAAGCCTAAAAAATTAATTTTGTCGCCGCACCGTTCGACTGAGATTAAATTCCCTTGTTTGCCGTGGTTAAAAAAGTTCAAGGATTCATGATACACATATACAGGATGTCCGGTAATTAATGGATAACCTTTAAGTCCAATAGCAGAAATGAGGGCGAAAAAAATTATTAAAAGAATGTATCATACTTTTGACTGTCTATCTATTAGCATAATTAGTGTTTAATAATAAACCAACGAAAAACCAATGGAATTCATTAATTTATAGTCGTAGTGTATAAGAAAGTTAAATATGGTAATTAAAAATAAAACATATCAGGTAGATGTAAGGATAGATTCTTTTTCATATTTTTTTCTGAACGGCCATCAGTGTCTTATAGTAGATAAGACATTTCAAGGTTATCCATTAATTACCGGACACCCTGTGTATTTGCATACGTAATGCGAACTAATATTTATTATAACTACAAGTCTATAAACATTACTCGAACAACTATAACTAAGACTTGTGAATCATTTAATTTTTATGCTACAACGCCTTTTAATTCTGATCCTTTTTATTTCCATGAAAAAGAGAAGCACGAGACTTTCTGCAAACGTTTTCTTCTGTACTTCCGTACCTATCACATGTGATACTATCACTTTGGGGTTACATATAATATTAGCACATGATAATACTGACAAATATTTTAATGGATATTTTTAATAACAGTCAACTATCGTCGAGTTAATATTACTTAAACTTGCATTATCGCCGCGTAATCGGTACGGTGACAACAAGTAAAGTAATCTAAATAATAATTTGGTCACGTGTGAGAGAAGCTAGCGGTTCGCGAGCACACGAGCCAGCGCGTCGTCAGGACGTCCGCAGAGGCTGCGAGCGGGCGGCGGACTGGCGCCACAACCACCCCTGCTCAACAGTTTGCACCCTCTCCCGCGAAAATCTCACCCCTATTTCCTGCAAAGCCTCCAATTCGCCTGTTACGCGACAAACATAATTCATAAAATTATACGTATTTCGAATATAATCTACCTACATACATATACTTTTTCTGTATTATACCTCTAAAAGTAATTTATGACGTTCGTAGTTCTATAATTATATAGAAATGGTTCCCGTTCTACCGACAGCTATCTAAAGCGAAAGGATGAATAGTTTTTGCGGTAATCAAGTACCTATAACTCACTAGCAGACGTTTAAGATTACTGCTCTGCTCCTAGTATTTTACTAATTCAGATTCCTAAATTAGTACATACGTTAGCCCGTAACACGCTGGTATTCTGTTACTCGGCACCTGTACTAATACAAGGCAATTTTGTGCATTTTTCATTGAACAAACGAAAAAGAATAATTGAGCATGACGCACAGTTTTACATACAGCTACACATGCGTGTTGTTCCATATTTTTTTATACTACCCTACCGTAATGGCGAACAAGCGTCGCGCCTACCTTCAGGTAAGCGTAACCTAACCCTGTAATTTAGCAGTTGTTCTGATGACGGCGCAAGGGTTTAATGCAGGAATATGACAACATATCTAACCAAAGTTGTTTGGCTAGATATGTGGCCCGGGCAAGCTGAGACTATTTGACCGAAGTGTCAGCTTTAAGCGTCGGTACTGCTGGGACCTAGCTCTATTCAATTATTCATACCACTGTCAAAAAAGTTAACAATCGAGTAAAACATATATTTTAAAGAAACTGCCCCCATACTTGCTTTAGGCCACCTGTCCATTGTAGCAGAGCGAGGCTGGGGAGCGAAGAAACAGAGAAATATTAACCAATAGGATTAAGGTTTCTTCGCCTTCTATATATTCTATATGAAAATATATATTTTTTTATTTAGAGTTAATAGTATTTTTTTTGTATTTAATATAAACGTATATACAGTTGAAACTGAATATAACGACATCGTTTATAACGACAGATCGGTTATTACGACCAAATGGCAAGGTCCCGGCCGAATCCCTATATAAACAATTAGGTAATCATACCGCCTATAACAACATCGGATACAGCGACATATCGCTTAAAACGACGTAATTTTATCGATATTCATCGGCTTTAGCGACCAACCGATTTACTTGTTCCAACAAAACAAAACAATACAAACAATTTAGTTATAAAAATATTTACTTATTCCAACCTATGAAGAAATATTTTAAGCCAAGTACAGCTTATAGACTTAGTATATTTTATATAAGTGTTTTTAGAATAACATTTTTATTTCTTTATTCAACATTTTATTTGAAAACAAGTTCTTAACCATAACCTATAACCATACTACATAATTGTACATATTTAAAAGTTCCATACATACATATGACAAATTATCAATATGACTACATACTTGTGTATATTGCTTATAACAACTATCGGACATAATGTCAGTAGTTATATGGTCCCTTCAATGTCGTTATATCCAGTTTTAACTGTACCTATAAAATATTGATTAATTACTACTACTACTAACTAAACTAAAATGAATTTTATAAACTAAGTTTATACATGAAACTGAAACAACATTTTAATTGTAGTTAGTTTAAGTTGTGTATATTTCCTAATGGAGCACATTTTAAGCAATTTAAAAATACACTTCTGTAAGTTATAACAAAAAATTGTAAGCCTGATTTTATATAATATTTGGGTAACTATTTAAAGCCTTTTTATAAAGCAGATTAATATGAAATTTGGTGTGGGGATTATTGGAAGCCTTGGCAAAGATTAGCGACTTTAAATGAATTTCATAATACAAGCTAGCGTCTAATATGTACTTTAATTTAATACCACAAATGAGAAAATTCTTTTCATTAAAATATTATCAGATGTGTTTATAATCTGTCTCACTACTGGGTTCGGACTTCTTTTCAGTATGTGAAGGGTGGCTTAAGTCCACCACGGTGGCCCAGTGTAGGTTGGAAGACTACACAATTCTTCTGGAAATTTACGGAGAATCCTCAGGCTTTTGAGTTTTCTCACAATAGTGTCCTTCACCATTAAAGCTAATGATACTAAACTGTTTAATACTACTAATAATGTACTTAAAAATATGTTTGATCTGGATTTAAAGATGTAACTATATTATGTGAACAATGTTTTTATATACCACTCACATCTTCCCTTTTTTGATTTTCTTATTACAACGCCTTGCCTTAGCTATCAGTTACCTCTATATATCTAAGGTAAAAGTAACTTCTCTGTCTGTTTTAAGACTCTCGACATACTAGCAGTTAGGTACCTCCACATTGTACAACTTTAGTATTAACAATCTATCCTATTGATTAATTATCTTAAAATTGGCAGCTGGTGAGATGCCACACATTAAAAAACAATTGTGTCTTGTCATCAGCAGATAACTGCCACTCAAAAGGTTAAAAGTGTAGACACAGAGTCATATTTCATAGTTTGCTTAATTTACTATAAGAACACCACACATACAAGTATTCAAACCTCACAAATACAATTACTGAGGCATTCATTGCTTACACATACAGGCTTCAATGAGGCTGTAACAAGTTAATCTTACCAGCAAGTACTTATATATCTAATATAGTCTACCGATTAATAACTCTAGAGTCTATACAGCTACTAAAAATAATAACGCTTAAAACGACCCGCGAATCGTACCCAGGTCTTAATGATACGCATGTCAGTGACAGTTTACACCACTCGGTCAACGACTATTTATTAGTAGATTATCCCAGCTATGTTGTTAATATTATTGAAGCAAATAAAGACCTCAATACGCAATGAACCATAAAGTTATCGAAGTGAACGTTAGTTTTCTAACCTTTAGAAGCTCGCATAAAGTTCACACAATACAATTTTAAACTACTTTTAAACTTCACAAAATACATAAATACTGCTTACCGGCTATAATGCCATCCATCTGCTGTAAAGCAGCTTCTAATAACTTTGAGGGATCAGATTCTGGCGAAGTCGGATTATTATCGCCATCAACTTCAGTTGTTTTGCCCATTACACTTTCGAAGGTTCTATTATCTAAGACTAATTATATGCTAAGATAAATCCCGCAAACTTTTAAATAGGAAGAAAACAACTTTTTGTAATTATGGACTAAACTTGTAAAAAGTTAACTTTTTGTCAACAAAACTTTGACAGTTTATTACTTTCCTCACATATATACCTAATTATTGTCATGGCATGGCTGACATAAGAATTTTGTTTTTGGCATTGGCAACAATCAGAACAGCCTTGTTCTGGGCAAATAAATACTTATTTATATAAACTGTATTCAAAGTATTCTAAAGAAAATTAAAATTTAGCCACAAATGAAGTATTTTGAGTATATGAAGTTACACATTTATAGCAGTGTAAAGTTTGAAAAAGGTTTTCTGTATAAAGAAAGTATCGCTTCAAGCGACTTAAAGAATAAAAAGAATTAACTAGATCTTTAAGATCTAGTGTCATGAAGTACCAAGCGAGTCGCTCGGTTCTTTATGTCACTAGATCATACTTCATTATAATAATAATTACATCCCACGGGTGTTTTCGACGAGAAAATGAGATGAATCGGATGACTCTATTAAAAAAGGATGAGTACCTAAGCAGCATTAATTAAAAGTAAGCCACTGCTGCGTTAACTAGTCATATACCTATAATATTCTCTGGTATTAGGGCTTAAGTACCCAAAACCGATGAATAGCAGCGGTGCAACGTATGTTATGTTGCGCTGCTGTTTTAAGATAAATGCGCTCTCTTAGATTATACAGACGCGTGTATAATCATTAATCAATCATAGGCGCTATGCATGAAACATTTTACTTTAAATTGAAATCATTACCACGGATAAATACAGATAAGCAAGGTAAAGTCACATAGCAAGAAAAGTTTCTGTAAACTTGGTAAATTTTCTAACTAACTAAACTTATTTAAAGTTGAAAGTAATTAACCTTTGCTATTAATTTTCAAATGGAGTAGCCCAAATCTCTATTCATTACCAGTAATTAAAGCAAGAAGTCGTAGGTACATAATCAAACTCCTCCTTAAAGCTCTAATTTAAATGAAATCCTAGTACTAGAGTATGTAATGGATATTTAGCTGACATTTCAGTAGAAGAAGAATAGATGGGTGTAAAACAAGGACCGAAAAGTTACAAATCTTTTGCGGTTAAAAAATGGTCTAGTAACTTTGTCCACCCTAGCACTCTAAATCGGATGCTGCTTAGAGCATGATCTGAAAAATCATAATCCCTAAATTAATGCAACTACACATTCGAGGCGTTCGTAACGTCAGCAAAGAAGATGTTATAATATTACGCAGATGGACAATATTATTAGTTATTAATGCACAAAACTTAGTCGCCAAGCTACCACCAGGTAGTAAATACATATATATGATGCAGACCTATACTACTTAACCATAAAGCCTGCAAGAAAAATTCGGATAATTATATGTACACACTACACACGGCTACACATCAAGTTAGACACCCTATATACGTATAACTACGCTACATACAAAATAGAGAATTGTCGGCAAGGGACAGTGCATAGTGGTGTCGATGTAATGGTAAGGATAGAGCGTAACAAAAATATAACGCAATCTCTCGCACGATTCGCAGCGTTCAACTTCTAATAGTTCAAAGTCTGAACAGTCTAGGTTGATGTGTCGCTGTGTGTACCTGTTTTTTGAGTTGGTACTAAATAATATAATTCTAGCTTTCTGAATAACGTAGAACGAAACACCCTCATCGCAAATAACAGATTATCTATAACCTGGACTTACCGTCATATACCTAAGAGACTTCACGCTGGTGACTAGATGCTGTAGATGGTCATTCAACCAAGACGTTCAAACGTGTATCCTCTACTCTCGGATATATACATTTTGGACTTATTGACGGACATGTACAGCTATTGGCGGATAAAAATTATTACACGCCATTGATACGATCATAATATAGTTACTTACCTATTGTTCTTCATTTTGTTGTGTTTAGGAAACCGCAACTGTAACCTGATACTTTCCTTTCTATCTCATGAAAAAATATATTGAGTATTGAGAAATTCACTATATTAACATTTTATAAACCTTTTTTTTTTTTTTTTTTTTTTTTTTTTACGTGGGGGAATGCTTTGACGCATACCTCTCCGCGGGGCGACGGAGAGGTTATGTCGGGCTCACCGAGGGAGTAATACCCCGGTAATACCGACTAAACCTACCACGGTGTTCCTCGACATAACCATAGACGGCGGGGCCGCGCGAATCGCTTTCACATGCAATCGCGACCCCGCCGAGGTTTCGGCCCGCCGTGTGAAACGGCAGGCCACTGCATAATAGACCCTCTACTGTCCCCTTGTAGGGAGACAAAAACACGGCTCAGAGGCGCGCGTGGGAACACGCACGCCGCCTCTTGGACCTGGTGCTGATCGGGTGGCGGGCAGGCCCACGAAGCCCACCACCCCCAGGTCAAACCTCAGGGTGGCTGGAGGTCATCTCGCGCCCTCCGGCGCCCGGTTCTGCGGTTGGGGAGAGGGTTTAAGCGCTCCCTCTCCCGCTCCGCCGCCTCCTTGATGGACATGACTTCCTCACAGAAGGAGGCGACGGCGTTCCACGACGTCTCGCTCCGGACCATAGATTGAACCACGGCCGGGAGCGAGAGGGCAACCAAACCGACTGCCGCGATCAACTCACGGCGCTGCGATGCCCAGGCGGGGAATCCGTCAATGTGTGCAGCGCCGTGTCCTCAACAACGTCGCGGCAGTCGCCACAGTGGTGACAACCGGGCGTCTCTTGCCGACCTATGCGACACAGGAACTGGCCAAAACAACCATGACCAGTCATTACCTGTGTCAGCCGGAAGGTGAGGGCGCCATGCCGCCTCTCCAGCCACTCCTCAAAAACGGGACTTACCGCCACGATTGTGGCGTGCCCAGCACTAGGGTGCACAAGTCGATTTCTCCATTCTTCCACCAGGACCTGGCGGAGCTCGGACCGTGCCGCCTCTAGAGTGGGAGGAACATTTTATAAACCTACCTAATACCTACCCTAAATTATTTTTGTAGAATTTGGTGAGTTTTACTTCTTTAGTCGAAGATCCACTACTCGAAATTTTAATATGACCACACCTCACTGTTACACGCTACATAATTATCAGAAGATATAATCACAGATAACTATCGTTTTTGTGACTATTGTGTCTAAATGGCAGCTATCCGTATTTCAAGTGCTCTGCCTTTGCTCTATTCGTGCTAGAGTACGCATTTTATTCTAAAATATTTAACGCTTATGCTATTCCACCCTCTTGAAATGTAACGCAGCAGTGCCATCGTGTTTCAAAATGTAATGGAGTCCGAGATCTGCGTATCATCAACGTAACTAAAAGTAGACAATTTTATTGGACGATTACAAAACTTAGCATTAGTCTATTTAGAATCAGAGGTTCCCAGTCTTTTTTTCTCACAGACCACTTTAAAAATTTTGCAGGTTCTGTTGGGCATTCGTATTTATGAAGAAGTTCATGCAATTATTCTTTTTTATCAAATCTCTATGGAATGACCTTTTTTTTTCCTAGAAATCGGTAGGTTCGAGACCACTGGTACTGAATATGGAATATGCAAGTTTTTAGAAAAAACAGTCGCTGAGCTTCATAAAATATTATCTTCCTAAGTACATTGATTGGTGAAGTCAAGCCAACATTTTAGTTCTTCACTATCGAAAGCAAATATATTTTCGTGGACCCTCGCTTGCGAATTGTGGTCCTCATTTTTTTGGCACGCCAACGTAGACCCCGTTGAGTTTCCTGTGGACCCGTGGGGTCCACCTGGACCACTTTGGAAACTAATGATTTAGATTATTGCTTAATTGCTCTGGGTACAACTCCCTGGTAACCAGAAGTAAACTGACTAATTGACAACCATGTAGAGGAACCTGGTGTGATGTCTCTCCAACACAAAGGGAGGATCCTCCGACCAGGCTGGGTGATCATGCCAGGAGGGCCGCGGGCCGACGGTTGATGTCAGGACATGTATGTTATACAGTTACTGCTGTGTAAGCTTCGCGTACGTGATTCAGGTATGTATAACGAAGCGTGTAATTGGGTACATCGCCATCTCACGTCGTACGTCGTAAGTTTTTGGTCTACGTAGAGTCGTCACAATCATATTTGCTAAAATTTACATGCTAAAATGAATTCATCAGAAAATTACAAAATAATGTGCAGAATGAAATGCTGTGCTACATCAAACCAACTTAAATCCAGTCAACGCTCCCTTGGACGCAAAGCCTGAAAGCTTGCAGAAGAGTAAAAGACAATTTTGTTAGAGTGTCTGAAGTACTGTGAGAGGTGTGCATGAATGTTGTTTTTTTTTTTATTCTCTACATTTTTTCTGATTTAATGTAATTATCATAATATGCTATTTTATTTAGAGGATTTTATAATACTAGCTGTTAATTAATTAATTATTTCCTTGCGAAACGCTAACTTTTTCTAAAATAAAATAGTCTCCATTACTCCTTATAACATTAGCTGTCTGCCAGTGAAAGCCCGTCAAAATCGGTTCAGTCGTTTCAGAGATTAGCCGGAACAGACACAAAAATTAAAAAAATATATTTTGTATGTAATTACCGTATTTATTAGATTACTCCTGATTGCCATCACCCTACGCTCCCTTTCCTGCGCAGGTTTGCTTATTGCAGCGAAGATTTTACATTTAACATTTAACATGAAACATTTTACACGAGCAGCCTGTGGGTCAGGTATACCCAGACATCTGTCAGCGCGTTGCGCATCCAATATATCAATATCTTTAGAATGTTTTTGGGCCTGCCCCGATTTTAGAGTGCCTCCTGGCGTCTTTAGAGAAGCCAGATTGGAAGGATTCCATGCTATCATACGCAAGCGGGTCGCTTCTTTACTGAGCGGATTGAGGAGCAGCACCAATAGCATCCTAAAGAACATTGCGGATAAATACGACACTGTTCTTATGAGAAAATGTAATCCAAGTTTTAATTAACTAAATATAACATTTTTATTTGTTTCAGTTTATATAATATATGTAATTGTAACACAACAATGGACAGATTGAAATAAATATATATTATTATTGTTTCGGAATTTTAATTTCTTTTCATGTTTCACACAATACGAGTTTAGCCCGTTTGATCCCAACGAGTCACAGTGTGACAGTGACGTGCTGCTCCGGGGTGGGACCACATTTGGTAAATTTAATAAGCAAGATTTTTTTTTATTTATTTGTAAATTCTATATTAAAAGGTGCATGTCTACAGATTTTTTTTTATATTAAATTAATGTGGGTCCGCTGAAGAGCATACTCATTAGCAGGCCCACCAGGATAATTCCGTTACTGAACGCTTTTCAAATTCGTTTATGAAACCATAAAAATAAATATGGAATGTATACAAATCTACTCTACCTAGTTAATTTGATATTTAGTTTAGTCTATACCAATTTACGACCACTTTTAAATTTCCTACCGGAATATTAGAAAAGCGCCTGGTAAAAAGGTTATGGTATATATGGTAAAAAGTCTTCTTTAGGAGTAAGTGAGCGTAGTTTATTATCAGGGCGTTGGCGTGATATATTATGTTACAATTTAATAAGTAAATGAGATTATTTAACTGGTTGGTTTATTTTCATTATTTTTTTTTGTAATGATTTATTCAATAATCTTATGGAATACTATTTTACATTGATTCTATGTTCATTTATTTCAAGTAGACGTAATTATAGTCGAAAGTGTCTAAAAAAATACTAACAAACAACTGAAAACAAAGTCAACTATCCACATAATTCATAAATAAATCCTTGTCAATATTGGAACGCGTAAGGCGACATACGAGCATATAATGTTCTACTTATATCTTTGTTGTACACACAGAACTACATGATTTTAGAATTCCGAACCTTCAAAAAAAATAATTAATAATAACGTTTACCGAGAAAACACTTTTATTTCTTCCATACACACAGAAAGTCTTTTTCTACGCTTCATGTTGACAAATAAACACGAATAAGTACTAGTTAAGATACAAGATTGAGAATGATTTTTTTATGAAAATATGGGTAATTAACGCCCTGATAGAAAACTACACTTACTCCTAAAAAAGACTTTGCCATAACCTTTTTACCAGGCGCTTCTCTTATATTCCGGAAATAAATTTAAATGGTCGTTTAATGGTATAGACTAAACTAAATATAAAATTGACTAGAGTAGATTTGTATACATTTAATATACATTTTTATGATATCATAAACGAATTTGAAAAGCCTTCAGTAACGCCATTATCCTGGTGGGCCTGCCGATGAGTATGCTCTCCAGCGAACCTATATTGATTTAATTTTTACAACGAAACTATATAAACTTTTTTTAATTGAGTATGCAATTATATACATAAAACATTTAAAAAACCTGCTTATAAATTTACCAAGCTTAAGGTGGTCCCACCCCGGAGCAGCACGTCTACGGTAGCCTTTTACCACCAGGCGGGCTAAAGCTAAAGTAAACGCTTGTTCATCACCTTACACTAGCGTTAATTGGGCGGGCGCGTTCGTCTGCTTGACCAACACCGACGTGCGGTTTAACACGCATCCCGCGTCTATCGCGGATATGGCCTCTAGTAACGGGCATAATTAGTACAGAAAAAAAAATGGGTTTATCCAATTATTGTTACTTATTCCTAATTTAAACTCACCTTGTAGATTAAAACAACAATTGATTTTAGTAAGGATATAATTTAAATAAGTAGTCCAAGTGAATGTCATAGTTTATTAATATTTCATTAGACCCTTTACCAAATTATAATAAAGTAAATAAATAGAACTACATACTTGGTAATAAGTACCATTTGTTTATAATGCTAAATCTTCATAACGCGACGACAAGAACAATTTATATCAACTGCAAATAAACCTTTTTTATAAAAACAAGCAAAACAGCCACATTGTAAATATGTATCCTTCTACACGTAAATAAATAACATTATATTTTTCCTTGTTATAGATAATATATATTTCAGATATTAATATATACATATATATTGTGCCGATTTAAATATGTACACATCAAAAGTTAAATTTTAAATACATGATATTTGATAATGTAGTCATTTTAAAGTATTGATCTAAGGCACAATCTGCTACAATTTGATATAGTATCTATCACTCGTGATTCCAACTGGTTCCCCGTAAGTAGTAACTCTATTATATATTAGTATAGCTCCATATTATTCTTAACATTGATACGATAAAGTAACACAAAATATCAACGACGATTTCAATCTGCTTACGGTTACTAATTGCTT
This sequence comes from Catocala fraxini, assembly GCA_930367265.1. Classification (NCBI taxonomy): domain Eukaryota; kingdom Metazoa; phylum Arthropoda; class Insecta; order Lepidoptera; family Erebidae; genus Catocala; species Catocala fraxini. The sequence continues at coordinate 1,734,293 of OV884027.1, forward strand.
TCAACCATGTTATTTTTTCTATCTTACATTACATTCATAACAACTTAAAATAAAATTATAATGTTGGTAAGCTGTGTTTTGGTATTAAGGTGAGGATCGCTACACTAAATATTCTGTTTTTATTATTACAAGTGTTGTGTATATATTATAGTGGTCATTTAAGAATCAATCCAATTTTATCAGACATTACTAAGTAATGCTGATAATATTTTAAAGTAGGCGTTAATCATTTTTCAATACGACAAGTCAATTTCGCGCGGGAAATATCCCTAAGTTGTTATTTTAAAAATACTGTTTGCGTCTATAAATTTGCTGAAAAAATGTAAAGTTAACAACTCTAACACAATTTCGAATACTTTAACGTTTAGATTTTTATTACTACCACACAAAAAAATAAAATATTTTCTTCAAACTGCAACAATCAACAATGTTCTTGTTACATTGCAAATAAATCAAATGAGGCATCTTCAAGTACATATAATTTCACGTACCTCAGTTTGATTTTGTTTGCAATGCTAACATTAATATAATAGAAGTTAAATAAATACAACTACATCTTTAAACCTCTGCATTCTGAAAACATTTTATACTTAATTATTCTAAAATCTATAAAATATATTACTCTATTAAATATTAAAGGCAATATCTATCATTAGATATGGACGGATTAAGTAAAGGCGCCCAACGGGGGTTACCGATTAATAATATTAATAGCTCTTACTTTAAACTACACTTACAATTGTATTATCATTAATTGCGGCGCGACGGGACCAATATATAATGTATATATATAATAAAACACTCAATGCTTTACATAACCAACAATTGAAACAGCGTAATAATATAAGAATCTCTATAAATAAATATGTGTTGCTGATTTCAGGTAACTCACTATGTCCGTGCAACTCACGGACGGACTACCGCGTGTACCGCGTGTACCGCGTGTACCGCGTGTACCGCGTGTATCGCGTGTTCCACGTGCGCCGACTGCTAACCTAACACCAATGCAATAACAAAACAATATAAACTTCGTTGGTAAACATAATTTCAGTTCCATCTAAGTCAATTTAGCAAACTTATCAGGCAAGACCACAACCGATATTAAGTACTTAATAACTACAGGAATGTAAATCTCAGGTTAAAACAAAGGAATGGAACGGATTCACCAATGTGAAGTGCAAACACTTAGAAGTAACGCACCTAAACATACGAATTAACAACTACTCCATACTTGAAACTGATTAGACCCACTGCTCACTAAACACATGAGCCAGTGCGAACTTAAGCTCACTTGACATTACACTTATTCGTATATATCTGATCAGGAAAATATATTTCATTACATTAAATTTTTAGTAGTACTTGCTACGTAAAATGATGATAAAATCGTTCACCATAAAGTTGAGCATTTTTCTTAACATAATCTATAAGCTATTTTGATTAACACATTACAAGTAACAAAGCAAGTGTTGCTAATCTATATGTCTGCTCGGATTTACTTTGACAACTAATAAGGACAATTTATCTTTACAGGCACCAATAAAAGCACACGCACGCACTTTCTGTGAAGTATACCACTATATGGATCGTGAACAATGATATTATGCTTTTGTGCGAGTACAAGACCCACCATGCTCCTGGTTGAGCTTGATTGAGCAAGTGCGCTGGTATAGCCACTCGGTATACACTGTATAATATTTATTAGCTAAGTTACTTCAGTTACTATTGCTGGTAATGGAACTCAAAACAGAAAGTGCTCATTGCCTATCAACATAATAGATTGACTTTTTAAGTACTTAAGGAAATTGTATAATTCTAAGAAAGTATAATTTTAAGTTTTAGAAAAAATAAATAATAACAACAAAATAATTTAACTTGTACATTAAGTATTAGTCGTGGACTCGCATCACATGCATCTATATAAAGGAAACATAAATAAAAACGGAATGTAGAATTCATAATTCCTGTCTGTACACAATCACAATAATTAAATAATCACGGATTATTATAGGCTTTGCCTTTCTATAACTTCTCAACAGCGAAATGTAAAAATATATATATTAATTTGTACACTCTTCACCATAAGTTTTAATAAACATTTGTATAATTCGCTATCGCACCAAAATACTCTAAGTACATTTGAAATGACCCTAATGCACGCCTATGTTACACCATACAGTTAAGTACCGCAAGACAAACAATAAATAAAATATTTTCAAGACAATTTGAGTAGGTAGTAATTGATTCCCCACCAAAGACTGTAATGTTCGATCAATCTCATTGAATGGAATGTATATGTCTTAATTTGGAATGTTATATTCGTTAGTGCTGAACTTCAGCTTAATTTATAAGTCTTATTACAACTCAAATTATTAAGTAAACACGACCTCGTATTCAATTTTAAATAACATCTCTTCCTATCCCTTTTCATTTAAGTACTAAAATATCCATATAAATATCTTCGCACATTTAACTATTAATAATCCCTAAATATACCTTGACATAATTTGCACTTTTAAAATATAAAAATAGCTTCGGGGGGACGTTCAGCATATAGCATATTCGAAGCACTTCAACATACAGTGCCTGATCTAAATTAGGAGCACAGTTACATGAAGAAATAAAATGGACTGCAGACAATAACGAGAACCGAACGGTAAAATTAAATATTACAATAAATAAAAGTGAAGTATCTTCGAAGTGCTTACGGAGTATGCACACATAGCATACGAGAAGTGCATGATCAAACGAAAAGTCAGTGATCGAACGGCCCCCCTGCGAACAGTCATTGATGGCTCTTGCTGAGTAGGTGGGAGTTGAACTCGTAGACGTTGCAGCACTGCTCGCCGCAGATGTTGCACTTCCAGGGGTTGGAGTCGCAGTGGCAGCCCTTGTGCAGGAAGTACAGCGTGGAGTCGGGGAACGTGATGGAACAGAACGAGCACACCAGCGACGCCGGCAGCAGCGCCGCGTCGCCGTGCGTGGACGTGATGACGCCGCCCTCCGACGGCGACGCGCGGGGGGCCTGCAACGTACACCGCTACGTTAACTCTGTGCTTATACCGTGTTTATATTCTGCCGTCATATGGGAAAAGACGAGCATACCAAAAAAATATTGTTTTAAATAATATACTGGCTGATGCGTCTTTTTTTACTGATTCCAAATAGGTAAAAATCTTAAAATCGAAAAAAGAATGTTGATACGTTTTTTTTACCTTATGATGGCAGTATTAAACTAAAATATTCGACTAAATAGAAATGAGGTGTTATTGATTCGACATAACAATAACATACACTAGAGCCGCGAGCCCGGCCGCGAGCAGAGATGCGCCGGCGCAGGTCTTCTCGGAGTAAACTCTTCAGGGGTGATACCTTGATCAGAGAGGACAGGCTCGATGACACGCCGCGCTTGTCGCCCCCGTTAGTCTCACCGTCCCGCATTTCATTGTTGCCAGACTCATCTTGAGCGTTGGGTTCCTACGAAAAAAGACTCTTTTATTCGTAATCGAATTGGTAAATCGCTCTAATATATTTTTTTGCATCATGAAGGTAATTTGAAAATAATATTCATTGATTAATAATTATTTAGTAACGTATTAAGTACAAAGATTTAAACAACGGACACAAACTATTAGTGGATCATATTATATTATACATTTTTGTCCCGTGTGGGGATCGAAGCCGCAACACTTGTCGGATTGGCAGTGACGAGGTGGCCACTTAAACTACTATGCCATTTGTGTAGTCATATATTATAGAATACGCAGTACAGGCATAAAGAACACCTTAAGACTGCGCCGAGCGTAAGACAGATAATGACAGAGCTCGTGCGGCGCTTATCCAAATCAGCGCGCGGCCGCCATAGTCAAATTGTATGGAGGATTTGAAGTGCTTTTTAGATAAATATGTATCTTTATTGTAAACCAATAACTTAAATATTTGGGACGGACTAATTGTAATATAACTATTTATGTTTCGTTTAAGCTGTAAAATAGGATAGATTTCTACTGTTATAATCTAAAAATCACGTAACACGAGCTTACGTTTTTGCATTTTTCGTGCAAATTTACGTAATTTGGTAGGCGAAAATATTGATTATTTTAAGTTTTTTACATGGAGTAATTATAAACACATTCATTGTTAAATAATGTAAATGTATATTTTATATTTGTATTAAACAAAAAGTGTTGATTTTATTCACTTAACTGTGATCGCCTGTTTTGGCACATTTCGCACGGTGCAGTCTTAAGGGCCGACGCACATTTGACGAGTGGCAGCGCAGGGAATTTCCATAACCAAACCATTATCGACTTTGCGAGTATTGAAATAATGTCGAAAATCAATGAACAAAACTATTAGTCAGCGAGCGCATTGAAGCGACTAGCGGCGAGAGGTAGCAAACAGTAACGTGTAGTATTTCAACGCTAGCAGAGTCGATAATGGCTTGGCAGGGAAAAATGCTCTGCGCTGGCCCTCGATGTATGCGCGCCGGCCCTAAAAGAAAGCGTCGTAATCTGCCGCGTTGGAGATAGTATGTAGTACAAAAATAAATGACTGAATGATCAAGAAAGGTTGTCTCCGCCATGATTTCCCACCACTGAAGCCACGTGCATAACATCGCCAGCACGACCAATCGATCAACCTTAATCTATCAATTCTAAGAAGTTGAAATTATTCAATTATAATCTGTGGCAACGAATTCATAATATTCGGTTACGGCACAAACAAGTATCGAATATTTCTTTTTATTTTTTAGCACATATCATTAGCGTATCTGGGGTTATTTTCAAGGTGAGCCTCGTCCCCTAAATAGCGAGGAGATAATATTATTGATTTAGTTTTTTTATTTTAATCGGAGACGGATCACCTGACCTCCCCTTATATAAGCAAATCGCAGATGCACATATATTAATAATATCAGCCCCGTATTAAACTGTCACATTGCTAGGCACAGTTTAACACTCAGTGTGAAAAGGGTTAGGACATAGTTCACCATGCTAACCCAATGTGGGTTCAGACTTCACAAATATTGTAAATATACATAACTTGTAAATATTACCTGTTTGATGGGTATAAGAGTGATGGACGGAGTGATGTTGGTGGGCATGCCGGCTGATAAGGAGCTGCTGGCGATTGCACTGTCACCTGATTGTGGTGAGCTGGGACCTTCGCCATTCATACGCGATTCTGAAGCAATCATTTAAATTGATGTATAGAAAAACTAATACTTATATCTTTAATTCATTTATTGCTATCATATTTGTGATCAAATATGATTATGCATATTATATAATTGCAAAATGCATAATACAGATCGAAAGTGAGCTATATTATTTAAAAAAATAAAATATATTACAAAGACAACTGTCGAACTGAACTGAAACTGGAATAATTCCTGTGTCGCGACACAGGAATTACTCCTAGTGCGAGAGTTGTATTTACAAACATGCAAACAACAGACACAAAGAACATCCAAGACTGGGAACAACCATTTATAGATCACACAAATGTATGTTTCGTGTAGGATTCGAAACCATAACACTCGGCGCAGTGGCAGTAAAGAAACGGACGACCACTTAACACGTTGCCTGTTCCCATACAAAAATATTTGACCACCTCATATTATGTCCAACACTGCTTTTGTAATATTTTGTCTCAAATTGACAAAACAAAAACATACTTTCAATAATTAAATAAAAAAATAATCAAATTGCCCGGATTTCTTAATTTTTTGCGGTGTACCGTATTCAGTACACCGACTTGTCGGGTTCAATCTGTGTGTACACTTAGTGTGTACCACGCACTTATAAACGGATAAATAAAAAAAAAACTGTTATTCTTTAGGCTGTATGGACTGAAAGCCTTTGCCTGTCCATAATGAAATAATTTTAAATAATTTATGTGAATTTATGACTGAAGAAATGACACAACGTCTTGAAACATTCAATTTACTTCCGAGTTGCCGCCATCGAGTGAAAAAAAAGAAGAAAAGAATTCATGTTTTTTTGTTTTTTCTATTGTCTAATGTCCTGTCCATAAGTCCTGTCTAGTAGAGCAACCTAACTCATAAGTCCACGAAGTTAGAGCACATTGAAATGAAAAGGAGCCGTGTACTGTTACCGATACACGGACGTGGCAGAACTACGCGGTTTGTGCCGTTTTCGGTACACTGGAGAGTTAACGTGTTAAACTACTACGCCATCCGTGTAGTCGAGATTTTATCGACATCTTTAGAATAAATCGATATCAAATATAGTAAATAAGAAATAAATTACTTTGGTTTTTACCTGAATTGCCTAAATGATTTTGTCCCGGCGAAAACGTTTCATTATTGTCGGCCATGGAGATCTCGACGTGCGGTGTCAAGTAGTGCATGGGTGGTGTGGCGTTGTCCACGGAGCGCGCGCCGTTGCTGTCGCCGCTGTCGGAGTACGTGGCGGCCACCGACACCGACAGGCTGGAGCCCAGCGCGCCCAGCGCGGACAGCGCGCCCGGGTCCATCGTGCCGTCCGCGTACGCCGCGTTGGCGATACCTGCAGCCAGCAGAGATACGGAAGAGTTGCTGCCTGGACCAGGGTTGTCCAAATCTATTCCATGTCTGCGAATATGTTAGAAGTATGCTGTCATTTCTAAAGATATAATGCTGTTTGTTTATTTATCAGAACTTGTTCTATCTTCAGTATCTTCTAAAAGTATACGGTAATTTGTAAATTACAACAATGAGAAAAGCTAGCCAAGGCAATCGGTTACGTCCTATAACGATTCGTGACGCCAACGCGTTACGCCTGTTATAAGAAATATTGTTTAAATGAACGGATGGAATTACCTGTTAAAGAAGTGAACCCTTAGACTTTTCATGGTGGGAGCACGATAACTACACAGGGGGCAAGTTTTAACGAGGTCATGCTGTCCAACGTGTTCGTTCTGGAAGTGTGCGCGCATGGCAATTTGGCGCTGGAATCCTCTGTTGCATATTGGGCAATGATACGGCAAGCTCTTGGTGTGAGTTGTGAAATGTTCTGCCAAATGATCTTTCCTGAAGAATCTCTTCTGACAAACGCGGCACTCGTAGGGTTTGACCCCAGTGTGCCGCATTTTATGTCGACGCATATTGGCGCCATTTGAAAATTTCATATTGCATACATCACACTCAAACAATTTTCTGTGGGGCCGGGGATCAGCGTTCTGTGCAGCAGCCACGTTGTTATTGTCCGGTGAACATTGAGCCATGTGGGTGGTCAAAGCGCGACTACTTAATGTACTAAAACTATTGCATGTGGTACATTTTAGTAATGTACCACCTCTTTTTGGAGTTTCTTTACTATTGGTGGCCACCTGAAAAGAATATATTATACACAAATCAAACAAAGCCAACATTCATACCAATCAAGTTTAAAGATAATAATAATACGAGCTTACACCTCTATATGTATCTGATGAATAATAATTTACATTATATAACTCTTGACAACCTGAACAATATGAAAATTTGTTGTTCTTGTATTGAAATAGAATGGAATTGCATTTATTTTCCCAATGTAGTGTTGAGTCTTAGTTGTGCCATCTATTATCTTTAATTACAATTATCCTTTGCTTTGTATGTCTACAGCCATTTTAATAAATATGTTATCACTATTAAAACGCATTATTTATAAAACAAAACCATTATTGTAAATGCGTGATTAGATAAATAAGTAAATATGTGTTTTTGGGAGACAGCAAATGTAATTTCTTCGTAATATGCGCTATGTACATGGTCCTTTAGCCAGCTACTTTCAGCTTGCTTTCTACTGTGCACTATTGCAGACTCATATTGCTGCTCAATATTAATTTGGATCCCCGCCAAAGAAACTTTCTGTTAAAGCCAACTGTTGTTGCTGTTAGTTTTGCTTTATTTATTGTTGTTGAATCATCTTTGTAAGCTGTATCGCACCAACTCCAATTGGTTACATTTGATTGGGAGCTTAATTACAATTCAAAAACAATATTTTATTTCTTGTTTAACCGGTCGTAGGCCGGTGGCTCGCATGCGAGCCACCGGCCTACGACGGGTACAAATCTGCCGGCTGGTATGCGAGCCGGCGGTATACGACCGGTTAATGTGTTTAAAACCTCTTTGATTTAAGAAAATAGTATAAATGTATGATATTATGCATTACATTTGCAAAATAGTTTTATAACCACTTGAACTGATGAGCAGGTCTATTAATTGTCTCTGAAATTCATTGGAACCCACAATTCAAATTGTTTACCAACTGTGGGTATATGAGATTATACATTACATACTACATTAAAAAACAGTTGAATTGAGAAACTATGCCAATAGTCTAAATCTATTGGCAAGATGTGTGATTGCCTTATTAGATAAACATGTTTCATTACAACATATTTGTATTATTTACTAAATGACTGACGTAGATAAAACAATATGCTATATGATTTCTCCAAAGCCTTCGCTCAGGTATTGAGTGATGGGATTATATTGAGATAATAAATAACTCCAAGTATATTTCTGGCTAGTATCATCATTCATCACATATTACTGTTAGTAATTAATAAAAATATTAGTTGTAAAGTTCTTATATGATTACTCTAAATGTCATTGAAAATTGATTACATTACAATTAATATAAAAACAAATAAATATGTAATATATTCAATATAAATGATGAAATCTGATAAATAAGCTTGAATTTGTTGAATTGGAATGTGTGAAAAATAATAGTCAGACAAGAATGTGATGTTTGAATTGACAATGGTATAACATCCTCAACTCAAATACACATTTCCAGTTAAGACATGGATCTAAGTTAAAATTAGGTCATCACTTAAAATTCGTCAATCAGTTGCTTAGACCTTGTACTTATAGCAAAATACATAATATTGCAAGTAATAGACAAATCATGGTTATTATTGTATGTAATCTATATATGACAACATATATGTAAGCACAAATGACAAATAAGGCATTAATCTGCCCTATTGCCTAAAATACCTCGCTTCAATCTTAGTGAAATATACATACATATAGCATTTTAAGAAAAGTCCCTTTTAAATTAATGCTTGCAATTGTGAGTTTTAGTAAGTATGTGCAATGTATTATTAAGTGTATAGATAGGATTCTCACTGCAGATCTAAAAACTATATCTACTACAGTGATACAAGTATGATAATTTTGTCCTTGGTGCAAGTTTATTAATATAAGGCATGCATTGAAATTAAACTACTACTATATACAGATTTTATCACATTGTTTATTTGACACTTTATTACATAATTTTGAAAAACTGTTACACTACTACTACTACTACTAAACTTTATTAATTTTTAAGCTAATTGAATTATTATTCGTATATATTATATTATATTATTCATATATATAGTCCGTATATAGTAGTTTAATTTCAATTAATAATATTCACGTGACCAGAAGACAATATTATAAGGCATGCAAATATCTAATGAAAAGTTACAATTTACATGCCATCTCGTTTGTCAGACAAAACAATTCTGAATTTGAAAAATCATTAAAAAATTGAATTTGATATGCACATAATCCAAAAATAAAAAAATCGTTTTGACTTACTCTAGAAATATACATATTAGTAAATACAGAAGCAGGAAGGAGTATATCACACAACAAAATATTACATTATCCAGAACCGTAATGTACCTATTCTAAAACCATCAATATCATTCAATTATTTTCTGTTGCAATAACTTAACTAATGTAATTTAATGGAACAAGTTACAAGATAGAAATGTCTTAATGATATCTATTAGCACATCATCTTGAGTCATAATAACATTTCTGAAAACTAAAGTGTGAGCACATTTAGTAGACAGTTATTTGTTATTAAAACAGATTTGCTAAACTCAACTTTTTTAGGTATTACGAGGCTTAGACTGAACAGTGATCTAATATGATATAGGAAAATTATGATGATTTCTAGTAGATTAAATATAAGATATAAACCAACAGGACATTAAACATAAGTGATATCCTAAAATCTTTACCATAATGCCATTTATTAGTAAAATAATCTAAACAAGTATAAGTAAATAAATGAAAATGTGATGCTAAACTGGCACTGATCTGAGTAAAGACATTATTCTCGTGGACTAGATATTAGATGAACTTGAATCTTTACATATTATAAAAGTTTACAAACCGGTTCATTTTTGACTGCAGATAAATTCGGCGACACGGTGCCGGAGTCGGCCTCTGTTTCCCCTTTTAATGACATCACATTACCCTGGACGTAGACTTACTGGTCATCACTCTCCCGCGTTTCAAGACTACGAAAACATAAACACATCAAAACGAACCCAATCAACGTTAAATAAACGCCATATAACACATTTAACACTTATATATGCCCTTAAAACCTAAAAACACAAAACAACTTGTTTCTCATAAGAATGGCGAGGTGACCCATTTACGAAAACATACGAATTATCTTCTCGCGATATAATACTTATTAAACACTATCTATAATTTATGTATCTAAATCAATGCTTTAAGTATAATCCGCGAAGTTAAGTTGTAATGGAACACTGTAATAAATCACAAACTCACGTTAGCTTGATACGTCGACAACCAGAACAGCGGTATTTTAGGGAGAGATCGCTATGTGGCCTAATTCAATGCTTGAGTTCGATGCACAAAATACGTGTTACGCGTATAACTGTAAATACATAAATAAGCAAATCCTCGTTTTATTTGTGTAGTTACGGCTTTTAACTACAGTGCTACCTATTTATTATGCTATAAGAATGAGTTTCATATGTGAAATTAAAAACTATTTAACCAAATCCATTTTGATAAAAAACCGAACACCTGTAAAGTGTTTTTTATTCGTGATCGTTATTATTTAATGTGGCAACACATTTTCATGACGTCAGTACATTATTATCTCAGCGCAACACGTACCTACTTTGTACTATAACATAAAAATTAAAATTATGTTTTTTATTTTAATATTTTAAGTAGGTACAATTTATTTATATTATATTTTTAAATTTTTGTTTGTTAATATTTGATTATTTTGAAAAAGTTTCTACAGCTGATTACTTTTTTGTCACTAAACAGAACTATGGCCTGATGTATTAAAACATATCAATAATTTTTTCACAATATTTAGTACAAAGTTAAATGAAATAAATATATTTAAATAAACAGGGCGAACACACAAACTTGCACAATAGGTAAAGTCGAGTCTAAAACCTCAATCTTAATAAACGACAAACGTCAACCTTTGTAAACAATCAAGTTATCGTCGTAGTTTATCAAGATATATCACACACAGCTAATAAAAGCTGCATCAGCAGGGTTTTGTTTAGTCGTAGGCCGTTTAATAAGTTCGATAAACAATTACAAATTTAGAGCCGAATTACTTGGATTTAACTTTGAACAAAAATGTTAACTTAGCGTTTTGCCGCTATTAAATACGTAAAAGTATAAGTGTAGCCATATGTAAAAACATGTACTTAGAAGTGTCCCGTTATAGAAATAAATGATGATATTATCAAGTTATAAACAGAAAGCACTCATTGTGTGGTACTAGTGATTTGCAATGACTTAATTTCATGATGATTTCGATGAAAATCATATAAAATTTTGTCATTTATTGCAGTTATTCTGTTCACCGCCATCTAATCATTTGATCGCTACTTAATAGTAGGATGACGAATTTATTTAGGATATACTGTAAACTGGTGCTGATGGTAGAAATAGTTAGACTGCATTTAAAGCCCTATCAAATCATGAATAAACCTGCGCTCTACATGAATAGAAACACCAAATCGCATTAGGCACCTTGACTAGACTTGTGCTTCTTTACTGCTGTTAAAAATATATTTTTGTATTGTTTTTTTTTTAAACAATCGACTCTCCCTAACCTCGTTGTTCCGGTGAGAGATTTTAAATTACGATGTCATAGTATAAACATATAATAAAACAATAATTTGAATTTTAAATTAGGTAGTATCTTAATTATTGTTCACGGCGACAATCATTATCTTAGCAAGAGACTATTTCACTAAACATTTCAAAAACATTAACATACACACATAAATAAAAACGTATCATCAAATTAATAAAGTCTTACGATGCATAAAACCTAGGGTGGCTTGTAGCGAGCTAAATGTAAGCGGCAGTACTGCGGTCCCGAAAGTCGGTTTCACTTTCATTTCGGACTTGTTTTTATTGGTTGGCTGTAATGAAATTACAAGAGCGCTTGCAGCACTCTTGTTCTGGCCTGGTTCTGCTATATGCTTGGTGGTAAAAGTAACAATATTACGATAAATAATTACAGTGAAATCCACTCTGGCTATTCGTTTCTACTAAGCCCGTGATGACAAAACTGGCACCGCAGCCTCTCGACACCCCACTCACACCGGTGTGCCCTTCTGCTACATTTAAGGCTTTTATGCCTAAGGTGGCTAGAGAGTTACAAGCGTACAATATATGTTACACCGATTACTACTTACCGGGCCTGGGATCAATTTAATATTACTACTCTAATTATTATTACTCTAAGATGCTAACTACCGTCCAGTTACTCAGAGCTTTTTACTTGTCTGATTAGTTTTTATTTTCTGCTGAATTGAAGGAGCTTTGTCACTGAGTACTCATACCTTTATACATTATTATATAGTGTTAAGTGTTAAATAATCACTATTACTATTTCACTATATTTAATCAAGCGGTTACTCGAGTTTTATAGTTCCTTTTATCTAGTATATTCAGTTTTCTTTAATGAAATAGCAATATATTACTTTTTCAATGCTTATTCATCACAACCACGTTTGTTTCCACCTCAGAATCATTTTACCGTGGAATTAATAAACTACATCATAATCTTCGATTAGTAGTATTAAATGTTGCAGCCATTAGAAATAGTAATAATCGAAATAGCAACATATTACATGCTACGTCAATGATATTATCTAAATGACAGATGTCCGTAGCTGGCACTTGGCAGTGACATTTCGATGGCATACAAATCATACAATACAGTTTTCGTACATGTCGTCGACTCGTCGCAGAGTTCGCAGATATAGGCTAATATCCTAATTAATATACCACCACTCTAAAATTATTCTAAAATTATATAATCCCCATTAATATCCTATAATATTACTAAGACATTCTTTTTTTGACGTTGGTTCCATACATGTGTGCTTTTGTATTTTTGTAAACAGTTTTTGAACAAAGATATCTGTCAAATTATACGAAGATTTGCGTTTTATAAGTATTAGGCAATTTTGTATTTAAGATACCAGTGATTCTTGCATCATAAAATGTGTGTCATACGTAACAGCTAAACGATTGTTTTTATACAATGTGTTCTTCCACAATAATAGCGTTTTTAAGGCAATGGAGACTGTGGATAAAGCCTGTTTTAGTGGCACTATATGTCATATTAATTATTGTGTTAGTTCCAATACTTATAGCCCATTCCATACAAAATGGATTTAGCAAGTCAGATCAAGGTTCGTTGGTCGGTGGGGGTTTCGTACTGCTCGCGATACCCATATCCATCTGGCAAATAACACAACATGTTATACACTACACAAAGCCAAGTTTACAGAAACATATAATCAGGTATGTCAGTTCATTCTTGTGATAGTATATCATTGATAATATTAATTCCACTGCTTACACATATTTCTTTATTATGCTGTTCTTGTAATGTTGAAAGTATCTATCGAACCAGTGGGTGTAATCTGTGCATGCCCTTGTAAGGGATATGTGAGATGTTATGACATGTATATATTCTGGCATCTAATTTAATTAAAATAACTGAACAATAATAATGAATATTGTATTTTAAAATATTTTAATGTTAGTGTTAGAGTTACAGCACATTTGAAACAATGATTCAATTTGTTTACTGATTATTCATAAGACATTTCATTAGAGGAAAACAATATTTAAACAGTGCCAATTAGAACTATTATGTTGGATTCCCAGTGCTATGTTTTAGAAATGTATAAATGGTGTGTGAATATTTATTCCTTACCAGGAATTTATTGATTTACATTACTTTTAATTGAATTGAATTACTTTGAAGTCATTATGTTTACTTACATGTTTATTAGGCCTAGCACCACATCTGGCCTACTCTGCTGCTCTGGGTTTTGGAGACTAACTTCACTGTGCATCTTTTCAGAATATTATGGATGGTTCCAATCTACGCATTCAATGCCTGGATTGGCTTAGAATTTCCAGAACAATCTATTTATGTTGATTCCTTACGAGAATGTTATGAAGCCTATGTTATTTACAATTTCATGAAGTATTTGTTGAACTATCTTAATGAGGATCATGATCTGGAAGCCTTGTTGGAGACAAAACCACAAGTTTATCATATATTTCCTCTGTGCTGTCTGACGCCTTGGGAAATGGGCAGGTAAGTTATTTACCTTTTATCTATACTAATATTATAAAGCTGCAGAGTTTGTTTATATGGTTGAATGTGCTAATCTCTGCCTTTAATTGGTTGATAGGCCTGATAATAAAACCAATCAAGTGATACATTGATAGGTTTCTTTAAATCTGCATGATCATGGTGTTAAGCAATGTCAAAGGTTGTTAAGCCTACCATAACAAAGGTATTATCCTGAATATAAAGCTGACTTCATTATAAAATGAAAAGGGACAGGAGTTGTCTGTTAGTGATGATGATGATAAGTTATGTCATATTATTTGATTACAGAAAGTTGATAAGATAATATTGTCTTCTGTTTACTGTGAATATTATTCATTGAAATTAAACTACTACTCACGGGGAGTCTCCCCATGACCATGGCTGCTGAAAAGCAACCGAAACGTTGGGGAAAGTGTAAAATAAAATAAAATTAAATAGTTTTAATAATAATTTAATTAGCTTAAAAATTAGTAAAGTTTAATAGTAGAAGTAGTATAATAGTTTTCAAAATTATGTTATAAAGTGTCAAATAAATAATACAATAAAATCCATATATAGTAATTTAATTTCAAAGTTGATAAGAGTCAGTATAAAATTATTGTGTTATATTACATATTCATAGATGACATGATGTTAGTATAATATAACTAGATTATGTCTGTGATTTTGCGAACTTAATTAATGTAGGTTATGTTTATATTCTCTCTCTGGGTAAGAGTATTTTATTCTGGATGAAAGGGTACCCTGTGTCCTATTCTGACAATGTGTATGTGATATATCATGAAGATAGAGTAGTTAAGGTGTGAAAGCAACAACAGTCACAAACAAACTCACATTTGCATTTATAATATTAGTTAGGATATTGCTTCAAATAATAGCTCATACAGAATACAGTAACAGTCACCTTGCATTATTGAACATGTGTAGGAACAAAGTTAGAGATCAATGCCTTGTTTAAATATACTTGTGCACAATACTATAACTTATTGTAAAATTATTGTCATTCAGACATTTATTGCTATCAAATCTTACATTATAAAAACATGTCCAATGTCAAGTGTGCTCTCAATGTGATTGACATTATTAACAATTAATTATTATTGAACTTTAATCTATTCTTTAGACATGTACTTATTTTTTAGTTGGTATGTAATTGCATAAATTTGTTTCAGTGAATTTGTACACAATTGCAAACACGGTATCTTGCAGTACACAGTGGTAAGGCCCATCACAACGGTCATATCTGTGATATGTGAGCTGTCCGGGGTCTACGGGGAAAGTGATTTCAGTCCCAAAGTGGCCTTCCCTTACATGATAGCTATTAATAATTTTTCACAATTTGTTGCCATGTATTGCCTTGTGCTCTTTTACAGAGCAAATAAAACAGAATTGAAACCTATGAAACCAATTGGTAAATTTTTATGTATAAAAGCTGTTGTGTTCTTCTCATTTTTGTAAGTATGTCCCTTTTTGTTTTTAATAATATTTCTTCTTTTTAATTTGTATCTATTTATGTATTGCACACACAGACAGTGTATAATGGTATAAGTGTTCATCCTGTCACTACTGTTGGGCTTGAGTACTTCACGGTTAATAAAGATCTAAGGATTAACAATTAATTCTCCTAACATCCCAGATTATATGACTGTGATAGCTGTTCTTTCTGTTAACTTGTGAAATTGTTGAAAATATATAACTGATTATTTAGTTGAGTGTTTTCAGACATATGAAAACTAAAGTGATATAATTTTCTTCACAGCCAAGGAGTTATAATTAATATATTAGTTTATTGTGGAGTGATATCAACTATATTTGATATATCTGACACAGACAAGATTAAAGTTATGTCTTCAAAGTTGCAGGTCAGTAATGCAATTATTTAATATTAATAATATATGTATATATGTAACTAAAATACTTTTAAATTTCTTTAATCATTATTATATTATCTATAAATCACTGATAATATTATGCTGTTTTTATTATTACATTTGGATGTTATGTGTAAAAAGTTAGTTTGTTTTTTAAGAGGATTTTGTTATTTTCTTTGGCGAAGAATTAGTTCTAACAGCATTAGTATTTAATTTAGATAAGGAGGATAACAAGACTGCCATTAATTTTGCTAACGCTAGGGGTTTCACCCGGAATGTAATGTAGGACTGCCATACCAAAATAACAACAAAATACACTGACGGACTCATAAACTGCATCAAAGTTCAGGATTACTTTCGAATTAATATTTTTGATAAGTATGCGAACTTTTTAGATTAAACTAAATGAAAATGTCGAGAGGCAATGAATATTAAAAATAAAATGTACTGATGTAAAAGATAAAAATACAGACGGGAAAATAAAATTTATGCAGACTCAAATTTTCAAATCATTGTGTAACGTTTGAAATTAATCCTTTTTTATTTTTTTCATTTGCAATTTAAATTATTGTTACCAATAGTATTGATTATTAGTCTTTTAAACTCAACAAAAGTTTCGTAACCATAAATATGGATACTTCATCTGAACAAGCTGCTCAAATTGTGGCATTGGTGCGGGAAGGCTTGGATCAACGAACGATTGCTAGAAATTTAAATTTAAACCAGTCTACGGTTCCTGGAGTATACCGAAGGTTTGTAGAGACAGGTTCTTACAAAAGGAGACCCGGTACCGGCAGAACTCGAGCAACGACCCGTCGTGGCGAGCGATTTATTGTTTCAACTTTCCTACGAAATCGTTTCCTCACGTCAGTAAACATCAAAACAGTGCTGATTGAAGTGCGTGGAGTAAACGTGAGTGTACGAATAATAAGAAGGAGGCTTAAGGAAGCGGCAATCACCCCTTTTAGACCAGCAAATGGTCCAAACCTGTCTGCAGCTCACAGACAAGCTCGTTTAAGTTTGCGCGTAAACATCTTCATTGGACTGAAGAGCAATGGTCCTTTCATACCGGAAATAAATGCATAAATATATAGCTTTTGTTGCGTATTAAATGTTTGTGTACAGCAAAATTTGTGTGTGTTGTGGTTCTAGAGTTATTTAAGATTTTGCTGCGGTAACGTTTTGGTATGATTATTTTACTAAAAGTGTCGACGATAGCCTGGATTATGTTTTGGCAAGAATTATTGCATTAGATGGATTTCCATTCTGTGTATTCATAACTTCAGATGATTTGAGAAAATTGCTTTCAGCAAAATACACAGATTTACCAAAATCAGCTGTCACCATTCGAAAACGTTTTATGAATTACAGTGAAAAATCAGAAAGTAAGTAACTGCAGAATTAAAACATTTGAAAAGTGCAGATGAAAAATTTAGTCTTTCTTTCGACAAGTGGACTTCAACGTCCAATAAACAATACATGGCTGGCAACGTTCATTCATATAAAAAGTTTTGGAACTTAGGACTTGTTCCTATTTATGGAAGTATGACAGCTGAAAATTGTCTTTGTATATTGAAAGAGCGTCTAAGTAAATTTGATATTTTCCTGGAAACTGAAATCGTAGCTATTGTAACCGATGGACCGAATGGTATGATAAAGGTGGGACGGCTTGTTTGCACTGCACAACAACTGTGTCTCGCACATGGTGTCAATTTGGCCGTCTGTGATGTGCTTTATGAAAAACATAATTATTTGCAAGATAGCTCTACCTCAGATGATACTATAAATGAACCAGCTGTGGCTGTTGATTATATGGACGACAGCGACGATGATGACCATTTAGAAGACTTAGACTGTCCAGGATCAAGTTTTATCTTAATGTCACAAAATGGTCTTGCGCGAGAAGTGCGAGAACACATACCAGAGTTAACACAAGATGAAAACATTAATGAGCTGATAAAGAAAATCCGCAAAGTTGTAGTGTATTTCAAAAGATCACCATTGAAAAATGAAACAGTACTTCAAAAATATGTGAAAATTGAACATGGTAAAGAGCCGTGACTTCTTTCGGACTGTAAAACCAGGTGAAATAGTCTTTTAACAATGCTGGAGCGATTATATCTTTTAAAAACCTGCATTCAAAAAGCTCTTATAAATCTCAATCATCCAATTCGTTTAGAAAATGATGATTTTGAATTGGTAAATAAAATTGTTGATGTGCTGATCCCAAATAAATTGACACTAGAAGCAATCTGTCTGCGAGATGCTAATTTATGCACAGCTGAAGCCGCTTTGAAATTTCTTATAAAACAACGGTCTAGCAAAAACTCGGCTCTTGCCAAAAAAATGAAAATATCCTTAGTGGAAAGTATAAAGCAACGACGAAGTGATGATTTAACTGGTGTGTTGAATTATTTACAAAATCCACGAATCAAAAAATCCGTTATTGTCGGATTTGGAATGGCATAACTTATTTCCAGTTCCTACACAGGCTTTAGTGAGGAAGCAAATAAAGAGTATTGTTAAAAGACTTAATACTAATAGCCGAGATGACACGGAAGAAGAAGACAGGTCAGGATCACAAACAGATGATGAGCTAAGGCCAGAAACCTCCCAACCCCAATTGCCATTAAAGGAAAAGTTACAGCTGGAAATTGATAAGAGTATGAAATCCCCAGATCCTGAAGTACAAGTACAAAATGCATCGGGGTTGGCAAATAGTATTAGACGTGAAATGAGCCTGTTTGAAAATGGAGAAGTTCGTGGATATCACTTAGAAATAGCATATAATAATAATAATATTCTACCACATACACACAACACTATCTAGCCCAAACTAAGCAGAGCTTGTACTATGGGTACTAGACAATGAAGAAACATACTTATATACATCACAAACATCATGTTTGTGCACACAAATGTTTGACTTGGGAATCGAACCCGCGACCTCAGGCGTGGCAGTCGGTTACACTAACCACTACGCCATCCAGGCCGCAAATATAAGTATCTATTGTCTATTCCTCCAACCAGCGTAGAACCTGAGGAAGCGTTTTCAGTTTTTTTGTGTTTTTGATTTCTTGCAAAAGTATAGTTTTTTTTGTACGTTCTGTTTTCTTTTCTTACTATATTGTGATTTGTGTTGTGCAACGATATTAAAACATTTCTTAAGAAATTACTATTCTTTTTTCATTTGAGCCCTGTTAGAAACCACAATGTGGTTATTACACTATGTCATAGTCTAATTACAGATAAGCTCCGGGATTCCGGGATAAAGCATTAAAAATCTCGTAATCCCGGGATTGAAAAACATGCTCGGGATTGTATTTTCTACATCTCGGTCAAAAATTCGTCCGATATCCAGACAGTAGACCGCGAATCTGGACATATCGTTAAAATCGAAAGGATGATAGCATTAGTTCTGTTGCAAGTGCGGCAATCTAATTCCCGCTCCCTCGATTATGTTGAATAAGTACCTAAATTTATTTCCGTTTATCAATAATCTACACTCATAATTGTAAGCTGAAGAGTATATTTATTTGTTTAGTTGAACGTGTTAATCTCAGGAACCACCAGTTCTGAAACTATATTTTTGGTTTAGAGGGCCTGTTCATTAGGAAAACTTATAGGCTACATAACATTACGCTACAAGCCATGGAGGCCAAGTTATACCTTGTAACGGCTTTGGTACCGCCCGTCTAAATAATCAATGAGTGCTCCATCATCTCAATAACCAGATCTCATTGACTAATATCGCGTACGAACATAATTTATTTGAACGATACGCCAAGTAAAGAAATCTCAAGGTCGTTTAATTACCAACCGGGGCCAGACACCTCTAGAGCGCGTTTGTTGTACTAATAGAGAGAAAATAAAATCTCCGATCTTTTTAAAATTTGAGTACCACCAGGGCCCTATCCGGTCGTATACCGCCGGCTCGCATACCAGCCGGCAGATTTGTACCCGTCGTAGGCCGGTGGCTCGCATGCGAGCCACCAAATTGGTTTTACGTTAGCTTAAGCTAAAGCGAAGGCGGCGCGCGGCGTTTTGGCGCCAATTTGGTGGCTCGCATGCGAGCTACCGGCCTACGACGGGTACAAATCTGCCGGCTGGTATGCGAGCCGGCGGTATACGACCGGCTATTCAATAAAACTTTTAAGTCACTTATTGACGATTTTGACCTACACGTCGTTCAATAAAAGTTACAAATACGTAAACATTACCGTCAAATAATTGTAAATTGTTGCGCCTGTAAACTGTTCAATAAAACTTACTAATTCTAAACATTTACAAATACTAGCGGTCACCTAGTGGTGGTTCGATAGCTATTAAGGTTTTATTGTCTAGAACCTTATAATCATATTTCATTTGGATTTCGATCTATACAGGTTAATTTATTTCAAACAAATTATTATTTACTTAACTAAACTCTTTAATTAACGATATTCCTAAACTTGTTTTCTTTCTTTTTATATAATTACGTAAATATATTCCATCATTCCGCCCAAAGGTAACCTGTAAGATATTCCTGATATACATATGTCATTACTCATTATATATTGATATATGTAACCATAGTTACGAAGAATAGTACTACATCAGCCGAACAATGTCGATATATCTACTTCGAATGCAATTCGACTGCGTGTGTCAAATGCATGGTTGTGTGCGTGTAGTATTTTCAATTAATTTAATGTATTTCTAATACATATTTGATATGAATATTAGGATTCGCCCCTCCTTCTCCATATAAACTGTAACTGTGTCAAATTGCATACTCCTCCGTCTGCGCATTTTTCGTGAAGAGGGGTACAAAGTTAATATATAGATGTCATGGTATTTTACATTCTACATATTATAAAACAGTAATTAGAGTAAAATAAAATCTTTTAGTTTACTGTAGGTATATAGATGAAATACATATTTCTTGTGGAGAATAAAAATGGAGCATAATAACAGATTAACTATTCTGTCGCTAATACATAACAACAGAGATATTTTGTTTGGTCGGTTAAGTGAGAAATTGACTCATGAGATGAAAATTTATAATTGAAAGGAAAATATCGCGAGTCAATTAAATGCTTTGGGAATTTTCAACAGGGACTGGATCTTAGAGACACGACATGGCAAAACTGGAGGAAAAGAACCATGGCAAGTTTTCTATTCAACTAAATAAAATTAAAAATTAACGGCTTAGCTCGCGTTATAGCCAGATACCTTCCCGGGAGAGTACTTACTAAGTTTCAAGAATTAATAGGCAGTGTAGTAATGTGTTTCTGATGTGTCATGTTTTGGGTCATGTCAGGTCATGTCCAATTTTACTGAACAAATATTCGATGGTTGACTTGCTTACCCTAAACTTCTTATTAAATGTGAAATCAGTCCCATAAAAAATGTTGTTTTAAATATTCCTCTCTTTCGTTTGATCACCACGTTTTCATCATTATCACTACTCTCACTACTTGATGAAAGAACCATTTTTCTAAAAAAACAGCTAAAACATAACAACACTAATTAATAAGGTATTACGAAGAGGTATTATGTTTTACTGAGGGTAAGGTCACCTGTCATCAATGTATGACTATTCTACAAATGTAAACTTGTAGGTAAATACAATTATTATGCGTTCAATAAAGCCGGTTAAATTGTGAATTGTCACCTGTCACACGAAAATGTTTATGTAAAATTGTACAATTCGAAAAATATGTAAATTTGCCACCATTAGAAATTTGTAAATTGTATTTTTTATTGAACAGAAACTTGTAAAATTGTCACCTGTTACCTGTAATTGTAAATTGTAAGTTTTATTGAATAGGGCCCTGTTTTCCCAAGATGACTCACTATGTGTATTAAATATTTTTTCTTTGTTCTTATTTATTAAGATTGAGTGTCACAGAATTTTCAGTTCAGCCCACCGTTAGCAAGTACTACAAACGTCACTGGTTATATATAACCACGCCTAAAAACTGGTTACCGCGGGTAAAACCGCGGTGTAGGACTTTATACTCCATTTGGTTAGGTACTTAACTAAAGGTAAACAATCTTAATGTGACTTTTTACACAAACACATATTAAACAAATAAACTACTGCTTAAACTAACGGTTCAATTGATTTAGTAATCGTTATTGTTGTATTTACATAGATCTCAGCATTTTATTTTTAAACTAGGTTTTTAGATAATTTAGTTAAGTATACCTAACCAAATGGAGTATACATATGTATCTACTTATTAATATATAAGTACTTATAAGTAAATAAAGATACAATACCATTTATAATCATAATCATTATATTACTAATATCTATGTACAAAGAGTGCTTATTTTATACTTATCACAAAGATGGCAAACAATCCTATACACACATATCTAGACAGTCTATGGTAACGGCAGAGGCGTCACAGGAGCATTTAACAAAGTCGCTTCCTTCTAAATAACCTTCACAGTGAGCCCCATCCTATTGCCTCCTAGATAAATCCCAGCACTATACTGTAGTCTCTTGGGTACATCATAGTTGTTATACAACCAGAAAGCGTTACACATGCGATGCGATCTCCTCTGAAACAGCTTATGAACCAGTTTGATTTTAAGATTATCGCTCTCACAGAGATTCTTCTGCCGTAGACGAACGGTTCAATAGCATAAAGTAGGCAAATTTCAACATTTTCTGAGAACACAGCTTGTTATAATTATGTATAATATAGACATTTGCATCCGATTCAATTAATTAAGTATAGTTACGTAGGTATGCGGATCTCATACCAGTTTTGACCGAATTATAGAACCGGTATTTAGAGACTTTTTTTAGCGGCAGTGCTGTGTATGTTACCGTATATTGTATCCCTTCATTATATAAATTTGCTAACTTTTGCCCGCGGCGTCGCTCGCCTAGATGTAGGTTAGGTTGACACCAATGAGGTAGCGGTATGAAATATACTTTACGACCTATTTTCATACCTACAAAATATATAAAAAAAGTCATTAAAATCAGCCAAGCCGTTTCGGAGGAGTGCGACTACAAACACCGTGACACAAGATTTTTATATATAGATTTATATCCTATTATATTACTAATCTGAAAGAATAGAAAGTAGTAGTACGGTTTCGTATAGGTACTTGCAAACCGCAGCAGTACAGTTCAACACTACAATCATGTTCATAGAATTTAAACATTATTTTAATGGGTCGTTAACGCGTATTAAGTAACGAAGTAATTAACTAACTTTAGAAGTAATTTATGCGTGTAAACAATCGATTAACATGATCATCACTTTAGTTAACAAGTAGATAAGAATCATAATAGTTACGAGCCCGTTAGTCCCCCAAGGTTCGCACTAGTAGATATTTGTTAGGTTTCTTCTTAAAATCCACCCAAAAATAAGAGCTTCGCGAAACGGGGCTCCGTCTTTCTATGAAAGGGGCGAAAGTCAAGGGGCGTACGGGCTCGTAGCCATCATCTTATCTTAATAAATATATATAAAATTCTCGTGTCACAATGTTAGTTACCATATTCCTCCGAAGCGGCTTGACCGATTTTTATGAAATTTTATATGCATATTTAGTAGGTCTGAGAATCGGCTACTATCTATTTTTCATACCTCTTAGTGATAAAGTAAACCTAAAAAAAGAAAAATTACTTTTGACTGAACGAAGTCTGTCGGGGCAGCTAGTAATATCTATTTTTAAGGAAACAGTGAACCCTCCACATCCCGCATTTCTCACAAAGGTCCCTTTACTAAATTGCATCTTATCAAGTGTGTACTTAAGTACTTTACAACAATTAAAAAAGTATATTTCTCGTTCTGTTTTTCCGATTTGCATATTAAAGGTAGTTAGGTACATACATAAAAATACACAAAGCTACGTGTAAAGTGCGGTGGGCTAGGTACTTAAAATTAAGGTAACATTTAGTGACTCTGGAAGATAGAATAAGGAATAGTGTGATTAGAGAGAGATGCAGCATGAAAGTGGATATAGTGACAAGAATAGAAAAGGGTATGTTAAGCTGGTTTGGGCATGTAGAAAGAATGCACGAGGAAAGACTGACTAAGAAAGTTTATAAGGCTAGTGTGAATGGAACAGTCGCAAGAGGAAGACCTAGGCGAACGTTTCTTGGTCAGATCGGAGGCGTTCTGGACAAAGGCCAGGTTAAGAGCACCTTGAACCGACGGGCGTGTATGAGGAATGTGATGAAAGTGAATGAAGCCAGAGAAGTGTGTCAGGATCGTAGCAAATGGAAATCCGTAGTCTCTGCCTACCCCTCTGGTAAACAGGCGTGAATCTATGTATATATTTAGTGAATAACTAAGTGTGGTCATATTGACGAGCAAAAAAAACTAAAAATCCCTCATTTATATAGAGAGTTGAAAAATGGCTTAGTGGTTCCAGTGTTCGCCTTACCACTTCCACTATGCCTAGTGTTGTGGGTTCGATTCCTACACGGAATTAAAACTACAGTGATCTACTAACATTTATTTCGAGTCTGGGTGTCCTTTGTGTCCATTGTTTGAATATTTGTAAATTCATCTGCGGCATAAGTACACTAATACCTACTCCTGGTATTAGTGTGCTTTATGCTTAGGCCGTGTTCTAAATGGGGGCAATCGAAGTTGCTTCTCAAAGAAGAAAGGAAAGAAACAAATGAGCAAAATACTACAAGCTATAATATTTTGTCTAACACGCGAATTGCGAGGACAGAACACGGAGGCTATTATCTCCAAGTCGATACGCGGTAGCGTATCTAATGAAATACCTTTCATTAGATACGCCGGCACTTAAAACAAGATCTTTAACGTGTTGTAACAATATAGGTATATTTTATTTAAAAGCTGTAAAAAGTGTATCAATGGATGTCTCTTAATTTCTTCTTTATTTACTAAAAAAGTTTTCATTAACACTACTTAAACGAATAGCCGAATATTCAAACCGTACTTATGCATAGTAAATAAATACCTACGTAGCTCGTATGGTATGAGACACCTGCGATAATGCGCTATGGGTACGGGCTGGCTTGCGTGAGCGACGAACACGACATAAACACAATCCATACACCTACTCGTTACGGTGCATTTAGCCGCACATTGATAGGCAGCAAGCAAGGTATGACGTACGAGTCGCGTTGTTCATCGCTTATGTAGTACAACCGCGAAGACAGCGAGCGCTTGGTAAGCAGTGACCAGTCTACCTAGAGCGACAGTTCTTTGCGTTAGAAACTATAGCGAGGCTGGACGTTTTATTACTAACTAGCTGTTAATTGCGACTTCGTCTGCGTGGATTTTTACTTAAAAGTGATTGTTTTGCTCGCAGAGTTTACGAAAACTTATTATTTCTGTATTTTTCGTATAGAAGACCCGTTTTTAAATTAAGGTCATTTCGCATCCTTAATAAAACAGAGATTTATCTCAGTATTTTGGATTAAACAAATTTGAACTCTATTGCAAAGATTTAACACAAATATAATATTAGAATTTAACATATACAATTAGAGTTTAAATTGCCTTACTTTCAAATTTCGAGTTAAGTCGTTGTTTTATTAAGAGTGCGATTTGTCTTCTTTGTTTTATTTATTATATAAGGGTTTATATTGGATGTATAGGTACCTATATATTTTTATTTTACATAAACTTCCCTATTTGGATCGCATATTGTTCACTATTTCATTGATTTTAATTTATTTTTGCGCGAAGACAATTTCTTTTTGTAAAATAAAAGAAGCCTTATTTACGCCTTATAACTTCAGCTGTCTGCCAGTGAAAGTCCCGTCAAAATCGGTTCAGCCGTTTCAGAGATTAGCCGGAACAAACAGACAGACAGACAAAAATTATACAAATAGATTTTTTGGTATACTTAATTCCCGCATAAACTTTCATATGCAGTAAGTAAAAAGCTGTTATTTTGACATTACAAACAGACACTTCAATTTTATTTATTTGTATAGATATAGATAATCGAGTATTGTTCACTATTTCATTGGTTTTTATTTTACCCCGCATAACCCATTTTGTTTCTATATTAAAAGTAGCTCTTATTCATTATACATTTATTCATTTAGGTCACAAAGTAACACTTATGAACGTCAAAATATATAGGTTAGTGAGTTTACTAAGTTACTGAAGCTACATTTAGGTTAGTTGCTAGGTTCAGGCAAAGGGTTGAGCCTATGAGAAGATACCTGCAAGAAACTCACGGCCACTCTTTTAAATCGCCAATTAAATATAATTTCAGTATTTTTCAACTCATATCAAGAAGGCGCTGCAGCCATTATACCATAATCAGTCTTAATAAAACAGCGACTTAACTCGAAATTTGAAAGTAAGGCAATTTAAACTCTAATTGTATATGTTAAATTCTAATATTATATTTGTGTTAAATCTTTGCAATAGAGTTCAAATTTGTTTAATCCAAAATACTGAGATAAGTCTCTGTTTTATTAAGGGTGCGATATATTAACGACTATTAAAAAAATCTAAATAATAATAAAAAATACTTAATAGTATTAAGGAAATGAAATAATTAGATTTGGTGGAGTTAGTAAATACTTTTTAACCAAATAGACAGTAGGATGGCAAAAGGGCGCATACACTTACACTTTGTGTCAATGCAAAGGCAGTCCGTGACTAAATGCGGTTGTGCATTCATATTTTTAAATTTATTTTCAATAACAATCGAAATGGAAAGCAAGATACTAGATAACATGGGCAGCGATAGCTCAGTGGGGAGACCAACAGACTGCAATGCAGAGGGTCTTGGGTTCGAACCCACGTCGCGCACCTCTGACTTTCGGAAGTTATATGACTTTTCGAAATTATGTGCGTATTGATTGACAATTATCGCCTGCTCCGTGCCTCGGAGAGCACCTTAAGCCGTCGGTCCCGGCTGCCATGAACATCTATGGCAGTCGTTATTGGGAGAGTGTCGACACAAAAGATCCCACTGGGTCGAAGTGTCGCCGGTCTGCACTGACTGGCTCCCACATAAGATACATACATACATACTAGATAACATCACAAATAATCACGAGGTACCTCTACATTACTAAATGGACTCATAAATAATACAGAACTTTGAATCCTGTATAGAATAAGCATCTAGTGCCATGAGTTTTTGTCATTTAAGTAGTCGTTGACTGAATAGTAACCCTTCCGGCATAGCAGTATTTTCACGACACTTTTAAATTTGAGTAATGGTAAATTTATTATTGTAATGGGTAGTTTATTAAAAAAACGTATACCGAGTCCCGCAAATGTATTGTGAACTTTATGTAAACGATGATATGGACCTACTAACTTATGCTTATTTCTAGTGTTTACGTTATGGATATCACTATTCTTATTATAATATTATATTATATTTAATAAACATAATGTTAGCAAATATATATTGCGACGCGACAGTAAGTATGCCTATTTCTTTAAATCGCTCTTTCAGGGAAACTCGTGGTCCTAAATTATAAATGCTACGTACTGCAAGTTTTTGAAGAATGAAAATTGTCTTAATGTCCTTTGCCTTGCCCCACAATAATATACCGTAAGACATGACACTGTGAAAATAACTAAAATATACTAGTCTCGCAGTATCTACATCAGTAAGCTGTCTTACTTTCCGAATTGCGTATGCGGCTGACCTTAGTCAAGACACGATATTTGAGCGCCCCACTGAACTTTATGATCTAAAGTTAATCCTAAAAAACTGTAGATTGAACCAAAGTAATAATTTCACTATTTAAATTTATATTTACATTAGGATTCTTAACATTTGGCAATGTAAACTTAATACATTTTGTTTTTTTAGAGTTTAGTAGTAAATTATTCGCCGTTAACCAGTCCAGGATTTGCGCGAGTGAATCATTAACAGCATTTAAATTAGGTGGTTTTCGGTCTACTTTAAAAATAAGGGATGTCTTGTCATCCGCGAATAAAACAATGTCACACAAATCCTGTACAAAGAACGGCAAATCATTTACGTACACTAAAAACAGAAAGGGTCCTAAAATTGAGCTCTGTGGCACGCCCATTGTGACTGGTAATCCAAAAGATCTACTTCCGTTAATATCAACGCGTTGTAGTCTATCGCTTAGGTAGGAAAGACCGAAAGGCCGACTCTTGTGGGTTCAAATCCCACACGGGACAAAAAATTATGTGATGCATTAATTATTGTTCCGTGTG
Source organism: Catocala fraxini (assembly GCA_930367265.1). Lineage (NCBI taxonomy): Eukaryota > Metazoa > Arthropoda > Insecta > Lepidoptera > Erebidae > Catocala > Catocala fraxini. The sequence continues at coordinate 1,762,760 of OV884027.1, forward strand.
TGGTTCTTCTTTGTGTCCGTTGTCAGAATATTAAAATTTGTAGTCCCCCGCAGTGCAGGATTTATTCCTAGTGCGGTACATGTCTTTTCCTAAGAAATACGAAGAGTGGGGTAGTGACACACTATTTTTATTATTAATTTATTAATATTTATCTATTTTTAATTTATTTTTACACTTTCCCCGACGTTTTGGTTGCTTTTCAGCAGCCATAGTCACGGGGAGACGAAACGTAACGAAACCCTTACCCTAAAAATAAAAAAATAAATTAGTAAAGTTTAATAGTAGTAGTAGTGTAACAATTTTCAAAATTTTGTAATAGTGTCAAATAAACAACGCGATAAAATCCGTATATAGCAGTTTAATTTCAATGAATAATATTCGCGTAAATAGAAGACAATATTATATATAAAAAAAATTAATATTTGTTATATTTTGCAACCAATTTTGGTACTGTTTGCCAAAAAGATTTATTTTTGCTGGTTTTGTGTGTAAAATAATGTACAAAATCAAATATGGCAACTTCCCTATTATTGGCAACTGTTTTTAATATAATATATTTTATTCCAGGACTTTTTGATATGCATAGAAATGTTCTTAGCAGCGATTGCGCACCACTACAGTTTCTCGTACAAGCCGTATGTGTCGCCGCACAACCCGTCGCCATCTTGTCTCGGCTCCTTCCTCGCTATGTGGGACGTGTCTGACGTGAAGCGTGACATATCCGAGCACCTTGGTGTTGTTGGTAAGTTAGATTATAATATGTCCTTAGCATTAACCGTCCTTCAATTAAAAATTAAGTATAGGAATGTGTTTCAACATTCAATCAACTGGTTACTCTTACTGGGATTACGTCAGTACTTACCGTCACTAAAATCACATTAGTAGCGTGGAGTCTGGAGCTTTGCATTGTAAACGGCAGACAGACGAAATAAGGGGTTTGTAAACATACATCTACAAAAATACGATAATTTATTTTGGCCCGTTTGCTGTTACCACCAGGCGGTGGTTATCGCCACACAATACCAGTTAGTAATTTGGTTGCAATCTTCTATGAGGTGGAGGTAGTTTTCCAGTCTGGCAAGCTACAACGCTGTGCTCTATATGCTTTTATAGCTCATAATATAAGTATCAGTTAGCTAAATGTGTTTCTTTTTCCACACAACGTTTACCTACGTACTTTTATTTATATACATAATCTCACGCCTCGCGCACATATCCAGATTCGCATGCTGCAATAGTGAGTTTTTTTAACAGAAATTACATTCTGCCCGACCCGAGTATTGACCCGAGCCCTCATGCACTGCAGTTCGCATTCACCGTCCTTGGATCACTAAGGCAGACATAATTTATTTAGTACCTATTATTAATAAAAACAATTTGTTCAACAGGAAGCTCATTTAGTCGTAGACTTAGAGGCAAATCTATGTACCACATGGCACGAGGATATGATGAAAGTACGAGACTAATGGCGGAGCAACCGATCCCATCCAGTTCCGCGCCTAACCTCACCGTCGACATAGAAACTCCCACTGTGGAGGTACGACCGTCTGTCTATGGCTCGTTAGACAACACTCTTACAGGGATGTCGACGAACCCTGAAACCGAACCTCTAATAGACCCAGATGAAAGTAAAACCGACCCTAAAGTATAACTATATGTGATACATAGTCAATGGCGGAATTAAGTCGAATAGAGTGGCTCGGTGCTACTTCATATTAATCACTAATCATTGTACTGCATCACATAAATTCAGGTGATAATAGAATACCTATCCTATAGTTTGTATGAGTTAATATTAAACCGCAATGTTCTAAGCGTAAGTTGTACATTCCTGATGCAAATATTTGTTTCACACCAAAGTAAGAATGTTCAAATTATTTTTGTTTGTGATCTGCGTTACATATAGCTGTTGTACATAATATATTAGTACTTATTGTAAACAATAATAATTAATAACGTATTCATAATAAATTGTGATATTTATTTATATTCATCTGACTACATACAGTGTAATAAAATTAATGTTAAGTTTTAGATATAAAATATTTCTTTAGTATGCACTGATTATTATTTATCGTTCCCTTCTTTATCCGACGCTAAATCCTGGTTATTGTATTATCCTTATTAAATAGTCGTTACCGTCCTTTGTTCCCAACGAGTCACGCTCTGAAATAACACAACGTGACTCACTGAGAAAATCGTGATATATAAAATCTCTACCAGTCACATTGTTACTCAATAGGTAATTCTATTGCTTTTCTTTTTGTTTTGAAAAAATACAACTCTAGGAATAAATCCTGTGTCGCGGGGGACTTTATAAACATTCAAACAACAGACACAAAGAACATCCAGACTCGGAACAACCATTCGTAGATCACACAAAGCTTTATCCTGTGTGAGATTTGATTGAACCCACGACACTCGACGCAGTGGCAGTGGCGAGGGGGCCTCTTAAATCACTACGCCATTCGTACAGCCGTGTTTATTCCCAACGGATCACACACCAAGTGACGGAGTGTGAGTCGTTGGGACATGTTGGCACTCCTTTCTTCCCAACCAGTAACACCGTTGAGATTAGTTTCAACGATGTATTCCACTATGTTCGCCTTGATTGTGATTTTCAATTTATTTCGACGATTAGGTAACGAGTCGCACTGTGACACTAGAGCGTGACTTGTTGGGTGTTCCCTGTGTTAAAGGGAACTGTTCCATACAGGTACTTGCAGGACAAACGCTGGCATACGCGCACCCCTTCGCCGCATTGTTGACAGTTATTATTGTGTAGTGGCCTACCGTTTTACACGACGGACCGAAACCTCGGCAGAGTCGCGATTGCATGTGAAAGCGATTCGCGCGGCCTCGCCGTCTATGGTTATGTCGAGGAACACCGTGGTAGGTTTAGTCGATATTACCGGGGTATCTTTTCCCCGGTGAGCCCGACATAACCAAATTGCGGTATGCGTTAAAGCATTCCGCAACGTAAAAAAGAAAAATGGTTTACATGTTAACATATTTGGTGTATGAATTGTATTTAGTTATAATCCTACATGTAAGTGACTGTTTTTTGTTCCAATAAATAAAATAAAATAAGGGAGACTGCGGCCTCGATGGCGTAGTGGTTAGTGTAACCGACTGCCACGACTGAGGTCGCGGGTTCGATTCCCGCACAAGTCAAACATTTGTGTGCATGAACATGGATGTTTGTCTTGGTCTGGGTGTTTCTATTTATAATATGTACGTATTTACAAAAAAAAGTATCTATGTATGTTTATCCATTGTCTAGAACCCATAGTACAAGCTCTGCTTAGTTTGGGCTAGATGGTGCTGTGTGTATGTGGTAGAATATTAGTATTATATTATTTAATAGAAAAGACAAACTCCAAATGTCAACATTTCTCACACTACAGAAGGTAAGTCTTATGACCAGTTTCACAACTATCAAGTAAAAGTTATCCGAAAGATAAATTGCATGCTGTCTCACATTTATTAGGTTAAAGAAGAGAGATGGCGAGACTTTTCACTTATAGATAAATGCTATTTGGAGGTGGTGGAGCAGGTCCTCAGCGTTGTGCTGGCTATAAGAGCTGAAGATCAGAAGAAAAAATTAACTTGTTTCGGTAAAAAAAAATACACTTTCAGAGTAACAATTTATTTAGATATTTAAGTACTTACGTACAAATTCCAAGCGCATTTTTTATTGTTTATATGTATTTTATTGATCGATTGTTCTTACGTATCTTAATAGGTAAGATCAATCGTAAGAGGCGGGCGATATTTTTTTATACAGTGAATAATATTGATATCTAAAATAATAAATTAATCTCACTGAGGACAAAGCTAAATCACGGCGGGAATATGTAATTACAGTGGAATGGCTGATTGTAGTTCAGAATATACTGATAGAAATTAATACATTCATAAATAAAACGTCAAAATTGTACTCCTAAAGTAACGATTTCATATAATGCTGTACTTTGTAAACTAAACTATAATTACGAATTATAATTTACATACACTTACGGATACATTTTACTAAACCTTCGCGCATATAACCACAGTTCGAGACTCCGAACAGTAACAGTTACCGACCGAGGAATCGAACCCGAGGCAGTGGTAGTAAATGAATGCACAGATATCGATATCGCTGTGCTACAGAGGCTTTTTATAGTACATAATTAATCATTTAAAATTAACTAAATATAATTAAGTTGATTTAATAATATAAACTGGTGTGGAAAAATTAAAAATATAAACATAATATATATTTAATTAAAAGCTATACCGCGCATAAATTGTAACAATTTTTGAATATTAGAAAGTTGTCAAAAAGCTGTTGTACATAGTAAAAATGTTCAAAATATAATTTCGATCTAGTCTGTATCATAAACATCACAAGTGTATATATTCTCCTGAATTAAAATAAACGTTAAGTGTACAAATGAAATTCTTTTCTTTAAAAGACAACTCCTAGAAATTGTTATGTGTCGCGGCGACTTTACAAACATTCAAACAACGGACACAAAGAACAACCATTTGTGGATCACACATTTTTTTGTCCCGTGTAGGATTCGAACCCACAACACTCGGCGCAGTGGCAGTGTCGAGCCGACCACTTAAACCACTACGCCAGCTGTGAAGTCAGATTGCATTTCAGTTCATATTTGACCTTATTTAGACTAGATCGAAACTTTGTTATAAACTTGATTTTATAATTGAATAACTTTTATATTTTCTGTACGAGCCGATATGAGTACTCGCACTAGGATGTCAGAAATGTCAGAAACTATAGTATTACTAGCTGTCCCGACGGCTGCATATTAAAAAAACTAAACTTTTTCGAGCAAATTTAAAAAGAACAATAAACGAAATAATAAAATTTAAATGACCAAATGTTTTATTTAGAAAAATTTTAGAATCCCAATGTATGTGACATCAAATGAACGACTGATCAAAAGTTGCTAGATGTAATTTTAAAATATCAAATCATAACTAATCAAATTTTATAATCACAAATGATTTCTTATTAAGAATTATTAATTTAAATGTAGGTATACTTATATTTGAAGTACATCATTAATTTTAACACATTAATTTGTCCAAAAATTATGATAACAGTGCCTCAAAACAGTATACATACATACATGAAGGAATGTGAAAAAAAAAAAACTTAAAAATGAAGTACTTAATAAAACATAACAAAACCGACACAGTAAGCGCTCACAAACTTCCACATTTCGTATGAACACAAACACAAAAAAAAATGTATTTGTAGCCGGATGTAAAATATCGAAAAGCAATTAAGCAATCGATGGAACTAAAGTATTAATAGTAAATACATATGAGTAAAATAATTCTTATGATAAGTATCAATTTAAAAGTTAAATAAATGATCTTAATGTTTTACCGTCCCGTTGTTGTATATGTTACGGCTAATAGCCGAAGTACGGCTACACCTAGTTTTAGCCGACTAAACTCAAAAGTAACCTAACATAACCTAACCGCATGTGGCCGGCTGCACCTAGTTGTAGCCGGCTAATCTTAAGTTTATGTTCACACCCACCTTTAGCCGTAACATATAATATAATAATTTATCCAGTAATCCATTTTGACCTTTAAACGATTTGGTCAATAGTGTATTAAATAATATAAACATTGATATTCCAGACTTTGGTCAGCTAAACTTTTGATCAAATACCCATCGTTATTTTAAACTTTGTTGATTTGTACGTTGTTCTTTTGAAATTTGCTCAGAAAAGTTTTGATTTTCTAATATGCAACCGTCCCGACAGATGTTTTCCTGAACACAAGAACAAAATCCAAATCTATCCATTCTCGAATCCACTTGACCACACGCAAAAAATTTCATCAAAATCGGTCCAGCCGTTTAGGATTTTAATTACAAACACACGCACAGAAGATTTATATATACTAGCGGTCGCCCACTGGTCAAAATTCGAAAATAATTGATATAAAATTTAAAATTTTAATTTTGATCATTATTAAGTGTTACTGTCTATAACTTTAATCTTATAATCACATTTCATTTAGATTTCACCAAGGCTATACAGGTTAATTTACCTATCTTTTTCAAAGAAATTATTATTTACTTAACTATACTCTTTCATTGACGATATTCCCGAGCTTGCTACTTTGTTTTCTTTTTCTTTATTACATATAAATAAGGTATATGTAACCATAGTTACGAAGAATTGTTCGACGTCAGACGAACAATGGCGAAATACTACGAACGCGATTCGACTGCTTGTGTCAAATGGATGTGCGTGTAGTATTTTTTCATTATCTAATTTATGTCTAATGCATATTGTATAAAAATAAAAGGATTCGCCACTCCTTCTCCATATAAATTTTAAATGCGCCAAATTTTATAATCCTCCGTCCGCGCAATTTTCGTAAAAAGTGATACAAAGTTTTTGCTTCACGTATTTATATATAGATAAAGATGTCACGGGAAGAGCTATGTGAAAGTTTAGTAAAAATACGTAAATACGAAACGAATGCCTTTAATGCACTACTAATTACATACTACCATAAAACGTAGTACATTCCAAATATGCTGATTGTGCAAAATGACGCCGCATCGATATAATATTAAAAATGGCTTGTACATATTCTTTGAATAGTAATTTCTAAGATATAATTTATCAAGATATAGAAGATTGATATTAATTAGGTGTACTTTTAGGCATTCCGTGTTATCCTAAGCGTGCACGCCGTGGTCACAGACTAAGCTTGTCATTTCCATAATCGCAACAGGCTACTACAGTAACCACTTACATGTATAAAGATACCTATATAAAATATTATATTTCATTTATTTACTTATCTATTATTTAACATAACGCTAAAAGCAAAGAGAACTTTATAGTATGGAATGACAACTTTATACTCGGTCATAATAAAGTACATACTTAAAATTATAAGCAGATATGTCGTTAGTAGTCTTTCCAATTTTTCGTTCGATATTGATTATTATTTTTAGTCCTCGTTCTTTGACACTGCTCTTGTTGCAGCGAAATTTTCTAAAGCACTCAAACCTGCCTTCAAGCTATTCATTTCTATTTTATTCCACAAGGTGCCCATAATAAGATAGTAAAAGCAAAGACCGCTAACAAACAGTTTTATGATATCATGTATGTATGTATTGGGCCAAAAGCCGACTGTACCGATTAAACACATAAAAATGAGACCACCAATAACGAGGAATAATTTTTTAGTTTTAGTTAAGGTATCGATCTCTTCTCGACACACTTTGATGGTTTGTTGCACTGTCTCGTCAAATGCGTTATCCTTGCTGTATTGCTTCTTTATCGATTTTTCTTTGGTAGGTTTTAGACGAAGCTCTAGTGTGACTGCATTGTGATCAGAATATGAGAACTCGTGTCCGGGCACTCTATCGGGCAATGGGTTGCCGAAGCTAGTTACCTCCGCCTGAAATAATTAAAATAAACTTGTTATATATGTCGCAGAGTGTGATATTTTTAGTGGAATGTCAAGCATTATCATGCCCGCATGCTTTAACGGTGAAGTAAAACATCGTGAGGAAACCTGCATGTCTGCGAGTTCTCCAAAATGTTCTCGAAGATCTGAAGTCTGCCAACTCGCACTGGGCCAGCATGGTGGTCTATGGCCTAACTCTACTTATGCTGAGAATGGGCCCGTGCCCAGCAGTGGTACAGTTTAATACAGTAGTAGATACATACCTCCCACGAAGGATTAAGTTTGTATAAGATATGATCTATCCTTTTCCCTTCAGGACAAGCCTTTACTTGCTTTGAGTCCGAGTAGCTGTTATTTTTATTGTCGTTCGTTCCCGAAGGCTTTGCTACACTTCCTGGTTCAGCCGGTTCGACGTAAGTGTCGAACGGATCTTCCAATTGAGGTAATTGAGTTATGATCCTGTAATATTAAATTCAAATGTTATAACTTATGAGGCCACAGTGTAGTCTATTGTAAGAAACATGTACAAGGTACATTCGACCTATAGAACAACGTTAGCAGGGGCTATAGTGACTTTTTTGCACGGTGGTCAACGCATAACTGGTACCTTGGTAGTCATTGGCTTATCAGGAGGAGAGCCGTACTCACGATAACAGAAGAAAAAAATTATTGATTACTAGATATTTACCAATACGTTAATTACTACTTACTCATTTATAGATATAATTAGATATTTCACATCCTTCTTATAATATATATAAGAAGCTTATATCAAAATTCAATCTAGATCAAACAAATCAAAATATTCTTATGTTATTAATTTTGATTTACGTATTAGAATTGGGGTACGAATTTCTTAATTTTAGTTATTTATATATACATCTGGCGCTTTCTAAAATAATTATATTATATTAAATTCAAAATTTAATATAATTATATTAAATTTTGATTCTTCTAGTGTAATAAACAATAATAATACCTACTGCTACCGTCAAGTAAGTATTAAAGTCTAGTTTGCAGTTTGCTAATCATACCTATTAGTGCTGGTAGCCAAGACATCCTCGATTACCTAATATAATAGAGGCCTCGAGCCGACCTTCACGATTGCAGCAAAGATCGCACACCATTACGTCATGAGAACAAGCTAATGGTTTTTGCCGTACACGCGTACTAACTTAAATATTGATTAATGAATTTTAAATGCTACTGATTATTTTTGACGTGAAACTAATTTAACTCCGCAAAGATACTTTTTGTCATCCTCACTATATATATAATTTGTAAACCTATTTGTTAGTAAAGTTTTTACTTTCATATGTAAACAAAAGCAATCACTAAATCACTACATATTATAAAACAAAGTCACCCGCCGCGTCTGTTCGCGAAACTCAAAAACTACTGAACGAATTTTCATGCGGTTTTCACCAATAGATTGAATGATTAATGAGGAAGGTTTAGGTGTATAATTGGTTAGTGTTTTGTACTACCCGTTGGAAGCTGGGGCGGGTCGCTCGAAAAGTACAAACAAGAGTCTCTTACTTGAACGACAAGTCCCCCGGGGCTGCATTAAGATCTCCTGCGACTATAGAGACATCTGCCGGCGTCGCAGTTAAGTTTACTAACTCAGCGGTTGAGTACGCTTGTAACACTCTGTGTGCCAAATAAATATCGTCTACGTGATATTCAGCATGGAGCTAAAAAGAAAGGAATATAGCTTTTAACTGCGATTTCACCTGTTTTTATCAGAGTTTAAGCTTTGTCATCTCCATATCAAAATTCTTTAAAGAAAGCTACTATATTGACGGCTATCCCTGCATCGTTAGGGGCTCTCTAATGCCCCAATGTTATAAATAAACACTTTCTTAAATGAAATTAGACAAAAAATACAATGTCGTATATTAGTATAGGTACTTAGGGTAGCTGTCTACACTGTATTAAAAAAGTATTAGTATACCTACTTTATTTCGGATAAATATACTAAATGTCAGCAATAAAAAAAATATATAAGTAAACACTTATTTACCATAGAAAGTGTTCTGGGCTATTTACCGATTTTACTATTCAATGTTTTATTTTATTGATTTATTTAAAGAAGCTATGGCCTAACCCTTCTCATAGCGAAAAGAGGCCCGTGCCCAGCAGTGGGACAGTTTAATACAGGGCTGATATTTACTAAAAGAAAGAAGTATATACCTATCTAAATAAGTGTATACTTTAAATATAAGGTAATAAAATCTACTTTATTCTCATACATAATAATATGTAGTGCTTATTTTTCTTTAGAGAGTTAAATATATATAGGTACCTACTTCATTTAACCAAATAAAGTACCTAGTTATGCTAATCATAGCATATAATATTGGGTAGTGTTTGTTGACGTCGGTTGCGGCCAGAAAATATCAAACATATTGACGTGTTCAAATATAAAACCCAGGTGCCTTGTAAGTAACGGCGTTTATATTTCGAGCGTGTTTTCAGCGCGTATATGACCTCAAGTTGTATGATCTTATGTATAAAAACGAGCGCTCTGACAAAACAATCCTATCTCGCTCGAACACATACAGCATAGGCATCCTCTTGATATTGCAACTAATTGACCAGAACTGGTCCACGCGATCATGTAACTGACCCAAAGTGGTCCATTTCAAACATGCTGATATAGGCACGTTTGGCGGTATTGAATTGTGTATAGACGCGTCAATGCGTTGGAAATACGCCCAGTATATAAACGCTCGACAACAAACCTATATTCTAAAACAAGATAAGTAAGATATGTGCATAAACACAGAAAGCCGGCACTATCACAGTGAAAGATAATCTATAAGGTTGATAACACTTATCAACCATAAAGATTATGTGGTCTAAATTGCATAGATTACAAAAATATATTATCTGCAATAGTTCTATACTACTTACATGTGTACAATATACATTAATAAGTCTTTTACCATACTTAATACGGCACAGACCCACTCCTTTACCTCCAAACCAATCTCCATGATGGATCTTGTGAATATAACCATTTAATGGCCATTGGTGAAAGAAAACATCCTGTATCAGCCATTTAGAGAATAAACATAGTCCTGAGCCAAGTACACCACTGTAATATACAAAAAATATGATATTATTTCTTATTATATGTATATTATTATCACAATAAACTAATGACTTAGGCATAGGCACAGGAATGGAAGTGCCAGAGACTGCACTAGCAACTTTCTGTAATAGAAGAAAATGTACAGATGACAAATTAAAATACATCTAGCTTACTACTCATCATTCTTTATTGTCTATTCAATGAATTACATATAAATTATCTATTATAATAATAATCTTTTGCTGTGACACAAGAGCATACACTTGCATTTCCCAATGTTGACCCAGTGCATTGCCACATTGTAACGTTGTAGTCCTTTTTAGGTGCAAGTACAACATTAATTTAGGTATATGACAATAATTTAATATAGGTTGGTAAATCAAATTAGGCAAACAAACTGTAATTAATATTTTCTTATATACATTTGATATATTGACTGATGAAAAAATTCTGTTAAACCTAATGATGTGATTTAGACTAAGATTACCTACAGTTGGGACACACAGATTTATACTACTCAATTTCGTAAATGGTCCAAACTATGTAAATTTGTAACTTCATTCCAGACTTGCAGTTAATATAATAAAAAAAATTACCTGTAAAAGTAATGTGAATAGGGAAGATTGTTTCTCACACTCTCTTTCAAAAACAAATAATCTTTTTCACTCCAAACTTCTTGCAAGCATACTATGGAGTGTGGACTATCTTGCAGATATGTAGCTATTGCTTCAAATCTTTCTTTACGATTCTTTGATACTGCTGGAATACCCCTACGAAAACAAAATCCTAAATATATTATCAGTTTACAAACACAAATTTGTGAAATGTTCGTTCTTTGTTTTAAGGTTTTAGGTACACAGCCCTCAAACAAAGAATCTCAAAGATAATTAGCTCGCTATATACATACCAACAGTTCAACGTAAAAACATTGATTGAAAATTCCATGGTGTAACTATTTATCAGTTGCTGCACTTCAGAACTCTTGTAACACAAACTTGCCGGCTATAATAATAGCAGATAAGGTTTCAATACTTCTAGAAAGTTTATAAAAACATACTCCAAGCGTTTCCACATTCAAGTCAGCTTATAAAGAATTTTCTTTCAATCGCACATAATAGTTTTACTTAGAGAACGCATATTATCCGTATTCCACGATTTTCTCTTAGAATTTTTAGGTCTGGTTTGGTAGTTTTAAAGGACGTACCTACGAAATATATTTAGCTAATTTGCATAGAGCCATAGACTTATTATTTAGTTATTACTTCCATGTAAAGCGTATAGCCAAATATGATAAACTTATTGTGATAATTTAATAGCATGATTGTCATTATTGTCACATCGCTCACCTGACGTAGGTACTATTGAGTTACCATAGTAACCACATGTTGCCAGCTATATGTTCGGATTCCGACGGATTTCAAGCTAAATTAATTCAGAAAAGACCTAGATACTATACGAACAGCTATATTGCTAAACCCTATTAAAAATTATAATAGATAGGTTTTAAATCTATTTATTCCCTGTTGTTGACGGTCTATCATTGTTGACAAGCACTAAAATGATGATGAAAAAAAGATACTTATATATCAATTACCATAACAATATTCGTAACTTTTGTATTTTCGTTTATATTGTAGCATTAAATAAATGTTCTATTTAATGCTTCGATATAAACGAGCTGCGTTTTTTCTTGCTTATAAAATATACCAATCGGTACAAAATAAAATATTTACTTAGCAAACATAATATCAAAAATGTATGTTCCCAGAATATTCAATAGACTGTTAAGGCGAGAATAGGTGCTAATAGAAGCTACATAAACTGATAGATTATTTCTATCTTAGGAATATTTTGTATTATAAAATACAAAACTACCCTCAATTTGAAAAAAACCACTGTAACGTAACTGTCAATGTACTTTATTTATTATAATATCCGAGTGTAACTAAAGCAACTCCAGCATTTAACATTGTCTTATTGAGAAATATAATTGGTACATCTAATCATAAATCTATAATACTTACAACACTGAGCGCTGTGGAAATGAAATACCTACTTATACAATCTTTAGTTTATATCACAGAGTACTAGTTAGGTGGCATGGACGAGTGACGGAGACGGACCTGTGATGATGAAAAAAGGCCCGCTTGAAAACCCTTGACAGCCGCTTCCATCGTTGTTGCTTCCTCTATGTCTCTGCTGCTTATAAGGATTGTATGCCGCATACACACATGCATATGGTGGCCATTCAGGGAAACCATCTAATGAGACAACGAGTTACCGTTATTTACGCTAAGTATCCATCCGACTTTATAATAATATTACCCCTGTATTAAACTGCTGTCCCACTGCTGGGCACGGTCCTCTAGTTGGTTAGGCCATAGTCTACCACGCCAGCCCACTGCGGGTTGGCAGACTTCACATAATATATCTTCGAGAACATTATGGAAAACTCTCAAACATGTAGGTATCTCCACGGTTTCTTTCACTGTTAAAGCAAACGATAATTACCTATTTAACACGCACATAACTTTATAAAGTCAGAGATGCTCGTCTTTGGATCGAACTCAAGACCTTTGCGTGGCAGTCCAACTATCGCTATCCCTATGGCTGCTACATATCATCTCCTAGTATAAAGTCGGCTATACATGTATTATATATCCAACTTTATATTATGAGTGTATATAAGGCTGACGCCACTTTTCATTTGTACTATGTCATTATACCAGTCCATCTAACACCCATCCCCATAGGCCTGATTAATTAGTCCATCTGTAGCAATAATCCTGTACCTGCAATCCCTAGTGCCTCACATCTTTGGACTCGAGTCCCCGCGGAAGCTTCCCATATGGCTGGGTATGTTGGTAATCCCGTCATACGAGAAACATAAAAATATAGATATACATAAGGTAGGTATAGCAAGTATAATTATCTCAGTCGATTTAAATACAGATGCGCCATACATTTTTTTGAAAGATAGATCTTTGGTGCTGTCTCCAACATTTTGAAAGTTACCTGCTTTGCTGTCGTCATCATCATTTCTTTGAATGAAGTCAGGATCAAAGCGGACTTCTTTTAAAAAACATGTTTTATTATTTATGTGAACATAGCTATTAAAACATTTTTTTTTTCATCAGCCGATGGGTATTTACCCAATCTGATTTAAATTTACTCTAGCATTTAACGCGTGAAATCCTAAAACCTTTAAATTGGACAATCAAACACTAGATAATTACAAACATCAAAGATTACTAATGGGCTTGCTGAAACCTAACAACTTTAAAGATTTCGGTCACAAAATATTAAGAGACAACATATTCTTCTGTATGGCAATCCATGTTGGGCTACTGCTACTAACATCCAGAAAATACATACCCACTCAGAGGATAAACGAAGGTAAAGTAAAAACCGTAGTTTAAGTTTTCAAATTATTTTATTGAAAATAAAATAACATTGCTAAATAGTACTAACATAAAAAAGGAACAATAAATACCATAAATACAGGTGATTTGAATTTTAGGCTATACTTGGCTGAGTATTGTTTTTATCAACTTTACTCATGGAATCAATAAGTAGGTACTACGTAGTATGTACAATTATTAGACAGCTCACTGATGCCGAATGAGAAGTTGTAATGCTTAGTGTCTCTTTTGAAAAAGGGTGAGTATGCTGCACTGACTATATTGGACTTAGTACTAAGTACTGAGTAAGTTTTATTCAACAAGTACTTAGTATAAAGACCAATTGGACCGTGTTATGCATAAATGATCCAGGGGTTCTTTTTTTAATTTATCTATAATTATGGAGGTCTTTTGAATAAACATCAAATAATGCCAAAATCTATATTCAATTCTTTATAAAACTTTATGCATAACATGATGTAGTAGAGTCACAAGAAAAATGCTCTTATGTTTCAAATCAGCATAACTTTTATTTATGTTTTTGTGGATTGGTTCATTTCTGCACAAATACATAAAATATGACAATTTATAAGTATGACACACAAAGTTAAAAAGACGTTTCTCTCGCCACGTTTCTCCGTTCATATAATGTATAGTTCGTGAGTCTTATAGTATATACAATTTACTGTTATCTATTAATTCCATGACTTCACTGTGTTCCTATGTTACAAAAGTAAAAAAAGTACAATGCTGGTTTAATTATGTAATAAAAATGTATGATGCCAAAGTCATAAAATTATCGTATTATACTTAGCAGTAGAGCATTTTATAAAACAATATTTTCTTAATATTTTGCTGCTTCTAGCTATCCAATCCACTTCTGCAAAACAGAACCTAGTGAAACTTTATCCATGAGGCAAATAATTTTATTTTTAATTAGTAGGTAGATACCCCAATAACTTAAGACGTTAAAGAATACGTTATTTTATTGGGAAATATATAACTGTATGTATATATATGTATACTTTTTATGATGGTATGAGACCTCCGTATCCACAGAAGATAAACAAAATGTGTTGGGAATCATTAGGTCTTATTGGTGGAAACAAATGTGGCAAATATTGGGAGCTAAGTATATTTTTTTGGTCACAATGTAAATTTTGCTCATTCGTATCGACAATTCCGACAAAAAGTTTAATTTGCCAATATTGAAGACAGTTTGTACCTCCTACAGATTTGGATTTCACATACTGGTCCAGTTAAGAAAGATCATTCCGTATACTAGGCATACTAGAGGATAGGTACCCATAGCTATTGACGCATTTTAAAATGTAGTCGTCTTTTTCCAGGTTTCATGCTTACTCGATACGAAATTTCGTGAAATGTACGAAGTAACTAACACAGCAACTCGCATTTATAATATAAATTAGTTTCACCCGCGTGGACCTCACGGGTCGTTAAGTAGAATATCCACTGTATTGGGATATGGTCTATCTGAGTGCCTAGTTTAATCGAAATCGGGTCAACAATTTGCGCGTGACTGAGTAAAAACATCATAACATCATTACAAACATTCATGTTTATATTAGTAGGATTATTGGTTAAAAGTCGTAATACATAACACAGCCAGTAAAACCACAAAGCTAATAGCTTATTAAAACAAGGTTTACTAAAATAAAATGTAACCAAGATTTGATAACACCTAGCTTAGTCTGAATACTTCATGGAAGCGCCTTCGACGGACAATAGCCAAAAAGGAATAAAGTCATTAATGAAGCCCCGTGAGCTATTCAACAATTGCGAACTAAGACGATTGCTGAACAGCATTAGTGTTTATTGTATGACGAATTATAATTACGACTCACATAGAATAGGCAAGATGACAAAAAAATATTATAGTCTGTCTTTAAGACTAGCAAAAAATATAATTGGACACTTATTTTCTTCTGTCCCACAAACTAAAAACAACGAAGATACAACGCGTTTAAATTTCGTGTTACGTCACTTTTAAGTATGTACCTACAAATTTTACAAAAGAGTGACGTCACAAGGCGAACTTCCGAATTTTAATGCATTATAATATCTTAGAATTTTTTTATTGTTTTTTTAAAACATAAAATAGGTTTAATATTTTTTGCTAATCTAAAAGATGCACTAAGTAGAATCACTTATTTTTAACCCTGTCATCATGCCTATTGTATTAGTTTTTAAAATAATAATTGTTTTTCTTAGAAACAATCTTTTGGCATATACATGGTGGCATTTATGTTTAGTATAGGCAATCAATCAACCTTTTTATATAGATAACATGGAAAACATGGATATTGAAGGTTCTACATCTACAGGAAAATTAATTATACAAACGCTGTATTAGAATATTAATATTTCTCCTACGATGAACGTACGAAGTAATATGAGATTATTTTTAATTGTGATATTTTGCAGCTACAGGGTTACATTATACGTAAAATTGATGTATTAAAAAACATTTTTTGTCATTATGTGTGACCTGCACACAGTGCACACGATTACAATTACCCGGTTTTTAAGAAATAATGTTGGAGGTCGCCGATTTAATTGTGTAGGTATTTTTAGCTCACCTGCTTTAGGCTGGCAATGACTATAATTAAGTTATTCAATTATACACGCAGGCGTGTGTGTGTACTACTCCATGCTCCAGGTTCACTTCATGTAGCTTTCGGTCTATAATTGCTAAACGATCGATACGAGGAAACTATCTATAAAGCAATTTGTAGGTTTTGATTTTTTACATAAAATGAGTGTTGTATTTCTAATTAAATTTGCAAAAATGGACAGAATTGCAGCAGCCATGCCATAAATATAAAAGATCTGAAAATAGCATTAAAATTTTCGAAGTCATAGTGATTGTGCCGTAACATATGAATTATAATGCTATAGGGAAACATAAATAATGAAAGACTTGGTTTAGTGGGCCCTGAATAAGTAAAACCTTTAATTACTGTTATTAACAAGGTCCCGACGCTTCCATCGAAATAGCATTCATTCTAAATAAATAGCTATTTTGTATGAAGAAGCATAATTATCGTTTTAGCTTACGCATTTTTGGTATTTTATATGATTTTAAGCATCCTTTAATTTTTAAAATCGAATGTTACACTTAAACAGGTGTTCCGTAAAGAATTGATAATCGATCAAATCCGAAAACGGATACTTTAGCAAACCAATACGTCATGTTAAAGCAGCTTATTGTAACTGATTGCAGATAGAAAAACCGATGTTATTGGTTGGTGTAATAGTAGATGAAAGCATACAAAAGCCACCTAACAAAGCCATACAGCTTCATACAAGTTGGTGCTGATAGACTTGATTCAGACAATCTCCACAATAACAAAACCAATTACTCCAATAGTTCAACCTATTTGGCGGATGTTGTACTTGATATCCAAATATGTCAACCGGCCTTTCAGGTATAGTAATAATGTATATTCGATAACGTAAATTACTCTTAATGGCACTGCTGTAAATATTAAGAACTTTGTATCCTTTAATGAACTACTACTCCAACAGTCTAATAAGTGTCAGTTATAGCGGTGATAATAGGAAAAATGTCTAACATAATCAACATAATGTCATCATTTAATGTGGCAATGCTTCCAGTCTTCTGGGCACTTTCCTCGGACGACAGCGATGCCGAGGAATTTTACGACGCTGCCTAAACCAGCCATTTCTTTTTATTAAATTTTACAGTGCCATGTTTTGTTCCTTTTCCTTTTGTTTTAATTATAAGTAGTTAGGTTTGTTAATATTAGTTGAGTTGTAAATTACGATTGCTGCTTTTGTTTACGTAAATAATAAAATTGAAATTTTGAATACATAATCTATATAAATACATTTTTATTCATATAATAATAATAATAATATATGTTAGACTTTTTTCTATTTTTACCTCTATAGCTGATACTTATTAGTCTGTTGAAGCAAGACAATAATCAAGATTTTTTGGATATTTGCGTTTTATTAATGCGGATAGGTTGTGACATGTTTGTTAAATATTCTGCCGCAAGCAGTTAATTTAACATTGCTCAAAGATTTTATATGACGATATAGATAATAAAACCGGCTATAAATTATAAAAAATCTCGGTCGTCAATAACTACATTGAAACCTGTCTGTTCGGGCAACTGTTTCAGTCACATATTTAAGTATGAAATAATAGATACCTTGAGATCCTAGTTACACAGTTTTCACTGTATAACATAATTATATTTATTCTTATATATCGTATGGAATGTCAACCTCTACTTCTATAAACTCAGTTTTTACTGATAGATTGAGAGGCGGTGATTGCGTAGTTGAATCTTTAGGTACATTGGTGAGGGTAGACAAAGCTGATTGTAGTTCTTCAGGCATGTTTGTCAAGCCAGACAAAGTGCTACGTAAGTCCTCGTGTACTTCGGTTAACGTC
Source organism: Catocala fraxini (assembly GCA_930367265.1). NCBI lineage: Eukaryota > Metazoa > Arthropoda > Insecta > Lepidoptera > Erebidae > Catocala > Catocala fraxini. The sequence goes on from OV884027.1 coordinate 1,781,163, forward strand.
GATTGTATATCGTCAGGTACTTTGGTCAAACCAGCCAACTTGAGAGCTGTAGAAGTTTTAAAGCTGCCTTCGTCTTTTCGTTTCTTTCTCTCAGTACTGTTCAATCTCGGTGTCCGGTCATCCATACCAGAAGTGTAATGTAATTGGACGTGATAATTTAATTTGGCCTGCAATTAAAATATCTTTGTTAGTTTTTATAATAATAAAATATCAATTATGTTTTAATCTGGCCCACTACTGGTCACAGGTATCCTGTCTGTATGAGAAGCGTTAGGTCTCAGGCCCGGTTCTTATGTATATTCAATAAAAGGGGTCTCTACCTACGGATAGTTAATTTATGACACGTATTATCCCGTATAGAATGTAGTTACGCGATAGAATATAATCCATTTTAGTTAAAAGTTATGGTATAGGACCTGTAGAGCCCATCGAGAAAATGACTATCCGAAACTTCGGACCAAAACTTACAATAAAGTTTCTTCGGATTTCTTTCATGCAAATTACCATTACTCTGTTGTTTGGACTGCTTCATAAAATAGTTTAAGTTAATCAAGAGGTTACATACCGAAATTCAGGACGAATTTTGAAATAAATGTGTTTCACGATATGAACAGGCGCTTATATAAATGAGGAAATCCGTATATGCACTAAATGATGTTACAATTTCGCTCATTGTGACGTCACTTTGGCTCTCAGTCTTTTGAGTAGGCAACCGAGGCAAAAGAATGGTACTTGTGATAATTACAGACAGGAATACGGAGCGTGATAAGCTCACTCCCATTAGACGGGGAGAAGACGTGGTCAATGCAGGAAGTCGCTGGATTAAGCTGCACAATGTACAACACGGATCTTTATCCGCGAACACAGGTTCTTTACTTTGAGCTGTGTTCAGCAGTGGATATGAATCATGACTTGACTTGACCGAATAGATACGATGGTTTAAGTCATTAGTTCCCAAAGTAGTCCAGGTGGACCCCAGGGGGTCCACGGGAGACTCGACGGGAGTCTACGATAGCGTGACAAAAAAATGGGGGTCCACAATTCGTAAGCGGGGGACCACGAAACTTTATTTGCTTTTGATAGTGAAGAACTAAAATGTTGTCTTGACTTCACCTATCATTGTAGGCAGATAATATTTTAAGAAGCTCAGCGACTGTTACTTGTAAAAACTAACTTGCATATTCCATATTCAGTAAAAAAAAAACTTTCTGCCTGCCTACCGTGATAGACCATATTTTTATAATTCTAGTGACTGGAGAATTGCAAAGGAAAAAAAAATGTCATCCCGTAGAGATTTGATCAAATGTAAATACGAATACCAAGGAATATGGTACAAATGTAGTTGCAGGAGGTCCACTGGAAGCTGCTAAATTTCAAAAATGGTCTGTGAGAAAAAAGTTTGGGAACTTCTGGTTTAAGTGGTTGTCACTGCCACTGCATCGAGCGATGTGGATTCGATCCCCGCACGTGGCAAGTACCACGTACTTGCCACGTGCGGGGATCGAAATCTAGTTGGTACAAAACTAGGTGCTTTTTTTTATATGTTTGTAAATTCCCGCGCGACACAGTAATTATTACTGGACCGGAGAAATCCTCCCTGATTTAAAATAAAATAATCAGATTTAAAAATAATTTACCTTAGTTGATAATCGCGCGTGACACACCATACATTCATGTAACATATTCATGTGTTTTACTAAGATATGTTGCTTCAAATTGCTATTCCGTGAATAAGTCCTGCACACGAGAAATAAAACAATATATTATTACACAGTAAATAAAATTACTACCTATACTTAATTATTCTTCTTAGTGTCAATGGTTATTAATATTCGGCCATTCTAATTGCGTTAGGATTGGCCGCACAAAGGTCTGATATTGTGCATGTGCTCGGGCAAGAATATAATACCAACAAATGTGCCATTGTCTGCTCCAGACTTAATAAATTATGTAGTAGTATTTGTCAGTAATTTCGTCCAGAAAACGCTATAGTGCAGGTGCTATTTCATTTGTGTAGATCACATCATATACTTTCAATGTACTAAACTAAACTAGATATAGTATGACTTGGATTATATAGATTATATATAGTTATATCCTAACTACTAAGCTGTTAAAATTATATGATAATGTGCTCATTGGCTTTTGCGTAATGACTAAAACAACAAATAGATAGACAGAATATGCTGAAAACCATTGTTATGGGTATAGACACCCTTAAATAGTGGACCACATTTAGCTTTAAAATGTACAGACACAGGCTTATTAAACTTGTATAGTACAGAAGAGTCATTACCTCTCACAATTGTCGTAGGGACACATAAATGTTCTGTTAAATTCTGCATGAATTTTGACATGTCGAACTATGTGGCATCGCTGTTTAAAAGATCTTCCACATTCATTACAAATAAATTCTGAAATGTAATGAAAAGCGTGTACTTGTAAGAAATTGATGATAGCAATGCTGTAGTTTAGTTTTCAGTCTAACTGGATATTATATTATTTGTTATTGTTATATTTAATTATGAATGTATCTGTAAATATTCTAATAAAGATAATTAATTGGGATTGTAAAATATTATTGAATAAGCCCTAATACATAGCATAGTCAAAGACAAAAAGTATAGCAGTTCTAAATTTAAGACTGCCTCAGTGCGGTCTCAGGATCAATTTTCAATAAGAGACAAAGTAGAGCCATACCACTGGTGGTTAAGCGATGTCAGTGTATATAAAACTGGATGCATGCACACTATCCCGTCCTATCTTACAGGTAATATTTTCTTAACTAATAATATTTTCTGCTCTTAAAACATTTCTTGACATACACCAAGGTTTCGTGAAATATGTTTCAATTGACATTTAATTAATATTGAGTCTGGCTTTCAACTAAAGACATGCAAAACTGATCACTTAGGCATGTAGATATATTTTTGTAGTGTGTGGACATGCATCCTTGAATGTTCACAAAGCAAATGTTTAATTAGGTGGCTTACCATCTCTTTGATGTTCTGTTTTTAAATGTTTCTGATATTTAGACCAGTGATTAAATTCCACTCTACAATCTTGACATGTGTACATTTTGTGGTACCTCATATGTCTCTTTTTGAGATATAGACTAATAAATGTTTCTGGACATATCTCACAACTGAAAGGCAAAAGAAAGAAAATATTGGCTACAGGTTTATGTAAATGTAAATTCATATTATAGTTTAGTTAGTTGATGATGTTCATAATTGGTATTTTGTGACCTAATTGAATAAAGATATTTTGATATTATTTATCTAGTAAGACATTCACCTTATCAATAAATCAATATAAGGAATACCTTTAAATAGCACACATAAAATTTGGTAAGGCATATTTATGTCATACCTGAATGCTTTTATGCCAGTATGTTGATACATATGAGTACTGAGCTGATTCTTCTTTTTGAATTGCATATCACATATTTCACAGGAGAATTCCATCTTATGAACAGTGTTCAAGTGCCTTTTCAGGTTTTGCCGATTTGCAAATGTTTTGAAACATCTTGGACAACTGAAATATACTTACTATAAATATTTTAATAGCTCACCATAATAGTGTGGGCACTAAGCCTAAAGAAAATTGAGAGTAGTAATATTTTGATTTGAAAAGTCTGATAAATCTCATTCTAATAAGACATTTACTTATCTTACCTATAGACAACATCTTTTTCTTGTGGCATGTGTACAGTACGCGAATGACGATCCAAATGGCTTTTACTTGTGTATGCCTTGCCACAGTTTGGTTCATTACAGAGATATGGCCTCTGGAAAAAGCTCGTGAAATAAATGCTCTTTCAATTAGTTTAGCACGATCAGTCATACAACATCAGTACTTACTATATTATTATGTGCTAATATATGTTGTGCCAATCTGTATGGTCTGTCGAAATAAGCCTTGCACCCTGAGTAGGTACAACGATAAACCTTTTTTGTTTGGAGATAATCCATCATCTTTTCCATATTTACAGTTTTTAGTTCATCATCCTCCACACCTTCCATTGTATTATCCATTTATTGAGTAAACTAAATAACTGCTAGACAATGGATAACATATAATTACTTTACATTTAACATAATCTGAAAAATTTACAACCTTTCACTTCATTACAGTATCACTCATGCACGAAATACGCGGATTTTTTGTACAAAGCTAAACTTTGGGAAACGAAGTTGAAGTTTGAAGTCAAAAAATCTATGTGTCAAAACTGTCAAAAGTTGTCGAATTTGAAGGATAACGAATGTTGCTATCTAAATACGAATGGGACAAATAAACCTACTTACTTTAGTTCAGATGACCGATGATAAAATCTACTAACACTAGTACAATCTATAATTAAAGTAAGTGTTATGTAATATGTTGGAACTTATATGAATTTCGACCGTAAAAATTGATTCTTCGAATCGTTGTTATATATTATGCTGGTTAAACGTTTAGTAGTACAAGAAATATTATTATACGAATTATCCTTGCCATTCAACTGTAGTAGCAGACAAGAGCTGGACAAGAGTGGTATAGACTAGTATAGACCGCTAATAATATTAATATAATATAATATAATAATAATAATATAATATTCTACCACATACACACAACACCATCTAGCCCAAACTAAGCAGAGCTTGTACTATGGGTACTAGACAATAATAATAATAGCTAATGATCATTTTCAAATGTACAGTCTTTGGCCCTGTTTAAAAAGTGAAGCGTGTCTTGCAAATACGATTTCTTTTAATTGATAATTTTGATTTATTTGATTTCTTTTAATTAATAATGCATAGCAATAGCAATAGCATACAACATCAGCACGTTTCACAAAGAATCTTCATAATTAATTTTCATCTTTACATGCTGTAATGAACATCACAGATAATATAATACTATACTAGTATGAATATCAATGGAAAACATAGATATTGGAATAATATAATTATTAATTATGCTATTCTGTCTGAAACACATACAAATACCTAAATGCTTGCTAAAGTGAGTAAATACGGGAAAAGTGGATACGGAACAAAAATAGCAAACTATTATGTTGTACCTAACTAACACTACTAGCCTTATTATATCATTAAACGGATGTACCAATTCTTACTAATCTTACCATATTTCTATACTATTGGCGCATCCCTAGGAATACTGTCATTCTATTTTGCCCCATTTATAATAACTAATGCGACGTAATCTGATTCAAAATAATGCAATAAAATTGATTTTGTGATTATTGCATTCATCTGTGTGTAAGATTAACTTTGCGGTATTATTTATAATTATATCATATTCTTTTCTTTGTATATCCATCAAGTCAGCTGACGTACGTAAACAAAGGGCATGTCAATATTTTGTGTAATGGTGAAACACCAAAGTGTTTTCTGATATAAGTGGAAGTTCAAAAAGCTTATCATATATCATGGATGTCGATGGGTCTTCCGTAAGCGGAGAAATCGATCAGAATTTATTACTACAATTCAGTTGTATGAACACTACAGATCGAGATGAACTCATTAGTCAAATGCAAAGACTTCTGGGGTCTAGTATAAATGCTAATACAGCCAGCTTTTTCTTGGACATGAGTAATTGGTAAATAAGATACCTATAAAATTTAACAATCATGGTCAAATAATTCATAAAATGTCTAATGTGTATATTTTTCAGGAATTTGCAGACAGCAATATGTTGTTATTTAGATTATACATTACCTCCAAAGCTTCCATCTATGTCAATAAAAGCCGCTCAAAATCAAGAGACTGCTGTGGGACCTGGTGCTTGGTATATATTTCTTTTTATAATATCTTATTAAAATGAATAAGTTATCAATATGGCATTTTAAAATTTTAAATTGACTTGAGACAATCATTATACAACATTTGCAAATATTGACTAAAAATTGATTATATTTAATTTTTCTTATCAGTATAAAAAGGCTTGACATTTTATGACCTCTAATTGTTTTAAGTTTTGAACAAAGTTGGAGTATTGCTAATACGGGGGCAGAAGGATGGCCCGGCAGTTGTAGACTGATACAGGCAGGTGGTGAGCCTCTTGGTGCTATCCCAGTTTATTTACCTCCACTGCCTGCAGGACATTCCACTACAGTAACCTTAAAATTGGTAGCTCCAACCACACCTGGCACGCACAGAGGTTATTTTCATTTGGTTACTGATAAAGGTGACCAAATTGGTGGTGAGTACTTTAAATATTGCTTTAATCAAGTTCAAATTAACACTATAGATTTTATAATTTTTGTCTATGATAAATGAAGTAGAATACTCCTTTCACAAATTTTATTATTATAATGATTTGAAATCTATGATGAGATATATATATTGTATTTTATTACAATTGCCCAACTAAACTGGGTAACTGAATATAATTTTAAATTTCAAACCCCTGGCATCCTGGTAGTAGTGGCCGGATACAATAGGTCTTTAATTATTATATTGTGTGTGGTATATTTTAAGACTAGACAGATTAAAAGAACCTTTTTGAGACATACTTCAGACTCAGTGAAAAGACAACTTTATAAAAAATTACACACTGAAATAAGTATTTGTATTTAATAGTGACCTATTCTTCTGTAATTACTAAGTGTAGGTATATGTACAAATATTTTACATTTTAGATACTTTGTGGGTGGAAATAACTGTGGAATCAGAGATGACTATGGCTCTTGTAGAGCAGTTAGCAGCTTTACCAGTTCCAAGTAGTCATTGTCAGGTAAGTTAGTAAAATGATTTTATAGACAGTAAAATTATTTTTCAATATCTATAAGTGTTGGTTAGGATATTTCTGCTGATATAACTTTTAAATGAAATACCTACCATAATACATTTGTTTGTCAATACAATAGTTCATAGTTGTATTATGAGCTGATAAGTGGGGCTGTAATCATGTTATTAACTATAAAACACAAATAAACTTTTAAGTGTTAATATAATTATATATAGTTAATGTTTTATAGTCCATATAGTAAGTAATATATAGTATAGTTGTAATGTTTTAGTCACCTAATTCAATTTAAATGTTTATCTACAAATTTTGTGTTGCTCTGCAGTATCTGTATCTATGTATAAAATATGGTAATAAGTTTGCTTTTACATGGTTTGCTAAAACATGGTACCTTAACATATGTATTAGTGTTTACATGGTTGATAAGTAGTGTGCCTGACTCTTCAGTCATATGGCCCTTTCAATGTTTGTTGTTAATCCACCGACAATATTGAAAGCTCATATAATTATGATTATCTTAACTACATACATAGATACACACAGTGACGTACTTCTTCTTCATGGGCTGAGGTATATTTGCCAGCTAATTTTAAGGCTCTCTTCAAATATAAATGGCTGCTCCAGGTGGCTGCCTAGTAGGTGACATTTAAGTTCGTACCCTAATGGGAGCGAGCATAATGTAGTCTACACATTTCTACTGACTGCGTTACTTACTACTGAGAACTGTAAAAACATCCTATAACTGACCAATCCTTGAAATTTTAGTCAGGACCCTCATTAGGCAGATTTTTGTAAATTTAACTAAGTGTGCAGGTCACACATTAAGTCATAATTAAGTATATATTTAAATTAAGCAGCGATAGCTCAGTGGGGAAACCAACAGACTGCAATGCAGAGGATCTAGGGTTCGAACCCACGTCGCGCACCTCTAACTTTCGGAAGTTATATGACTTTACGAAATTATGTGCGTATTGATTGACAATTATCGCCCTGTTCCGTGCCTCGGAGAGCCGTTGGTCCCGGCTGCCATTAACATCTATGGCAGGTCGTTATTGGGAGAGTGTCGACACAAAAGATCCCACTGGGTCGAAGTGGCGCCGGTCTGCACTGACTGGCACCCACATAAGATACATACATACATATATTTGAATTCAATAGCCTCTTGAATTTTAACAATATTTTTAAGATTACCAGTCTTAAAAAATATTGAGTTAGGTACTCAGTAATTTTTAAAAGTACCCGAAAGATAACAGCAGAATCTACTTAGTAGAAAAATTTAAATAGAGTTGTGAATATATGGGTGCAGTATAAAAAAGTTGTTTTAAATTAATGTTGAACTTTATTTATTTCAGATGCCATCACAAGACGACCAAATGTGTTGATAATTTGCAGTCACAAAATATTTTGTAAAGTTTTCATGCATCTAACATTGGTTATATTATTTCATTTTTATTTATCGACAATTATACACAGGACAGTACTAAGACCTACACATGAAATAAATAGCCAAAGAGTAATTATAACTGTTTTTACTTTTTTAACTTGCTATAATTATTGTAATATTATAGTATTTTTTGTTTCGATGTCAATTAATGAATGCACAATCTAATTTAGATTGGGAATCAAATCTTGATGTAACTTCTTGCTATATTTCAGTCCAGTGATACCGTGTTTATATGCCTTATTAAATATATTTCTGTATAATAGACGTATTTCAGATTGTCCACAGTTGCGAGCCTAAATTTTTCGATAAATCACTATATCCATACCTGACGCAATGCTTTTAGCATTATGTCTGGGCGCCCAGGGCTTAGACGACGATGGAAGAATAGTATTAGTGTTTACAACGTCTGCATATTCTGATAAAATAAAGACTTTCACATTCTTACTTTTGGGACGCAGGCGCGAAATTCAACGTTGCACCAATTGACAATTACCATAGCACAGGATTTTATCAGTTTAATGAGTCTTAACTTTTGTTAAAAAGTTCAAATACTTATGTAATGGTAACTGTTGTTTGGTGCAAAATAGGGCAAAATTAGCACAGAAATTTAGACTTTCTAATATTGTGGGATGAACGAAGATTACGGACGCGCCATTTTTGTGTTTATAATGAGGTCATTTCAATGCAAGATCACAATTAATAAATGCTTATATGTACTTAGAATTAGGATATTAATTAACTGTTCGTTCTACAGCCTAGGAAAGCTTGTCTTTGAAAGATAAATGATGTAACCCAGTTTGCTGAATAAATCTCGAAACTTCGTTTATAAATTGATAGATGATTCTATACACAACGTCGGCAACATACACCTTTATGAATTGCATTATCATTCATCTATTACATAAGTTTGTTTTAAAAATCAAAGACTCATGAATGAAAAATAATGTACAAACTGCATTATACACTAAATGTTGACTAGCTGTAAGAGGACAAATTATGAATTTGTTAGATATTGTTGAATTTTACAAAATGTAATAATGATTTTATTAGAATTAATTATTTTTAGATTGCATTGCCATGAATGTAATATCTATGGGGGATTAATTTTATATTATAAATAAGCAAGTAAAAAGGAAATATGAAAACGCAGTATTTTATTTTGTAATTAGAATACCGAGTACACTATTTCTTATAAGGCATAATAATACTAACAATATATTTTAATTTCTAATTATCACTTATTCCTAGGGGCAAATCCTGAATATGTTTGAACTGAAGGATATAACGTTCAACATTTTAATATAATGACACAATAACTAAACAGCCATTTCCATATCAATCTTAGGGTGTGGTTTATAGTCCTTAATAATGAAGTCCTCATATTTGAAATCATCAATTGAATCAACTTTACGAGCAAATTCCAATGTGGGGAATGTCTTGGGTACCCTTTCTAGTTGCTGTTTCAATGGTTCTATATGATTTAAGTACACATGGGTATCTCCTGTAGTGTGAACAAATTCGCCAGCCTAGAAAGATAAAATGCATTAGTAATATAAAGGTAATAGTTTACCTACTAACATTTATGTGACTATTATCATCCAAGTCATTTAACAATATAAAACTCATATAATGTTCTATCTGTTGAGATATACATACAATAACTAGCATTCCAAATCCCTGTACGTATGACCAACACATAATAATATTTGGTACTGCATAAGTATTATTGCTCCGGGACATAATTGGAGAAGAGTACTGGTCAGAACACAGTCGAAAATGTTGGAGGAGGCCTATGCCAGAAGGCAAACTGAACTTCAGACATTTTATAGCAAAACAACAGAACACAATGTTATGTATGTTATGTTGTTAGTATTATATATGTTTATCCATTGTCTAGTACCCATAGTACAAGCTCTGCTTAGTTTGGGCTAGATGGTGTTGTGTGTATGTGATAGAATATTATTATTATTATTTAGAGTTCAGAATGCAAGGCTAATCATCACCATCAAGCATTATTGCTAGGATGGAATCATATATATATATATATAGACATTTAGAGTGTGGCTACACTAGTACAAAAACTAATACTAGTTATACATACAAACATACATAGATTCACGCCTGTTTCCCAGAGGGGTAGGCAGAGACTACGGATTTCCATTTGCTACGATCCTGACACACTTCTCTGGCTTCATTCACTTTCATCACATTCCTCATACACGCCCGTCGGTTCAAGGTGCTCTTAACCTGGCCTTTGTCCAGAACGCCTCCGATCTGATCAAGAAACGTTCGCCTAGGTCTTCCTCTTGCGACTGTTCCATTCACACTAGCCTTATAAACTTTCTTAGTCAGTCTTTCCTCGTCCATTCTTTCGACATGCCCAAACCAGCTTAACATAGCCTTTTCTATTATTGTCACTATATCCACTTTCATGCTGATCTCTCTCTAACCACACTATTCCTTATTCTATCTTTCAGAGTCACACCACATATATTTCTCAGCGCTCTCATTTCTACAGCATTTATTCTGCTCTCATTCTTCTTTTGCCATACCCAACTTTCACTTCCATACATAAGTGTGGGCACTAATAGTCCTCTATGAACAGCCAAATGTGCCTGTTCATAAAAGCGCGTAGAGCTCCATTCACTTTGTTTCCCGCAATCGTTTTCCTTTCAATATCTCCCTCATGTTTACCATCCCTTGTAAACAAAGTACCCAAATATACAAACTCTTTCACTTGCTCCACTTTTTCTCCATCAATCATAATATTACACATCGTCACGCACTCTTCCTTTTCAAATACCATTACTTTCGTCTTGCTTACATTTATTTTCGTTCCTTTACTCCATATATCCTCCGTATATATCCTCCATATATCCAGTTATATGTATACTTTATTGGTTTTATTTAACCTACTGAGTCAGTGGCACTTGGTGGCCAAACAGTAGATTTTTAATTATGTCTCATATTCTAAGACTTGACAGATTAATGAAAACAAAAATAACTTTTTGTGTCCATAAAAAATAAGTTCTATACATAGTATTGATTCGGGAAATTGAGATGCAAAGGGATTTAATTAAGTGTTTTTATCTACATAGTGAATTGTGGTTTTGGTATTAAATTTAGGAGAAACCAGTAATAAACTGCCACCTTAAATTGATAAAGAACATTATAATTTATTTGAACTTTTACCTCTAGTCCTGTGATGTGTGCGATCATATGGGTTAGTAAAGAGTAGCTGGCGATATTGAAAGGCACTCCCAAGCCCATATCAGCACTTCTTTGGTATAGCAAACAGGAAAGCTTCCCGCTTGCAACATGGAACTGAGCAAGACAGTGGCATGGTGGTAAAGCCATCTTACTTAAATCTGAAGGGTTCCATGCACACATCAACATTCTTCTATCAGCTGGACGATTTCTGTGGTCATAAAACACAAACATGTATTTTGCAGTTAGGTACTTATTACAATTTGATTGATACATGTTATATGCAATGAGGATAGCTGCAATATATTATGCCCTTCTAATCCTTCAGCTTTAATATTTAGTGCTTTGATCTTACTGCTAAGAGACTTGTCATGATGTCACACCTTTTTAACAAATTTTATCATAATTGGTTCAGTAATTTGGGGTGTGCGTTACCACAGCAAAATGTAACAAAATTTTGTGCTTTAGAGAGTTGAGAGTATAACAAATAATTAGTTCATTGTGAAAAGTAATTTGTTCACTAATAGCAAAAGGACAACATTCACATTCCATACATGTTTGGGCCAAATCTAAGAGTAACGGCCAGAAAAATAAACGTAATATTTGGATAGATCACAAAATTCCTATTATTTTTACTATGACACCAAACCTGCGCGCCCCATGGTTATGTTGTTACATGCTTTTAAAATACAATGGGAAATAAAATGTTATTAAGATGTGTTATTTTAATACATTTGGTCAAATATATTGAATATGAAAAAAACAAGCAACAAAACCAATAGCACCTCATTTAGATTCAGTACCTTTCATTTAGGTAAAAAAGAGCAAAATGAGACATTCAATTGTATTAATTAATTTATATTTATCCTAATCTAACATATACATCATCTAATCCTATTGCAGGTGGGGTAAGGTATGGGTCATGTCTAGCATAACCCATGTACCAGACTATGGTCATGGTATGAGAGCAGCATCCAATGGTCCTCTTGCCGATATTGCATGTACAATAATAATGAGCTAATGCTCGACGATCATTTGCTGCTCGATCTAGTGCAATGTACACATAGTATTTCTTGGATTGGATGTGGCGGGATTGTATTAGTCCTCTTATAATCCACAAGTCTTCCCCTTAAAGTTCCCTGACTATTTCCAGAGGAATCCCACCACTGAGCTCGATGATAAAAGCTCCGTCGGATTGAAGGTGCTCTCTGTAATAGCTTTTTGCTTGTTTGAGCTGATATACACCAAGGCTGAATAATATTAAATCTTCTTCTGTCAATGTTGGAAAATCATTAAAATCTGCCATATCCACAGCCATGGGTTGGAACTGTGCTCGTCTTCGGTTTAAATTGTGTCTATACACAAGATCGCCCAGTGTATTTGGCATGTTTGTTCTTTCACCTATTATGTACAGGATATCAGTAGCATGAACGTTATCCACTATCAAAACGTGATAAGCATTTATTAATGCGGCAGCAATTCTAAAATAATCCATCATATTGTGCAGTGTTATATTGATGTTGACGTGTCTCAGCAGTCGGAAATCTCTTTTAAATCGGCCATTTACGACTTCCACTACTCATCGGCAAATAGTAACATGTAGCGACTTAATAGCTTGTTCTGTTGTAAGTTGCGTTTCCCCTTGGAGCTTTGTCTCGGGCATCTTAGCAGTGTATCCATATACTTCAAGGGTGGAAATTACATTTCTGAAGCCACGGTCCAAAATAAATACGTCCCCATTTCGGTGAAACCATTGAAATAATCATTTTTATTTTATACAATAGTAAGCATTATTTGCGCATCTGAAGCAGCGTGTGGACCAGAAACTTCTATGATGTGCCCGTCACAACAGACAAACAGAAACGCCTTTAATATGTTTCTGAATTTGTGGCTGCTATAGGATTTCCTTTGAAAAAGTAGATTGAACTCTTTTGAATATATATGTAAGTGTCATCTACAATTGTTAAGCTTTTCTTTAGTCGGTAGGACTCTCGGTAGGATTCCAAAAATTCTTTCAGGAATTATAAGGTTCCTCTGTTGCTATCTCTTCCTGGGTCATATGGTCAAGGCCTACGTAAATAGGAAAAAAAGTCCTGCAGTAGTGCTTCTCTGCCAGTATGGAGCAATCGCGACTACGTGGCTTTGCTGGTTTTAAAAATCGATGCTAAACGTGCATTTGATTCGCCGGTTCGGCGTTTTGCTAACAAAGCTGCTAGAATACTTCTTTTGTTTCTTCTTTGATTTAGGCTCGGTGTGTTGGCTAATAAATCAGTAAACTGTTCAATAGTTAGGCCAGTCCAGTCATGAAATTCTTTATCATTTAGTAGTTCATAATGTTCAAAATCTAAAACTTCTGTGCTGATGTGGCGCATTAATAATTTTAGAGCACAAACAATTTGAGTTGCACTGAATCCTCCAACTAAATTATCTTGTAAAGCAAGTAACTGCCATTCACCTTGCTCAAGGATGTTCAGGCCAAGAGACAAATAATCTAAATTGACTGTATTTATAAAGGTGTACAAATGGTACATGATACAGCTTTTTATTTGATTGTAAGTGTACTTACTTGGTTTACTTGCAAATCCGTTTCTTTATGAATTTCGGCACCATTTAATCACATTGGTGTTCATGAAACAAATTAAAAACTAATGTTTGAATAAATTTGAACTAATTAAGGTCTATTATTGGTTTTTCTTTTTTCAAACTTCTATGTTGAGCCATTATTGAAATCTGGGCAATTCCAAAACATTACTGCAGCAAAATCTTAAATAACTTTAGAACCACAACACACAAATTTTGCTATTAGTGAACAAATTACTCTTCACAATGAACTAATTATTTGTTATACTCTCAACTCTTTAAAACAAATTCTATCATAACTCTTTAAAAACTGATATCCAGTCAAATCCGGTTAGAGCAGAAAAGCCGACCCCAAGTGACTTGGGAATAATAAAGGCTAAGAGAGAAGACTACTCTTTAAGCACAACATTTTATTACATTTTGCTGCGGTAACGCACACTAATTTGAGGATGATAATGTTACAAATATATTACTTTACATAAATTTGTCCAACTAAGGTATGATGGATATGATGGACTCACTCAATGATGTGTCTGGGTTTACTAAAAGCAGCCTGCTATATGTTTGTGTGAGACAAAATTCAGTAAATAAAATAAACTTAAAATATATGTGTAATATAAATAACTCACTTTATCAGATCAATAACATTTTGCAACTGATCAACTCCTTGACCTGTGTAGTCTGTTTTACAATCTATATATGTAGCTCCACTGTGTCTCCATTGAAAACCATAAACAGGCCCAAGATCACCTAAAGTAAATAATAATGTCAGATAAACAATTCTTTTGCACAAAATATTGAATAGTGTGTAACGCAATAGATATATGATTATAGATAATTTTTAATAAATGGAATCCCTTACATCAATTGATTTGAATTGGAGTGTGACAAAGAAAGAGTTGGAATGCATTTATTTGTACCAATTTAAGCTATGTGGGGGTAGAGAGATGGTTGGGATGATTTCAGAAAAGAGGATGAACTATTCAGCATTTTCTTTAAAAAAGCAACTCCTATAAATAATTCCTCTAATGCCTCAGAAACATTTAAACAATGGATACAAAGTTCTTGGTGCACCAAGACTCGGAACAAGTCTTTGTGGATCACACAAACTTTTGTCCCATGTGGGATTGAACCACACAACTCTTAATGCAAAGGCAGTGGTGACCACTTAGACCATTATGTTGTACATACTGTATCTGCAGTCCTTATCCAGTGTTGGCCAGGAGTTTAATATCAAGAAATCTATTTTGCAGTTACATCCAGGGTTGCCAACCGTAGAACTTTATTCCTCGTACAGGAGGCAAAAGCCTCGTATTTTGGATCACAAACCTCGTACATTAATTAATGCATCTAAGGTGAGATAATACTAAAAAGTTGGTATACCAAACAATTGAATTTAAAAAAATTAACATTATGAATTAATCAAATGTAAGTTTTCTACTTAAAAAACATCACATTGTATTAAAAATAATCTTTAATGTAGCATCGTATTATTGCCTCACATTTATGCTAAAAAATTTTGCCTGCAATGTGAAATCATGTTATTATTTTCACTATATCAAAATCTCATACATAACTGTACAAGGCTGACAGTGTCCTCGTACCTCGTACGGGATACCGCAAATCTCGTATTTGTACGAGGAACCTCGTATGGTTGGCAACCTTGGTTACATGTATCACTATAATGTTACCTTCTTCGCGCTCTTGGAAACCCAAGTTGTCTAGGAAAGTTCGAGAGCCATTGGCGTCCCAAATATGTACATTTTTGGCTGCCAGTGCCTTAGAATCAGTAGAGCCTGATATCATCCATAGTAGTTCTTCAATAACACCTCTGGTAAACACTCGCTTCGTTGTAAGTAGGGGCAAAGTATTGTTTTCTAATGAATATCTCTGCATGCCACCAAATACAGATAAAGTACCGACGCCGGTTCTGTCCACTCTTTTATCACCTGCATTTAAAAGAGCATGAAATGATTACTACCTTATTACAATTAAAACGTAGCTAAACACTGCATACAATAAAATAGCTACACTTTAAACTTACCTGTTTCTATAATTTGTTGCACTAGTTTTAAATACTGGTATTCATCATGCTGAGTATTGTTTTTAATTCCATCATTGTTGGTTAGACCCATAATTAGTCAAGTAAAGCACTTTATATGAAAAAATATTGCTCTTTTTCGAAATATTGTAAACTCAGTCAGAACTCAGAGTCAGATGTGATGTCTGAAAAAAGGCGGTAAATGTGACGTTAATGACAGTAAGATTTCGTTTAGGAATTTGTTTTGGTTAAAATATGTAATACACAACACGTACTGGACAGTGCAGCAGGGGTGGACCGACGACCTGGTAAGATTTACGAGAAGCGCTTGGATGCGGGCGATAGCATACCTGTCTATAGGGCCTCTCAATATCAGCTTGTGTGGAATACCTTGGAGGAGGTTTATGTCTAATAGTGGACTTTTTTCGGCTGAGATGATGATGATCATGTAATGTAGACCATATTTGAAAACCAAAATGATATATTTCGATGTAACTTTATAAGTACAACGCAACAATGAAATAACGTTTGTAGTTTTATTATTCATTGCTTATGTTTTTTTTATCTAATCCACACTACTACTTAATTAGCTTTGATCTAAATATCAAATGTCTATATGATGAAAGAAATATAAACTTGTTGTTATTAGCAACCACTAAACAAAGTGGCAAAATTATAACATTTCAGCAAGCTATAGTATATGAATACAGCGATTGTAAAAATATTACCATGTGATATATATTAAGTGGAGCTCTGTACACAGTTAATATTTTCAAATGTAGGTACTAAGTATATCAATTACGAAACCATTTATATAATAAAGCTCACCATCCCTTATTGCATTGTGTAAATATTGTCCTAAATTTCAGATTCCTCCTCTACAAAATGCCTTCATTCGAGGCACCCTGTGTGGAGCTAGGCAGTGTACCCCATACTCCTAATATCACTGCGTCACCATCGCCCTCGGAAATATCTAGTGCCAGTTCATCTGAGCCTTTTAACGTACAGGCTACTCCATTGTTTAGGTGACTGAATTGACATAAATATTATAATCCACTATTTGTATCAGTTAAAATAAACTTTAAACGTGTTCTTATCTATTTATTACCAGCATGCTTTTTACTAGGTACGTATTATCTAAGAAACTAATTCCTTTTTTTATAGGGCTTTAGCTATACCTTTCCCAGAGCCGGCACAGCCATCAGGCCAGGATGAGTTAGAGCGCCGTTTACCAGGTTACAGACGTATAGTAATACCACGAGAATTAACATTAATAGAACTACTGGTAAGTCAGTTTCAAAAGGTGCTTATTTGTGTTGTTGTAATAGTATATTAATCCACTTAGATATATTATAATCTGAATAATCTATTCTAACAAACAGAACTTGAACCTACGACCTCGATAAATCGTATCGTCACTTTGCTAACTATTCATGGTCCTACAAGGTCAAGGACTGAAATTTCTGAAATGAAAAAAACTCTTTTTAAGTTAGCAAAAGTAGCAAACCGAAACACGGCATGCACGACTTATTTTGCATATACTTTGTCGAGTCTGTCCTTCGGTACGGATTGTTGATTTGAAGCAATAGCTCAGAAGTACAGAAAGTTTTTATTGCTCAGAATAGATGCATAAGATCAATATGTGATATTGCACCAGATGTATCATGTCGTCTTTATTTTAAGGAACCAAAAATACTCCCCTTGGCCGTCTTTATATATTAGAAGTAGAGAAATTTATTAAACAAATCCCTCATGTATTTAAGCGGGCAAAAGATGTTTCTCGACGTGATAACATAAGAAATCCAGACAGGCTTATGCTAAACATAATACCGAGAAGCAGTCGGCTGCAAAATAACTCATACGCCATGTGTATAAAAATATATAATAAAATCCCTAAACATATAAAAATATTACCCTTAAATAAAACTACAAAATTACGTTGGTGGCTCATGCAGAGCAATTTCTACTGTTTTGAAGATTTTTTTAAAAATACCCATTGTAATTGATTTGTAATTAATCTTATATAATTTTATTCGTTGGTAATAGATACTGAAAATAAGAAATTTTATATGTTTGTGTATATGATATAACTATAATATGCATGCCATTTGAAATGGCTAAATGGGCTTGTACTCTTGTAAATAATCTATAACATAAATTAATGTACCTACCCTGATTATAGCAAATAAAGACTTCTTATTCTTTGCTCTTTTCTTATTCAGTGTTTTGTTGTAGAGCTGGGACTAGTGTACGGCAAAAATCAATATTATGTCTAATTTACTTACGTAGACTAGCATCCACATTCTTTTAAGGATTCTATTTTCTCATAACGGTAGAAACAAAGCAGTGGTGTGACAACTGACGAAGACGTGCTACGTATTCGTGAAGCAAAACTCCGTGTTATGGCTGAACGAGTTGGTTTGAGAAGACTTCACGTTCTTGCCCCAAGACTTCGTAAATTGACTCTTGATGGTAGCGCTCTCGCATCTTTGCGAGATCTCGGAATAGGTTTGGTTCACCTTAAGGTGAGTTTCGTACACATTGCAATAAGCTTGTGAATCTTTGAACACTAAGGCATAAGATACTACATTATACTAAGTATATGGTAAGACAGTTATCAAAGTGCATAATCGCATTCGAGTGATATTTGAATATACCGTTGAGCACAACGCAAAACTTACATACATTGAGTGGTCAAGGGTGCAGTGCAAATATAAATGTCTAGAGTTGTCAACACATTGGAATGTACTTCGAATGCAATTCTGCAGAGGCCTAGATTAGGCACAGATATATTACGCCCTTAATTCACTACTTTTATAGTCATTTACTACGTAATAGGTATTATAATTCATATTCCTTTTTAGATGTTTATGTTGCCAAATGTATCTTTCCATTGCGTTATTGCAAGAGAAGTCTTTTAAGATTTTTTGTCCTCTATAACAGATATTGAGCATTAATCGATGCAACTTGACCTCTTTGGATGGAGTATGGGGATTGGGTGCTTTAAGGGAATTATATGCTGCTGGCAACAGGATTCAAGATTTGCAGCCGTTGGGTGCGCTACAAAAAATGCATACGCTTGATTTGTCAGAGTAAGTACCGTAAAAGCAGTATATTCATATAACCTCGGTTTTCCTTAGTAATACATACTAGATTAAATAGCTAGTGCGCTTTGGTGATCTCATCATACACGACATGCAAATAATATTGAAGACTAAGGAAGAAGCTAAATTAATTTAAATTCATCTAGTGCATTAGTTTCCAAAGTGGGGCAGGTGGACCCCCAGGGGTCCACGGGAGACTCGACGGGAGTCTACGTTGGCGTGACAAAAAAATGGGGTTCCACAATTCGTAAGCGAGGGTCCACGAAAATTTATTTGCTTTCGATAATGAAGAACTAAAATGTTGGCTTGACTTTACCTATCGCTGCAGGCCGATAATATTTTAAGAAGCTCAGCGACTGTTACTTGTAAAAACTTGCATATTCCATATTTAGTACCAGTGGTCTCGAACCTACCGATTCTTCGGTAGAATTTGTAAAAAAAGAAAAAATCTGTCCGCCCGCCTACCGTTGTATCAGGTACTAGGTTCAGTCCCTGTATTTATTATTATGTTCTTTGTATTTCCTGCTATGTACTCAGCAAGAATGTGTGTTAAAAAGTTTGGTTTTATAATTAGTTTAAAACACACAGGTACTTTCATAATTTCAAAATCAATATTTCTGTTATATTACCCTAAAACTATTCCATCCGATCTGGGGCTATATGAAAATTTCATAAAACATTATTTTTGCGTACTAAAAACTTGGCTGCGCTAGAGCTTTGTCTCAGTCGCTCTTTGCCATTAAATGCTAAAGTGATGGTGCGTATCAATGTCTTCCGCATACATTTATGACAAAAACATTATCCTTTTCTTTTTCTAGCAATCCTATAGCTGATTCTAGCCGTTTTTGGACCCTGGGTGTATGTGGTGCGTTAAGAAGACTAACATTAAATGGTACATCTGCATCAAATACGATAGACTACCGCTCTAGTGTGGCTGCTGCGTTACCAATGCTTGTATATTTGGATAATAGACCTCTGCATACGGATATCGATTGTAAGCACTTTTAGTATTATGTTCAATATTAATCCTTCTAGTACCCCGGCGCATTTGTCTGTTCGCGATAAACTCAAAAACTACTAAACGTATTTTTATGCGGCTTTTCCACCAATAGACAGAGTGATGAATTAAGGTTTAGGTGTATAATTAGTTAAGGTTTTGTATTACCCGTTTGAAACCAGGGGAGGGTCGCTAGTAACAAATATGATACCTTTGGGTAATGGTTGGTTGTTTGTAACACAATTGCACGCAAAGCGTTGAACAATATAGATTAAAATAGTCTACATGTGTTGGATTAAAACACATGCCAGTTTATAATGCATTTAGTAGCATACGGCCTGCGGTTTCGTCCGCGTGATAAGGCGTCTTTCGTTGGATAACGACATCTATTGATAAGAACTGAGATAAAGTCACATTAAAGTTGAACTCTAATTTTGCGTATATCAGCTATAAGCCAAGTCTCATCCAAAGATTTACGCGTGTTTACAAGCTTTCACTCTTAAAATAATACTAGGTGGGATAAAGATTTGTTGTCAAGAATCTACAGTTGCTTTTCTATTTTATTAGTAGTAGATGGTAGAAGAAAGTATTTAGTTTAGAATTTTAGTTTTGTTTTGAGTTGAGCCATTAATAGATGGGTATTTTGATAGTTATAATATTTATTAAAATAATTTGTTTTGAAACAGATGATTCTGAAGGAATATTAGATGCAGCCTCTGGGTCAGATAGCGAAGTAGAGTGCGAAACGGAAATGTTGTCTACATTGAGCGAACTACCTCAAGACGAAGCTGTGCCGGGCCCTTCACTATCTTTACCACCGGTAATAACTTTGTTTATACATAATTAGAGGCCTTTTAATCCAAACATAATAACTTGAACTCGTCGTAACCGGATCTTTACAATATAATATGTCTATATTATGATTGATAAACAATTACTTTGAATGAATTTAGGCAATCTCTATGGCGTTGCTTTAAGTAAACAATTAAATAAAATCTGTGAAAGATGTCATAGGTACCCGATATAACGTCGGGCACGCCACAATCTTGCCAGTAAGTACTGTGTTTGAGGAGTGGCTGGAGAGGCGACATGGAACCTTCACCTTCCGGCTGACACAGGTAATGACAAGAGCAACGTAACGGCAAGAGACGCCCGGTTGTCACCACTGCGGCAACTGCCGCGGCATCGTTGTTGTGGACACGGCGCTGCACACTTTGGCGGATTGCCCCGCCTGGGCATCGCAGCGCCGTGAGTTGATCGCGGTAGTCGGATTGGTTGCCCTCACTCCTGGCCGTAGTTCAATCTATGGTCTGGTATTGGTATGTGGAAGTGATTTCCATCAAGGAGGCAGCGTAGCGGGAGATGGAGCCTCTCCGCAACCGCAGAGCCGGGCGCCGAAGGGCCCGAGATGACCTCCAGCCACCCTGAGGTTTGACCTGGGGGTGTTGGGCTTCGTGGGCCTGCCCGCCATCCCATCAGCACCAGATCCGAGTGGCGGCGGGCAGCGTGCGTGTTCCCACGCGCGCCTTTGTGTCGAGTCCGTCTCCCTTCTAGGGGCTGACAGAAAGAGGGGCTTTCTACGACTAGTCCAGTTTATGATATAGCGTACCACTACACCAACCGTCAAGGTTATATTAGGAAAGCCGCTGTACCTTCCAGTGCCCGAAAGCACCTTCCGGGACCAGTTATAAACGTCTTAACTACATCTGACAGTACGACGTCTGACAGGTCTTGTCCCCAAATCTCGACTCTCCATCCTAACCTCAGAGATTTGGTTCTCGTAAGCGAGCTACCTCGTGCCCAAGTGACGCTAACTATTCTCCAGATAAGTACCGGAGCAATAAAGCCGCTCACCACCCGCAACTCTCGGAGTTGCTAACGAGAACCTCGCTGAAGCCGACGGAAAAGCCGCCTCCCATATCTCCAGTATGGTACCGGAGCTGTGTAAGGCACGCTCACTTTCCGACGTACATCCATACGCCTACCTAAATAATATACAAGCTGGGTGTAGCCCGAGTCACTCCAGCTATGACTCTTACTTGCTGAGCAGGCAAGCGCCCGAGATGTGTTGTGGACGCGAAACCACGCTGCCACTTCGCTGAAGACCACTCCGTGCCTCATGCGACCGACTGGTTCGCATTAGCCGCGCATGAGAACGATGCTCGAACGCCACGTGCTTGCCGAGCAACGAATATCTCGTCCTCTGCGGCTAACCACATACCCCTGCGAGTCAAACACCAATGTCAGGCACCGCGCACTCCAATCAGCGGTCGATAGAACACACCTTTCGAGGCGCAGTGGGCTTCCTGACCCCGTAGTACCCTGCTCCAAAGGGGGAGACCCGTAGTTCTCCCCCCGAAACCCTATCTACTCGGGTTCTTTAGATAGGGACTAGGGGAGGACAGTAGGGTTTTATGAGTGAGAAGTGCCAAAGGGTAGGTCTCTTCGTGTAGTGGCCTGCTATTTCATACGACGGGCCGAAACCTCGGCGGGGTCGCGACCGCATGTGCAAGTGATTCGCCGCGGCCCCGTCGATAGCGGTTTTGTCGATGAACACCGTGGTAAGTTTAATCGGTATTCTGGGAGGTCTATTATCATCATTACAACATCTTTCTTTTACCCCGGTGAGTCCGACATAATCCTTCCGCCCGCCCTCGCGGAGGGGTAAGCGTTAACGCATTGCCCCACGTAAAGAAAACGGTACCCGGTACAACGTACAACCCTTTTTTATAAAGTACGGTTGGCAACCCTAGTTGTGGTTAGGTATGAATCCCACACAGGACAATTATTTGTGTGATCCACAAACACTTTGTATCCGTTAATTGTCTGGGGTCTTGAACCTTAATACGGTAGCAGCCATTTGAAGGAAGACGATGGCTTTTTAAAAATAAATATAAGCAGCGATAGCCTTGTGGGCAACTTGTTGCAGATGGAGACATTAAGGTTGAAGGCTTGTTGATGGGTCGATGCCAAGTAATGAATTATCTTGGCTGTTTGTTTGGATCAGTTTCTATTTGTAACTTGGTAAAGTCTTAAAATATATTCTTTATTTCTTTGTTTATGAAATAAGCTTAAATATTTATAAAAAAAATTATTTTACGATTTTAGTTACGTTTACCGTGGTTAAATATCCCGGCGGTACTTGTAAACTAACAAATGTCTTGTCTATGGATTAGTTTATCGAAAATACATCAAAAATCTCTTTATTACCTATAAAGAGTCTCCTGATGTATCTGTAAAGTCCGAAGTCAAATATCGATGAAATGTATACATGGCACCTCGAAGCTATACCTACCGAACCCAATGCAAGGAGGTTATGCCAGATTATAAATAAAAAAAATTAAGTAGGTACAGATGAATAGTGAACCTCTTACTTTTTATAGTCGGTTAAACATTATTTCCTAAATATTGGGTTAATGAATACTACATTTTGCCAATAATATACAAACATTTTATTTGTGAAATATAGCTATATCTAGTACCTACTTATAGATGATTAAGTAAACTTACTGAACGCTATATCTAGATACTATTAAACTTTACTAATTTTAAGTTAATTCAATTATTAAAACTATTTATATTTAAGTTTACACTTTTCCCGACGTTTCGGTTGCTTTTCAGCAGCCTTGGTCACGGTGAGATTAAGATGGTAGTTGTCTCAATGTTGCAGTGTAGTTATTTCAAAGTACCCGAACATAATTTAATCATTTGTACCAGTAATACAAATAGTTAAACCCAAGAAGAAGCAAACCACAGCTAGACTTCAGCTGACTTTAGCTGACCCGCGCAACTTCGTCTGCTTGACATAAGAGAACTTTTTTTTTTTTTCCACATTTTTCATTGATGCTAAG
Source organism: Catocala fraxini (assembly GCA_930367265.1). Classification (NCBI taxonomy): domain Eukaryota; kingdom Metazoa; phylum Arthropoda; class Insecta; order Lepidoptera; family Erebidae; genus Catocala; species Catocala fraxini. The sequence goes on from OV884027.1 coordinate 1,805,143, forward strand.
CTCCTCTTGGTCGTAACGTGATGTTATATAGTCTATAGCCTTCCTCGATAAATGAGCTATCCAACACTAAAATATTTTCTTAATTCGAACCCGTAGTTCCTGAGATTACCGCGTTCAACCAAACAAACAAACTATCAAGGAAACAAACGCTTTAGCTTTATAAATTTATAATATTAGTATAAATTTGTACTTATGCCGTGCGCCGCTGAACGCTGATCAGAAAACGTGTTTATATAATTATGTAGATATACATTATATATATATATATATATATATTATGCAGCGATAGCTCAATAGCTCAGTGGGGAGACCAACAGACTGCAATGCAGTAGGTCTCGGGTTCGAACCCACGTCGCGCACCTCTGACTTTCGGAAGGTATATGACTTTTCGAAATTATGTGCGTATTGATTAAAATATGTACATACCTATGTTAATCATAAAACATCATACAATATCTAATGTTAATGACAATGAATAATGACGCTAGCCTGTATTGCTAGTTTTTATAATAATTGTAATATGCGTTGTTTGGTTATAATTGGCTGAACTAAGACAGCGTTCGTTGAAATAAACCAACTCTACTTAAATCCGTGTAAACATAAAATAGGTTAAAATAACACCATGTTTTGACTCTATGTAAGAATGTAATGAATTTTTTGAAGTAGAGCCGAACGCGAATATATGGGAAGTGCAGATATAGAGCAATCAGATTATTGGAAATACACTTCAGACGAGATGTTGATTTCTAATAATCTGATTGGACTGAATGACGTAGGTACCTACTGATGTACTTACCTCCTTTTTTCGACATCACTGGCATCAGTATAATCAATCATTTATTATAGTTATGCTTATTTCCACTAGTAGGCCTACTTCCGCTGCAAGGGATATTATGGACTACTAATAAAATGGCGATAGGCAGGCTTACCTTGGGTAAAGTATTGTTCCTTATTTAAGGTGTCGAGTTCTCAGGTTGAACCAGACCCAGAGCACAATAGTGGATCTCAAGCATCCACCGCAATACGAAGAAAAAGATTCTTACGGCGACCAGCGACCACAGAGAATGCGGGGCTGAGGCCTCCTCGACCGGACGTGCCGGATCGACCGCGGACTGCCCACGACAGACCTTCGATAGACGAGCCTACTAGACTACAGATATTGCATACCCTTATGGGTAAGTTGTAATATGTTATTGTTTCTACAATGATCTTATAGCAGAGACGGCAAACTAATGGCACGTTTGACCATGGCCCGGGTTAAATTGCCATGCATAAATTGAACTGACCATGGCTCGGGTTAAATTGCTATGCATAAATTGAACGTCCGTTATCTAATAGAGCATCAGTCGAATGTTTTGTTAATAAATCGACGTTATGACATGATGACGTCATAATGTCATAAATGTCATAATGCACTCACAGATGGCGTAGTGGTTTAAGTGATCGCTTCCGCTGCCACTGCGCCGAGTGCGGTTCGATCGCCACACGGGACAAAAAACTTTTTGTTCCACAAATAGTTGGTCTGAGTCTTGGTGTCTTTCGTTTGCTGTTTGAATTATTGAAGAAGTCCCCCGCGACCGTAATGAATTCAAAAGCGGTATTTATCTTTATAACTAAAAAAAGAACGAATTACGTAATTATAATATTTTTATTTGATGTATTTTTACAACATACACTAATAAAATTACATAATTATCATTTATGTTAATTTGTTACGGTGTAAGGATCATTTTAACACTAGTTATATGCAATAATGTTGATGGTTTCTGTAGTAATTTAGTGTAGTAATTATATACGTTTGTATAAAGACGACGAGTGGCTCAGCAGTGGCAGTAAGCTAACCTCTTTGGGCTCGATGTGCGGCAACTTGGCGAGAGCTTTGCGACGAACTAGTTCGGCATATCGACGATATAATAAAGGTACGTATACAAGAACACGGTCTTAGTTCCTCGATTATAATTGCCATCAGTTTATCGAAATAACTCGTAAATAACAGCTAACAAATAAGAATGTTTTTTATTTTCAAATTGTGTTTAAATATAGATATAGCTAAAGCATTTTTAAAGGGATGTTTTGCCTAACAGATAGCTCTTTTAATAAACTACTTTAAGGATTTTAATGCGGTTTACTTTGGCCTATAATATTACACTTACCCAAATTTTCACAATTGGCAATCGAAATGTCTGGGAGAATGTAAATAAGAATAAATACTAAGTTAGAAACTGAATAAATAGCGTCGAAATGCGTACAAACGTATTTATTGTATATGTATTAACGTATTGATTGACAATTATCGCCTGCTCCGTGCCTCGGAGAGCACGTTAAGCCGTCGGTCCCGGCTGCCATGAACATCTATGGCAGTCGTTATTGGGAAAGTCAGTACCCTGTAATATCCTGACACTGGTCTAGCCTTAGGGTATCGTTAGCCTTCAGGTTGCGGAGGTTAGGTGGCAGCCGCTCCGTGTAAAAACTGATATCCAGTCGAATCCGGTTAGACTAGAAAAGCCGGCCCAACTTGGGAATAATAAAGGCTAAGAGAGAAGAAGAGAAGAGAAGACCTACTAACAAAGTCAATTTGTATTACACGTACACTCCGCCAGCAATGGTTTTGGTCCCAATTTATAGGAGATGAGAGTCTTGCCGTCTACTTTACAATCCTGCGCTGCTGAGCATTTCTTATAATCTTCTTCTTTTCTACTTCTTCTTTTTTTCGTGTGGTTATTGGCCAACCTATTGTCAAGAGTTGTTCAAGCCGCCCGTAGGCCTCTGACATGGCTTAACGACTGCTGTCAATTTGACAACAACCGAGACCGATTTTTTACGTGCCCTCCGAAGCACGGAGACGCTCAGATGAAATACCACTAAGCGGTCACCTATCTATAGTCTGACCGCACCCATATAAGACGAAGTGGTTGAATCCTGGGTTTTTACACCCATCTCGTTTATTTAGATCGTTAAATACGTTAAATATATAATAATAAGACGGCTGAAAAAAAAAGAACTATCCTATTTTTGTAGTTTTAAAACGTTCCCTGTCGTATAATAATCTAAATTATGAAAAAAGCAAAGCATAGGGACATGACAGTGTTTGCTCCTGAGGATAAAAACCGAGGATGACGTTTGTATGCATAAAATGCTGCCAACATTTCCTCTCTTCCTTATTTATCTTCAGTTTTTAGCAGCAAACTGATTACGTAAAACTTATGGTAGGTACCAAAATAAAGGTCATGTTTTATAAATAAATATCTATTAAAGTACACAGTCATTATGGCATTTCGTAATTGATGATTGTCATACATCAACTTTCTCGAGTGTTGTCGAAACCGACAAATTAACAAACATATAGTTATCCACATAAGCCATGCCTTACCTAACATTACCGGTTCATCACATTATCAGCTACTTTCTGTTCATTTGTATGATAATGGCATAATCTCATGTTGAATGACGAATACCTAATTCATTCGTAGATAAGTGTTACCTACAGTAAAAAACATTTATTAATTAAACTCTGAATAATCTAGTTTGGCGGAATGCCAAAATATGATTAAGGTTTGGCACAGATAAGTACTGTTATATTTTATAAAACTCGTTTTTATATTATGTGCATCTAAATACGTATACAATATGATTTAGGTGTAAATGGATTACTGATCTTAAATCAATTAAACACACATACAGGTTTATCTTTTTAATATTCTTAATACTTATGTTTACTAAATATTGCACATGTCTACTGGTTCTCATTGTAACCCATGAATGTATTATATTTAAGATGTGGTAATGTCACTGGTGTCACAATTATGCTATATTTATTTTGTACAAACTATTGAAAACTATATATTGTGCCATTGATTGTTTAAATAAAAAAAGAAAAAGAATAAAAAAACTCTGCAACCACACTGACGTAGGCAGGTACTAACTAGGCCTAAAAGGTTGATGTAACTTAATCACTTAACCAAAAACATTTTAATCTAAGCCTATGACCTTGACCTAAAGAAGGCTCATTTGTATTGTAAGAAAGCTGTAAAATTGTGCATGTTCATTGTAAAACCACGTCTTGTTATATAATCAGAGGCCTTGTCCCATAATTTGCATTTTCTCTTGAAATATTACCTACATTCTGTGTTTACTGTTTAGTTGTATTTGCAGTTGCTCTGCTAATATCTGTTCCGTGGCTAATATTTAGAAAGTGAGATACGTCGCTCTAGTGGGTCCGACTTATCAGAGCGTAATTTTGTATGGATCTTGTTTTGCGAGGACTTAACTGAATGGTACAAGATCTTTGCAAATTTTTATTGCTTTTTTATATTAGTTTTGACACAAATGTTTGAACAGTAATATGGCTTAATCTTACATAAATATAAAAAGACATTTGTGAGAGACTGGTGCCCGAAAGAGGTATAGGACTACCTGTGTTAGGGGGGGTCAGAACCCACTGGACCCCTAATATTCGTCCCCCGGAATAAAAGTTGTAGCTTCGGCCACTATATAGGTGCCCATTGGTCCCCCGGTAGGAGACCAGTCAATATTATGTGTGCGCGTGCGTGTGCGTGTGCGTGTGCGTCTGCGTGTGCGTGTGCGTGCAAGTGTGCGTGTGCGTGTGCGTGTGCGTGTGCGTGTGCGTGTGCGTGTGCGTGTGCGTGTGCGTGTGCGTGTGCGTGTGCGTGTGCGTGTGCGTGTGCGTGTGCGTGGGCGTGTGCGAGTGCGTGCAAGTGTGCGTGTGCGTGTGCGTCTGCGTGTGCGTGTGCGTGCAAGTGTGCGTGTGCGTGTGCGTGTGCGTGTGCCTGTGCGTGTGCGTGTGCGTGTGCGTGGGCGTGTGCGTGTGCGTGTGAGTGTGCGTGTGCGTGTGCGTGTGCGTGTGCGTGTGCGTGTGCGTGTGCGTGTGCGTGTGCGTGTGCGTGTGCGTGTGCGTGTGCGTGTGCGTGTGCGTGTGCGTGTGCGAGTGCGTGTGCGTGTGCGTGTGCGTGTGCGTGTGCGGGTGCGTTTGCGTGTGCGTGTGCGTGTGCGTGTGCGGCTTGTGCGTGTGTGTATATGTGTGTGTTTGTGTGTCTGTCTGTGTGTGTGTGTGTGTGTGTGTGTGTGTGTGTGTGTGCGTGCGTGTGTGCGTGCGTGTGTGCGTGCGTGCGTGTGTGTGTGTGTGTGTGCGCGTGTGTGTGTGTGTGTGTGTGTGTGTGTGTGTGTGTGTGCGTACGTGTGTGTGTGTGTGTGCGTACGTGTGTTTGAGTGTGGCGTATGTGTTTGCGATCAGCTGATTGGTATCAATAAACTCTCAGTTGTATAGTCAATAATTTTGAGCCATTTACATACAGTTAGTTTACACGCTGATTTACGCATTGGGTATATTGAAAGAGATGTGTTTATTTTATTATATAGATATCCTCCAAAAAAAACAGTAAAATCTTTGTGATAGTCTGTTTGTTATAGTGAAAATTAGTAATAGTAGTGATAGCTCAGTGGGGAGACCAATATACTGCAATGCAGAGGGTCTCGGGTTCGAACCCACGTCGTGCACTTCTGACTTTCGGAAGATATGACTTTTCGAAATTATGTACGTATTGATTGCTGACAATTATCGCCTGTTCCGTGCCTCGGAGAGCACGTTAACATGAACATCTATGGCAATCGTTATTGGGAAAGTCAGTACCCTCTAATATCCTGACACTGGTCTAGCCTTAGGGTATCGTTAGTCTTCGGGTTGCGGAGGTCAGGTGGCAGCCGCTCCGTGTCGAAATCGAATTCGCAATCGAAAACGAAAAAAAACGAAATCTAATTACATATTATCGTCTCGAGTGTACCTTGCGCACACCTGCACTCGCAGCTAACTTCCGAGCCGCCATTAAGTTTGCATCGGGCTGTAAAGGTGCCGGCAAACATCTTTAACAATAATCGGCATACTAAAATGGTAAAATGCATTCTGCGCATTTGTCAACATGTTTGTCGGCATGTATACCCCGCGTGCGCCGCAGCGATGCCTGCCGCGTGCGACGCAGCGATAGCCGCGACGCGCGACGCTCCGTGTCTCCGTAAACAACATCGTATATTGCCCTATGTTTGTGTTTACGCGTGCGATGATGTGTGCCGCTGCACGCGCCGCCGCTCAGTAAAGGAAAAAAAAGTCTCGACGCGCCGCGCGACGCGACGCCTAACGCCCCGCGTTTCCGTAAATGAGGCCTTAGAGCTATAGGTGTAAGAAGATTGTTTTTGGGCGCAAAACAATATATTTGGTTTTATCTATATTAAGTGTTAAAACATTATGTTTTAGCCATTGGCAGACGCGATCAAAACCACTCTGGGCATTACGAAATGCATCTTCTCAGGTATTTCCACTAAAGAAGAGCGCTGTGTCATATGCGAAAGATAGTATTTTTCCATGTTTCCGCTGTAATTGACACAGGTCATTAATATAAACCAGGAAAAGACTGGGTCCAAGAACACTGTCTTGAGCCACGGAAATATCTATAAAATGTTTTGAATTATGGAAGACACCGTTGAATAAATTAACGCTTTCTCGTCTAAATAACTATTTTTTGCACTTATGTATCAGATGCGGAACAGGAATTAGAACAAACTATGGAGGAAGCTTCAAGAGCGATAGCAGCAGAAATACCTCGGGCACCCAAAATGGAAGACTGGATTAAGTTCAAGGAAGATACCGGGTACAGATATTTTATTTTCTAGCCCTTTTATGTGCGTTAGAATCAAAGTACATAGAATTTGTATGTAGGTATGTATAATTATCTATGTATATATTTCTAGTTATGGATATAGGTGAATGACTTGGTCTAATATCTTATCTTATGTACTATCAAAGAGATATCAGTCGATGACAATTATTTTACTCATAGACACCATGCAATATGAAATAAGTATTAATTATTGGTAGCTAGTATACTGCAGTCCAAAAGACTTTCTATATGTTGTTAGCCTTTTCACATTTTAATGTATTGCGTTACCTATAACTCTGCATCTAGATTATTTATTAACTAGTTTAAAAAGTAGTTTAGGGAGTCTGTAAAATGTATAGCGTGAAATACGTATAAGTAGATTTTTATTCGTTATTATTATTTATATATTCGGGTCGATTTTTATTCGTTATTATTATTTATATATATATATATTCGGGTATTATTACAATACATTATAATATACCTACGTATTACGCTATTTAAAATACGTAAATCAATGGAAAATCAGTATGTGTATTATTTGTTTTACAGGATAGATATCAACATAGATTTAGACAACAGACCGCAATGTTCTGATCCTTCGAAGATTCTCGATCGTCTAGAACAAATAGAGAAGGAAACCCAACAGAGGTTCAAGGATGAACACTTGAAAGGAACAAGTAGTCAAGGGAGAAACATGTTAGGATTACCAAATACAACGTATGGTAATACGTCTGCCACGAGTGACTTTGACTCTTGGAGTCGGTCAAGTCCATATAATACTCATCCACTAACCCTCAGTACTGATATCAATGTATTATATGACGATATCCGCGAAATGCAGTCACTAAGTGTGGAGAGATTTGGGTTCCTTAGTAACAATGACTCGGCAGGCGACTAAGAACAACTTTCACTTATCGGTTGGCTTCATGTTACTAGGCAGTCAAAGACAAAACAATTGTATGCACAATATCATGTTTTATAATAGGTATACTACAAAAACACAAACAGAACAACTTTTTTTTAGTATAACTTGGCAAAAAGGTGTACCAGAACTAAGCATTTACCGCTATGAATGTTTGCATTAACGCTTGTGCATTGCTGACCCTAGCGAAAAGGAATTTAATATGAAAGGAAAGCAACGGGAGTGACAGGTATGTGAGTTTCCGGACCTTTAACCGGGTAAAGTGTAACGACAGCGTTACTTAATACTCTTGAGGTGTTTGTAAGATGTAGTTCTGTAGGCAACCGGGCTTTTTCGTACTGTCACCATAAGTAAAATAAATTAATGTATATTGAAGTAATGCATACTTTGTTTACTTACATACATATTATGATAACCTAGCGACTCTGTGCTCTTTTTTATATACCCTTTTTAACATACCCAGGTATTTGCCTTTGACTGTGCTTAAATAACATGTGTTTTTCGTTACACAATAGAAATATTTTTTTTTATAGTATACTATTTAGTCAAAAACTGTACATAATATCTATTTATTTAAATTAAATGATAAAGTTTAAATTATTTTTTACGTGTTCCTATATTTTCTACCGTATTTCGATTTGCTGTGCTTAATCCAGGTGCAGTGAATTTTAGTATGTACTTGTAGATTGTATAATATCCTACGTCTAAAATCTTTGGGACTAGATTTGTTAAAGTAATTACGACGGTATTGTTGTTGTAGTTTTAATATACTCAATGCCCAGTGTTGTCGTATTAACAGGTTTATCGGAGAAAACAAAAGTACTATGAAGCTCTTCAGGCATTCTATTTGTTATATATTTAGATAATTAATGTTAGTGACACTCACTATTATGCCACAGTATTTAAGAACCAATTTACATTCATAATTGTCATATATTTATTATCATAGATATATTTCATATAACTGGCGCGCGTACAACGTAAATTGCAGTAGTTCAATCAACTCACAATACTGAAACTATGGTGCAATGGTGGACCGCTTCTTTAGAGCACCAACCTTGACAAGGCAAAAAAGAAATTAATTGCAATACCTAAGTTCTGAGTCTGAAAATATGCGTTTTATGCACCGATTCTTAGGTTGAAAAGACGTCTAGGTTTAACAAGGATTGCCATTGAGAGTTATAATGATAATTGTCTAAACATTGAAAGGCATAATTATACTACGATTCAATTAATTTCAAAGTTATTTTTGTACCGAATACAATTCAGATTTCGATTTACTAGGTTATCATTTCAGTAGTATATCTAATGTTATCTGTTTGCTCGTAGCTTCGATAATTTACTATTGAAATCATGGAATTTTTATTTGAATATTATGAAATAAAATTGGAATTATGTTTTTATGATTGTTTTATTTCAACACATTTCGTCCATCCATTCATTCATAGTTATGTTTTAATTGAGGATATATTTATTTAGACAAAATTGTTTATGCAGGCTAAAGGCAAGAAAGGTTCCGCGCTTGGGGCTAAAAAGATTGATCTTGGTAATTGAATAGCTGTAACATCTAATTGATATTTAAGCTAATTATTTTTGTCTGCTACAGACCTCAGGGTTGGTATTTTCTTCTTCGACTATAGAGCATGAATTCAAATCATGCTAAGGCCGATGGTTTTCTAGCGGCGCACTGTTTTCTCTGCTCTGTGTCTTCAATCATTGCATTGGCGCCAGTGTATGTATACTCTAAGATTGGCGCTGTTTAAATTAGCACTGCTCTGCGACATTTCCGACACATACGAGTCGAACTCACTCAGTAGGTACTCATGTACATACACACCTGCTTGTCTCTACTTGAATAGAGCAATGGTGCTATAAGGTTGTGCAATCTACAGCATTCACCCGTCAATTATTCTTTCCCATCTTATATTTAGAATACGTCGAAGGCTTTCCTAACTTGATGCATGTTTAAGAAATACCAGGATACCGAGTTAAAACTAAATGTTAATTTGAAATTAAACTGCTATATACGGATTTTATCGAGTTGTTAATTTGACACTTTATTACAAAATTTTGAAAATTGTTACACTACTACTACTATTAAACTTTACAAATTTTTAAGCTAATTAAATTATTATTAAAACTAATTAGATTTAATTTATTTTTACACTTTCCCCTACGTTTCGGTTGCTTTTCAGCAGCCATGGTCACGGGGAGACTAAGATAGCAGTTGTCTCAATGTTCCAGTGTAGTTATTTCAAAGTATATTTTAGTAAAGTTCAATAGTAGTAGTAGCGTAACAATTTTCAAAATTTTGTAATAAAGTGACAAATAAACAACGCGATAAAATCCGTATATAGCAGTTTAATTTCAATGAATAATATTCGCGTAAATAGAAGACAATATTAACTAAATGTTAATTCAAAATCTTATATACAGCTGCACTATATTAATATTATGAACATTAGAGAAAAATTCTGGCGCTAAACTGTCCGGTTGCAATACAGATGAAGGCGCAATAACTGATCCTATTATTTGGCTCTATACAGTAGATAGTTTGGTTGTGCCAAAGGCTAAAAAAAAAAGATACCTTCTTTTGATATAATTTAATTTTTCTACCACATACACACAACACCATCTAGCCCAAACTAAGCAGAGCTTGTACTATGGGTACTAGACAATGGATAAACATACATATATACTTTGTTTTTGTAAATACATACATCTTATACATAGAACCACACAGACCAAGACAAACATCCATGTTCATGCACACAAATGTTTGACTTGTGCGGGAATCGAACCCGCGACCTCGGGCGTGGCAGTCGGTTACACTAACCACTACGCCATCGAGACCGACAAAAAAAACGTTAGTTAGACGTTTTGAAAAAGACAACTCCCGTACTAGGAATAATTCCTGTGTCGCGGGGGACTTTACAAACATTCAGACAACGGACACGAAGAACACTCCGAATCTGAGCAACAATTTACCGATCACACAATTTTTTGTCCCGTGTGGGTATCGAACCCAAAACAGCGAGGCGAGGCGACAACTTGAACCTCTACAGTCTATGCCAACCATGCAGGCAAAGCGATATTCATGTGCCGTACCTTCAGTTAGGTCACTAGCTTATCTACGACCAATTTTTTTATTTTATTTTAAATTCGGGCTCGATGGCGTAGTGGTTAGTGTAACCGACTGCCACGCCTCAGGTCGCGGGTTCGATTCCCGCACAAGTCAAACATTTGTGTGCATGAACATGGATGTTTGTCTTGGTCTGGGTGTTTCTATGTATAATATGTATGTATTTACAAAAAAAAAATAAGTATATGTGTATGTTTATCCATTGTCTAGTACCCATAGTACAAGCTCTGCTTAGTTTGGGCTAGATGTTGTTGTGTGTATGTGGTACAATATTATATTATATTATATATTATAATGGTAATAAAAAACATATTAAGACTGCGCCGAGCGAAATGTGCCAAAACGGGCGGTCACAGTTAAGTGAATAAAATTAACACTTTTTGTTAAATACAAATATAAAATATACATTTACCATAACAATGAATGTGTTTACAATTACTCCATGTAAAAACTTCAAATAATTAATATTTTCGCCCACAAAATTACGTAAATTTGCATTAAAAATGCAAAAACGTAAGCTCGAGTTACGTGATTATTACAGTAGAAATCTATCCTATTTTACAGCTTTAACGAAACATAAATAGTTATATTACAATTTGTCCGTCCCAAATATGTAAGTTATTGGTTGACAATAAAGATACATATTTATCAAAAAAGCACTTCAAATCTCTATACAATTTTACTATGGCGGCCGCGCACCGCTTTGAATATACGCCGCACGAGCTCTGTCATTATCTGTCTTACGCTCGGCGCAGTCTTAAGTATCAAATATGAAAGGTTTTTCGCTACGCTTGCATAACTTGCGTCACATGTATTACCTAGTGCCACGCATAAATCACAAATGGTGAACAAGCCATTTTATTATTATATCGATACGGCGTCATTTTGCATAATCGGCATATTTGGAATGTACTACGTTTTATGGTAGTATGTAATTAGCAGTGCATTAAAGGCATTCGTGCCGTATTGACGTATTTTTACTAATCTTTCATATGGTAAAGGTAGTAGAGCCTCGCTGATTTCAGCATGAATGGGCCGGCTCGACCGGGGAAGGACTACCCTCTCACAGAATATCGACGTGAAATAGCAGTATTCCTACTGTTATGTTTCGTTCGGTGAGTGAGAGTGCCGTAGGCTCAATCACTCTCTTTCCCCCTTCCCACTCCTTCTCTCTCACACTTCCTTTTTCTCTTCTTCCTTTCCTAAAGGGTCGGCAACGCGCAAGTGATGCCTCTGGTGTTGCAGGCGTCCATAGGCTACGGTGATCGCTTACCATCAGGTGGCCCGTATGCTTGTTTGCCACCTTAGCTGTATATTAAAAAACAAGTGAGAAACGGCCATGAATTGCCGTAAATCTTAAAGTTCGAAAAAATGGTATCATGTCACCTTGAGATCAAAGGTCAAAGGTCATAGTAATTTCGGGGGTATATTGACTATGCTGAGTCGAATGGCGTTCACTGCGGGTTTCTAGCTCTTACAGCTCTTGAGTTGAAAGATGGTATCACGTGACCTTGAGGTTAGAGGTCAAAGGTCAGTCATTTCGGGGGTATATCGACTATGTTGAGGCGAATTGCGTTCACTGCGGGTTTCTAGCTCTTACAGCTCTTGAGTTGAAAGATGGTATCACGTGACCTTGAGGTTAGAGGTCAAAGGTCAGTCATTTCGGGGGTATATCGACTATGTTGACTCGAATGGCGTTGACCGCGAGTTTCTAGTTCTTACAGTTCTTTAGTTAAAAGATGGTATCACGTTACCTTGAGGTCAGAGGTCAAAGGTCAGTCATTTCGGGGGTATATCGACTATGCTGAGTCGAATGGCGTTAACCGCAAGTCTCGCTGGGGAGGAGAAGCCGATGGAGGGGCGCCGCGAGCACGGCCGCTCAGCGACGATCGGTCCGCGTCACACTTGTTCTCCGTTGTTTTGTCTATTGTTGTCTCTGTTAGTCTATATTTGGCTCTTACTCTTATTTGCTTAGATTCGAATATAGATTAATACAATTTTTACGAATCTGCATTGTCATTGTCTTTATCATCATCCTCTTGCCCTGGTTCTAATTTATTTGGGGTCGGCGCAATATACCCTTCGCTTCCATACTTCTCTGTCATTGTCTTTATCTAACATTTTATTGTCTAGTAAATTAGTATTTACCAGTGTAATACACGGTACAATCCGTACAATGCACCGATTGGTAATCCTTGTAATACTGCTGGACAGATCTATAATCTATACTAAAATTATAAAAAGGAAAGATACGATATTTTGTTTGTTTGTAAGGATTTAACTCAAGAACAACTCAACCGATTTTAAAATTGGAAAGCTTTTTTATTACCGAGTAAAATAGGGAACATTAAAAAAAAACTGTTTGAAACATAGCCTTTTTCTTTTTAAGGTGGGAAAATGCTCCTGATGCATACCCTCTCGCCACAAAGGGAGGCTGCTTTGTATCGTGGGTGGGACTGGAACCGGAACTACATCAGTACTTAATACCTACTTTTAGGCGAGAGAATCCGCAGGCAAAAGCTAGTCTGTAATATGTTTAAACGTTTATAATGGAAATGACCTCGTTTGTATAATTTATAGCGATAAAAATCATTAATCCATGATGATATGTTATATGATTAATGGAAAACTAGGTTTGTTACGTTTTTACGACTGAATCGCACTGAATCAAATTTTAAAAATTTTACAATGATATAGTTTGCAAATCTAGGTCATATAACGGGGTAGGAAATATAGCTTTAGCCCATCACTAAGGACCTGGGGATTTAAAAAAATAAGCTATGTCGCAGTTTATAGCTATATACAATTATAAAACAGACCAACATATAAATAAAGATATGCTATTAGAGATTATGTTAAATTTTCAACAGGTAGGCGGAGAATATTTGTGGAACTAACATATTTAACAGTTACATAATTCACGAAGCATTGGCATACGGCGCGGCACGGTACCGTTATACCAACTGCGAAAAAGTCTTGCTAATTCAACGATAAAAAACGAAACGTGCCTATCTGTTCACTACAGGTGTAATGCTTATATTTGTGTGCTAACCCGCTACCTTGAATAGTAGATGGGTCAATGGAACTGAAACTACATCAACGACTCATCCAGCAATCCCAATGCAGGTAAGAAATGCCTGCGAGCGAAGAGTCCTGCAACGCCCTGGCACGACAGAGGGCGTCGCGCCGACTTAATGGCAGGCGGACGGAAGATCCCCGTTCTTCTGCCCGAAGCCTTTACTATGGCGGCATCAGGCATAAATGCGTACCTGCGCCAACGGGGCCGCCGGCGGCGGTTCGAATCCACAAGGATACTTTCCTCACGGATCCGCTCCGCCGCCTCCTTCTGCGAGATAACGTCCTCACAGAAGGATGCGATCGCTATCCTGTTACTCTCGCTGTCGACCATGGCTACAGATATAAAGCCTGCCGTGGCTTAAATCTTATAAACCACAGATCATGGAATCAAATCATGCTCGCTGTAAAAGCGGGGCGTTGACAACATTGAGATACGCAGCGCACAAGTTACACGCTTTGTGATATACGCTATTTCACAAAATAGCGTTGATGTTGATGTTGATTGACAATACGCTAACAAGATATACATTAGTCGTCAAGCGATTGGTTCCCGTTTCGTCCAACGGCCAATATAGCTATAAGCCTTCTATAACATAATATATATTTGGTCGTCTTGCCGTGGTTTTCCAGCGTCAAGTTTTACTCTGTACCTACATAGGTGCATTGGATCGCGTCTAAAGACGAACTTAGAACGGGCAAAAGAGCTAAAGATGAGTTCCTATGTTATAGAAATGTTCAACAGATCGATTTCTATTTTATTTTTATAACTTGACAACTTCCTGTTGCGGAGGACTATTCCTACAACGGACACAAATAACAACCAGACTCATAACAAATATTTGTGGAACACAATTTTTTTTGTCCTATGTGGAGTTTGAAGGCTTGTGGAGAGGCGACCACTGAAACCACTAACCGTCCGTGCAATCAGAAAGTCTTCCAGAACGTATCGTGATTAAATCCATTTGCTATTTCTATGTCAGTGATTATTATATTCGAATAATAATCACTGACTACCTTTTGAATACTTATTCGATATTTTTTTAAGCAATTCATGTACCTACAGTAGATCTTTTTTGTACGCACTACTTATTTATTTCCATGACTAACCACTAAATTACTTCAAAATCGGTTAAGCGGAAAACATATTAAACAAAGTGACAGAGTTACTTTTTGTACAGTTTCGAGTTTCTTAACCTCGTGTTGTAGGTAGTGCCAAGTGCATTAGTTTGGATGTTATCTAAGGTTGCCACCTTTATTTTCAACAAATGTAAAACAATTACTATCTGAGGTAAAAAATAAAGCACGAGCTCCGAAAATAAAATATTATTTATTTAACTTGATTTTTTGTTAGTAACATCTAACAAGTATTTATTATCAAGGAACGAATTAATTGGATCTTTACGACCGATCTTTATGTCTATATTAAGCTACTTAAACAATTGTTTTTATCCAATTTAGGGAATCTCCAAAGCATTGCTATACGTAAACAATTAAATAAAACCTGTAAAAGTCGAGATAGGTAAAATAAAGTATTTTCACGTACTTTATTTTCCTAATAAAGTATAAAGTACGTTCACCCGAAATAACGTGCAATACTTTACTATAAAATACGGTTGAAGACCCTAATGTTATCTAACAGAACGACATTTTGTACTTAAGTAACTGTAATATGTTGCACTTGCAAGTGCATAACTGTGCACAGGGCAACATACAGCTGTGTTAACTTTTGAAAGTAAGAAAATTTGCGCATTGTGAGAGATATACATGTGTGACAGAGAGAACTTGCTAAAATGTTCTTTATTTAAGGCAGCTCCCGCACTAAGAGATAATTACTGTATCGCGGGTACTTTACGAACATTCCAACTACAGAAACGAAAAACACTCAGACTCGGGACAACCATTTGTGGATCATACAAAGTTTTGTCCCGTGTAGGATTTGAACCCACAACACTCTACGCGCATTGGCAGCGGCGAGGGAACACCGAATCCACTACGTGTAGTGAATTCTCATACTACACCCGTACAGCATCAGATTTTTATTTTCTCCCCGAGACACACGCTTTGAATGTCATGAGCTTACTGTTGTGTAAGTAGCGTTATAGCCTAAAAGAAGGTCTGTTGGAATGTTTCGATCCCAAGGCGTACAATAGTATACTCACGTTTGCCTTTTAGAACATTTATGCGTATTCCTGCTACCTAACTCATGCGAATGAATTTCTTCGCGGAAAAACCTGAAAATGCTTGGCTCATTCTAAGACTATCGAAAGAGATTATGCGAAAATGGGCAAGCACCTTTATCCTACTAAAGGTCAAAACTTAATGATCTAGTGTTGTTTATCTGTGATTATCTATGTCTCAGAGCAGCGGTAGCTCAGTGGGGAGACCAACAGACTGCAATGCAGAGCGTCTCGGGTTCGAACCCACGTCGCGCACCTCTGACTTTCGGAAGTTATATGACTTTTAGAAATTATGTGCGTATTGATAGACAATTATCGCCTGCTCCGTGCCTCGGAGAGCACGTTAAGCCGTCGGTCCTGGCTGCCATGAACATCTATGGCAGTCGTTATTGGGAGAGTGTCGATACAAAAGAACCCACTGGGTCGAAGTGTCGCCGGTCTGCACTGACTGGCCCCCACTTAAGATACATATATACATACATCTATGTCTCATGACGCAAATGGGCTAAGCACACCTTAAAGAGATATTATGACGATTTTGACAAATTTACAGCAAGTGCCAGTTATTCTACCTCTTAGTGTCTGGCTCGGGAAAATTCACATATTAGATAATATAATTCACTGCCTCGTTGGGCCACGGCTGTATTCTTCTTCAATTTAAAAGCCAAGCTCTTGTCGGTGGAGTTTCTTCCATAATGTCCTATCTACAGCCTGCGTCTTGACTTCTTGATACGACATAACTTATACCTTTTCTTTCACTTGATCTATGAACGTCCTCCCTGGCCTTCCTCTTCCCCTTCTGCCTTCTATTTTTTCTTCCAAGATGTTTCTTATAAAAGTGTCATGTCGTATCAAGTGGCCCAACACTTTCCCTCTTATGTTCTCTATTGTTTTAAGAATATGTCTATACGCTTTAAACGGCTGTATTAGACTGCTGTAAATGAGGTCTAGACTTTTATATCGGGTATAACTACAAACTAACATGTTTTTCTTTTCTTTTAAAATGATAACTCATGTGTCACAAAAGACTTTACAAACATTCAAACAACGGACAGAAAGAACAGCCAGACTCGGGACAAGCATTTGTGGATCACACAAAGTTTTGTCCTGTGTGGGATTTGAACCCACAACACACGATGTAGTGGCAGCGAGGGGGGCGACCACTTAAACCACCACGCCACCACCAGTGAAATGTGACTGCACCTCTTCTGTTGTCAACCCCTTGAGGTATATTATAGGCTTAAGGTTACGGTTGTATACTTCAAAGGTATAAGTGCCTCCTGGTTCAGTGTTAATTACAAGGCTCCGTACCGAGCTCGAACTCGAACCCGAGACCCTCTGCATTGCAGTCTGTTGGTCTCCCCAGTGAGCTATCGCTACTCCTGCCGATATGATAATATCGTATCGATGATGGTTAGATATCGATAAAAATATCGATATTTTTAGGGTCAATATTATCGAATATTCGATATAACGTTGCATCGCTAGGTCCGGCAGTGTTATAAGTTTTTTCATAGGTCTTTCTTATTAGCAGCATATGGTCTGGAAATATGCCTGCTAGACAGCAATAGGGCGCCCCTACTACTTATGACACGGACCCTAAAATATCATTGATCAAGCAATCTAATCAAGTCAAAGCAATTAATAGTAGGTACCTACAGACGAGATTAATGTTTAGCTATTGTACTCTGCTTCAGGTAATTAGGCAATCATTAACACCTTTTTAATTTAGGTCATTCTAATCACTTTGTAATTATTTAGACAATTAAGTATGTTCTAGAGATCGATTCTCTACTGTGTGATGCAAACATACCTACATAGATCGTTGTTCGTCACAACAGTTCATCTAATCACATAACCAATTTACTGTCATTAAGACAAGGACCATAAAATAATGTGAGTGAAGCTGAGGTATCAACGGATGCGCTCATATTTTATTCACTTATGCTTAGATTAGCAACTTGAGCTCAGTGTTAGTCAGTAATTCTCGCTCCGTGTACAAGGGCGGACGCGTCACAAGTGAAACAAGCGTGTTGTATCAATAACTTTTCAAAATGTGTGCGTTCTCGTATATCCACCGTGTTCTACTTGCGAACTTATTGACTTTATATTACAGCATGCAGACGCTTCTAATGTTTGCTGTTGTCTATTTAAAAAATCCGTTTTCAAGTCCGTGGGTTCAAAAACTAAAGCTGGAGCCGCCAGCCAGATTGAGAGATCCTAAATACGGGGCACATCAATATATTAAAGTAAACGTAAGTGTATTATTTATTATTTTTAATCTGCCAATTGTTTGAATGACAGACGTAATTGAATACCTTTTGTGTCTGGTCACCGGTGTATCGCTGCTACTTAATAGGTTAACAATTAAAACCTTTTTGATACAGCATTATTAATTGTAGGGTTAAAAAAAAAATGTTCTTGTTTTACCTGGTGACAAAATAGTGCTGCCCGCGTGAAATCCATTAACAAAACTGATCGATATTTAATTGATAGGATCAACATTGACTATTGATAACGACAGAACGAATCCTTTCGTGCTTGCCCTTATTTAGTCGAAAATGAGACGTGATCACTTTCTTTTTGAAGGTCTAACGGAAACCGAATTGCAAAAAATTAACTCGTTTCTATTCACAGTAACTTATTATAATCGCCTAAATTCTGTGCTACTTGTGAAAGTTATGCAAGCTCGTTTTTGCGAATGAAGTAGCTAAGTACCTATATACAGGACAGATAAAATTTGAATAAATTTGAAGACCTTGGTAAAATACTTGGAAGGCAACGGTAAAAATAATGATGTTGAGTTTGTAAGTCTTTTTGAAACAAGAGTTTGCTTACTCAGCCTGGGCACCCCCTATAGAGCCATATTCTCATATACAGTATATACATATAATAATCAATAAGTGATATAACTAGCAATATTATTACTTTACTTAATTAAAGAATCGCAAGAATACTTTTACAATTCTGCCGTCCTTTAACTAAAATGCCGTTAACCCACGAGCGCACGATTATGACTTTTTAATGAAAAGTAATAGGTATAGTTTTGAATTCTATACTAGAATATAGATATAGATAGATAATTATATAGATAAATAGTTCTAAATTCTAGTAAAATTATAGATAGACAATTCAAAAATATTTTACTATCCATGAAAAAGTCATATTCGCGCACTTGTGGGTTAACGGCATTTTAGTTAAAGGACGGCAGAATTATACCAAGCACACGGACATCAATATTGTGTTGGTTTTTATCCTACCTACGTAACTTGCCTTTTTTATAGCAGACTTATTCTATTAAAATATGATAAACATATTCCATGTTGCATTCTACAGAACCTACTCTGCATCTTACCCAATAATTCTGCAAACATAATCCAAAGTCTAGTCTCGATCTGTTGCTTGTTCCTATTAGCACAATTAAATCTAAAATTATATGCGTGGTCTGCCACGCTGGGACATTTCGAGATAATAATAATACCAGCCCTGTATTAAACTGCCCCACTGCTGGGCACGGGCCTCTTCTCAATGTGATAAGAGTAAGGCCACACTCCACCACGCTGACCCAGAGCGGGATGGCAGACTTATACACATATCTTTGAGAACATAATGGAGAACTCTCTTAGACAACCAGGTTATTAAGAGATAGATGGTTGTTTTTTTTTTGTATTATTTCTATCAGCGCTATCAAACCAGGGATATGAAAAGATGGATTGTTTTGCATCTGTAACCTTATATATAACGATCTAATAAAAGGTGACATGTTTTTATTTTTGTACACATTTAACACACAGTAAACTGTAGTATCTATTAAAGAAGACTGGTAATTTTATACAATTCAGGGCCAATTTGTGAACAATATAGTAATATTCTTTTAAATCTATAAATTTTGGTATTTGAAATCTAGTAGAACTAAATTTATACGTCCAAGTTAAAGAAAGTTGTGAGTAACGTATAATTATATTTTATTTATTTTTCTTATTATATAGGTAACGTATATAATTATAACATATTATTACTAAACGTTCATAACTCCAGGCTGGGCTGGCCGTCTTACACAAGTTAAAAATATGTTTTTCTCATTGTGTAACAAATGACGCTGTTTTCACATGAATGTTACTTGAAATGCAATTTGCTATTGCGCATAAAATAACGTACAAAATCAAGAATGAGCAATTATGTTATTCAATTTTAAAGTGTCCATGCATTTATAAGCAAACCATACTTGACACAAACAAGCTTGACAGGTAACAAAACATTCCACAATCAATTTGCGAGTATTTGTGAGATAAGTGTACAAATAAATCTATACTAAATTACTAATATTTTAAAGCTGAAGAGTTTGTTTGTTTGGTTGAACGCGCTAATCTCAGGAACTACGGGTTCGAATTAAATAAATATTTTTGTGTTGGATAGCCTATTTATCGAGGAAGGCTATAGGCTCTATATCATCACGCTACGACCCACGGGGGCGATACACTAACCACAAACGCGGGTGAAACTGCGTGCACAGCTATATTTATATATTCTTTAAGGGGACACCGCGAAAATTATCGTTTAGAATAGCTCCGCCCATATCTGCCCCAATGACACTCATTGTTATCAATCCTTAAATAGCGGTCATAAGGTCTAAAATTGCGATGCGTCCGCAATGATCGAGAACGCTTAGAAATTGTTAAAAAAACTTAAAATATTATTTAAAAATGATTGGTTTTAGTTATGGAAATAATGAGCTAGCAAATCACTAATATTGATGTTACGAATATATTTGAGTAATTCCTAAGCATAATGATAGTGAAACTTCCTTGTAATTTCAAAAATTGTAATTTTTCATAGGTGTTTTCGAAAATAATTATGATCGAGCCAAAATCACAATATCGTGTTTTTGAGCTAGGAAATTCTAATTAAAGACATCAATTTACCTATATCAAAATTCTAGATTAATTGGTCTTCTCATAGTCCTATACTATTCGATGAAAGTTAGTGCATTTTTTCAGTGTGTCCTCTTAAGTCTCAAGCTAGATTTAGTTTCGAAAGATTGACTTCTATCATAGATTACCTACATAAATTACTTGAATGGTAAATACATATAATGTTATCTATCTATCTACTAAAGTAGGTAAATATTATGTTCCATCAGCTATACTCCATTTGGTTATATATTTAACTAAAGGTAAACAATCTTGATGTGTCTTTTTTATCTTTCTATCTAAAACTCAGTTTAAAAATAAAATGCTGCTGAAGATCAATGTAAATACAACAATAACGATTACTAAATCAATTAAACCGTTAGTTTAATTATAATAATAATAATATTGCTTTATTTCGGACCAATGAATCCATAGACTGTTAGTAATACAATTTAACTTATTTCCTAGTGTTAGTATAAATTAGACCTAGAGACAAACTTTTTTAAAAGTGGAGAATGGAAATTCTCAGCAACAGTTCTCAGTTTAAGCAGTAGTTTATTTGTTTAATATGTGTTTGTGTAAAAAGTCACATCAAGATTGTTTACCTTTAGTTAAATACTTAACCAGATGGAGTATAGGTGTTGTATGTTTGTTAATTGAACAACATGCAGGGCTGGCTGCATTTTTGGCAGGTAAAATTAATATTACTAGAGTAAACAAGGTCTCTAAATTGATTCTTGAAACGGGCAAAGTGTTACTGGGGTTACCAGTCAAGAAATTTTTTGGTTGTATCTAGTATTGCTGAGTCCGGAGCTGTGCCTAGTAGATGGGCAATAGGCTCGCCCAGTATTACGTGGATTTTGAACCATGGCTAGCGAAATGTGGATGAAAATTACTGTCAGGTGATCTAAAATCATATGGATTTTAAATAATTACCATATTCAGAGCGTATCGCCCGACAAGGATAGTGGTATTCGTAATATACTTAAGACTGCGCATAGCGAAATGTGCAAAAACAGGCGGTCACAGTTAAGTGAATAAAATCAACACTTTTTGTTTAATACAAATATAAAATATAGATTTACCATAACAATGAATGTGTTTACAATTACTCCGTGTAAAAAACTTAAAATAATTAATATTTTCGCCTACAAAATTACGTAAATTTGCACGAAAAATGCAAAAACATAAGCCCGTGTTACGTGATTTTTAGATTATAACAGTAGAAATCTATCCTATTTTACAGCTTAAACGAAACATAAATAGTAATATTATAAATTTGTCCGTCCCAAATATTTAAGTTATTGGTTGACAATAAAGATACATATTTATCAAAAAAGCACTTCAAATTCTCTATACAATTTTACTATGGCGGCTGCGCGCCGATTCGTATATGCGCCGCACGAGCTCTGTCATTATCTGTCTTACGCTCGGCGCAGTATTAATTACTACGTTGTTCACTTACAATTTACTTACTCGAGCAAGTTTCCAAGCTTTGCTAAAATGCTATACGTCTGGCTACTCTGAGATCTAATTATTTATCTAACACAAAGGAACAATATGTTAATGGAATACCTAGGAAAATTAAATTATACGGACACAGAAAAACTGCTAGAAGTCTTAAAATGATATTATGAATTATGAAAAGTAAATTTAAAGTTGTATATTACTTCCTAAACACCTTTAATCGTAGATGACTGTAAATATTTGTATTAATATATAATAATGCGCTGGTATAAAATAACATTGTCAAGTGATGTCCTGAAACACAGGTTTATCTTAGTTCAGGCAGGCTTAAACATAACCTTTTGAACTTTATTTATTTTGTATACACTATAAATTAACATAGTTAAGAGTTAATTTTAATATAAGCTTAAATTATTTAAGGCAGGTCTTCTTTAATACTGTTGATGTAATTTGTATGATGTAGTGTAAGGATGTATCTTATTTTTCTGTCAATAAATAAACATTATTATAAATATTATAATATATCGCTTATCTCTGTATCTACATCTCAGCCATATAGAGCAATAAATTATAATTAAACTCTACAGTTATCTAGGATCGTAAATAGATAACGGACCTAATTACAGTTATCTATGAATTATCTATGGAACGATCACCAGGCTCTACTAAGTTACAGCGCTAACTCACAGCACTTTGTTAACACTAAGTGCTGCAACATAGTATCTGATTAGTAATTAAGTAGTAAGGATGTGGTAGTAACTACACATCTCACGTATCGGTATGTAGCACAGGTAGATACAATCTGATAGATAAATCTTTATACGGTTTTAAACCTGGCAACATATATCTTGCGAATAATAGTGGTCCTATTTTAAGTGTGCAAAGAAAACATGTTGTGGAAAGACAGAGAGAGATGAAGGTGGAGATTTTGCTGTAGACATATTTTTTAAATTCTAACTTATATTATTAATGCGAATGTGAGTTTGTTTGTTACGCTCTCACGCTTTAACTTCTTAACTGATCATTATGAAATTTTGCATACAACTTGTCAGGCGTACAGAAAAGGAATAACTCCCGTGTCGCGAAGGTCTTTACAAACATTAAATAACGGACACAAAAATACCCAGACTCGAAACATCTATTTACGGATCTCACAAATTCTTTGCCTGTGTGAGGATTCGGAAATTTTGCATTCACGCTGTCAGACGTACGGAAAAGGACAAAGGGTATCTTTCATCCACAAAAAAATACTGTTCCTGAGGTATAGAAATTTACTAATAAAATCTAGATTAACGTGAGCTAAGCCGCGGGCAAAATCTAGTCATTTATAATGTAGCAATATCCATAGGAGGTATTTAAATGGAGGACTCTACAAAAATTACAATTATTATTATTATTGTCCTCCAGACCGAATTTCGGCCACGGCGGCCAGTCTTAACGGAGACTGGCCATCTGCGCAGGAGATATTATAGTGCACAAGTGTGTGCGCAAACACAAGCGCACTCTCTGTTCCCTAACTCTCATGATCCGATGGGACGGTAATCCGACACGACCGGAGAGAGATCAGGCGCAGGAGCAACGGCTTTACGTGCTTTCCGAGGCACGGGGGTGTCTAACACCGCCAACATCCTAACTCCGAGCTGCTATTAAGATTTTTTAACTGAAAAACCCAATAACTGTTTGTTGGCCCGACCCGGGATCCGAACCCGAGGCCTCATGCACAGCAGTCGCATTCGCTACCGCTGCGCTATGGAGGCAGACGGATATTAAGAACACTCGGACTCGGATAATATATCTCAAAATTGGCATCTTTTATTCTGTCTTGTCTGTTGTTACTTTTGCGCCATCCATAAATTTACTGGTATGGTATGCATAATCTTTGTTTGACATATAAACAGATGTCGAAGAAAGTTAGTATGTATTTTACGACGCAAGTACACAAAGACATTATAGATACATTATCTGTTCTTTGTGTACTTTGTGACTGTGCCTGCAATATTTGCACATACTTTTGCGGTGTCCGTAAACTACTAATATGGTATGCACATTCTTTGTTTGACATTTATATAAATATTTGTAGTATTTTTTGTACTTACGGTTACAAATACACAAAGAGCTCATAGTCACATATCAATTCTTTATGTACTGTGTCTCATAATCTGATCGTGCATGTCTAGACTTAGTGATATATATGCAATACTGTTGTCGAGTGTGCATGTGAATAATGTTGTAACGGGGTGTATGAATTCAATTGCAAATGCAATAATATATTACTAATACTATACACGAAAGCCGTTCCGCTTTCTGTACTAGCGTGTTGTTCCGGCGAGTTGTATAAACCTAACTAACCTGTATTCATACACTTCTTTGTTAGTTGTGGAGCAAGTATGTATCATGTACACGCAGCAGGGTATATATTCCAAGCCATGAATGTTCAAACCCAGAATTATAACAAATACTAGGGCAAAAATACTCAAAGGTACAGTATTGGATTTGTCATTTTCTCAGCCAGACATCTTGTATTTTGACTCTATTCGATATTCCGGTAATACAGCTTAAACCTTGTAAAGTAATGACATATATTTTATGTTCCTTAATGAATCCTTAACTAAATTAAAGTGACGACGGACACATAAACCGAATCAAAGAACAGACTGATTCCTACAAAAACTATTGAATAAACAAACTTTATTTTAATTGAAAAGTAGACATACCTAGTTCATAACTAATATTTAAAAGAACGTAGTGTAGTTGAAAACGTAGTTGATTATTACAAAATTTGGATATTAAAACTAAAAACAAAATAAAATTAAACATTTAGTTTTCCTTGAAAAAGGTGAATTGCATCCGTCTTACTGATTCTAAGCGATTCTGCAAAATCCTGCTAAAGTTATTAAAAGATCTAACAAGATAGTGTCCTTTTTTTGGGTAATTGCAATTATTATCTTCGTAAATTTTTTAGGGAGCTGAATTTTTGCATATGCGCCACGTTTTATTGTTTTATATTGTCTCACAAATGCTGAATTGGATTTAAGCCTGGATTGCGTGCCGGTTATTTTTCGGTTTACACCACAATCTCAGTTAAATATTGTTGAACTTGTATGGCGACGGGCGATTTAGCGTTGGTCTGCATTAGGATATAAGTATCGTCCATAAATACACCGTGAGACACCACAGACGGCGACTAAAGTCTCCGTTATATACAGATGTGATGTCTGATGCGGCTACCACGGCTCTATTGGACCATGTCGATGAACACAAGTTTCTATCTACTGTTTTCTTGAAACAACAAGAAAGGAGTTATTCCACTGATAAACATTTTCGTTCAAATAATATGTAAGTTCTTTAGCTTGGTGAAAGAGTCGAGTTTGCCGAATCACGAAAACGCAGTCTATACCTATATGAAAATATCTAATACATAGCAGACTTGTTAATAATCATGTGTAGCCGTAAATCAATATTCTATTAACACCATGAGTGTTCATAGAATATTGATTTACGTCTAAATATATACATACTTCCTTTACTTATGTACTGAAGGCAACGAGTATCGCTGTTAGCAGTTTATTTATACGGGTAATTTATGCATTTCCGCGAATACAGATCTAGCGATGTTACACAGACATACTGCTATCTAGATAGACCAGATGATCATAAATAATTATAGTTTTAGTAGATGAGATCACGGAAAAATCATTACGAAACACAGCGGATCCGTAGATTTGTGTGAATGAATTAAAAATGTAAAATAGTGACTTTGGTTACTTTTTATGGTAAAACCACTAAAACGATTTTTCCCAAGCTGGTGGTACATTCCAACCATCTTCTCTATTGAAATTAGGATGTTTTTTGATTTCAATAGCCTCGCGAAGCATCCTTGGTATCCTTGGTCTATTAATAATTTAATAATTAAATTAGCTTAAAAATTTGTAAATTTTAATGGTATCTAGTAGTAGTGTAACAGTTTCAAAATTTTATAATATAGTGTAAAATAAATAACGCGGTAAATCCGTATATAGTAGTTTAACTTCAATTAATAACATTCACGTAAACAGAAGACAATTTTATATAAAGGCACTGTTGTTAGGGATCTTCCAATGCAATGATAAATTAATACAAATATTGAAACTATTTTTTATTGATAAAAATACAACTCGTGCACTATAAATAAATTCTGTATTAGTTGTGGATCTAACTATTTATGGATCTCACAAATTGTTCAATTAGCTAGGCAATTTACTTGTCGATACTGTACTTGGTCTGTTTGTCAGTTATAATGATCAATTATAAAACAAATATATGCTTTGATCCCATCTTACTAATATTTTAATAAAATATTAAGTTATAAGAGACGTTTGGCAATAAAAACTTGCCCCGCATTTATATGTGTACCTATTATTAATCGGATAAAATTTTTCGACTACGATTCGGACAACCAAACTGGGAATACTAGTTCAATATATTTTTTTTTTATTTTTAAAGTCAACTTCCGCACCGGTTGTACTGCCTGTATCGCGGCGAACTTTACAAACATTTAAACAACGGATACCCAGACTAAGGACAACTATTTGTATATAACACAAATTTTTGTCCCGCGTGGGAATGGAATCCACAACACTCAGCACGGCAGCAGTGGCGAAGATTTAAACCATACGCCATCTGTGTACGCAGGGAGATGCTCTTAGGTAGAAATACCGTTGGATTATCTAATAAAATGCTGTTAACACGTCATCCCTGTACATAGCTCATAGCGCTGCGTCTCTTTTTCTGTTGAACATATTTACGTAATAGGCCGAACTTTCTCAAAACCAAAAGCGCATTTTTGTTCATTCCGATAAACGTCATGTTCGCAGAATATAAAATTACACTATGTGGAGAGTGGAGACCCGTCGAAGCCATTGATGCTGTTTTTGCACGGATTTCCTGAATTCTGGTACTCATGGCGACATCAAATTGTGGAATTTCAAAAGGACTATTGGTACGTATTTCTCTTTTAATCATTATTAATTTGTTAATAAGTATAATAATATCAGCCGTGTTTATTAATTACCCCACTGGTGAACACAGGCCTTTCCTCCGCGTAAAAAGAGTCAGTCCTTAGGCTGACCTGGTGCCTTCGAGACCATTATGTAGAACTCTCAGGCAACATGCAATATGCGTATTAAATAGTTAATTATCGCTCGTTGTAATGTTACAATAAGCGATAATTAACTATTTAATTACGTACTTAACCTCGAAAAGTCAAAGATGCGTGCTTTAGGATCGAACTCGACACCTTTACGTGGCAGACCAACGGTTTTTACTAGTCTATGGCTGCTTTCACAGCAATTAGGATGGCCTCTATATTCGTATGTATTTAGACGGCGACCTTGGCGTGCTTTCAGTGTAAGGAAATTCCAATATGATTTCTGACAGTAAATTAAGTGATTTTCAACTTGTTCCCTCTTTATTAATCAAATCTACGAGTCCTACAAGTCTCAGGCCCTATACGAATGAACCGCCAGCCTACTATTGAGAATTGTGTATGGTCAGAGTTTAGAACAAAGTAGGCAGTATAGCCTTGGGATCGAACTCGAGACTTTTGCGTGGCAGTCCAACGGTTTCCCATTAGGATATCGCTGCTTGTTTAGTTAGTAATTGACTAACTTGTTATTGTCTGGTGAAGTAGCCATTGTCATCACATTACACAGTAGAATGCACCAACGTCGGAAATAATAACACTTCCATTAGGTACTGCTGTAGTCTCATTGAGCATGTGTAGAGACCTGTAAGTCAGTATCATGGCAGGATTACGAACAAAGCATTTAGTTTCCACAGCTATTGCGTATATAGTACTGGCAGATAGTACTGTAGATAGTACTGGTAGTACAGTATTAGTACTGTTCAGCGATCATTGAACCAGGCTAAAGCAGCGCCGTGGTCAATAACATTTACCGATAGCGTATCCATCTAATTACACTTCGTTTATCAGTAAAAAAATTATGTTATTAAGGACTGCCATTTGCTTGATAGTCTTAAATGGAAATAATTACCTAACTTTCCCTGCATAGAGTGCCTACGTAGGTATCGATAAAACCTTTAATCATCAATTTGACAAAGCAAACTGAAACTGTCTCTGAAACTGCGTATTATTTTCACTAATAGAAAGCTGCACTATCCCTGATTGCTGATTGTTATGTTGTAATATTATATTTGCTGCTTACGGCTTCGCAGGGTGAATATATCACGCTCAATCTTACACGGGACAGCAGCCTATCCTTACTTTTCTATCCATACTAATATCATAAATTCAAAAATTATTGTTTGTCTGTTACCTTTTCAAGGCTAAACCACTCAATCGATTTGGATGAAATTTGGTACAAAGATAGTTTAAAACCTGAGGAAGGACGTAAGTTACTCTTTATTGATGTAGGTACCACGAGAGCGGAGCCGCGTGCAAAAGCTAGGAATTAATAAAATAGTAATAAGCTCAATCGCCTTCGGAGCTTGCGTCTTTCTGAATCCCAAGACACGCCAATTTTACCTTTGTTGCCAGGCCTTGGGATTGAGAATGACAAATATATGTAATAACTTATGACAGTATGAAGTCAAGAAAGCATGTGATGGTATCATTTATTCATTATTCTTATATTTACAGGTGCATAGCGGTTGACATGAGAGGGTACGGCGACTCGGAGAGAGCCGAGGACGTGTCTTCATACAAAATAGAAATTTTGATTGAAGATGTCCGAGATCTGGTCCGTCAATTAGGTAACGCGATTTATTCTTTGCAGTCTTATTATACTTGTGTTTATGGAAGATGGCTTTCTTAGTCGGTTTAAACAAAGCGTCAAACACGCCTAAGGCGGCGTGTTATCTTAGAACTCGATCAAATGCAGTAAAAATAAAAACACAATGAGTAGCTGACTCCACTGGGAGACACGCTCGACATGCTATAACTATGCACTCAACTGATTTGCTCATAGTTCAAGACTGATCGCAGATAATAAAAATAAAAATAAAATATATAGTCTTATGTTTACGCAAATATACATTGAAATTAAACAAACTTTATACGGATTTTACCACGTTGTTTATTTTTTATAAAACACTATTATTACATAATTTTGGAACTTTAAACTACTATTGTTAAATACTTTTACTAGTTACTGTTTACTTCAGTTTAAGCTATTTAAATTATACAACTATTTTTACACTTTCCCCGACGTTTCGGTTGCCTTTCAGCAGCCATGGTCAAGGGGAGTTCCCGATCAGGCTGCTGAAAATTAAATCCGTATAAAGTTTGTTTAATTTCAATAGTTTTTTATATTTACAACCCCGACAAGCTGATGAATTGCAATACTTTTAAATTCGAGCTCAGACATTCTTAAGTCAAAGCCAATAGAATATACTACATACATACATACATACACACAGTCTTCCTCCTATATACCCAAAAGGTTTGGTAAAGCGGTATTATATCCACATTTCGCTAGTTATGGTCTTAGGTTCCAAGTAATAGAGAGCGAGCTTATTGCCGTCTACCGGGCATAATTCCAAACTCCGTGCTACAACTAAGAATCTCTTGACAGAAAAGCCTACAGCAATTTCCTGGTTTCGTAAATTGAAGCTGAGACATCATACACACGCATGAAATCAAACTCTTTAGATTCTACTAGGGTTTTTCCCACAGCTTCGCATGCCTAACTTTAGTTTAGGTTATGTTAATAACAGTTCTTTTTCCTGGATGAAAGGTACTTCTATGTCCTTTTCTGTTCACCTGAGAACGTGTATGCGAAATCTCATGATGACCGGTCAAGTAGGTAAGGCGTGAAATCGTAACAATTAAAAAAACAAACTCACATTCGCATTTATAATATTAGATAGGATGTTAGGATACGATGTGACATTAATCAGAAAATAATCTGTAAATTTTTTTTGTTTTTAGGTCGCGATAAATGCATTTTAATTTCTCACGACTGGGGCGGTCTGATCGCCTGCCGGTTCCGCGACCAGTATCCAGAAGTGGTGAGCGCGCTCATAATGCTCGCCAGTATCTCCAGCACGGCGTGGTGCCGTGAGATTTGGGATAATCCTAGTCAAAGAAAGAAATCGTGGTAAGTTCCATTTTTGTACGATACTTTCAACCTCTAATAGACACATCATTACCTAACAGGAGGATAGTATAAAACAAGTTAGACAATTAGAAAGCACTAAAGTTTAGCAGAATAATCGTAATTCCGTATTAGGAAATTAGTCTGCTGAAGATTAGTATTATTTAATTAATGTAATAATAAATTTTTAATTAATGTATGCAACTGATTAGAACTGTTTTTTTAATTCACTACTACAAAATATGATCGACAGCACTATGATTTTTTTATTTTGTCTTAAACATAGTGTTTGGGAGTTCGAAAAACCTCTAATACAACAGCTTTGTCCGTCCGTCTGTTATACAACTTTCAACTCAAGAACCGTAAGAGCTAGAGACTCGCGGTCAACGCCATTCGACTCAACATAGTCGATATACACCCAAAATTACTATGACCTTTGACCTCAAGGTCACGTGATACCATTTTTCGAACTCTAAGATTTACGGCGATTCACGGCCGTTTCTCACTTGTTGGTAAATAGGTTACTTTCAATGGAGATAAGTATGGCATTTATATCACTGTTTAAAATTCTCAGTTCTTATAAGTTAGGCCACGTAGTTTATATATTTAATATCTATCTTACATAATTATGGTAATTACTACTTGTCAAATATATAATATATACAAACATAAAGAACAACCATAAGTGACTTCACAAATGGGTGCATGAAATTTCAGTCAGTTCAGAATTCTTTAAAAATTGTTTCAAACAAAGACATTAATAGTATACCTACCTACTCTGGTGTCAAAGGCCGCATTATCTACTATAAAATGATGTATCGCACACAATCCTTGAAACAATGGACACAAAGAATATCTGGATATGGCAAAACTATTTGTGTTCTTAGCAAATTACTTGCAATAAAGCTCGGAACATAAGAAAGTCTCTGTTCTGTAGCGAGGCGACTACAGAACGACTGCTCTATCCGTGGCCCTGGGTGGCGCAATACAATCAATGAACGCTGTTCAATATCTGTGAAGTACCAATATTCGACACGGGGGCTACCACGTATGTAACGTGAAAGTTGTCTATTTAAACAGTTAAGCTGTCAAGTTTTGGAATGCCAGGCATTAATGATCTATTGTCTTTGACCGCCGGTGTGCCGCTCCAACTTAGTAGGTTAATAACACTATTTGACTACAAGTGAATTACAGTCAGCTGGTAATAAGTTTTATTTTCTTCTTTCTCAGGTACGTCTTTCTGTATCGTGCTCCTGCAATACCAGAGCTGTTTGTCTCCATCAATGATTTAGCCATATTCGACAAGGTCATGCTATTTCCTAATAATCCATCTACTGATGAAGCGGATATCGAATGCTACAAATACTGGTTCCGGAAAACTTGTAAGTTTTATTTATATTAAAAATTCAAGTCTCGCCCTTGAAATAAATCCTGCGTCGCGGTGAGCTTAGACATATTCAAAACAACGGACACATCAACTTTTTGTCCCGTTTGTTGTTCGAACCCACATCACTCGGCGTAGTGCCGCGGCGACCATAGATAAGACACTATATACTGAGGAGGCGACTAAGTGCAGTTTTCCTTAATCTTTTAGTAAGGCATTTTTATCTATCCTTTTTCTTTTTTTTTACGTGGGGGTATGCTTTGACGCATACCTTTCCGCGGGGCGACGGAGAGGTTATGTCGGGCTCACCGGGGATGTAATACCCCGGTAATACCGACTAAACCTACCACGGTGTTCCTCGACATAACCATAGACGGCGGGGCCGCGCGAATCGCTTTCACATGCAATCGCGACCCCGCCGAGGTTTCGGCCCGCCGTCCGTGTGAAACGGCAGGACACTACATAATAGACCCTCTACTGTCCCCTTGTAGGGAGACAAAAACACGACTCGGAGGCGCGCGTGGGAACACGCACGCCGCATCTTGGACCTGGTGCTGATCGGGTGGCGGGCTGGCCCACGAAGCCCACCACCCCCAGGTCAAACCTCAGGGTGGCTGGAGGTCATCTCGCGCCCTCCGGCGCCCGGTTCTGCGGTTGGGGAGAGGGTTTAAGCGCTCCCTCTCCCGCTCCGTCGCCTCCTTGATGGACATGACTTCCTCACAGAAGGAGGCGACGGCGTTCCACGACGTCTCGCTCCGGACCATAGATTGAACCACGGCCGGGAGCGAGAGGGCAACCATATCGACTGCCGCGATCAATTGATATCTATCTTAGATCAAGATAGATAACAATTGCCAACTTTATTGCAAGGTCTACATAACAAGAAATAAAACAAGTATTTCACAGTTAAAAATAGATAGATTGAGAATCAGAAGTTCATAGCATCTAAAACCGCAAAAAATAGATCGAGTGTAGTCTAATTATTTATGGATGCTTGCCATCTTTGTTTGTGAAAAATGTGGCATTTAACATACGGGCAGTATGAACTGAATGAATCCAATCAAGTTTGAAAGCCGTAGTAATATCAGAATAGGTATTAATGCGTATTAATCCTTACTAATATTATACAATAGGTAACGGCCTCGATGGCGTAGTTGTTAGTGTAACCGGCTGCCACGCCTGAGGACGTGGGTTCGATTCCCGCACAAGTCAAACATTTGTGTGCATGAACATGGATGTTTGTCTTGGTCTGGGTATTTCTATGTATAATACAGCCTTGGCCAAAAGTATTAGGCACCCTATAAATTACTGCATATTTCAGGCTTAGAGAGAAATAAAACTAATTATAATGATTAAAGTACTTTATTTCCATTAGAATATTGTAAAAACATCTATATTGTGTTGGGCCACCCTTTGATTTTATGACAGCAGCAACTCTGTGGGGCATACTACGTACAAGTTTCGCACATTCCTCTGGAGAAATTGCATCCCATTCTTGCACTAACGCGTTTTTTAAAGCAGTTTTTGATGTTATCGAGTGCTCTTTTATTTTTCTCTTCAAAATACTCCACAAATGTTCAATAGGATTTAGATCCGGGGACTGGGCAGGCCAATCTAACAGATCAATACAATTTTCAGTAAACCAGCGCATCGTAGTAGCTGACTTGTGACACGGAGCATTGTCTTGTTGGAATTTCACACCATTTAAGTTAGTGTCACCAAAAATACACGAAAGCGAAGGTACGAGAGCAGTTTCCAGTACATTAATGTATTTTTCACTGTTCATGCGACCTTCGCAAACAAACATTTTGCCGACTCCATCCGCAGACATGCAACCCCAAATCATTACACTGCCTCCACCGTGTTTTATGGTTGGTACTACGCAATCTGGGTGATATTCTTCGCCTTTGCGTCGCCTCACAAACGTCACACCTGGTGTTCCAAATACCTGTAGATTCCAAAAAAAAGCACACATTACAAACTTTTATAACATTTGAGTTTGAAGACAAACACAACAATGATCGTTGTAATTGTGGTATAGACTTCACTAAAAAAACTTACCTCAAAGTTTGATTCGTCAGACCACAGCACATTAGACCAATCCTCTTCTGTGAAATGTTGGTGTCTCAGAGCCCAATCAAGTCGTTTTCTTTTATTGTCTGCGGATAGCCACGGCTTCTTCCTAGCTTTGCAACCTTTTAAGCCGGCTTCTACTAGCCTTCGTCTTGCAGTTCGTGCGCTTATGGGATGTCCAGTCCAGTTAAAGCCACAGCAAGCTCCGAAGAAGTTTTTTTTCTATCTTTCACAGACTCTCGGATAAGTTTTCTGTCCTGACGGCTAGTAGTCACGCGTTTTCTGCCTGTTCTTGGTTTATTTGCATGAGAGCCAGTCTCAACAAAACGTTTGATAGCAGATTGAACGGTGCATCGCGAACATTTCACCAACTTCGCGATTTCTTTTTGAGTTTTGCCTTGCTCATGTAAAAGTTGAATTTTTACACGATTTTCAATACTAATTTCATTTCGTTTTGGCATTTTCAAATGAATTTCTTCTCAATTAATTCACAAAACCACAAATGCACTGTCTTTACACTAAGACTTCCAAATGGTAACTGACGAAACATTAAAAATAAATTTTGGAAAAAATAAAATTTTATTATTGACGTTTTACGACTGATGATACGAGATGTTTTACGACTGCTTAAAAAATGCCGCCTATTGTCTTAAATAGTGTTTTATGACACCGGTATCGCAGTTCTATAGAATATTGTTTAATTGTTCAAATAGCACAGGTGTGTGATAACTATATTGGGGGTGCCTAATACTTTTGGCCAAGGCTGTATGTATGTATATACAAAAAAACTATATATGTATGTTTATGTATTGTGTAGTGCCCATAGTACAAGCTCTACTTAGTTTGGGCTAGATGGTGTTATGTGTATATGGTATATTATTATTAATGTTATTATTATTATAATAGGTATGTGAATTTGTTTATTTGTTACGCGTTCACACCTTAACTACTCGACCGATCATGATGAAATTTCGCATACACATTGGCAGGGATACAAAAGAGTACAAAGAACATAGGGACCTTTCATCTAGAAACAATATCTACTGTTCCTGAGGGATAAAAAAATATTGACAAATCTATATTAATGCGAGCGAAATCGCGGTCAAAAACTAGTATTATTTATGTATGTGCAAATTAACTCGACGTTTGTTACGTTTTTAGCCATGCCTTTAAAAGGATTAAGTATCTACCATCTTTTATAAAAAACGCGAGCTTACACGTTTAACAGCTAGTTAATATATAATTAACTAAATGTTCCCGCGGTTTCACCCGCGTTAATCGTTACTGCGTCGCCGCCGTGGGTCGTAGCTTGATGTTATATAGCCAGTTGCACTCATAGCCAGTTGCACTCACTGATCGGTAAACGATTAGCGAGGTAAAGCAACGTTGGGTGCGGTCGGTCTATAGATGGGTGACCGCTTCTCGCCGAAGTTTACCACTTCGTGGCGGCCAGGAGGTCCCGGGGGGAGCCCCCGGGGTGGGAGGAGGTCGCACGCATGCGGCGACAGGCGCGGGCCGCCCTATTGAGGCGGTGGACGGAGGACCTGGCTCCACCGGCCCCGGGCCAGTGGACGGTGGAGGCCATTCGCCCGGTCCTCCGGGGGTGGATAGGGCGGCGATTTGGGTCGCTGACCTTCCGACTGGTGCAGGTGCTTTCCGGGCACGGATGCTTCGGAAAGTATTTGCACCAGATCGCGAGACGGGAGGCGACCCCGGCCTGCCACGAGTGTGGGGCGCCGGAAGACACGGCGCTCCACAGGCTGGAGGCGTGTGCCGCGTGAAGGCCGCAGCGGCACACGCTTTCGGCCATAATAGGCGGAGATCTCTCCCTGCCGAGCGTGATCAACGCCATGCTCGGCGGCGAGAGGTCGTGGCAGGCAGTGGTTTCCTTCTGCGAAGCTGTCATGGCGCAGAAGGATACCGCGGAGAGGGTCAGGGAGAACAACGTCCTCGCTGACCCTCTCCGGCGCAGACGGACGGGAGCGAGAAGGAGGCGATTTGCCCGTCTTTTCGCTCCTGTATAGTGGGGTCACTGGTACAGAGTCGGGGGACTCTCTACCGGCTTGCACGGCCCACACGTCTGGGGGATGGCCTTGGTGAGCAAGGCCTTCCCTCCATAGGTGCTGAGGCCCGGTCACCATCAGCCGGGCCAACCGCCGGGGCGGGATGGTGATTGCTAACGCGACACCATCCCGCCCCACTCCGTCGGCGGAGGGACTGCTCACCCCAGGTTTTTAGTGTGTATACCGACCCCCTTCAGGGGCGGAGAGTCTCACATAACCACCCTTCCCCCCCGGGGGAGGGGGTATCCATAAAGGATTTTCCAGGGTCAAAAAAAAAAAAAAATAGATTGGTGACCGCTTAGTGGTATTTCATCTTAGCGTCTCCGTGCTTCGGAGGGCACGTAAAATGTCGATCCCGGCTGTTGCCAAATTGACAGCAGTCGTTAAGCCATGTCAGAGGCCTACGGGCGGCTTGAACAACTCTTGACAACAGGTTGGCCACTAACCACACGAAAAGAGAAGATTATATCTTCTTCTCTTTTCGTGTGGTTAGTGGCAGTGGTTAGTTCGAGGAAGGCTATAGGCTATAGCCTATAGCCTTCCTCGATAAATAGGCTATACAACACAAAAATAATTTTTCGAACCAGCAGTTCTTGAGATTAGCGCGTTCAAACAAACAAACAAACTCTTCAGTTTTATAATATTCGTATAGATTATCGACTTCTCTATCGGCAGTAAACATTAGACATTTACTTTAGTAACCATGGCAGTAAGATTAGTTACTATGGCAGTATTGCAATCTGACATGGCTTCTGCCACTGACCATGGAAGTCATGGAACTAGTACAGTGCGAGTGAAAATCAGTACAATAAAGTTTGATAGGGTGGTACACACGGCTACACATCAAGTTAGACATCCTATATACGCATAACTACGCTACAAGGGACAGTGCATAGTGGTATAGACCGATCACGGTGCACTAGCGCGTGCGGCGACAATCGGCGTTCAGCGTGAATGAGACAAAATATAACGTAATATTTTGCACGATTCGCAGCGTTCAACTTCTAATAGTTCAAAGTCCAAACAGTCTAGGTTAATGTGTCGCGGTGTGTACCTAAAATTAAAGGTCGACTAAAAAAAAGGGGGGCCCTGGGCGACCAAAGCTGTGAAAATTATAATGTAATATTTTGTATCAAATATGTATATCGGCGTAATATGCCGCTACGTCGCGGCTTTTTATAATTAACAGGATTCACTAATTATATTTTATGGCCATCTTTAAAATATAATTAGTGAATCGCAAGCACAGAAAGCTCTTGCAATCAGGCAAGCATTTAGCATACAATTCAACTATATTACATTTCTGCGTTAGTATTTTGCATGCTATCTTATAGACCGAGGTAAATGACCCAGTATTTAATCTGCTCCCACATAGCATAAAAAAGTCATACAGATGTAGGCGGGGTATTCATAATAATCTTCTTTCCTAATAGTTCATCGATGAATAGTATAATTATTTATTAGCTAAAATATATATATATACATATATTAGCTGCTTGATTACGTTCTCATTATATTTTTATGATTATAGGGTATACTTAGACAAATAAGTTAATTAATGTAACAAAGATATGGTAAAGGTTTTCCATATTTATATAAATATGTGTATCCTTACAGTTGCCCTGACACCGCCAATAAATTACTACCGAGCGAACTTCAGGTTTGACTATCCAGAGATTGAAGAGCACAAAGAAAGTGTACCAATGCTGGTTGCTCACGCGGCTAATGACCCGTACCTCAGCCACAGCATGCTTGACACCATGAAGAAGGAATACACTTGTATAGAAACCACTATAGTTGAAGACTGTGGACATTTCCTACAACAAGAGAGCCCTGAGAAAATCAACAAACTTATCAGAGATTTTCTTGCCAAACACAATATCTAACTTATAGGAGGAACCGCTGGTCGCGCTATCTATTATGAGACGAAGCATTTTGACAATGACCTGATACTACTACCGACGATCTTCTGGGTGCCTTACTATCTTCTGGGTAGTAAAGCACCCAGAAGATCGTCGGTAGGTACCTGTTATATCGTGAGGCGAATTAGGACAAAAAATGATGTGTGGTATTGATTATATAAATTTAATATGTTACGGTTGTATGTTCACCTGGATGTTTTGGGTAAGCCCGATTAATTTGGGACCTAACGCAGGACCCTAATCATGAATGACCTTATGCGACTCATACGACTGACGCCTCACCAAAATACCGACAGGCAATCAATTTTGAGGATTTTAAACATTTAGAAACTATATTTTCTTTTTCACGCACTTTAAATGAAAAGTTTTATTATATAAGTCATAGAAATATCTACCTATATTAAGTACATACCCTCTTAATCCATAGTAAACTGTTAAATTAATTGTATTATTTCCTGTATTGTAATTGTTGCTTGTTACGTATTAAATTTGTATATTGTTAGAAAAAAATAAAAATAAAATTGTGTGTATTCCAAATTTATTTTAGTTTTACCATCATTTTCCAAAACTGTGATCCAATACTTTTATTACTTTATTCATTTTGCATACTAAGGTTGTATCATATACATCTTTAACTTCGGAACCAGCGGTGCGGTGTTTTTGTAGAATTGCACAGCATCAACTATTAACGTATGTAATAAATATATATTCTCCTAAATACCATTCGCTTGTCGTCGAGACAGCCTTACCGACGAATCCGACGACCGAGGGCGCAATGATTCAACTGGTATCTACTAAGGCATTTTCGGTCGTCGACTAACTTCGCGTTTATCGCTGTTTGTAAGACGAATTAGGACTTAATCAATATTTTTTTTTACCGAATCTTTTAATGTTATAAAACATGTAATATTAAGCAGTTTATCTATTTTGGCAAATAGAAATATGTATTGCCAGTCATATTTGCCATACATATTATCCAGAAATATTTGTGTTTCTCTAAATGTAATTTTTCCAGTCATTCGGACACGCTGGTACGGTGTTAGTGAATTTTACTGATCTATGATGTATTAGATAAGACAGGAATACCAACCAACAAACTTAACAGAGCGTTAAGAAGTTTTCGGGTCTCAGTATTCGGATTCTAGGAATGTCTATTTTATATGGTTGGTTTTCTTTATTCTTTCCTTCAGGCGACATGCAAATCAACTTGAATACTACTATAGACAGTATAGTGGCTCTAATCCGTTTGACACCATAATTAACAGGAAATTTCAAATTAATACATGCACCTGCCTCCAGTGATATTTTTTTATTAACCTTTTGAACGCCACGCCTTAACGGCACCTCCATGTCCTGTACGCCAAGCCCGAAAATCGATATATTGTATATTGTTTTTTATGATCAAATATTTCAATAACTAATAACAATTTTGTTTGCTGTATACAATTAAGTAATAATTGGGGATTCAATTTTTAAGTTGTATCACTAAAACACAGAAAACTAATGATTTAAAATGTTTATTTTGTATTTTTCTGTGAACCGACAAAAAACAGTTTTGTCGAGTATAGACGACGTTGGCGCACAGGGCACGCTTGCGCATGTCGAGTATAGACGACGTTGGCGTTCAAAAGGTTAAGGAACAGCCATACCATTAAATGTAAATGCCTAAGGTACGGTACTATTGTTTCATCATCCTAAACACTACAGCGATCAGTTATACTACTTGAAAAAGAAAGAATGCCTAAGAAACTTCCCGGTAAATATATTCTTAACATTTTGTTTGCTCGAAGTTTTCAGAAGAAGACATTTTCATGCTAGCCCTACAGGGTATACAGAATTGATGGCATGGTAAGTTGGAGTCGAATGTCCATGTCATCTGTTTTGCAATCGGATATTCGGCTGTAGTGAATGCAACTGCTATGCATCAGGTCTCGGGTTCGAATCCCAAGTTGAGCCAACAAAAAGCTATTGGGTTTCCTGTTAAGGAATTCGCAAAAGCAGCCATAAATTGACAGTGCTGGGCACCCCTGTGTCTCGAAAAGCTAAAGGGGCATTAACTCTCTCCAGTCTTCTAAGATTACTATATCATGGGTTAATAGGTAAGAACATCTTTCTTACCTTTTGGCACATGGTACAGTAATCTTATTTTATGTAAAGCCATTTTATCATAGGACACAGCTGAATTTGACTTTTCAATGGTTGTAAAATATCACAGCGGCTATGCCTAAAGCGGCAATTTTTATTTAGGGTCAAAGTAACAGTGCCTAACAAGTGAGAACCAGATAAGCCGAAACGATTATTCAGTTAGGTATAATAAGCTCTATGGAGATGATCAAGAAAACTATTGAATACATGTAAAGCAATAAAATAAATCTTAGTGAGGAAGATATATTGATGTGCCTTACTCTAATGCACAAGAAATTTGCTACAGGCTATCTCTAAATTCTTGGTTGCAAAGCAATCTTTGC
Organism: Catocala fraxini; assembly: GCA_930367265.1. NCBI lineage: Eukaryota > Metazoa > Arthropoda > Insecta > Lepidoptera > Erebidae > Catocala > Catocala fraxini. The sequence continues at coordinate 1,845,513 of OV884027.1, forward strand.
AGTTGAGCGCGTTTCTTAAAAAGAGTATTGAGCGCGAGTAAGGTCGACTACTAAGGTCATAGTTGATATAAAAGATTAATACAAGAGAAGATAATGTTACAGCAATTAGAGAGCCACTTCAGTGTAAACAATTTATTTCATGCAGATTAATATGGTTTTAGGAAGGGCCGTTCTACGATAGATACTACACTTTTAAAACATTTATTCAGTGCCTGGGAAAATTCGCAAAATGTCATTGCCGTATTCTGTGATCTCTCTAAAGCCTTTGACTGCGTTGACCATCATATGCTGCTGCGAAAACTTAGGCATTATGGCATCCGAGATACTGCACTTGACTTAGTTGATTCCTACCTAAGCGGTAGACTACAACACGTTGATATCAACGGAAATTGATCTTCTGGATTACCAGTTACAATGGGCGTACTACAGGGCAAAATTTTAGGACCCTTTCTGTTTTTAGTGTACGTAAATGATTTGCCGTTCTTTGTACAAGATTTGTGTGACATTGTTTTATTCATGGATGACACACCCCTTATTTTTGAAGTAGACCGAAAGGCACCAAATTTAAGTGCTGTTAATGATTCACTCGCGCAAGTCCTGGACTGGTTTACGACGAATAATTTACAACTAAACTCTAAAAAAACTAAATGTATCAAGTTTACATTGCCAAATATAAAGAGTCCTAACGTGAATATAAATTTAAATAATGAAATTATTACTTTAGTTCAATCTACAGTTTTTTTAGGATTAACTTTAGATCATAGATTTCAGTGGGGTGTTCAAATATCATGCCTTGCAGGGAAACTTACCTCAGCCGCAATACGGAAAGTAAGACAGCTTACTGATGTAGATACTCCAAGACTAGTAGGTATATTTCAGTTACTTCCATAGTGTCATGTGCTCCGGTATATTATTGTGGGGCAAGGCAGCTGATATCGAGACAATTTTTATTCTTGAAACGCGTGCAGTACGTTGCATTTATAATTTAGCACCACGAGTTTCCCTGAAAGATCGATTTAAAGAAATAGGCATACTTACTATTGCGTTGCAATATATATTTGCTAACATTATGTTTATTAAATATAATATTCACTTATATAATACATAACAATAGTATATCACTATTAATATGTATTATATAAGTGAATATTATAACGTAAACACTAGAAATAAGCATAACTTAGTAGGCCCATATCATCGTTTATATATTGTTGGATTCGACTGGATATCAGTTTTTACACGGAGCGGCTGCCACCTGACCCCCGCAATCCGAAGGTTAACGATACCCTAAGGCTAGACCAGTGTCAGGATATTATAGGGCAATGACTTCCCAATAACGACTGCCATAGATGTTCATGGCAGCCGGGACCGACGGCTTAACGTGCTCTCCGAGGCACGGAGCAAGCGATAATTGTCAATCAATACGCACATAATTTCGAAAAGTCATATAACTTCCGAAAGTCAGAGGTGCGTGCATGGGTTCAAACCCGAGACCCTCTGCATTGCAGTCTGTTGATCTCCCCACTGGGCTATCGCTGCATATAATTTGATTATTATTGAAGAATCTTAACCCACAATCGCATTTAGTTACGGACTGCCTTTGCATAGTCACAAAGTGTAAGTGTATGCGCCATCATGCCATCCTACTGTCTATTTTAGATTTATATTTAAAAATATACTTACCTTAGCCCTAATTATTTCATCTTTATAATATTATTAAGTTATTATTGTTATTATCTTTAGTTTTTAAAGTCAGTAGTATATGGCATAATGGCAAAACCTTGTTAATCTGAGTTGTAAAATACTGAAATTATATTTAATTGGCGATTTAGAAGAGTGGCCGTGAGTTTCTTGCAGGTATCTTCTCATAGGCTCAACCCTTTGCCTGAACCTAGCAACTAACCTAAATGTAGCTTCAGTAACTTAGTAAACTGACTAACCTATATATTTTGACGTTCATAAGTGTGTGTAAGCCCTACGCCCTTGCTTTGTTGAACGTGGCAGTAAATGTTAATTTACATAAAAAAAATTGTGTTACTTTGACATTTATAAATGTTACCTTGTAACCTAATCTGAATAAATTTATTATGATATAGATATTGTTAATTTGTGACCTAAATTTGAAAAGACTTTGACTTTGACTACAAACTATGCAATTCGACTGAAGCGCTGAGTCAGATTCTAAACAACAACAATTAAGTTAATTGTTAAGAGATGTATGTCATGTATGTATCTGCCTACCAAATATGTATAGATAGTAGATACATATTTATAATATGGACATGTATCTTAAGCTTATTCAGTAACTGCTAGTGTTGCCTATAGTAGACTTTCATTTCCGGGCCACGTTGTTCTATGACTCTGACAACCATAGATATCGTATAAGAATATATTGGCTAACAATAGCCTTCCCTATTATAAAGTAGACATGTAGCAGACTGTGTTCTAACCCACATAAAGTAACAGTATAGCAAAATATTATGTTCTCTATTTAGGTTTAAAAATTCGAACCTGTTTGTAAACAGTGAGAACAAGAAAATTATTCGATACTAATTTATACTGTGTAGAATTAATATCTATTCTTTTGTTTAATTGACATGAAGTAAAGTAGTTTTCTAACCCGTTTGTAAACAGCGATAGCAAGAGAAAAGATTCGATTCTTATCGATACTGAGTAGTATCAATACTTCTCTATCGATTATTTTATGTTATTAGCTGCAAGTAAAATACTTTTATTGTACATATTATACTGCAATTAAATATTTAATTCGTTATTAAAATTAACAAGGTTCTTGCTCAATAAAAATTGTAAAGCTATTATTATTTTAATGCAGGCGATATTTTTTCAACGCGGAATACAAAAGTATAGATATATTATTAATATTATAAAAGATTTTTGTGGAGAATGGAACAAAGGTAGACATAACTCCACATACATAATTTTAACTTAAAAATAACTTAGTAAAATTATACAATATACTATTTAGGGACGTACTTTGTTACTAAATAAGTCATTTTAGGCTGTTTGGATGTACTGTGCTTAGAAACTAGTAAACGGGTGCAATCTAGAAATCAAGCAGACATTATAATTCAAGGTTAATCTATTCAGTACAAGAAAAATAAATTTGGGTGCACATGTTCAATTAACAATATATTTCATCCGACGATTTTAAGTTATTTTTCTTGTAGTGTATTATGCTGTTGTAGTTGAAGTTGCCTAAAATAAATAACTTTGTATTTTTTTATACCAATTTGACCAAGAACCCGAGAACGTCTAAGCAGCACAAAAGTATTTAGTTATTTGTCAGTACATACCTACTACATTCAATTCTCTGTGATCAAGGTCATGTCACAATGTAACCATACCCAATTGAATACTCGAATATCTGGACTAAACATATTTTGTCTCTTTTTGGCTCGCTGCAGTCTCCCTAAGCAATAGTGATACTGCTTTAATCTATAAACATTTCAATGTTGTACTGTAATACTTTGCTTCAAGTGAAATGAAAGCTAATGGCTGCTGTACTCTAATCACGAAACAGCTGATATGCGTCCTGGAGATTTCCCTGAAAAATTGTGTTTTGTTTGAAATAATCGCTTAAAATTGTTTAGATGATACGTAATTCGTGCAACAATTGTGTGTGGATATCAGGGTCAGTGTACTTCTGTTTTAAAATCGATTATTGGGGTGAACTGTTGTGGGTTTTCAACGTTGCTGGTTTTTCAGATGTCACTGACCATACAGCAGATCATTTTGGATGCAAAACGACTCGCAGGCCGTTTGAAAGAGCGTGAAACAGAAGCTGATGCTTTGCTGACTGAAACTCAGACAGCTTACAGACATATACACACGATGAAACAGGTAGGTAATTGTAATGTGTTATGGCCATACAGTTGCTACGCTCACTCTCGTTACACTAAGAAATCGTTGGCTAATTAGTACAAGCCCACATCACAAATGAGTATACAGCTTAACGTTGTGATATTTACTGCACATTTTAGGTTTTATTGTTTATGTATCATGACCTTGTAGTTTGTTGCTCTTAGGTACATGTTGTGTAAACAGTTATAGCATTCACATTTTTTATATTTGGGCTAGGCCTCAACCTTGTGTAACAGTTTAAAAAGACAAGGTTTGTAACAAAACTGCTTTATTTAAAAGTACTAGGTGAACTTAACATACAAATGTTTCAATATTTAAGATTGGGTGAAATGTCATGTCACCCTATGGCTATGAGCTGTCTTCCTATAGCTTAAATTTGGTTTGCTAAAAACTAATGTAAAAGACAATCAAGACTATACTACACTGTTACAATTATTGTAATAGATGAATTATTAATATATGAAAACATAATCTACACATTACGACAGTGACCTATATTCATATATATAGAAGAGATATGATTGATAGCGGGGTAATGGTGAATGGTATATGTGGCTTCCCTTGAAGCCTTGGTTTCCTGTCTATAGGATGGTAAATATGTATTTACAAATCAGATAATTTATATTATATAAATTAAATTATATTTATAATACTATAAAAGTGTAACAACATCACAGTCTTGTCACATAATGGGCAATATCTCAGCGAAACATTAAATCAGAGTTGGGTATTTTGATAGATCCCTGCATAAAACAATGATATTACAATCTTAGTTGGTCTGATGATGTTGATTCAGTTTACTTAGTTACGAAACTTACTATGATTGGAGGTATAGAGCATAGTGTAATCTATATAAATTATGTTAAGGTGAACAGTTAATAAACACAGAGGCAGACACAGCTAAAGACTATTATGAGTAATTTTAAGTTGAAAGGGCGATTACTAATGATTTGCTGATTTTATAAATGAGACGTCAGTCTTAAGTAAAGCTGGTGAAATGTGGGTATAATATATCTGCCTAAGTTTTATTGTACTATGCATGAAATTAAACAATTTTATATGGATTTTATAGTATTGTTTATATTTTTATAAAACACTTTTATTAGAGAATTTTAAAACATTAAACTACTATTGATAAACACTTTTACTAGTAACTGTTTACTACTATTTAAGATATATAAATTATAAAAATAACTTGAGTAAATATTGTTGAAAACAAAAACACTTTTGTTTTCAACAATATTTACTCAAGTGTCTTCTCCGGTTGTTTTACAATGGGAGTGTCTTGGCCGGATACGTAGCGGAATAACAAATTTTTCACTGTGGGTGCGTGTCGGCTGGGGGCATACCGGAATGGTATCCTAACGGCCGGACCAGGCCCAGCGGCCGTACGCGTAGGCATTAAGCAGGCATCGAGTTTTAGTTCTGAGCTCTGTGGTGATTATTCTGTATCAAATAAACAATTAATATGGTTTATTTATAGAATAAGGAAGGAAATACTACAATTTATAATGTGTAATTGTTATTTTACTAAGTATCTCCATAAACCTTCTAGGATGCCACATCATTGTTTCATATTATGTTTCAAAATGTATTTACATTTACATTTAAATATTAAATTCTTTAGAACCAATATCCTCATGTCTGTAGTAGCAGTCAAAAGTTAGAAATAATTTATAGATCAACTTAAATGTTATTTTGCGACCTAAATGCATTAATATTTTTTTAACTTAGTAAACTCACTGAACTATCTTGTACATTAAAATCCATTGGTTAGTGAGTTTACTAAGTTACTGAAGCTACATATGTTAATTGCTAGGTTTAGGCAAAAGCCTATGAGAAAATACTTGCAAGAAACCTGTACTCAAATATGTTAGAGAGATAACCATCTAACCCAGACTGAAATTGTAACCAGGGATCCTAACTAAGTTACTGTGCTGTAGCTGTAGGATCAGTGGTTTAGTTAATTAATTTGCAATTGCATTTAAATTATATTCAAATATAGTTGTGTTCAGCATGATACTTACCTACTGTGCATGGTAAATGGTGCAGTATGCACACAGAGTGTTGTCACATACATTCAAATAAATTGCCAATTTGTGCATATCGCTATTTTTATCCCCTGTAGTGTAGTTTCTTTTTCCAATATCAGTAATTCAAGTTCAAATCTTGGTTGTTCTAAGTGTCCAGATGATGCAATAGTCATTTACCTGATGTTAAGTGGTAATTGTAATCTCTAGACACCTTTTGATAAAGAGGCGGGTAAAATCTCATTATCGGCATGGTATATTTAACTAGCTGCGACAGCATAGGACCTGAGTATGCCCGATGGCATTATCGGTTGGGCCACACCAAAAAATATTTTTTGCCCTTGAATAATTATCTATAACTCAAAAGCGTTAAATTTTCGCTTATAGAAAATATGGTCTTTTGACGGCCTCGATGGCGTAGTGGTTAGTGTAACCGACTGCCACGCCTGAGGTCGCAGGTTCGATTCCCGCACAAGTCAAACATTTGTGTGCATGAACATGGATGTTTGTCTTGGTCTGGGTGTTTCTATGTATAATACAGATTGTCGATACACCAGCATTAAAAATGATTTGTTAATTTTACGAGTACAAGTGAAAATTTAAGAGAGATGTAGTAAAACATACTTGAGCATACAACTACTAATTTACAAAATAATTGCAGTATAAAGAAGAAGTGGATACTCTGAATGAGGCGTCACGGGAACGACCCAGAGGAGCGCTCATCGCGAGTATTGAGCGCGAGTCGCGACTGATGCGAGATGTCCAACGTGAGAACGGTGAGCTCAGAGCAGCTCTAGAAGATCACAGGCGAGCACTGGAATTGATCATGTCCAAGTACCGTCAGCATACAGAGAAGAGAATATGGGAATCACGGATAGACTTCACAAATGCTATAAATGAGAAACAACAAGAAGTAAGTTATTTTAATTTCTTTTGCTCCTGCTTATGAAATGTAGGTAGTCATTATTACTATATTTTGACAGTATTGGTAGCTTTTAGTAAACACAATGTTTTAATTGATTACTTTAGTTGATCCGGCAACAAGCAGAGAGGATCAATGAGATGACCAGCATCATGTACAAAGCTGTTAATGTGGATGATAACACTGATGCCAGGAAAGAAGAAGAACTTTACCAAAGGCTCATCACAGAAAATAAGGTACGTACGTCATTTATTCTTGGTCAGCTATTTAAACTAGCGCACTGATTAAAAACATGGTAAGTTGACTGTATTTGAGTAATAGTTACCCATTTTGATTGAAACCTAACCGAACCTTCATTTTTATGTCAATTCCGATGGTAATTAAAAATTTAAAAATGCATGATTCACATTTACTTAAAACTGGAGCGAAAATAAATTGACACTACATAATGACCATTTGCAGTAGTCGCTGTAGCAGTAGGACACTGGTAAATTTTTATTGTATGTTTAAATGTTTTAAAAGTTAATATTATGAATTCGTCTTGCGAATTTGTCCTGCATGTGTGATGATTGTGTGGGACCCGCCACGTCCATCGGCGGGTCGAACCTTTGGCGGGGTCGCGATTTGAATACGAGAGCGAGTCCGCGCGGCCCCGCCATAAAGGTGTGAGGAACACCACGGTGGTTTTAGTCGGTTCATACCAAATATCCATCTTAGGGGCTGGATCCCGACATATCCCCATCGCCCGACCCAAAACCGACGATGGGGAACGTGATTTGCATGTTTACCCGCGTCATAAAAAAACAAGAAAAATATGCAGTAGAACACAGTTTATTAAAATTGCCTAAACGCTAACATTATGACATGGACGTTTTCGAAAGGGTCTGGCAGGGGATATCTTGGAACAGAGTGGTTTTACCCAGCAGTCAGGACATAACAAAACGCTTAGAAAAAAATTTACATGCTGTTTTATAATGGTATTTCAGGGTTTGAGGGAAATGTTGGATCTGTCGAGGAGATATGGTTCGGACCGGTCGTCCGCGCCGCCGACGGAGGACAAGGACGTCCAGACGGACGGGCCGCCGCTGACCGGCGCGTGACGGCCCGCGCCCGAGCCCTGCCGCCTGTGAACACGCGGAGCCACCGCCGCTCCGCCTCGTTACCCCTAGGTACACTACACCCTCCTGTCCGCACATCTCAACCCTTACAGCACGGACTCCTCTACTAATAGTGTGTATATACTTACTTAAGTCTATGTAACTCATGTGTCACTTCAAACAAACATACTACAAGTTGACTCGTGTATGACAGTGTACTCTATATGGATTTGTAACGAGAGAATATCTCCCCGATGGTATCCTACTAACCTATTTTAGATGTCCTTTCCCATATTTGATTCCAATTAAAGTTTAAATGAATGTGTTTGTTGGCCACCTGTAATGCAATTGTGCAATTGTACTGCACTTGCTGTGATACGTGTAGAAGGATATCATCCTCTTACGATTAGTACTTACTGTCCATTTTGTGTGGTGCATCTATGGTTGCGAGTGTAACGTGACACTGTGTCAGATGTGCAGGCAGGGTGTCAAGGTTTTGCTGACAACATCACCGTTCCAGTATACAACTTGTATTTTATTGTAACTCACAGATTTTGGATCTTAGGTCTTTTGACATTATGTACCTTTCAGATTCACATTTACTTTAATAATGTGAGTATTACAAAGTAGTAAATACAGCAAACAACTACAATGTAGCTATGAAACGTTTGGTTTCTCTTTCGGTTGTATTTGATGTTAAATATTATAAATAGGAATATATTTAAATAATGTTTCAAGTTAGAGCTCATGTTATATCTATTTAATAATGAAATGTATCGTGTTCACGCAACGTCTCTAGTTATAATGCCATTGTGTGGAACCAAATCACTGTGTATGGCCGAAACTGTGATCTTTTTAGTATTGTGCTGTTAAGTTAAATATTGTTTCATTCGAATTGCGCTTATCACCGTAGCGACGCCTGTCAGTTATCAACATTATTTCATCTGCTTATGGATCAGGCTAATGTCCTAGTAATCTGTTAATATAAGGTGTCTGTTACTTGAAACTTTAACCTAAGGCTTGCGATATCAGGGCTTGTGTGATTGGAGTTCAAACTTCATAATTTAGGTCAAGATCCAAGTTTATCTCGACACTTTATATATGTAATTGTTTATTTAGAAAATAATACTCGACATGTACCTACAGTTATTAGGTTAAATCCTAGTAAATAAACCTACTTTATTTAGTTTGATGTTAGGCTTCTCGAAATACATTTAGAGTTAAAGAACTTGTATCATTAATTCGTCCGTACAGGCTCCAGGATCTCTCTCACCTGCAGACCCTGCAGTAGCACGAACATATAAAGTTACTTGTCATAGCGACAGTTAACCTCACCTTAATCACTTGATGTACTAGTCAATTCATATGCGCAGGTCAAGTACTGTAATTACACGACATAGGATTTATTTCATCTTGTTAAATACTATTTTAAATAGAAACTTCATATAACATGCGATATCTGTGCATGTGGGATTGTTGTGCGTGCAGATAGCGTTAGTATACATCAGTAAAATATTTACCTAAAATATGCAATATTTTTTCATGTAATTTAGTGGGATCAGCTTTGAGTGTTAGCATAATGGTAGTAAAAAAGTTGTAGACGATTCTTGCTAGGTAAATTCTAAAGTTCTTTATAATGCCAGAGGCATATGCAAGCAATAGGTACATTTAATAATGTTACACGTAAGTAACTATTGTTGCAATATACTTATTATAATAACATTGTGTAATAGATTAGTGGTAGTCCTGCTTATATTGCATTTACCTGAAAACTATCACACACATCAGTCATTGCTTTTTACAGTTTTAATACCTATTATAATTGTTTTTGATTCCGCAATTGTATTAAGTATGTGTTAATTTTGTTACTAAAATTGCAGTCGATTTGTACCTATTTGGTTATGTGTAGCAGTTCCAAATAAAATAAATGTTAACTTTCCCTTTGCCTAGTTTAGTTTTAGGTACATGAATGGTCACTTTAGAGATATTTATCTAAGCTCGGATCAAGCTATAACGTCATTAATAATTACCGCAATAGTCGACGTGTAGGTATTTATCAAGTTGCAGTTCGACCTTGATGATCGTTTAACAAGCTTGCTGCAATTTTAATTATGCAGTTACAGATAGGGTTGCCACCTTTATTTTGATGAATAGAGTATATTTAGGTACTTCCTGAGATAAAAAAATAAAGTACATCCTCTGAAAATAAAGTATCATTTATTCTGATATTTTGTCACCATGTTTGTTGTTCTAGCAACATCTAACGAGTATTTATTTTTATGGAACGTTTTGACCAAATTTTAGAATCTATGGCAATATTAAGACAGATAAATAATGAACATTTATTATTAAATTTGGCGAAGCGTCCATTTTTGTTTCTTGTCAACGTCGACATAGATAAAATAAAGTATTTTGACGTACCTACTTTATTGCTGTCATAAAGTACGTTTGTCCGAAATAACGTACAATACTATATTATAAAGTACGGTTGGCAACCCTACTTACAGATATAGTGGCACAGTTATTACAACTGTGAATGTTCGAAGATATGATTTATGTTATAATATCGCTTGTTTGCATTGCAGAAAGAAATACCCAAATAGATGACATAGAAGAAAATTCTAAAAAGTTGTCCACTCAACATGCTGGACGACCATTTTGTATGTTTCGTTGAATATTGCATGTTTGATATCAATCTTAGCGTAGGTACCCAAAACCCACACAAATCAATGATATTTAGTACCTATTGTTTTTTTATTGATTATGTTTTAGACCCGCCTCTTGGAATTTGATGTCAGGATAACAGCATACTCAAAACTCATAAAAATAATAATGTCAATATTGTCTTTTACGTTTAAGTGTGACACTTTAGTTTTAGAAGCGTCTGCATAAGCGTTTAAAAAATAGCAGATTTTATTGCAAATTTAGGCATCCTTTTGTCAAGTTTGACTCCCCTAATTGTCGTCTTATGAATTTATCTCACTAATCATCAATCAATGACATTTGCCTATTGTGCTTAGTTCTTATTTTCTTTATATAGTAACTACCTTAATATAAGCAACTTTTGTTAAGATAAATTTAAGCGTGTTTACTTTACATGTTTGTTTGTACACTAGTGTAAATTGTCACATTAGGTTGACAAATACTTGCACAACTAGTGAAAATAGGCAACCATTACACAGTTATATTGTTGTTTTAACGAATTCTAAAGTATCTATTATAGATAACTACAATAATAATAATTACCAATACAGCCAAGAAAAATAAATTTACAATAAAACAATTTTGAAAGGAATTAAGAGATCTTTGTTGGAAAACTATTTTTACAGTTAGTTAATTAGATGTTAAATTATATTTTAAGAGTCCTCGTAATATGGCTCCAGAATATAACAAAATGTAATAATAATATGTACTTCATATACATACATATAATATTATTCTATGTTTATTAAACTTACATGCTTGTACGAGGTTAAAAAATCTTAAACAGATGTAGTTGAAATATAAAATTTAGATTAATGTTTCTGCTTAGTTCACATGCATTTATATTATACCTCAACATCGGAAACATACCCTCAATATTTTGTTAGCATATAGGTGGTTTAATTAATCTACAGTCATGTGTTAAAATATTTTGTTTAGAGAATATTCTTATAGTTAAAAATCGTAAGAGATAATCCAATGCAATGAGACCTGTAATTATTTCATATCCACTAGGCCAATTAAAAATTGGTGTATTATTTTGGCATCATAGATAGGTACCTCTATTCTAAGTGGTGGTAGAGGTCTCTAGATTTTTCTGCTGTAGAACAATATTTTAGAGCAAAAATGATAAATGTATGTTTAAATAATATGTAATTGATAAATATATGATACAAAAAAATTATGACTTTTATTTAAGACCATAATGATATCCTATTTCTATGCTTTAGCAGGTTGTAAGTATTGAGAAAAACTAAAAGAACCAGTTATGATATAATTTTATTATTTACATTGAGTTTTTGTTACAAGAGGTGTCTATTTAGTTACATCAAAATTGGAATATTGATGGCCACTAGGCAAAGAGAAAACGAAACTTGTTATAGCTCTGAATCAGATCATATATTGCAGAATACATACATAATATAGTCAGTCATAGTGGCACCGAAATTATTTAATTTTCATGCTACCTTAGCATGAAATACACTTAACCTTAATATGCTATATAAGTATAAATAGCAGTGCAATTAGTTACACAATGATTGGTCTTCATACATATTATGACATTATATAATAATAGCACAGATAATATAAATAATATTAATATTATCTTTGTTTTCTCTTACTATTCTATGGAAGATGAACACTGTGACTAGTTCACATTTCAATTTAATCTATAATGATGCAAATTTTATCCTTATAATATACATATATCTTGCATGTTAAGCTTGACTTTACATAGTCCCACTCTGTTAACTAGATATGACAATGTTAAACCTAAATATGTTTGAACTAGTAAGCACAATATTATAAATAATACTGGAAGCTTTAACCTTTTGACCGCCTCAGTCATATATATGTAACATAGCAAAATGTGTCCAGCCCTCCATGATGGTCATGACTACATGAAAAATTAAAAGACGAAATCGTAGCTTGTGGCAGAGAGCACGCTGTTCCTTTTTGATGTGGCAGTCAAAGGGTTAATGTATTATGTACACTATGTACATGAAGGTATAAATAAAACCCATAAGTGAAGAAAGCTGTATATTAATCTGACAATCTTAATGTAACACAACACTAAACTCTCTCATGCAAGATACAACATTCATATGTAACCTATGGATCATACTCTTGTCTGAGTGTACTCAATAGGGAACTTGAAGGAGTGTTGACCGAGAGCTTGGATATTTGGTAACAAGCCTGCATTAGGGATGATATTCCATGATAAAGTTAATGTCACATTGCTGTGGCCTCTGCAAATAAAAGAGAAACATATTGTGTAATATTAATTATTATAGAAAAAATGATTAACAATGCTTCATCTCATTTTAAGGGGTTAGTCCCATTCGCGACCCTCAGCATTGCCCGGTGCCCCCTCCGGTGGCGAAAGGGATTTTTGTTTTGGAAAAAGTCCCAGTCGCCACTGGGGGTCGCGAACCGGTGTCAATTGGGACATTGTTATGTAGAAATGTCCAGACACAGCTGGGAGTCAATAGTTACTTTATCATAATATTTTAAAAGCCTTTTTTTCCCATATGTTTGGTTGTTTTAGGGCGAAATAAAAGATTTCTTATTAATGTGATGTTTCAAACTAGATTAGTTATAAGGTAGGTAGAAAAATAATTAAATAAGTGCAATAGCTAGTCATACTTTTGACTGTTTATCTATTAGCATAATTAGTGTTGTACAAAGTTTATTATGGTAATTAAAAATAATTATATCTCAGGTAGTAGTTAGGATAGATTTTTTTTTAGTAAGCACCCCGGTTGGCAACTGGGATTCTTTCATTTGAAAATATCCCTTTCGCCACCAGAGGAAGGAATACTGAGAGTGGTGAATGGGACCCATTTGAAGTACCTATGTTGGAGGAGAATACGCAAACAAAATTTATTCACGTAGTGATGTTTGTGTTGAAATGAATAAAATACATATCACACAAGTACATAATATACACCTGTTCAAATAAACACATGGTTAGGCTAATATTTTTAACACAGCTAATTCTATTCATACCTGTAATCAATATTATACTAATGTTTATATTTAAATTATACATTTATGTCTGGTTTAAACAGTATTGATAGAATAATACATAATGTGAGAAAATAGTAAAGAAATGTTGAACACAGTGTTAAGATAATATTTGTGAACTTACTTTAAGCCATTGCCATCATCCCAGAAGTAGTACTTCGTGTTCATGTTCTTGAAGTCTAAGAGAGCATTTTCTCCTCGGAGTATGATTTTGTCCCAAAGTACTACTTGGTTTAATTCATTGTTAGGTGTAACATACTCAGCTGTGAGGTACAAGAATAATTGTTTCACATTCCAGTTGAATAGGTGAGAGAGATCAGTCTTCAGATCGAAAGTAAGGAAACCAAGATCATTCCTTTCTCTTGATGCTCCATAATCTGGTACATTTTTACTGCGAACATTATTGACGACTTAGCAAATGTAGTTTAATTTAAAGACAAAAATATATAACTAATTGTACATTATATACTCACACAACTACTTTTACTGTGTTCATTTGTGCCGCAGTCCTGTAATCTACTGTTAATGTGGACAGAAAACACAAAAAGGTTAGACATGCTAGGACACTTAATGTGTACGTTAATATAGCATTCCCCCTAGTTAACACGGAATACATTTTGACTTAAGTCTATTGAGAACTTTTAACTTGAAATATTTGCAGTGGTGGCATAGAAGTCCTCTGCGATAGGCTTTATAAAATATTGTTTGACGTTGCTGACCTGACTAGTGACAGTTCGGACACGTCATTTGTCACAGATACCTATCCACTCTTACCGTTCGGTTATTCAGACTATAATTAAAATATAATTTAGATTTTATTTGTATAATATTGATACGAAAATAATCTTATTCTAAAAGAAACTTATTGTTTTATTAAATAACAATGTTATCAAAATCATAATATTTTAAAATAAATTTACTAAAAAACAGAAATATAATAATCGTTATTTTTATTTCGGTCGTCTTTGTGGACTGCATTTTTATTTATAAATCTTTGTGTGATCCACAAATAATTGTTGTTCCGAGTCTGGGTGTTCTTTGTGTCCGTTGTTTGAATGTTTGTAAAGTCTTCCACGACACAGGAATTATTCCTAGAGCGAGAGTTGTATATTTTAACGAATAAAAATAAAAATAATTATCGTAATATTGTCTTCTGTTTACGCGAATGTTATTCATTGAAGTTAAACTACTATATATGGATTTTTTGCGTTGCTTATGTGGCACTTTGTTACATAATTTAGAAACTGTTACACTACTACTACTATTAAACTTTACTAATTTTTAAGCTAATTAAATTATTAAAACTATTTATCTTCCCGTGACCATGGCTGCTGAAAAGCAACCGAACCGTCGGAGAAAGTGTAAACTTAAATATAAATAGTTTCAATAATTTAAGATAATTAATAAGAAGAATCTATGAAGATTAAACACTATTTAACTGAAAAGTTTACTCGACGCATTACTTAACCATTATTGATACGCTGAGCGTCACTGTCGTCAAGTTCTCTCGATAGATCGCCAATTTAATAGTAAAACCATTGAAATACCTATACCTACGTAAAAACTTAAATAGAGTTTCATTTTCGACCTCAAACGTTTTATATTTAAATCTGGAGAACCTTCATAATGGAAAAATGCCTCCTTATTACCTCGATGTTGCCGGAATTTCCGAGATCTCGAAAATCTGGTCTATAGTCTCGAGATGTATCAAAAATAAGAAGCTCTAGTACTGAGAATTGCCATGTCACCCTTGTCACCACCAACTTTAATTTTGCAACGTCTTTTGCACTGGTAAATTCACAGAAGCTGGATGTTGTTGTCGTTTACATATTTGAGGCTTCTGTATAGCTTGTTATAAATTTTAAACCAACATTAAAAAATAAATTTTATGTACCTAGTACTTTTCTCGGCTCAGATAAGATGCCCAATCCTTAAAATCTACCTTAGATACCGTTATTCGCAAGGGTAACTTCTACTGGATGAGCGAAACCATAGATTAAAGTAATAATTATGTAGGGAAGAGCGAAACGTAACGTAAGAGTAGTAAAAGTGTTACTAGATTTTTTTTTAATAGGGTATTGTCTACTTTTCTCGGGTGGTCAGTTGATTTGTACAGTTATCAATTGTTACCAATTAATTAATAGTTAGCATCGGCGGGCGTTTTGCCTTTTTGGCACTAAGAACCAGCCAATATTATTCATAGCGTGATTCACCTACGTGTTTCTGTTATTACAGTTAATATGAAATACTTTATACAATATCGTTTTCGCAAATGTAGATTAGGTTCGGTTAGATGAATAACAGTAATATTTTTCTGGATGATAGAAGGTACCCTATGTGTTTTTCTGTTGCCCTGACAAAGTGTAAGCGAAATTTCATGATGATCAATTGAGTAATTAAGGCGTGAGAACGTAACAAACAAATAAGCTTACATACGCATTTATAATATTAGATTTTGCCTGCGGCTTCACTCGCGTTAGTGTAGATTTATGTTAAGATAGATTTTTAGTAGTATATTATACGTTATTTTGATGTACCTTCATAAACAATAATACTGTAAAGTTTCATCAAAATCCGTTAAGCACCTACTTTTTGCGTGCAACAGTAACAACCATCCATCCTGACAAACTTTCACATTTATAATATTAGTAGGAAAGATTATATTATAGATAATAGATAGAGATTAGTTAGCCTAACGAATCTATAACAAATCAAACAAAGGACTAGGATTAGGATTTTAAATTGTTTAATAAAATTACATACAAAATTACATTAAAACATGACAGTTAGCTTTTGTTCACAACATTAATTTGCAGCATGGTAGCTATGACAATAAGAAGCATAGTCACATAATTAACCGACGGCATATAGCTTCTGTTACAAGGTACTCCTCCGTCAACTGAACGACAGAAGCATACCCTCGTGGTATAGCTGCCGTTAATTTGTTCATGACAACCGCTTGTGATCGCCTCGCCTAAGTTGTTTACGGCTCGTGTGCAGAAGTATGTAGAGTTCTCAGCTGTGAATTATGACAAAGTGTTATGTTACTCTCACTGATGTAGGTGGCAGACAGGAACTCTAGTTGGTCATATGTTGTCCTCGTAAAAGAGTGCTACCGTCTTGCGGTGCCTTCGTTTCGGATTTCAGCTATGGACTTGTTAAATAGGTTTTAATTCTGACTACAATATGTTCATGCGCTGTTTGTATTACTATATAAAGGCACATGTTACATGCTTCTATTTTACTATTCTACTGCTATTATGGACTATCATATTGATATCAATTTTATTTCTTGCTTGTGTTTGATGGGAGCTTTTGTGATGTAGTGTAATGGTTGCAGCTCCTTACAGACTGAGAATATTATTAAAAACTTGCCTTGGTTAAATACACGAATTTCTTGCTAGTCATTTGCTAGACCAGATAAATATAAAGGTAAGTAGGGGTAGAGGGTAAGTGTTAATTTGTGACCTCAATTAATAAATGTACTTATTTTAATAAAACTACATGTTTAATGTAGTTTTATTAAGAGTATGAATTCATTGTGATGATAGTACAAATTATGTATATCAAGAACTTTTAAACGGGCGTTGTCTCATTGCAGCTATAGGGACACTACTCAGACGAAGAAGTTTCGACGACAGATAACAGATGGCGCTGTACATAATAAGCGAGATCTTGCTCGCCGTATACTCCAGAATCACGCAGTTGAAGTTTACACATTGACTAAGTAAATAATTATACAAGTTCCCGACATCAACAGTCAGGCCGCGGCCCGCCGGGCACGACCACCCAGCCTGGTCGACCCTCCGGTCTCCTGGTGTTGGAGAGACATCAGACCCTGTTCCTTCACACAGCTAATACCTACATGTGTATTACTTGTAGCAGTACTGTACTACTTAGTAGTTGCAGTAAATCTTACTACCACGTGGAGCCCATGGCATAAGTTTGTACCTACTTATACTATAACTAATAATAAAAACCTGGTTCGAGCGTAGCGTAATGTTGGATTTATAAAAATTATAATTTTATAAGAATATAATTTTTTTGTTGGAACATTATTCTAAATAGCAAAACGGAGTCAGCAAATGATCTTAATTCATAGATTGAAAACGTGGCTTCTAAATCATAGCTGTTGGTCTTGTTGTGTGTGTGTGTGTGCATGCATGCGTGCGAGCGTGCGTGTGTGCGTGCGTGCGTGCGTGCGTGCATGTGTGCGTGTGTGTGTGTATGTAATCCTAATACCCAACAAGTAAAACGAAATAAATATTAAAAAATCGAAAGATTTTAAGTGGCTAAAGTCTCAAGTGCTGAATTAAAAATGATTAAATGCAATCTACTTTTATTTTTAGTTCACTACTAAATCGCATTGTGTTCTTACCGTGTCCATTAAAATAATAAGTGTATTGGGCACAAACGTCGCTACTGCCCAAAATACAAGACGCTTCCGGGTAATTTTTCCATATGTATTCCACATCAGGCCACGAGCCATCACCTAAAAAAGATTATAAGTATCTATGTAGTCAGAGCATCGCTTTGTCATCAATATTTTTTGGCCGTAGTACCTTATAAGGTCCAAAGTCAGATAACATTCACCTTGTGAACTATTGGTGTTTCTGACGCTAACGTTTGTTAGACGTTTTGTCCTACATAGATGGACACGTGTGTTTCTTAGCAGCTGATCTTTCTGGTTGTTAACACACGGAGCAATGGAACAAACTGAACACGAATGTTCGATAAGCTTGGCAAGTGGTTCAGGGATCAGAGCGATATTCGATGTATGTCGTGCAGCATTCTAAAGCGAAAGTGGCGAAACCATCTCATGGGTACGAATTTAGGCATGTATTTTTTCTTACACGGTATTCTTGGTACTACCTCCGTGCCGCAACAGAATTGAATACGACAGCTGTGCATGAGGTCTCGGGTTCCGTTCCAGGTCGGGCCAGCAAAAAGTTATTGGGTTTTTCTGTTAAAAAATCTCAAAACCTGGAGTTAGGATGTTGGCGGAGTTAGATACCCCCTCGGCAAGCACGTAGAGTCGCTGGTCCTGAGCCTACACTCTCTTGTCCGGAGAGAGTGTAGGCGTAGGACCAACGGCTCTGATTATCGTGTCATTGGATCATGAGCGATAGAGAACAGAGAGAGAGCACTTGTGTTTGCGCACATACTTGGCACTATAATATCTACTGCGCAGATAGCCAGTCTCCGTTAAGAACTCTGGAGGATATTATTATTCTCGATAATTTAAAGCTACTTGTTCAACTAAAGCAAGTGCCTATTACAAGGGGGTCTATACACACTTACGAGAAACAACAAGAGGAAGTACGCAGGGCACTCCACCAGAAAGCCTGGTCGCATCTGAGCAAGTTGCGTTCAGGAACACGCTCTCGTTATTGTAACTAGGACCAAGCCATGTGAACTGGTAGCATCGGGAGACGGCGATTGCTTGTGCTGCAACTAAAATCATAGTTTAAACAATTACGGCTGTTCTTTTTACTGATTAAATGTTATATGTAGTTGTATGATTTACTTTATCAGTGTTACACTGTGGTCATATTTCAAGCTCGCGTCGTGCTTTACACAATATCGAGATTCTGCAAGCAATATGTTGGATACACGAATTGCTTGATTGTCCAATTCAGCACTTATTAAAAAAACTCAGTACTGAGAACACAGCAACTGTTTATTTTGTATCTTATATTTATTCACACACAAAACAGACATAGTTTACACTTATACACTACACTCGACTTTACTTGAATTATAAATATTACAAATACTTGTACAGCGCGACAGCCCTAGTAAGGGGCACGCTACTAAAATCAAACCTACTATAATAATAATATTATTCGACTGAATGGACTTGTACTTCGAAAGACGTCATATTTGTAATCATATGTCTAAGTAGGTAATTGTTGTTAGATATCTGTCTGCTGACACACTTATATTGTGTATAAAATGTGGCAAACTTTAAGTGTATTTAGACATTGGTAAAAACATAGTTTAACTATAAAATAAACAAGTGAAATGACTACATACTATTTACATACATGTTTGGTGCAATATAATGTTATTAGTCATATCGAAGTTTATGCTCAAAGGAAGATACAATTAAACTTATAATTATAATTAATAAAATTGACGTTTACTTACATGATAGGGTAATTCCGACTAATATAATAAAACTAAATTGAATCATTTTCTCGTTTTATATTATAAAAAATATATCAAAACAAAAAAGGCAACCGTGTAAGAACCAAAACATTGTACCTAACTACCTGCTTGATTATCAAGGATATCATTTTACGTAGAATCATATATTTTATCTACAATATTTAATCTTTGTTATAATAATTATCATCATTACTGATTAAATAACTAGATTTCACTAGATAATCTGTGGTTGTTATCATATATAAAGCATTTAATATAACAACAGACCGTTTCTAATCATACCTGTTTACATATGTGTATGTACTGTTACAGCCAGTGCCATCTCTAGGCACTGTGGGGAAGCGCCATCCATTTACGTCTTACTGTAATACGTAGCTTGGCAATACGCGAAGTGCTCGAGCACTTTCTCGTGACTCGTATTGTTATGAGGAACGTCCCGGAGATGACGCTTCTAGAAAATTCCAGAAACACTTTTAACCACATAGATATAAAAATGGGGCCAGCAGGCCGTTTTTACAATTGTAAGCGGTCAATTTCATCGTAGCAAACGGTAGCGAAAATACCACTGAGTTTGAAGCAGTTAGAGTGGAAAAGTGTTTAACTAAGTAGTGTGTTTGGTGTTTTGAATTTAGCTAAAATAAAACGTGTTTTAATCGGTAATATTGTTTAAATTCTTGTCCCTCGAACCCAGCACGTAACAGTATAATCATTGCTGTTTTATATAGTTGAAAACTATGAAAGTATTATACTATGAAAATCGTGTAATTTGTAGTATCTACCACTGTTATAGTTTAAAGAGATAACGCTTCGTAATATGCTTATAAACATAATAAAATCACCTCACGGGACTATTGTTAGACGTGATTGAAGCCTATTATGAAATAATTTATGATGGTAAGTAGTATTTACTACTCATGATACATAACGATTGTGTATAAAAGTATCTGATTCTTTATGGTTTAAGTTTGAACGTATATAGAAACAAGGGAAAATGCTCCTAGGAAAGCGTAATTAATTTTATATTGCTCTTAGTCTTTATAAATTATCCGCCAATATCATTAGATTCAGATAAAACTTTATCAGCCTTTGTGTACTGATACTTTAATTGAGGTAAAATGCAACGAAAATCAATTGCCTATTTGTAAAATAATAGCAAATCATAATCCTAACTAATATTTTAAATGGGAATGTGAGTTTGTTTGTTTGATACGTTTTCACGCCTTAACCACACGACCGATCATCATGAAATTTCGCATACAATATGTACCTATGCGTAATTTCTGGGGTACAGAAAAGGACATAGGGTAGATTTCATTCAGAAAAAAGTACAGTTCCTAAAGTAAAGCTGGTTACTAAATACTGATACTGGATACTGGTGATGCAAAAAGTTCTTCATGTTACAAATATGATTCAAGTTGATACATTTAGTTTAGTTCGAAAAATTGCAGATACATAATAATGTCCTCCAGACCGAATTTAGGCCACGGCGGCGGCCAGTCTTTACGGAGACTGGCCATCTGCACAGGAGATATTATAGTGCACAAGTGTGTGCGCAAACACAAGTGCACATTCTGTTCCCTAACTCTCATGATCCGATGGGACGGCTTTACGTGCTTTCAGAGGCACGGGAGTGTCTAACACTGCCAACTTCCTAACTCCGGGCTGTTATTGAGATTTCTTAACAGAAAAACGCAATAACTTTTTGTTGGCCCGACCCGGGATTCGAACCCGAGACCTGGCACAGCAGTCACATTCATTACCACTGCGCCACGGAGGCAGTATAGATACATAAACATGATGGGGCAAACGAAAATATATCAAAACCAAAGTTTTATAATTATGTTCTCTTTATACTTTTAGGTCAGGTGAAAATAAAACTCGTAACGTTTTTGTAATTCACACTGGTTTTTATTTGGACTCTACACTTGTTATTCTCACTGCTGTTCGACACCGACTGCGCTAAATTTCTACAGACTAGCTACCTCTATACCACGCCGCCATGACAAGTAAAGTAAAGTACATTAAATTAATTAACAAATAAATTATAACATCTACTTTATATAATTATAATTTAATACAGTACATATGTTACTTAATTATTTAAATAAAGGTATGGTATAAATTCTAAAAATGTGTATAAATTCTAAAATGTATGTGACAATCAAGGCAATATGTGTATAAATCCTAACAATACTTACAGTAAACTAAGTAAGTATTAACACGCAAATAACTCTGATTGTATATTACGCATATAACCTGTTACAGACCGAGCTATAATATATATAAATATACTGTGATATATATTATAGCAAACGACCATAGAGCACAGACGGTAGCCATGCTATAATATACATATATCTAGGCGTTCATAAGCTCAGCGGTCGTCGTCGCTTGTCCGCGCTTTTATTACACCATTATGATATGGAATGTTCTGGTTTCAATAAATTAATTATTATTAGATTTCATTGATTGAGGAGCCGACGTCGACGTCGACGACGTCGTATGCGTTTTGCTGTGCCATGTACAAAAATAAGAAATATTTGGGATGAATCGTGTATTCTTTATACGAATACTCGTGGCGAATTCTAAACTATGTTACGCCCTATCGTTAAAATAAATCCTACGTATGTATGTAGTATGCATATAACATGTCCGTATAGTGTAAAGAGATGATGTTTAATGTAACAACTTTTAATAATACATAAGAAAAGCATTAGCATCGTACCACTCATATTGCACTAAGCTGAAATTCATCTCAAGCCTAATTATTTTTCTGTTGCAATGCACAATGGTGGTAATGCAGTATAATTATGCTCCGTCTGACGGTACGCGTTTACTGTATATGTGCCTATGATCGTTAGCTATGTCAGTTACATCTATCCGCGATCCGGTAACAGGAAAGAAAAGGAAGAAAAAGGCAGGTAGGTAGGCGAAGACGTATCGTGAGCTAGCTACAGCTTTTGATATCTGGCGATTGCCATTTTAATAATAATCTATGTGTGCAGCAATACTGTTCAATAATTTATGCGAAAATTTAAATATCTATATATTTAAATTTTCGCTTCGTACATCCGCGGCAATCCACCAAAACGCGATTGAAAGAAATTGTATGTAGATACATACCTATACATTTTTAACTTCTCCTCGCCTCGTCATTCATGATTGCCAAATGGAAAATCATTTGAACGTCCGTCGGTGTCCTGAAATAGTATGGTAGTTCCCAGGGCGGGCCCGCGTTATTGGTACCGTTGCCAAATAATTGGTACGGGTGAGCTTTTTTGCTTGAATGATACCTCTTTCGCTAGGGATAAACCGCTTTGCGGCGAATTTTACAAATATTGAAGCAATGAACACCAAGAACCATTGCCAAATTATTATTTTTGCCAATTCAGAAACCTGCACCTCTCTGTCATGTAAATTGACGTTGACGCCTTCCATCGCACAATAGACGGCTTCTTCGCGTAGAGGCCTATTGTCAATTTGCATGACAGTATGAGAGGTGTAGATTGCTGGACCGCGGCTGCTGCATGCTCAGATGAAATTATTCCCCAGTCTCTCTCGCAATCGACGGACGATAAGCGGATTTCATCTAACCTCGTTCAATCAGCGTGCACTGAAACCAACTGCATTCGCACAGATTTTCATCGAGGTAGACGGGGTAATACATTCATATCGAAGTTTATGAAAAATATGACTAGTTTGATTGAAAACGTTGCATCTCTAAAATTCGCAATTAATTTGTTTTATAGTTTTTGATTGAGATTTTAGAATCGCTGCTAAGCGTTAATAGAATGAAACGCAATATAAATTTTGTAACAAGAAAGACTATGCGTAGACAAATCGGGTAGTGTAATTGAGACTTTCTGACTTTTGACTTTTGATCTTTCTAAAGCATTAATAGCTTCGTGGGAATCCGAAACCGAAAGCAAGGCACGCATTTCTTGCTTTTTGAAGTCATATGCGTGTTAAATAGTTAATTATTGCTAGCTTTAACAGTGAACGAAAACATCGTGAAGAAACCTGCAAGTCTAACAATTTTCCATAATGTTCTCGAAGATAGGTGTGGTCTGCCAACCTGGAGTGGGCCAGCGTGGTGGACTGTGGCCTAATCCTTATCACACTGAGAAAAGGCCCGTGCCCAGCAGCGGTACATTTTATATATTATCTTTAACTGTCCACTATTTGACTAGAACATACGAGACTACAAACAGTTAGCCTCAGGCTTCTCTGATTTGTACTGGTATTTGTTGTTGTTACCTATCTGTACAAATTTTTATTCATTTACCTGTCAAATATATAAAACAATATATTTACCGTGTTAACAGTGTAATTACAATTAAATACAAATCATATTACGGTGTCTTTGGAGCCAATTGTTGTTGTCAAGCAACTTAATTTTTTGTTATCTACTGGAGATGTGATGATTTCCAATAATCATCTTTAGAATCAGAATTTAAGTCTCTGACGCTAAAAAGGCAACGACTTCATTATTGTAGGGTCAGTACTGCGCGAGTTATACCTCCAGTCGTATTCCTCCTCTGTTCGAGTATTATACATATATAGCTTGTGCAATAAAAGTATTTTATTTCTTGTCTATCAGTGTTTTTTATAGTTTGTTGTAATGTATGTAGTCTCTATATCCTATCCTTTTTTTATGTCATATCGCCGGCATTAATCGTCCGAATAGCAGTATTTTTATTCAAAAAATTGTAAAGACGTAAATATCATTTTTTGGGTTTGTAAAGTTATTGAATTCGGATTATTATTTATTTTAGAAGGTTATTATTAATACGCTTATATTAGCTTGGTATGTATGTATCTATGAATCTATGTAACGGAATCTTTGAACGTGATTTTACCACCCCTTTCAAACCGATGCCGCGACGGATTGATTTGAAACTGCACACTTATCGAGAACCGATAACAACATAATATATGTATATAAAAAAATATTAAAAATGCTAAAGAACACGCTTTAAAATTTTACTCTGATTTCAGTTACAATGCTATTTACATTATAGATATGTTCATCTTAAGTATTTAGATGCATACTAACATCAACACGCAAAATTTTGAAAGGGTATAATATATAATATTTAAGAAGAAGAGCTGCACATTCAAACAACAGACACAAAGAACACCCAGACTCGGAACAGCCATTTCTGGATCACACAAATTTTTGTCCCGTGTGGGGATCGAACCCACAACACTCGGCGCAGAGGCAGTGGCGAGCCGCCCACATAAACCACAAAGCCATCTACAGTACAGTCATAAACAGTATAAATAGGTAACATTTGAATTTTGGGAGAGTGGCCGTCATACAGCTGTTAACATGTGGCTCAATGCTATAATTTGTCTGCGGCTGGTACCTACATTTTATAACAGAACCATTTAATAACTGCCAACCTTCGTTAGATCTGATTTCACGACTCGTTTAAGATCAGCTATTTGTATCCATTTATTCATAAAACCATTGTATGCTAGCTGCGCTCCACAGTTTTACCCGCGTAAGTCTCGATGACGTGGAAATATCGGGATGTAAAGTATGCAAAAATAAAAAGTAGCCTATGCGTTAATCCAGGTCTCCAGCTATCTAAATAAGCAAGTAAGTAAAGTTTCATCACAATCGGCTCAGTAGTTTTTGCGTGAAGGAGTAATAAACCTCCATCCATTCATCCATCCTCACAAACTTTCACATTTATCATTTTAGTAGGATATGTACATGCATCAAAATTCGTCAAAATTTCGTCATGTCGTATTTTTATGTCAGTAACTTTAATTTATGCATTTCGTGTATAACGCACATTACACTAATTTGTTTCGGTTTTTACTTGTTTTGTAGACAGGGAAAACTGTAAGCTAGCGGACATCTTCTGGGTATTTAAGAAGAAGAAGAAGAAGATTAGCTTAGTGGTTTATGTGGTCGTGTCGCCACTGCTACTGCGAGAAGTGTTGTGGGTTCGAATCTCACACGGGGCAAAATTTTGTGTGTTTCACAAATGGTTGTTCCGAGTCTGAGTGCTTTTTGTGTCCGTTATTTGAATGTTTGTAAAGTCCCCCGCGACACAGGAATTATTCCTAGTGCTGTTGTGATTTTTAAAGAATAAGAAATTATTATGTATATTAATTAGTGATGTGCCGGATAATTAAAAATGTTGATCCGCGGATACATGGATCATTGGCGTCAAGATCCGCGGATACGGATACGGATCTTAACTTTCTTACTCAATCGGTGTCGGTGCGCCTGACCTTAAGATTTATGTTTTGTTATAAAAGTGATCTTGTTATTTACTTAATTAGAATAATTCATAATTGTTATATTACACGATTTTTTTATTTTTTATTTTTTTATAAACTACTATATATAAATAATTATATGTATATATATATGTGTGTGTGTGTGTGTGTATGTATATATATATATGTGTGTGTATGTGTATATACATATACTTTCATGTAATATAGTATAAAAATATTGTATAAGTTATATTTATTATTTTATCCCATTTTTTGTATGTTTTATTTTTATAAGAATTGATGTGTATAAATAAATTATTATTAGTAGGCCTGCGAGAATACCAGCGTTGCAGTCTATACTGCAACAATAGCTGACGCAGTTGCCTAATTTGATCTCCATGTGCCGTTTTAGGTTAATTGTATCTATTATTATATTTTTTCTTAAATTATGTATGTATGGAGATTCAAATAAAACATTTTTCTTTCTTCTTTCTTTCTAATAACAATTTAAAATATTATTACAAAGATTTATGTTTTGTTATAAAAGTGATCTTATAACTTTCTATGATAAATGTTACAAAGATTTAAATTCAATTGATCTCATTATAAAGATATTTTAATTAATATTTTATAATAACTTCCTATACTATAGTAAGTGTTTCAATATATATTAGACAGTTGATTTAGTTCCTTTAAGTTATGTACAGAATTGTATCTCATGTTAACTCCGGGCACGCCACGATCGTGGCGGTAAGTCCCGTGTTTGAGGAGTGGCTGGAGAGGCGCCATGGCGCCCTCACCTTCCGGCTGACACAGGTAATGACTGGCCACGGTTGTTTTGGCCAGTTCCTGTGTCGTATACGCCGGCAAGAGACGCCCGGTTGTCACCACTGCGGCGACTGCCGCGACGTTGTTGAGGACACGGCGCTGCACACTTTGGCGGTTTGTCCCGCCTGGGCATCGCAGCGCCGTGAGTTGATCGCGGCAGTCGGATTGGTTGCCCACTCGCTCCCGGCCGTAGTTCAGTCTATGGTCCGGAGTGAGAGGTCGTGGAACGCCGTCGCCTCCTTTTGTGAGGAAGTCATTTCCATCAAGGAGGCGGCGGAGCGGGAGAGGGAGCGTTTGAACCCTCTCCCCAACCGCAGAGCCAGGCGCCGGAGGGCGCGAGACGACCTCCAGCCACCCTGAGGATTGACCTGGGGGTGGCGGGCTTTGTGGGCCTGCCCGCCATCCGTTCAGCACCAGGTCCGAGAGGCGGCGTGCGTGTTCCCACGCGCGCCTCTGTGTCGAGTCCGTCACCCCTCTAGGGGGGACAGTAGGGAGTTTTTAGATGTGCCTATAGGGTAGGTCTTTCGTGTAGTGGCCTGCCGTTTCATACGGCGGGCCGTAACTTTGGCGGGGTCGCGACCGCATGCGAAAGTGATTCGCGCGGCCCCGTCGATAGTGGTTTTGTTGAGGAACACCGTGGTAGGTTTAGTCGGTATTCCGGGAGGTACTTTAACATCTTTACCATCTTTCTTTTACCCCGGCGAGTCCGACATAACCCCTACGCCCACACCCGCGGAGGGGTATGCGTCATGGATTCCCCCAAGTAAAAAAAAAAAAAAAAAAAAATCTCATGTTAACTCACTACGATAAATGTTGATGCCAAAGATTTGATTTTTAGAAATAAAAAATAGTTTGATTGGTATGTAATAGTATTTTATTGCTACCTAATCACCTACATATAGAATTAGATCTATGTATTAAAAATTAATAAGGTAAAAGATCCGTCAAAAATGTAACGGATACGGATATGGATCTTTTCTCTCCCGCGCATTACTGCGGATACGGATACGGGTATCCGGAACATCACTAATATTAATATAGACGCATTTAACGTGGGCTTTACCTTTTTCAAACTATTGTCATCATAGAATTGAATTGATCGGACAAAAGAATTGTTTCTATGTATATAATGTATACATTTAATAAAAAAAAAATAATTATATATGTATGTTTATCCATTGTCTAGTACCCATAGTACAAGCTCTGCTTAGTTTGGGCTAGATGGTGTTGTGTGCATGTGAAAGAATAAAAAAAAAAATAATAATAATAAAAAAAAAAACTAAAAGAGAAAAATAATTTAACAATACTGTCATTTGTCCATTATGTCAATTGTCACCTCACGTTTTATTTTAGGATGTGCACCTGAGCAATATCACCTTAGTGATCAAAGTGTAATGTATGATTTCCTCGAAATTATTTCACCTAGATGATATCAGTGGTGAAATAATTATATTCTTAAAAAGACAACTCTCGTACTACGAATAACTCCTGTGTCGCGGGGGACTTCACAGATATTCAAACAACGGACCCAAAGAACAGCCGGACACGGAACACCCATTTGTGGATTACACAAAATTTTACACCGTTTGGGATTCGAACCCATAACACTCGGCGTAATGGCAGTGGCGAGCCGAATATTTGAACCATTACGCCATCTGTGCAGTCAAAACTCACATTCACATTTATTATATTAGTTGGGATGTGCACCTGAGCTATATAAGCAAAGTAAAATGTATGAGTTCCTCGAAATCATTTTGCCTATAACCGGTGAAATGATTGTGAAATGATTGAGTGATTAATTCACAAGACTAATAAACGAGAGTGCCGGTGTTCGTCTTGGTGATTTGATTCCAAAGTAAACAAATGTCACCACATATGTTGAATTATTTCACCTGGGTGACATCATAGTAGTGTGAAATAATATCAAGATAATATAAATAAACCAAAAGTGCCAGTCTGTTCAGGTTTTATTAACCTGGTAAACATGGTGGAATATTAAGTGTATACTACTGGCTCTCCTAGCTTAAGATACTGGGGCATTTTTCCCTTGTAGGACACGTGATCATCGGGTCAGGTACCTACATTCAGTTTGTTGTAGTAATCGGAATCGAATTCTTCTGGTAATTTGTATCAACTAATTTTAAGCTTGTTGGCAATATCAGCAAAATTGTATATTGCTTTTTCTAAGCAAAAAGGTTGATTTTCAGAATTTACTCGCCCAATTATTTGAAGGTACTTTCAAACAACAATAACAATAATAAATATTGTTGTTACAGTCTGTAGCTGTGTATAATGTTAGAATAATAATACTCAATAATAAATAATAATGCATAACTACATTGTTTAATTTAGTAAGGTTATGGCTAAACGTTTCATTTGAATTATTGTTAGCTCTATGTAAATGAACGAGATTTTGAGTACGAAATTATTTTAAAGGCGAGACAGATTTATATTTCGATAGGAATCTGTGTGTTTGTAATAGTTGTTTCGACCGATTCATTTTTATTTTAATTCTTTACTTTTTGCAATGGCTAATGATAATACTATTAAATAATTTCATTGGCCTCCAAAAATCAATTAATTATAGTTTTTATAATCAATCTGTTTTCGTTCATAATATTATCCGTAAAGTAAAATGGTTTCTATCAGTCGTATAGTTATACACCTAATACGTAAATCAATGATCATGTATTATAAACCTCTTCTTCTTTTCGTGTGGTTCACTAACCACCACACCACACCACACCACACCACAGGTGGCCACTGCCACCTGTTGTCAAGAGCTGTTCAAGCCGCCCGTAGGCCTCTGACATGGCTTAACGACTGCTGTCAATTTGACAACAACCGGGACCGACATTTAACGTGCTCTCCGAAGCACGGAGCCGCTCAGATGAAATACCACTGAGCGGTTACCCATCTACAGACTGACAGCATCCAACGTTGCTTAACCTCGCTAATCGTTTACCGGTTAGTGATTGCAACTGGCTATGAGCGCCTTAAAAAACTATAATTGATGCTTGTTGGTGCATGGGTAATATCTTTTTTAATACTTTAATATTTACGGATTAGAGAGTGTAAATACCTACTAACATGAAATAGTAATATTATTTGATTTGGCTACGCTATTGTGTAAATCCAAAGAAGATTGAGAACAACATCAATCACAAACATACACCAAAATGTAAGGAAACTTCCCCCCGTTTCTCTCACTTCAATGTGAAATATTGTGTTTAATGTTTTAGAAGAAACACACAATACCATATCATAATGCGAAAGAAATTTCTCTCTACGTCCCACTTTGTTATACAAAATAATATTGTTAAGCTTAGTTCTGTGATGTTTTCTAAGCGTGTCTTCGACACGACCGGCGACAAATGCAGGCTTTATATTTCTACAGCTGCTGTGCAAACGTAGTGACCAGAGCTTTTCAAAGGATAGAAAAATATACCGCCGACCATTGTTTGCTTAGTTCAACGCATTTGTTCGACACTCAACTGATTTTACGAATAAAACATATATGTAGATACTGTCAGGTCATGATGTACATGTATTGTTTGTCAAATTTGAAGCTATATAATATACAACTCAGATCCTAGTAATTAGCCATCTCCACTATTCACTTGTAAACAAAACCAAGCAACACAATAAGGTGTATGCCAACCTGAATAGCCATATAGCGATTACTGACAAAGAGGCCTGATAACATGACAAGTCAAACAATGGGCCGTCATCGACAAACCCCTCTATCAATGTCTTGCTATATATAGACATTGTCTAAAAGCCGATTCATGTAGTCTGCTAAAGATCGCTCTTAACAATCGTGCAATCCCTCGTTGCGGGGCGAGGTGGGCGAGGGACGTACCGGCTAACCATTCGATTAGACACAACTTTCTGTCACCTGTCAATCTATATAATAATCGTTTACATTGTATGGATGAGTAATATCTAGTCAGTGGTATAGATTTTCAGGATATTAAGATGTATGTGAAGCACAATATCTACGCGGCCGTCTTTCATAGCTGGTCCTTTAAAAGCTTTAACTTAGTTGTTTATGTGTAAACAAATTCTTGCAGGTTTTTGCTACACTTCCTAGTGCTCAACTTACCAAAATCGACTAACAATATATAATAGAAGAAAATCTTCTCTCTTAGCCTTTATTATTCCCAAGTCACTTGGGATCGGCTTTTCTGGTCTAACCCGATTTGACTGGATATCAGTTTTTACACGGAGCGGCTGCCACCTGACCTCCGCAGCCCGAAGGCTAACGATACCCTAAGGCTAGACCAGTGTCAGGATATTAGAGGGTACTGACTTTCCCAGTAACGACTGCCATAGATGTTCATAGCAGCCGGGACCAACGGCTTAACGTGCTCTCCGAGGCACGGAGTTTCGAAAAGTCATATAACTTCCGAAAGTCAGAGGTGCGCGACGTGGGTTCGAGCCCGAGACCTTCTGCATTGCAGTCTGTTGGTCTCCCCACTGAGCTATCGTTGCTATAATTATTATATAATAGAAGAAAATAAAGTTACATTATACTGACGAATAAATAGAGGAAAAGTTATAATAAAAATAATAAAATTAAATATGTAAATAAATATTACAAACTAAATCTTTTATTCAGTAATTAAAGTGAGAAATAAAAAGTTAAGGAAAAATGTTATAATTCTTCTCTATTTATAATTATTTTTGACTATTCGGTTGTTACGCAACTAAATAAAATCATTTGGAAAATATAATAAAAACAAGTCTTTGTTTAAAAGATCAGATCGATGTTGAAAAACGAAGATGTTAATTTCAGACAGACAAAAAGAATATATCTATATGACAGTATTGATATACATAATTATAAAATTAGTAATTATTAAAGGTGGTCCTAGTAGAATATAAGGTTTATATACAACATTCAATTTTAATACAAAGTTCACAATATCAATTTTTATTTAATTAAAAATATTTCTTTTTAAATGTGCCTACTAGTAGATACATTTACAGATAGGATTCCTTTAAAATATATATCCAGAGAATGTGTACAAGTATGTCATATATCATATGACAGAAAATAAAGCAAAGGTGTACATTTTAGTGCTCCATACACAAAGCACGTGTAATTTATCTGCAGCAAAGTAAAACACGGGCAGGTAAGTAAATCTTAAGTTCAGGATATTATTTGTGCTAGACGGTAACCCCCGGGTAACACTAATAATATCCTCGTATCCTAGTCGTAATCTTTTAATACACAGATGGGATAACTCTCATCGGTATATAAAAAATTACGACTCTTCCCCGATGATGAAAAAGTTCAATTTGAGATTCTAGGTTAACTTATTAAGTTCACAAAACAGCCTCCATTAATCTTAGTTTCAAGTTAAAGGGCTCTTTGTTTCTTTCGGCGCGTCTGCTAAGTATGAAACGGCTTTAATTAAGATATCATGGGAAATAAACTTTCAACTTTGTGAAATATTAGTGTTTGAATCTGGTAGGAATTGAATATTTCTCCAATGTAAATATTTGTAAATAGTATCTAATATTATATGACATGCATAAAAGTCAAAATTAATGAATCAACTCTGTAAAAAATAAACATGTCTGTACATATGTATATTTGTTATATTTTGAGATGCAAAGAGAGTAGGATATAAATACATTTAAAGAAAATAAAGCGACAACTCTATATGTTATTTGTTTAATAGTATAGAACCCATTTATTTTAAGGAATAAATGTACAAAAATATAAAATACAGATAAGAAAGCTATCTACATCTATAGCTAAAGTACACATCTAACATCGATTTACAAGAGTACTAGTTATAAATAATAATATTTACAAGCAATTACTGAATACAGAGTAAATTGCGCTACATGTCTATTAAAAGTCGGTAAACATTACCTCGAGGCTACTGTTACTAGCTAGCGCACCTTTAGCGCTGAGCTCACTAAACTTCATAAGAAAAACAACTTCAGAGTTTTCATGTTTTCACAGAGGCAATAAATCCCAAGGTTCTGCTGCTTTTGCACTGTTTACTGTTCACCTACTCGCGATATAGTTTATTACGTGCACTACAACAACGCATTCACATTTTAAAGTTCCGTTTCTCGTGAAAAGTTACGTTATCATTACACACACTGGTGAACACAATATTCAACTTATGGTCTGCAC
Source organism: Catocala fraxini (assembly GCA_930367265.1). Taxonomy (NCBI): domain Eukaryota; kingdom Metazoa; phylum Arthropoda; class Insecta; order Lepidoptera; family Erebidae; genus Catocala; species Catocala fraxini. The sequence continues at coordinate 1,878,567 of OV884027.1, forward strand.
TATTGAATTTTCTATATTTTCTTGTTATCCTACGTAAGGGAAGGGTGCAAATGGCGCTGGGAAGTATCCTGGATAGCCAGGAGCAGCGCTTGGCTGCACCGGGATTGAGGACGTTACGTATGATGTTAGTACTGTTGGCACAACTTTAGTACTAAAAAGTGTCGTGTAGACTGTCTTTGCGCCGAACGTTAACTTCAAAACTTGACTATTAGTAGCTGTAACTTCTGTATTTACTACCACAGGTGTGGAAGTCAAGGAGAACTGCTGTGGGAATAGAGGGTTCACAGTCTGTAGCGGTAGTGCTGGCAGACTGCTGGTACCGATTTCATATTCAGTTTTTGTTAGGGTAGCCACTGGTCTGGATATGGTGCTGTGTGTGGTAGTTTTGCCATCGAATATCGGGATAACGTGGGATTCGTATATTGTTTCATACTTCAAAACTGGTTTAGATGTAGTAACGACATCCGGTATTTGAGCAGCGGCAGCTGGGTTTAGGAGCCTTAAGAGAGCCAGTTGTTGAGCTTGTTCTGGAGTCAAAGCTGGAGTGGGCGGGTTAGGCGCCTCAGTTACGTGATTGCCTTTGTTTTGACCATGAGCCTTCTTTAGCCTTAAGTGATTGTCCTGCATTCTGTATTTGTCTACCTCGGTCAGATCAAAGTCTGATCCAACATTAGCAAGGTCAAGGTCTGGTGGAAATACACTTCGTAGACCTCCTTCTTCATCTTCGTTGCTGTCTCCGAAATCTAGCTCCAGGTGTAATTCAGAGCCAGCTTCGTCAAGCCTACTATTGAATTCTTTTAACGTTTTGCTCGGTATGAACTGGAAGTAGTCCATAGGTGGCAAAGTTTTGGTTGCTGTCACAAATCTTGTAACTTGATAAGTTTGGATGAAAGTTAAGCTACTTGTCACGTTAACGTCTCTTACCACAGGTAAAATATGTGTTTTCAACATATTCTGAGTTGTGCTAAATGTTTCGGTTACTGTCTCCAGCGGGGGCGTTTCCATGTCTGAAGATAATGTAATCGCAGGTAATGTTGCTATACTCGAATCTAGGAGCGCATGATCTTTCTCATAAGGAGATGCTGTCGCTAAAATATTCTCTGTCAACGGTTCGTTGAGAGAAGCTTGCGAATTAGCTACCAGAGTGGGTTCTATACGTTTCTCTATAGTTGAAGTAACGGTAATTATACGGGTATTCTTGACACGCCCAACCTGAAATCACATAAAGAATATTCAATTCAAATAGGTTTATAAAAAGATCTTACAAAAACAAATGGAAGTGCATAGCTGTGTCTTACCAATACAATTGGCGTACAAAAATTAAAATGATAAAACATAAACACACAAATAAATCAAATAATTAATCAAAAGAAATCTAATAGCATTTTTTAAACAATAAATTATTTAGCTTTTTCTAAAATGTTTTAAATTTAATAGTTTATATTCCTCCGGTAGCTTATTATAGATTTTTGGAGCTAAACAGAATATACTGTTCCACATGAGGGTAGTTTTAGCTCTTCGTATGCATACATTATTTTTGCACATATTACGTAGAACAACATCGGATAGACTAGGAAATAAATGAGGATTTGTTTTAACAAATAATGCGACTTCATATACCTATATATATAAAGACGGAAGCGTTAAAATTCTGTGTTTGAAGCCCAAACATAGCCCTTATGCATCTCTTTTGTAATTTACATGCGATATCTTTATGTGCAGAGTTGCTCCAAAAAATTATCCCGTATCTAAGTACGGATGCAAAAATGCCACGATAAGCAGTTAGTAGTTTCATCTCAAAGTTTTTTATTTAGACTATAGATAAACAAAAAAAGAAACTGTACCTGGAAGGTGTAAGGCGTTCTAATAGTCGCAATCTCATAATAAACATCTCGGAAATCAGCAGGCGTTGAAATCTCCACTTTCAATGTTTCCACTGGGGGCGGCTTTTCAATAGAGTTGTCATCGGTGTCATTCTCAAGGAGCGTACCAGGACCACTCTGTGAACCTGATAGTTCTAAATCATTATCAGATCTTGCTTGAGGAGATATGTCATTATATTGCGTATCGTCAATAAGCGGATTTGAATTTGGCGTAGTTTGCTGTTCGTCATCACCATTCATCTTACGAATAGTTACTTTAGGTTTAGGGCTTGTTTTATATTGCCAGCGTCCGGAACCCGGGGCACGATTCAATTTAAATTTATACACACTGGTAGAGCCCGCCGGCGTCACTTGTTCCACAGGGGTTGGGTTAACTCGGGGTTTAAATCCACGCTTCGACTGATTGTCGTTGTTGCTCGATGGTGTTACAGTCGTCTTATGTCCAGAGTTACGGTTGTTCTTCCTCCTATTGGAATACGACGGAGTGGATGTTTCACTGAAAACAGAGACGGTTGCCAGTTGAGGCGATTTCGCGGGTCGACCAAACCGAGTACTGCAAAATAAAATTATTTACAATTGCCGAAGATCACAATTCAAATACTTTATTCTTATGAAACAAAAAGCTTCAATAAATTAATTTGTGAAATGAAATATATGCTATGTTAAAAATGAAATTATATCTATTAACATGCAATCATGCTCATGATAAATATGATATGATAGTCGGCAAGAGTAAAAGGTTGATGATTGCGTAGGTACTTGTTTGGCTACACATGCATATTTTAAAAAGTGAATATTACCTTTGTGTCCGTTGTGCATGCGAAGTATTTCGATTCTTGAATTTCTTGCCCTGGCTTAAGGGAGTGTTGGTGTGGTTATCATTTTCACTGTTATTATTATTATTATTGTTGTTGTTGTTGTTATTTTGTGATCTATGACGATTTTTGAATGAACCTCCACCGTTATTTTGTCTTCGAGTAGTTTTACCAAAGTTCGCATCATCGTCAGCAACTGATGGCGTAGGCTCTAAGTTGTGCCTATTTTTGGCGATAGATGGTGCAACTGTTTTCAATATTCTATGTGTAGGACTTGGGGATATTTTCCCTCTGTGTCCACCGGATGGCTGTAGCACCTTCGAGTTGCTATTTAGAACTTGAGCGTATTTGCCTGATATGTATGTGCCAATGACACTAGTTTCATGTACTGTAGTAAGTCCATCTTTCACAATAGTACCTCCAAGAGTAGTAACCAATCCGAGAGGATGGTCATCATCATCATCTGGTGGTGGAGTAGGCTGGTGCCTGTTTTTGTGACCATGTTTTGGTTTTTGTCCAGGCGCCTTTGATGGACGTATGTTGATAACTTTATATGTTTCTTCAACAAATTCAGAAGGTTGACGAGACAAGAAATCATATTCTGGCTCGGCAATATTGTTGTTAGTAATCAAAATTGCTGGTTCTTCCTCGGCTTGCTTTGATTTTATTTGAACTTTGGAACTTACAACAGATGCTGAAGGAGCTTGTTTTATTTCAACTTTGCTGCTCACAACATTAGTAACTGATTTTATACCATCATTCTTCTTGTTTTTGTTTGACTGTGCGTTTTTGTTTGATTTCTGGGAAGATTGTTTAGGGGTGCTACTTTCAACGATTTTCGATGGTCCAGTGACCACTTCCACTTTTGTAATGATTTGTTTTTGTTCCTTTGCAACAGATTTTGGTGCATTTGCAACTTTATTATCTTTTTTCGGTGGGTTAGAAACTATAGTTACAGCGCTGGACAGGATTGCAGGGGCGGCGGGCTTATTAGTTTTGTCTTTATCAGATATTTTGCTTGGTTTGATTGCCTCAGGCTTAGCGGTGGTGACTGACGGTGGAGGTGGTTTGGTTTCGATGATGTTTTCTTGAACAGATTTTTCAGTTTTCGGTGGTTCTGAAAATAGATAAAAAGAGTCATTAGTTGTTATATTTAGTTAAAATGTATAATCTCAACTGGCGTTTATATAAACTTATTTTAATTTTCTGAATAGATTTATAATTTAAACAGCTCTATATAGTGCATTTATATCAATCTCATTGATACAAAATCACTTAAGTATGATGTTAGTAAGTTAAGTGTTAAATATAAAAATTATAAATGGAGCAAAGTGAGCGACCTGGTGGCGGTGCCGATTGGGGTGAGAAGACCATTACTGTATTGCCAATAGTAGTCGTAAAATCCAAAAAGCCGTAGACAGTTTGCGTGAGGTAATTGCCGGCTGGCGCTGGCGCGGGCGCTGGGTTTGCTGGGTTTCCATTTCCACCGTATACTGGTCCATCAGCCAACACCATACAACCTGACAATTAAAAACAAAAGATATTTATTTAAGGCGTTGATACGATATTTTATAAACTATAATAGTAGGTAGTAGAGCCAAACTGGTTACAGCTTGTATGGGCCGGCTCGACCGGGGTAGTACTACCCTCTCACAGAAAATCGACGTGAAACAGCAGTGTTTCACTGCTTGTTTCGTTCAGTGAATGAAAGCGCCGGAGGCCTAAGCATGAGGTGACGATTCTCGCAGCTTATGAGGGACCTGCAGAGTATCCGTAGAGTTATTGCGTGGGTGGCGCGAGTCGACACGGCGGCCAGGGAGAGCCGTAGAAACGGTGCTTTGCTGGCCGTCCGCAGTATAGTCAAAAGGCCCAATCAACTCTAAACAATTTGGTTGGCTGCCTCATCATGCCGCGCATAATCTTGAGGTGGCTGATCGTGTCGGATGGTGACCGGAGGGTGGGTCCCGGCGACCACTTTGGTACGGGGGTTCTTCCGTCCATTGGATCGGTTATCGCCATATCACATAGTAATATGACGAAACCTGCTCTGCGCCTTGCCCTACTTTGCTGCGAGAATAGCCGCCTCTTTTTCTTGCACGCTTCCACTTCTTTTCACTCTATGGTAGTACAAACAAAGCATTGTCGTTCAACAGCAGCCAATTGCCGTAATCCCACCGCTGCTTCCTCTTCCTGTGTCGTGGAGTTTATTAACATCAGAGGACTCCACGCTAACCTTAATGCCGTCCATCACCACCTGGAGATGGCTCGGCCGGTAATGCCTTTTCTAACGAAGACACAAATACGCCGTCCTGCTACGTGCTAGAGGAGTATTTCCGGGGTATGTTTGTTTGTTAGGGCGGATATTTGCTGTCGCCGTCTACACTGCCTAGACACTGCCCTTCCTTGTCTGTTCTTTGTGTACACATAGATCATGGCTCTTTCAGACAACTTGACTCTTCGATTATCTGAGTCAGGCGGCAGACGACGTGCAGGAGCGGGTTCCGAACGCTGAATTGGTGTTCTTGGGAGATTTCAATGCCCACTATGAGACCTGGTTGGGTTCTCCCAAAACTGACCACGCGGGACGAACTGCACATGCGTTCGCCCTCACGCATGACCTGTCTCAACTGGTACTCCAGCCCACTCGGATACCGGACATTGCAGGTCAGGCGCCCTCTCTGATCGATCTGCTGCTGACGAGTAACCCGAACCGGTACAGTGTGTCGATTCGTGCTCCTCTGGGCACCTCAGACCACTGTCTGGTTTGTGCCACAGCTGTTGTTGTTACGCCCCTACGACCCGAGGAACCAAGACGACGACCGTGGCACTACTCGTCAGCAGACTGAGATGGAATGCGGGAGTACTTCATATCCATCCCTTGGGCTCAACGCTGCTTTGAGAACAGGGATCCATCAGAGAGCGCTACTGCTGTCGCTGGTGAAATCATCCTGGGTATGGAATATTATATTCCATACAGTAATGTCACGAGCGGCGGCAGGAAAAGGCCATGGTTCGGTCGTGAATGCGCTGATGCTATTGAACGCAAACAGACAACGTATCGCGCTTGGACCAGGGCTCGCGCTCTCCACGACCCTAACGTGGATCACCTGAAGCCAGCGGTCAACCAAGCCACAAAGGTCTGTAAGACTTAAGAGCGGATGCCCAGCGTGTCACACGGTTCGGCCAGGAACTCATGGCGCATCCTACGGGCAGTCATAACTATTGGCGCCTGGCCAAAGCCGTGCAGTCCAACGTCTGCCAGACCTCACTGCCCCCTTTGAGATATCCGAATGGATCACTGGCTCATCGGCCGCAGGAGAAAGCAGATCTGCTTGCAAATCTCTTTGCGGCCAACTCCCCCCGAATCGATGACTGCGGTTCGCAGCCGCCTAACATTGTCAACTGCGGCTACACCATGCCTGGTATACGTATCAGGCAACGTGACGTTCGTGCGATACAGCAGTCTCTCGACGTTCGGAAAGCCAGTGGACCTGACGGCATCCCAGCTGTGGTCCTCAAAAAATGTGCACCGGTGTTGTCTCCCACACTTACGCGCCTATACCGGACGTCTTACGCCGCAGGCATTGTGCCTTAGATTCCCAAAAAGGGGGACCGTTCTGAGCCAGGCAACTATCAACCCATAGCTATCACCTTGGTGCTCTCCAAGGTGTTCGAGCGGATTATAAACACCCAAATTGTCCGCTACCTGGAGGATCACTCGTTGATCAACGATCGCCAATACGGCTTTCGGGCTAAACGATCAATGGGTGATCTTCTAGCGTTCGTCACGCACCTCTGGAGTGAGGCTATGGACAAGCACGGCGAGTTTTTGGCTTTTAGCCTTGATCTAGCCAAAGCTTTTGATAGAGTCTGGCACCGGTCTCTTCTTCCCAAGCTTCCTGCCTATGGCTTGCCTCCTCAACTGTGCACCTGAATTGCAAGTTTTCTGCAGAAGCGTCGTATCCGGATCCTTTGCGACGGTCACGCTTCCAAATTTATGCAGGTCAATGTCAATCTACATTGGGTGTTTCTATGTATAATATGTACGTATTTACAAAAAAAAAAGTATATATGTATGTTTATCCATTGTCTAGAACCCATAGTACAAGCTCTGCTTAGTTTGGGCTAGATGGTGTTGTGTGTATGTAGTAGAATATTATTATTATTATTATTATTATTAATCTAATCCCCTACGCTCTTTCTTCTGCATATCAATGATATGTTGAATCTCGGCCTCATATATTGTTATGCGGACGACAGTACCGTGCATGGGCGATATCTCAGACATCCTGGGGCCAAACAGGCTGAGGTTGAGGGGATAAGGCAGGATCTTGTCGTTGAACTTGACTAGACCTTGGATCGCATCTCTGAATGGGGTGCCATGAACTTGGTCCAGTTCAACGCCAAGAAGACCCAGGCATGCATGTTCTCAACAAAAAAGTCTCCATTCCTTCTCCTCCCTTCTCTGAAGAACACTCCACTGGTGATACGTGACAGCCTCTCCATTTTAAGTATGGATCTTTGCTGCTCCCTTAATCCCAAAACCTACATCGAAATCGTCATTAAGCAAGCTTCGCAAGGATGAGGCGGTTCTTCACGCCTGGGCAGCTGTGTGTCTATTGTATAAGGCACAAGTGCGTCCTTGCGTGGAGTATACTACGGAGTAGTATGGCTCCGCGCAGTATTTGCTGGACGCTCTCGACGGGTTACAGCGGCGGGCTGTCCGTATCATCGGAGATCCAGCGGTGATGAGTTCACTGGAAACTCTGCCACTCCAGAATATACCACGGGGAGTGTTCTGAAGAGTTATTCCACCTTATCCTGCCCTCGCCTATCTAGAACAACGCGTGCTGGGCTCAGATGCCATCCTTACACGGTAGAGTCGACTAGAGCGCGTACCAACAAGTTTGGGTCCTCATACCTCTGCCGAACGATCAAGGCATGGAATTCTCTGCCAAGGCATGTGTTTCCTTATTCCTTCAATCCTGGGTCCCTTAAGCGGGCCGTGAAAAAGCACCTTCTAAGGCCGTCAAAGTAGAGACCTCAACATCGCCTCGGCTGCTATGAGGACGGTGTGGAGGCCACTGCTTTAAGACCACACGACTGCTTACCATCAGGTGGAGTGTGGTAAATTTAAGGAACAAATAAAAAAAGCGTATGTACATATATATGAATTTTAAATTATGTGTATGAAATTTATGAAAATGTTTGTCGCAACACCAGTAAAAGTTTAATTTAAGTCTGTTTTACACACAGTTTTGAAAGTACCGTAGTAATGCTTTTATAAAAAGAAATGTTTGGCCTTAAAACGTATGCCCAAAATTTGTACCACGTCAAGATCACTTACGAGAGTTTTATGTTGTAAACTCTGAGCAGAATGAAGCGATAAAGGCAAAAAGTCAGAAACGACGTTACTTCGATACCATTGGCTGGCAAATGATCTGTAAGAGTACCTTCATATGGCTAAAAAGAGAGGGTGTTTACAAACAAAGTTATTGGCAAGATACGGCCATAGTTAGCCTAATGACGTGTTAAGAAAAAGTTGTTGATATGAAAATAAATGAGCTTGTTCAATGCGATTCTATGAGAACGCACAAATCGACGACGAAGGCACACACATTTCTGTGAGTGTTTACGGCCTGTGAACTCGGGCCGTGACAAACATGCTTAGCAAATGTGCGTTTTCGAGGCGATTAATGTAGAGATTTCTTGTGCCAAACGCATCACAAAATAGTGGATGTGACGCGTAACAACACACGTTCAAAAGGACATAATAAGTTATTGGTCACAACCCGTGTCCGTCGCCGGTCCACACATACCGTAACAAATCACGCCGATTTCTGCATTGCATTGTCTCTCTGTGGACGAGACTTTAAGAAAATACTGTCATCTGGTTATTTTAATCGAATCTGTATCCTTCGAAATGTTATAAATTAATTATTTATTAAACTTATAGTTAAAAGTTTCAATACAGTAATAATAAAATAAAAGCTTGTGTTTGTAATATATCTTAAAACAAAGAATATCTACTGAAATCGAAGCCTTTTTCATCAACATGGACTCAATCTCAACAAAAAGGGTTCAGCTGTTCAATGTTTTAACAGTGATGTGTCACTAACGATGAATTAAATTATATCGGAGCGAGCGTCATAGGGGTTTAAGATCTGTGGTGATAGAAAACATAAACTCATAATACAATTTTTGGGCAAGTCTTTACATAAGATTTTATGGGACTGGGAGGCTGTATAATATTCCGTAACATGCAGTAAGTTCTAGATAATACGCATTGCGCTTTTCGCACTGGAAAGTAAGTAACAAATGCCAGGATTGTGTCGCTATATCCTTGTTACTTCCGCGCCATTTACCAGCAAGTGGGCTGAGATAGTTTACCTTAGATACCGATCGGAGCCCTCTCTCGCCCTCCACTATTCCAATTTATGTACTTTCAATTACTTTGGCCCAAACCTTTCTGTATCTTTTGTCCTTCAGATACACGTTCACACATATTCTCACGAGCTTTTTACTCGGTAATCCTTATTCATGAGTTTTTCGTATTGACATGTTTACCCTATTTACACATTCTATACGTTCTATTCAAACTTTTTCAAATGTATTTACAAGAGTAATATGAATTTATTTGAATATTTTTGTCAACAAAGATGTTTGTGTGTGAAAATGTAACATATAAAGACGAAGTACACCTACTCATGCACGGAATTTTCCATATTAATTCAGATATTGGAATAGTTTTATTACTTACGAACTTATTACGTAAGTAAAAGTAGCTCGTCAATCCCTAGCGAAGTGAGGGTGACTTTAGTATAAACGAACGAAAGCATTGTTTAACATTATTCTCAAATTCTAGTATTTCTTTAAAACGTTGCTTTTTAAGAAGAATATAAAAGCTTTAGTTATTCACGATAACTCATAAAACATTTGAATTATTTAAGCGTACATTTTTGTTAAGAATACTATATAATGTTAATTAAGGGGACACCGCGAAAATTATCGTTTAGAATAGCTCCGCCCATATCCGCCCCAATGACACTCATTGTGTATCAATCCTTAAATAGCGGTCATAAGGTCTAAAATTGCGATGCGCCCGCAATGATCGAGAACGCTTAGAAATTGTTAAAAAAACTTAAAATATTATTTAGAAATGATTGGTTTTAAGTTATGGAAATAATGAGCTAGCAAATCACTAATATTAATGTTACGAATATATTTGAGTAATTCCTAAGCATAATGATAGTGTCACTTCCTTGTAATTTCAAAAATAGTAATTTTTCAGAGGTGTTTTCAAAAATAATTATGATCGAGCCAAAATCACAATATCGTATTTTTGAGCTAGGAAATTCTAGTTAAAGACATCAATTTACCTATATCAAAATTCTAGATTAATTGGTCTTCTCATAGTCCTATACTATTTGATGAAAGTTAGTGCATTTTTCCAGTGTGTCCTCTTAATTACGAAAGCGGTTTATGGTTTCAATTAGTTGTGATAATTATTTTGTCATATCTAAACGATTTTTTTGTGATCTTGCTGTCATATAGCAATATATGTTTGAGTACAATGTTTCGTAATTTGAAGATAAGAGAGAGGTTCATAAATACTTACACAAGTGGGCAGTGATCGCCAAAACCACAATTAGTCTTCGAACCATGGCGAACAACTGTTAGTAATAAGAACAGATATTAGTTCCAAGCTTGGTGTTCAATACAGAGTCCAATTTCGCAAGATAACCGCATTCTTGATTGAAGCCTGTAACAAGCGAAAATAATTACTGAGCATTTTATTTTATTGACCGTAAAGTAATCAATGTGACGTAAACGTGAAGTTTTGTGGCAACGGGGCCCCGTTACAAATATCAATAGCATTTACAAATGACGCCTAGTCGAGACTTACGTAGCGTCGCATATCAACAAACCCTAAAATAAATGTTTCGCGTCGGTAAAACATAAAGCATTGCAGTGTAACTAATATATGTAAGAGGCAGGAACCATTTTACAAATGTCTGGTATGATTAACACGCAGATGGACACATTTGTAATGTTAATTTCCATACGAATGAATACGAAATCAACCTGTGTACCACAACGCATCGCTGGACAAAATAATCACTCGATATGGAAAACGTCAGGCAGCGGGTGGTCGCGCCTCTCATTTCAGCGGTCGACCGATTTCATTGTACAAAACCAATACACATTTTATAATAATCATGTTTGGTGTATTGCTCATTTCTTGCGCCGTTATTATGACACGATGAGCCCTTAAAATATCGTGATTTAAATTCATTCCGAAATTATATTAAGGCATTGACAGATGCATATCAATTATATGCCTAGGTATATCATATATCTGTTTGTGCGACGCTCTTGTATTTATCTTACTGTATCCTTTCGCGTGGTAAATTAATTGATGCCCTTGTTAGGTCCTTAAGTGGTAAATTGTTCAAGTCATAAAGCGTGCTAGTACATTTCAGTCTCGCCTGTTTATAAAGCTGTATAATTTACGATGTTCCCAATGATTGCGGTTGGCAATTCACGATTGGCATCCTTTGTGGGGCTGTGGCATTTGAAGGCGCAATTCGAGGGACTAATCTTAAAGCCGCTAACATTAGTCAGAGAATTCCAAGACAGTTTAGGCGCAAACACAAGCCCATATTGGATATAATATCTCATATTCATAGTTACTCTATTGTTTAAGAGTTTCTAAAAACAAACTGTCATCACAGTTCATATGTAATTAAGAACATACCGCACCTAACATGAGAGATGTCATATCTCTAGCCGGCGTCACTATACCTATACGTAGTTGGATGCGTCCAAGCCAAATTCCCGGGCAGATTGGCATTCATTGTGCCTACCATGGGGCCAGACAGTTCTGCATAGCGGAACGTATTGAAACCATTTGAATGCTTAGTGAGTTCCGATTGTAGGCATCGAGAGCATTGCAATGTGTAAGAGAATTTATAGAGATCGTTATTATGTACGGGATGCAGGCTAAGGGACTTTACTGTGTGGTTTGTGCACAGTCAACCGTTTCGTTGCTGTAGGAAAATTGACTTTGAGCTATTCATCTGTGTAATGCACTTAGAAATAAGATTGCCTGACAAGACTTACTTACATGGAAATTTTACTGGGGCTACAACCCAGTTGACTTCTCCTAAATACGGCTATGCGTCAAAGTGTTGGTTTTAATCAACATTAACACACAACCCTGTTATATTATTTACAATTCCTTAGTGAACCCATATATTGACTATCTAATAGAAATATGGGGATCAACTGCTAAGACCAACCTTAATATTATACAAATAGCACAAAATAAATTAATAAAATCATTATTCCACTACGTTTTCCTGACACTGACAGCAGTGATATATAAAGAAACCTGATTATTAAACATAACTAAAACCTATCAATATTATTCATGCTTACTGATACGAAAAATACTCAATAAAGACATTTATATATTATTATTATTTATATTATATTTTAATAAATGAATTTTAAAATATTTTTTTAAGAATAAATTATCTTTAAACTGAATGTTATTTACAATTACTATTCGCAAGGATTATAATAGTATAACTCGTTCTAAAAGCAAAAAGTGCCGTAGGTTCGCAGATACTGATCCTACATGTTGTATTTAAACGCTGTATTAACATCGGAGAATCTGACTATGGCTACCAATGTGACTGAGGGCTCTTTAATTTAATCGGTCTGACCAAGGACACAAAAGAGTGGACGTGGTTAGATTGATCTAACAATGCAATCTAGCCACGGATACAGAAGGATGAAATCGTGTAGATATGTATATCGCATTACTCGTTACTTATCAGAAATGATGCTCAGTTACTACGTACTCGATCATAAGACAGGACTACAACCTTTGAAAGAGCCTGCCTCCTTTGTAACGTTATTGAGGGTTTACTACGGCATAGTGGGAAGGTACGTTAGTGCGAGTGTGTGTCTGTATGCGTGTGAATATACGAAAGGCGGTACGTATGTGTGAGATAGGGTGAATGGGGTACGGTATGCAAGTGTTTGCTCGCGAGATGGCGCGATGATGGAGCGGTGATGTTTGTGGCTCCTACCCGTCTGGAACTATTCAGCCGATGTTCCCATACTCAGTAGGGATAGCAATGTCAATACAAATAAATATTCATAATATTATAAGGCTTTAAGATTATGAAGTATGGACAACGAAATATGTTAATAAAATAAAGTTGGTCAGGAGGCGTAGAAGATAGTTACATATGTTTACGAATATGATGACCGCAAGTCATATACCTAATCTTATAGATATTGTAAAAATAATTATAAATAGATTAAATCTTGAACTCGGTAACTTTGGAAATCTTCTCTGACAAATCTTGCGTCGCCAAGGCATAAATTATTGTACTTATTTGACAATTTACAGGCACCTAAAACAATGGTTTTAAAAATGTTTGTCTGTTTGTTCATTTCAGTATCGTAAATAAAAGTCTTAATGTACGTCATGTAAATAATATATGTATTATACGCGTAAGCTTTATATAGATAGCTATATTTTTTTCCTTTATATCGCGTTTGTAACCATGAACGCTTACAACACCGAATCGTCGGTATGTCGCAGACTCTACTAAGGGAAGGTGCAGCGATGCTAACGTAAGTGATACAGATATTACGGAGTATTGATCCCCTGCTGACAGCAAACAAGTTTTCCAGATCTTTTTAAGGGGCATCCTCTTAAAGAGATTTGGTAAACTTGTTTCTCGTTCAAGATATTGATAGGGAGAGCAGGCTTACAGGATGTGAATAATCGTTTTGAAATTTGCAGGATATTTGAGCCTAAATGTTTATGTTGACCGTACCAACTGTATCTGACCAAGTAGACAGCCCGTTCATCCCTCTATTCAAACAAAATTTAATGAGGCGTACACCTATACATCAGTCTGTGCACACGCTCAAAGCTCTGTGCCTATCATTATACATATATTTGGAATCAAATTCAAGTTCTACATGTAAGTACTAAATTTACCATAGAACATTATTGAAAATAAACTACTTTTATATTAAAACATAATTATTACATAATTTTAAAACTGTTAAACTACTACAGTTAAACTTTATCACTATGTAAGCATTTTTAATTATTTAAACTATTTTGATTTACACTTCCGTCGACGTTTCGTTTACTTTTCAGCAGCGATGGTCACTGGGCGAATGTCTTCCTGTGACTAAAAATAATAAAAATTACGTGAAGAACGTGTTTTTAAAATAAAAACGCGACAAATGCGTATAAAATTGTTTAATTTCCATGTGTAACATTCGCGTAAATGTAAGACAATATTATTATAATAATATGTTTTGAATATATCTTCCCATTCAATAAATCTCGTCACGACGCAATTTTGTATTATCTTTTTGTATTTGATATATCTGCTATAGTTATTATTAATATAGTAACACTTGTTAAACATGCTAAAACTGTTACTGTATTTGCACTATAAAAATACTTCTTTGAACGTAATAATACAATTATTCAATAGAGCGACATATTTTTATGTAGGTACTCGTAACTTCACGATGCGCTCGGAGGTGCGGTACGTTATCAAATTAAAGTACTTACACAAGGAATTACATTTTCATTCACACTTTCTACAGTTTATGTTACAAATTAGCGCTAATGAATTTACCTGAAAGCCTTTTTTTAAGTAAAATCCTTATATTGCATGGTAAAAATATATTAAGATTGGTAATGCCAATTTGAGCTTAGGATTAAAAGTGATTATAAAATCGTAACATTACGTTAATTGTTGTTACTATATTCTTGCGAGCATTATTCCATACTAGGTCATGACCACAGCTTTGTTTGCCTTAAAGTAGATTTTGTCAATTAATTGATATGCCTCGGTAACAGTACTTTTTTCCTAGATCCCCTATTCTGTACCCCTGAAAACGTGTATGCGAAATTTCATGATGATCGGTCGTGTAGTTAACGCATGAAAGCGTAACAAACAAACAAATTCACATTCGCATTTATAATATGGCTACGAGCCCGTACGCCCTTTGACTTTCGCCCCTTTCATAGAAAGACGGAGCCCTGCTTCGCGGGGCTCCTATTTTTGGGTGGATTTTAAGAAGAAACTTAACAAATACCTACTAGGGGGCGAACCTTGAAGGGCGAATGAGCTCGTAACTTATAATATTAGAGTTAGGATTACTTATGTTAACTGCAAGTCATCGCCAGCAATTAGCAGCTGAAGAGATCAATAAGATTGTCCATCACCTTCCTCAGTTCTCATTCGCGAGTCATACATATACTTTATGTATGAGTTCGAATACATCCATCTCTATTGAACCAATGCTGGCCTTTAAGAGGACTTATTATGACAGTGCTAACATATTTAAATTCATAACTATTTAGAAACAACACTATTCCTCACCTTCAAGGCAACTTTTTTTTCGGGGCCTAAACCGAGACGTCTTATTCTTTTGCTGTAGTCGGTAGACAACCAAGTCCAAATGAGCCATAAGTTCAGTAGGAAGTTGTAGGAGTAAGTAACAGATAGGAGTGTAGGTATCGTTAGCTTTTAACGAGTTTTTGGAATGGGCTTTTCGATCATTAATAGGAAATTTCTAATCTGTTCCCCTTAAAAGCATAGCTAGGTACGAGCATGAGCGCAATATTTTTCTCAGGTGTATTACGGAAACGTAAACCGGGACTTCCAAGAAATTACGAGATTCTATTCAGTATAGAACGAGTAAGCTTCTTTAAAGATTCCCGGCCATCTTATAAAAGGTTTAATCCCCGTCTTCGAGATGCACGGATGTGCGACAATATATCATTCCTACATACATTCCTTGAGAGAAAAATTCCTTCAATCCTATTCCTCACCCTCCGATAAAACTTTTCTTTTATAGATAGGCAACCTTCCTTAAAAGCGAATAATGTTATTGCCTAAATAATTCATCGAAGAAAAGCTATTTGGTTAGAAGTCTGGCGGTAGGTAGTAGATAACAAAGTATGTAAATATTTGGTGATCGCTGTCGGTAAACTAGAGACGAATGTTGTCCGATAATTTATGTTGGCAACCGTGCCTATTGTCGGACAAACAACGCACAGACTCGTGGCCAAATTTATATTCCAAGTTCGGCCGAACAAGGGCTGCCCACAGAAATGCCGGCCCAACTGAAACCGATAAAGAACTTACTAAGCAAAACTGATACAAATGAGCGTAAATAATACAAAGGTTCAATGTTTATTATTTGTTTGGCTAAAAGTTTTTCTACTCGTATACCTATACATAGATATGGGGAAGGAAAGTATGTAAGTACGAATATGTATGTATATGGTTACCAGTCTGATTAGATGCATTTGTAGCGAAGGTTTTTGATTCAATAAAACGCAAGGATACGAGTGAATTCGCAGTCTGCACAGAATATTATGTTAAGTAAACAAGCTCTCGAGGACGAACACTGGTGCGGTGCGCTCCTCTTTGGTAACTTTACGACTGAAGCCAAATGGCTCGAATATTATTTTAATAAGTGTGTAACCTTGGGGGAAGCCTGACTTATCTTCAGCAGTGGATGTCTTTCGGCAAAAATGATGATGATAAATTGTGTTGAATTTATACTTATATGTCAAGCAGTACAAAATGAACTGGTCTAGTGTAATAACTAATAACATTATACTAATTTGTTAACACGACGTGTCGCAGACATGGGGAAACATTACACATAATTTGCTTACCGGTGCGCAGAATCTTAATTGTTGCATTAACAGTTTTGAGAAGTCTATAATTAGCATATATACTATGAATAAGTAACGAACAAAAGAATAAAGTATAAATATGTAATGATTAGTGCAACATCTCTTTTAACGTCAAAATCACAAATCATTTATTCATTTAAGTCATAAAGTAACACTTATGAAAGTCTAAGGTTATCGTTTATTAAGTTCACTACAGTCACTAATAATATATAATTAATATTAATATATTTATATATTGTTATTAAATAATATTTTCAGTATTTAAAGCATATGTTTATTTACGACTTTCATCTAAGTTATTTTAATACTAATGACGGCATAAATGCTTAATTTTATCGATTTGTATACATATTAATATAAATTTTACAAATCTAGCATAATACAATAACTTACACATAAATACAATATTAATCTTGGATTATATGTGGTAAAAATTTATTTTTAACCATCGTCATCGGGTAAGTCTAGAAGAATTTAATAAGTTTTAGCATGACATACAGCTAACACATTTGCGTCTCTATTATAGCGAACGAATATTTCAATTCTATTTTACCTAGCTATTGCGAGCCATAGAAATACATTGTCCTTTATCATAACCTAAGTCGCCGGCTAGATGGATAGCCACGTAATGATCTGCGTTGCATGTGAGGCCAGTTACGGATAAATAATACTTTTTAAATTGTGCTTTCCCAAGCACAATTTGACATACGAGACGGAGCCTTGGGCGAGACGCGCCGAGCCGTTTTGGCTGCATCCCAGACACGTTTTGCATTTTATTCAAAACGTTGACGTGAAGGATAAAGTTTTATTATTTTACTACTTTGACGTGATCTGACTGCACCTGACTGACGCTCGCCTACCTGATGTGGTAATATTCGAATCGGCACATGAAAAATGATAAAATTATCATTTTCCAACGCAATTGATGTTTGCTTTTCAATTAGTTTTACATTTCTCAAGGATATTTAACAAAAGATTGTTACAAAAAAATGTTTAAAAATAGGAGGCTTATTAAATACAAAATGTTTGTTATCTTATTGTATACCCTAATGTATTTGATTCATACAAATTGCAATTGTACAACGAAAGGACCAGTGCGTGAACATGCTTAACATACATAATGACTAATGAATAACTATGTGAATGGTAATTGTTTAAAATTGAGAGCCTTACATTTATCATAAGAACGTTTTAACAGCCGTTTGACCTTTAAAATTCCCTTCGCCATGGCTATATATCAAATATACATATACGTATATTGTACAGGTATTTGGAATGGTGTTTATATGTTGGTAATATGTCAGCAAAAATACATATAGGACTATATGAAAAAGGTGGTAGGTACAGTTAGAATTTGTAGTGGATAACCGCTACAAATTCTGTGGCTGTTGTATAGGTACTTTTAGTTTAGATGATTGTAGTTTGATGTGGTTACACTGACGAAAACTATCCATGTTAACATTGTATTTAGCGTAATTTGAAATAACATTGTACTATCTACCTGTACTTGAGTACACTCACGAATATTAATTTATACACATTGAAATAAATCCAATTGACTTGCCTGCAAAATGTAACACAAGTAGATATTTTTTACTGTTTGTGTACTTATATTAACCGTTAGAAACAACTTCATTATAGTTTTGTATATTTTGTAAGAAGCTTTATTCAATTTCAATGAACGTGTTGCTTGCGGTTTAACCACTGATACTGCCGCGAATCAAACAAAAATAAAGCAATTCCAAGCATGTACTTTAAATGTGAAATTGCTCAACAGATCGTGG
Organism: Catocala fraxini; assembly: GCA_930367265.1. Lineage (NCBI taxonomy): Eukaryota > Metazoa > Arthropoda > Insecta > Lepidoptera > Erebidae > Catocala > Catocala fraxini. The sequence goes on from OV884027.1 coordinate 1,896,811, forward strand.
GTAACTTCCTCAATGAGTTCACTTGAAACAGTGCTCCTTGGATATTTCGTAAGTCGGGTCGACGAGGCATTTTGATCAGCATCATAGTGATTCATTCGAGGCATGAGGCACACGGCACGAAGGCGCGCCGACACAGTTTCGAGCCTAGATAAAGAACAATAGATGTTGACTACCATCGAGCATCGCACCTCTCGCCCACATTAGAGCGGCTGCTGTCGTAGGTACTGCCTTGGCTCGACGCAGCGACAATCTTAGATTACGATCAAACAGAAAAGCGCGGGTTTATTATTACGCGCGTCTATAGCGGCAATACAATTCGTCTAGCGTCTCATAGTCTAGAATGTATTTCGTCTAGTCTCTGGACATAAAGTTATTCTTCCATTTTCACAATTGATTTGGAGACTAATAATATAGGTACATTGTTTAACTTTTTTACTGGACTACAGAAAAAGAGTATCTGTACTTAATCTATGTTTTATAGGTATGAATGTAAAATATACGATTGAGCGACGTGACCTCGGTAAGGTTAGCTAAGGTCAGATTAGTCACAACATTATTGTCGGGTGGGTTGGGTTATAATAGGCGTAAGGTATCTCAAACGCTTTGGTAGATATATACTTATTAGGATTACATCGTGAAATAATATTCTATGGTTTTTGCATGTTACATCATATTTGGTTTTCTTTAGAGGTTTAAGTAAATAGATTTTTATTCTGTGTGCACATAAGTACGTATAAAAATTAATAATGCGTAATAGCATGACTAGGATAAAGCAACCCCAGTATACGCTTTTAAATAGAAAATTAAATAAACTCAATGAAATAAACTCATGCCGTGTATAAGGTCACATTAAAGGCATGCTAGTTGTATTTGGAGTCTAATAAGTTGTAATATATTCTGGATGGAGCAAATCTGCAGAGAAGCCTTCGGAACACGGTAATAATTATATTAATAATCATCAATTATTTGCAAACTAAGCGTACATTAGATCTTAAATATTTTATAATAGGTACTTCAAACTTAGCAGGCTTTTACAGCCACAGTAAATAGAGTAAATTTTATTAGTAATAAAGAAACTACTAACAAGACTAATAACAAGTCTAGTAACTTGAAGCTCTACATCAAATATTTTAAAAGATAAATACAAGATACATATTTACAAATAAGTGAATTTCATTCGTTTATTGCTTTTATTTCCTATGAATGCAATGGCTAGAAACACATAAGCTATGTATAATGTATAGGTGGTTGTTTATTGCGCTAGAGAACAGACCCAGGCAGAATGAGGTCTCGTGGTATTGTTGGAGGTCGATCGATGCCCGTTCGCGAGCGCAGTAGACAAAGGCTACGGGAATATTGTTTGTCACAAAATTTATTATGGCGGGGCGCAGAGGACGCGTGCGATGCGACTAACATATCCAATATATCAGCGGGAACAGTAACAGCTGAACACAAACATATTTACGTGCTCAGCTCGGCTCGTTTGTACACCAACAATGTGTTTATAAAGCTAAATTATGAACACAGAATACTTATACTCAGAGAGATTATGAACTACCTCCTGCATATTATGTCTACAGCTAAGCAAACAGGATATTTCTTTTAGACATCGCTCTTGTATTGATGTGCTATTTTAAGATTGATTTTGATCTTTGAATTTGCTATATGGATTCCAAAATTGGTATCTATAATTTAACATGCTTTATATAAACTTTTACAATTTGAAATCAATCTTTATAAAAATATTGTTCTACAAATAATATAAGTTACCTACTATACGTTATACTAATTATGAGTATTAGACCTAATACTAGTTTTAGTTATACTGGATTATTTCTTGTCTTATTCAAATCATTCTTGACTAAACGGATGGAGAAGTGACTTAAGTTGTCCCCTCATCACTGCCACTTCACCGATTGTAGTGTGTTCGATCTCCATACGGGACAAAAAATGTGTGATCCATAAATAGTTGTTCCGAATCTAGTTCTGCCGTCCTTTAACTAAAATGCCGTTAACCCACAAGCGCGCGATTATGACTTTTTAATTAAAAGTAATATAGTTTTTAATTCTATACTAGATAGATAGAAAATTATATAGATAAATAGTTTAAAATTCTAGTAAAATTATAGATAGACAATTCAAAACTATTTTACTATCCATTAACAAGTCATATTCGCGCGCTTGTGGGTTAACGGCATTTTAGTTAAAGGACGGCAGAGTTATTCTTCGTGCCAGTAATTTTCAATACAAATTCAAAATGTTTTAAACTCACCCGCGCCACAGAAATTACATTTAGCGCGGGAGTTATCTGTATTAGAAAAAAAAAACCTTATTCGTTTTAATAAATATTTTTGAGCCAGTAGTATTATTTTATATTTACCTATGTGCTGCATATTGTTGCTCATTTTAGAATTAAGCTTTGTTCTTCAATATCTTTTAATAATCTACTTTCGTATTGTTGTTTCGTATAAGTTTGATATTAGCTGAACAAAGACGTTTTAGGTGGTGTTGGCTAGAGGCTGCGGCGCAACTACATTCCATTCACACCTCGAGCACGCTACACGGTACTCACTCGGTACATGTGTACCCACTGTGTCTCGTCACAACGCATGTCATGGGCAGTAAGCAAAATTAAAGTGGGAAATAATTAATTATTACTTGCTTGATAATAGGTATTGTTAAGATTGCTCGCGGGCTGTAATAAAAACCGTATTAGATCTTTTTAAGTTCTTGGGGCTTTTGCAGACAAAGGTTTACGCTCACATTAGCGACACGTCACGGACGGTCAGAATAGGAATACAGAGAATACAGGTAGCAGGACTTGTTACTGTCAGTAACGGGCAGAACTTGTATTCTGACCGTCTATGATTCGAAGGATTATGAAGGTCGCCTTTAACGACAGACAGGTATTACCTTAGTGCTATTCCTTAGCAAGCTCTAAACGGATATTCCACCAGAGTGACTTACCGCGTTCTTTTGCGAGCAGGATCGGCTCTCCTGCGTTTCCTTTCGACGGCTACCTTCCTACACATACAGTTTTATAGAAGGAGCCTATGTCCTTCGAAATCTATTCCTCTGTCAGTATAGCTGTAACTACTGTTGGCATAGAAAGGGCTTGTCCTCGACTTTGTTTGGGCCTCGCCGAACTGTGTCTAATGCGGGATACTTTACAAGCAAGTTATACCTAGTTGTTGCGAATTTTGATCTTCTTTGTGTTCGTTTTTTCAATGTTTGTAAAATCTCTCCAATACAGAGATTACCGGCTGACGTACTTACAAATAATTCTACATTTAAATAAAATAGTATGTCAGAAGTAAATAACATGATTGCTTCAGTAGTCGAGCCGCAATAGCACGGTTATGTGCGAGCAATTTGAAGTCGTTGAATGAATGCGTGTAAAACGATCGTTCACCCCACGGACAAACATGGGGTCTTCGCCTCGTTTACTGTTCGCTTTATAAGTCAATTCCGAGCGAATGGCTACTACGCGACTTGTTTACATCATGTTTTTATGTTTCTCTGTTATTTTCGATAGCTACGCATATATCTTTGTCTTTACGGGGTGTTGTTTCCGTTTGTCATAACGGTTCGCTGGATAAACAATTACTGAGTTGTGTAACATCAAAACAATCTATGAGCGTTTCTTTACTTGGCATTATTTAAGAAATGGCTTTATCTGTTAATACTGTCTGTTACCTACCTATGATACACAACGCCTATGAAGAACGTTATACATTGAATTTAAACTAAGTTACCTATACAAAATATGTATAATATATAAATATACTTTATATAAAATTAAAGTCCTACTTTAATTATGCTTTTCGAAAAATAAACCTTGATAAAATCCTTAGTAACTAAATTCAACAAAAAGGTAGTGATTGTCAGACTATACATATATAATATAATATTCTATGACATACACACAACACCATCTAGCCCAAACTAAGCAGAGCTTGTACTATGGGTACTAGACAATGGATAAACATACATATATATATATATTTTTTGTAAATACATACATATTATACATAGAAACACCCAGACCAAGACAAAGATCCATGTTCATGCACACAAATGTTTGACTTGTGCGGGAATCGAACCCGTGACCTCAGGCGTGGCAGTCGGTTACACTAACCACTACGCCATCGAGGTCGTCGTATAAATGTATTTTGCATAAGTGGTAAGGAAATATACGGCTTTTCTAACGGCAAGCAGGTAGCTCAACTAGGGGCAACGGTAATACTCACGCATTGCCGACCTTGTAATAGAAGAGTCAATTCATCACAAGGAACACCAGGGATATATCACCTGCCCACACACGCATGTTCACTCAGAGAAGAGAAACCCTATATACAGACAATGTTACATCTGCGATCTTCCGTAAGGTATAGCCAAATTGTGAGTCGGATAGCTTTATATTGAAGTCAAACAGGTATGGCCCAATTGTGTTTTAGTAACCCTAAATGTGACTTAAATATACGGCATTTAACTTTAGCCCAAAACTATCAAGCTCACGATAAGCTTTACAGGAAGTTATATAAAAAGTGAATCAACCTCATTAACAAATTAATTTGTTACACTCGCGATGTAATAACATTTTCTGCTAGTATTCTAAAACAATTTATAAAATCCACAATAACTGTACAAGTGGCTTAATACTCGTATAATTCCACGCGTTGAACTTTGTTTCACAATTGGTGAGAAGCCATTAAGCTAGAGAGGATGGGATGAATTGTCGTAAAAAATAATTAATTAACCGTCCCCAAATCTGCGCTACCAGGAAGGCAGGCATTCTTTTCCACATTAACATTCTTTTAGTGAATTATTCATGTGCATTTAATTGAATAGCATTTAAATTCATTATTCTTGCTCCACTCTTATCTGAGAAGACTTTGTCATTATCATGTTGCTCTTCATTTTTCACAGGTGTGTTGGTCTTTTGAATTGCTGTAGAATGTCCCATTTTGAGAAATAATATACAAGGTTCTTTACGGAAAATAGATGCTATACAGTTAAAAGAAAATTCCACAGTTATATTTCTTACTGAAACCGCGCGAACATCTCCCGCGGTTTCACCCGCGTTTATCGTTATTGCGCCGCCCCCGTGGGTCTTAGCGTGATGTTATATAGCTTATAGCCTTCCTTGATAAATAGGCTATCCAACACTAAAATAGTTTTTTAATTCGGATCAGTAGTTCAAACAAACTCTTCATCTCTATAATATTAGTATAGATTATAAAAACATTATTTGTTTAAAAAGGCGTGTGTAGCATTCGCATGTTAAGTGTATTTAGTTAGTTTTCGTATGCGTTACTAGATGTCATTAGTTGTCTGATTGTATTGGAGGAATATACTAATATATTGTTGTAGAGTACCTACTAAAGGCTTTAATAACAAAATGTTATGATTATATTAGTTTGAAGTTGGCTGAATCTTCTATCATTTCATACTTGCACACGAAAGTGTTTGCTGTTAACCTCGACGAAGATATTCATTCCTTTTATCTATCTCAACAAAAATTTTAAATTTCAGATCGGCGAGAAGCAGGCTACGACATCGCGTTTAATGGACGAATAACACCGTTCACTGGCGGAATTCAGTAATGGAATCTCGAGTATATTTCAGTATCAACATTATTTTGATATCTTAAGCGCTTCGCAACAAATGGCAATTTCATTTTACTATTTTATAAGAATAATAATTGTTTTAAGCTCTGGATAATATAGAAATAGGGAATATAATATATAGTGATAAATAACTGAGGGATATGCAGACATAAAACCAAGATACATCAGACGCCGCAAGGGCATGGCTAATCTAACTCCAGCTACCATGAAGTTTAAAAAAAAACAGCCTTATAGGTTACTAACCTAATATAAAAGGGTAATTATGTCTATTGCCGGCTATATACGTATATGGACATACATCGCAATTCATCTTATTAATCCATCCATATTATAGTTATGTGTATCAACTATTTATGTATCTAATGAGTCTATAAAAAGGCCAGTTAAAACATTAACAATTAATAATACAGATGATTAAAATTGTATTGTTCTTAATTGAGTAGTCACAGTTGATATACATTTATAAGTACAGCAATCAATTTATATTGGTCATAAATAATATTAAAGAATGTGACAGAATATACAATAGATAATAGTAATAAGGAATTAATGTTAATAACAAATAAAATGTATGTGATTCTTGATTTATTGTATGAAACCATTTTCAATTGCTGCTCATTTTCTGATAAATTGTATTATAAAAGACTTTATAGTAAAATTTCTTATACATATTATGTACATAGCTTAAGACTGCGCCCAGCGAAATGTGCCAAAACAGGCGGTCACAGTTAAGTGAATAAAATCAACACACTTTTTGTTTAATACAAATATAAAATATACGTTTACCATAACAATGAATGTGTTTACAATTACTCCGTGTAAAAACTTAAAATAATTAATATAATTAATATTTTCGCCTACAAAATTACGTAAATTTGCATGTAAAATGCAAAAACGTAAGCTCGCGTTACTTTATTTTCAGATTATAACAGTAGAAATCTATCCTATTTTACAGCTTAAACGAAACATAAATAGTTGTATTACAATTTGTCCGTCCCAAATATTTAAGTTATTGGTTGACAATTAAGATACATATTTATCAAAAAAGCACTTCAAATTCTCCATACAATTTTACTATGGCGGCCGCGCGCCGATTTGAATATGCGTCACACGAGCTCTGTCATTATCTGTCTTACGCTCGTGCAGTCTTAACGCATATTTTAAAAAGGCTTAATTTTTTTTGTGTCTTTTATTTTTTTTTGTGTCCGTCGCTTTTCAATATTTTTACACAGAGAAACTATGTGTGCAATTGTAGATCACACATATTTTAGCACTGTAAATTACTTAATGTAACAGATATGTACATATATAAATTATGAAATTTATAAGACATTACACGTAAAAATAATTGTTTTTATAAAGGTACTCGGCGAGTGGTTAGGATGATACAATTTGCAATAGAGTTTGCAAGTAAAGAAGTTTCGATATACTTGATTGCAAATGTACTTCGTATTACGTATAAAGGAGCATTTGTAATGAATGTTTCAATCGTTATGAATCACTTTCGAAGTTGATTACTTCCATCTAGCTATGTGGCAAGAGGTCGGTGAAGCTAGTGAAAATTTCTTGTTTTGATTGCTGGTTATATTTTATACATTTAAGTTTGTATGGTCTTCTTTTTAACTGTCAGAAAAAGGAAAACATATCGAGTCTTAAATTTGATAAACGGAAAATGAAAAAATCGTTTTAGTATTCATAACTAACCTCAACTAATGCAAGTAACTAATTTTGAGTTGGCCACTGCATTTTTTGGTTTAAGAACTTACTTACTAATACTAAAAAAGGTCAATTTTATGTATCGCATCTTCGTTATATTTTTTGGTTAGTTAAATTTTTGGTTGAACCGTGTTTGCATGTATGTTTTTCAGAATAAGTAACGTGTTAAACAACATATAGCTTGTATTATGGGAATGAGATAGTAATTAGCTGAGTGTAGCTTAAGGAAACTTTACATATTGGGGCTCGTAAATCTATTTACGTTACTGACACGGCAAATGCCATTGATAACACAGTCACTCCTGAAGAAAGATAGAAGTTCTGAGACTTGTGAGCGTTTTATACGAGGATTCTTGGCTGCAATCTTCTGTTTATAATAATATCAGTGCTGTATTAAACTGTCCCACTGCTGGGCACGGGTCTCTTCTCAGTGTGAGAAGGGTTAGGCCATAGTCCATTACGCTGGCCTAGTGCGGGTTGGCAGACTTCACATATCTTCGAGAACATTATGGAGAACTCTCAGACATGCAGGTTTCCTCACGATGTTTTCCTTCACCGTTAAAGCAAGCGATAATTAACTATTTAATACGCACATAACTTCGAAAAGTCTTTTCTTTTTCTTTCAGTCTTTGGGTTCGACTCGAGACCTCTGCGTGGCAGTCCAACGGTTACCCATTAAGCTACCGCTGCTGTTCTTTTGATCTTCTGCAATCTTTTTACGGCTATAAGTACCTCCGCGCCGTAAAGACATGATGTAATATTTAAATTAATAAGTACGTATCTTTTTATTAAGTAATGTGTCAATTAAAATATATACGATTGACGGTAAAAGTGTGCCATTTATTAATCCAGTTCTAGTTTATGGCCGTGTTAAATTTCATTAAAGTGCGTTCAACGGTGCGAACGTGATGGAGTCCAATGCCGGATTAGCCATATATCGATTTATAACAAATACCATGGGCCCGCGGATTCGTGGGGTCCCGTACGCGAGCAAACAAAATAAGGAGGGTGGGTGGATGCCAGGGTTGTACAATCCTGGCATTTTTTTATGCATGTGCTAGAACATACACGAATGAAAATTTTCATAGAATTAGAAAAACTTTGTTTTTAGTATTGCCATTTAAAAAAGGCTGCCTGACATGATTTGCTACTGACCGCACGCTGTTTACTAATTATTTATTAATCCGTCGTCAATATTTAAGCTTCCTCATCCTAACTGATGTATGCAAATGTCGGTTTGTTTGTTTGTAACACTTTCACACCTTAATTACCGACCGATCATTATGAAATTTCGCATACACGTTCTCAGGGGTACAGAAAAGGACATAGGGGTTCCTTCTATCCAGGAAAATTATAGTTACTAATGTAACTTATAATTACGCAAGCGAATATCAAGTTTATAATACTAGCGGTCGCCGAGTGCTCGAAATTCGACCAAAGTTTGCCTGTAAGATATTGCTGATATATGTTATTATATACCTATTGATATATGTAACCATAGTTACGCGCTTCGACTGCGTATGTCAAATGCATGGTTATGTACGTGTAGTGATTTTTCATTAATTTAATGTATTTGTAATGCATATTTTATATAAATATTAGGATTCGCCCCTCCTTCTCCATATATACTTTAACTGTGCCAAATTTCATACTCCTCCGTCCGCGCAATTATTTTAAAAAGGGTTACTAAGTTTCTGCTTCACGTATTAATATGTAGATATGTAGGATGTATTTACAGCTGGTGTTTACAGATATGGTTGATTATGTTACGAGATAATTATGCAACGCAGCAACTGCCATAGATCGATAAGCGCTATTATTGTACATAAGGCAGGGTTCATATGAAATATTTGACATGAGCTGTGTCAATCAAATGGTTACAGTAAAGAGATGCTTATCTGTTTATCATAACTGAGATCTGTTGAGACATATGTCATTCACAGGTAAACATGTGTGTTTAGTCATATGTTAATCGAATTAGGTATAATTTATTTAATCCTAAAGCCAATTAATTTAACAGTATCCTTTTTTATCCAAGAGCCATCATATCAGCGCTATATTGTTGTAAGTTACAAACTATATTATTTGCGTTTTGTTGTTACCAATATTTTGTATATTCATCTGATACGAGCCATCCATAGCTCAAAGCAAAAGCCCAAAGCAGCGATAGCTCAGTGAGGACACCAACAGACTGCATTGCAGAGGGTCTCGGGTTCGAACCCACGTCGCGCACCTCTGACTTTCGGAAGTAATATGACTTTTCGAAATTATGTGCGTATTGATTGACAATTATCGCCTGCTCCGTGCCTCGGAGAGCACGTTAAGCCGTCGGTCCCGGCTGCCATGAACATCTATGGTAGTCGTTATTGGGAAGTCAGTGCCCTCTAATATCCTGACACTGGTCAAGCCTTAGGATATCGTTAGCCTTCGGGTTGCGGAGGTCAGGTGGCAGGCGCTCCGTGTAAAAACTGATATCCAGTCGAATCCGGTTAGACTAGAAAGCCGACCCCAAGTGACTTGGGAATAATAAAGGCTAGGGAGAAGAAGACGAGCCATCCATCTAAACCCAATCCATCTAAAAATATAATGGTAATATCAAAAATAATTCTGAATGAGGCGTCTTGTTATAGTTATTTTTAAAGTTTATCGTTATTTTAAAGTCCTTAACTATAAAAATAACTTTAACAAGACACATCTCTTTTCCTGAGACCTTTTTGAAAGCTAAAAATATTAATACTAATTCCTTCAGGCAGAGAAATCTATGTAAAAAATGTACGTTTTCCTTGATTTTTACAACGCAGATGTTGTATGATGTGTGGTTTTGAAACGCGCAACGATGGGGGCTCTTACATCTACCAAGTACCAGACATATTAAAATGTATTAAAAAGCACGTAACGCTTTGGTATTCCCTTTTAATTTCTTTAACTTTCATTGACTATTATTAAATTGAATAAACAACGTTGCAATTTTACACCATTATAATCTTTATGGTAAACACTTTGAGCTTCTTAAAATAATTCTAAGCAGAGTTCCATTTTTATTATTACAATTGAATTTATAATTATGTCGTTGCTAGAGTATACCTGCTATTTACAGAATCCTGACTCATATTATAACTGCGAATTGTGAGTTTGTTTGTTACGCTTTCACGCCTTAACTACTCCACCGATCATCACGAAATTTCACATACACATTGCCAGGGTAATAGAAAAGGACGTAAGGTACCTTTCATCCAGAAAAAAGTACTGTTACGTATCTAACTTAACCTACATTTAGGGGAGTGAAGCCGCGGGAAAACGCTAGTGAATTTATAAAATGTGCGAGCCTGCGCCATTAATTAAAATGAACTCATTACGATCATTACACTTTGTGTAATGGGTAATATCAAATCTGTCATCATTACTAGGTATTGTTTGTACAATTTATAGCTGGAAGCAGAACATGTTATACAGAGGCCGCGCAATGCATATTAGCATGTTCAATTGCAATCTCGGTCCAATGCTAATGTTGGTCCAATGCGTGCATGCATTAAACATTACATGGCGAGCCCCGGGGCCAAATATTGCTGCAGTCAAAACAATACTTTTCTAAACGCGTAAGCTAATAACAGTTCTTTGGTATTGTTTATGTTGTTCTATTATTATTATTATTATTTTTGCCCGCGGCTTCGGTTAGGTTAGATTAGTCTCAGTATTTATTTTGGATGAACGGTGCCCTATATCCCTTTATGTTCCCCCGACTACGTATATGCGAAATTTCATGATAATCAGTCGAGTAATAAAGGTGTGAAAGTGTAACAAACAAACTCACTTTCGCGTTTATATTATTAGTTAAGATAATCACAACATATAATACCAGCCCTGTATTAATATGTTCTACTGCTGGGCTCTGGCTTTTTTCTCAGTATTTCTCACTCGTTTAGGCCATAGTCGACCACTTTGTCCGAGAGCGGGTTGGCAGACTTCACATATCTTCGAGAATATTATGGAGATATTTAGGTTTTCTCACGATTTTCTTTCACCGTTAAAGCGAGCAATAATTAATTATTTAATATACATATAACTTTGAAAAGTCAGAGATGCATGCCTTGGGATCGAACTTGAGACCTCTTCGTGGCAGTCCAACGGTCTCCCACTACGCTATAGCTGCTATAATAAAAAAAAATTACAATTACAAATATAAAAACGAAATATATTCCACTTTGTCAGTTTTTTAGGATTAACGGCAAGTTGAATACTAAAGACATAGATACACACATAGATTGAATGCGGTCGATCTCATATCAAATGTTTTCGAAAACTTCTGGAAGAAAACAGACTGATGTAAAAAAAAACCGCTTATGAAATGGTAGGTAACAGCTAGCCTATATGCTGTAGATGTATAGTTCAATGAATATATGAATAAAATTGATCTCACGGTAGCATTTCTGTGAACAGTTCCCATTCCACATCAGTCCCAAACCGGCCGAGTATTGATATAATAACACCCTTAGAATGCGGACAAGTGATCGCAGTTTGTTATTTGTTAGTATGAGCTCCCACCCTCCCAATATAATCCCTTAGTGGCCACTTACAGGAGGTGATAAGACAGTATATTTGTAACCCATATCGGTCAGTTAGGAACAAATAGTTTATCAATATGTAGGTACAACTCAGAACCGATATGTGACATTATAGCCTGGTATATCTCGTATTTTGTCAGACTGTGTTTGTTACTGAAGTAAATACAATACCGTGTATAATGTTGCATAATTATCGATAGACTAACGGGAATCTGCGCGTGACAGTCTAATTGTACCAAGCCGAACTATTGATGACGAATTCTAATCCTAACTTATATTATAAATGCGAATGTCAGTACGTTTGTTTGTTACGCTTTCACGCCTCAACTACTCAACCGATCATCATGAAATTTTGCATACACGTTGTCAGGGGTACAGAAAAGGACATAGGGTATACCTTTTATTCAGGAAATATATTATTGTTTTGTGTTAGGGATCGGGCACGCCACGTTCGTGGTGGTAAGTCCCGTTTTTGAGGAGAGGCTGGAGAGGCGGCATAGCGCCCTCACTTTCCGTCTGACACAGGTAATGACTGGCCATGGTTGCTTTGGCCAGTTTCTGTGTCGCATAGGCCGGCAGGAAACGCCCGGATGTCATCACTGCAGCGACTGCCGCGATGTTGTTGCGGACACGGCGCTGCACACTTTGGCGGATTGCCCCGCCTGGGCATCGCAGCGCCGTGAGTTGCTCGCGGCAGTCGGATTGGTTGCTCTCTCGCTACCAGCCGTAATTTAGTCTATGATCCGGAGCGAGAGATCGTGGAACGCCGTAGCCTCCTTCAGTGAGGAAGTAATTTCCATCAAGGAGGCGGCGAAGGAGCGAGCGCTCAAACCCTCTCCCCAACGGCAGAACCGGACGCCGGCGGGCGCAAGATGACCTCCAGCCACCCTGAGGTTTGACCTGGGGGTGGTGGGCTGCGTGGGCCTGCTCGCCACCCGATCAGCACCAGGTCCGAGTGGTGGCGTGCGTGTTCTCACGTGCACCTCTGTGTCGTGTCTTTGTCTACCCCGCCAGGGAGCCGTTTCACACGACGGGCCGAAACCACGGCGGGATCGCTATTGCATGTGAAAGCGATTCGCGCGGCGTCGCGCGTATATGGTTATATCGAGGAACACCGTGGTAGGTTTAGTCGGTATTATCAGGGTATCTTTCCCCCGGTGAGCCCGACATAACGTCTTCGTCGCCCCGCGGAGAGGTACGCGTCAAAGGAATCCGACAAATAAAAAAAATGTAGCAATTTATTAACATATTCTAGCAAAGAAAATGCGAAGCCACGGGCAGAACCTAGACGCCTTATAATTATAGATCCTATAGATTTACGCAACATTTCTGTAGAAGCGGTTTCTATGTACGATCACGATACAACTGTATACCAAACTATCACTTAAAGAAAGAATAGACCTAAACTAAGTAAGTTAAATTAAAATACTTTTCGTCCGCTTTATTTTCTTGTATTTCTTAAGTCCGGAAATTGTAAAGTATTTTCTTATCTGAAATCTTGTCATGCCTAAGGATTACTCTATCGCTCTATGGAATAAACGTACTTTTAATATGATTTTTTACATAGTTTATAATATTTCCGGGTACCTACATCACCGCTGCTTTAATATTAACTTGACCTTCAGAATACTAAACTGTGAAAACCGCTTAAAATTCGTTGAGTGGCTTAGCATGATGCCGTAACAAACAGATTGGCAGACCAACATCAATTCTAAAACCATAGGTTTTTGATGAGTTCATGCAAATGGTAGATTCCAATTACCTGCAACACAGATATATCATAATATGAATGCTTATCGATCTATGCATCTAAATATGAAGTCTACCAACTCAGTCTGGCGCAGTGTGGTGCACTTAGACCTTCTCGTAGTGACATGAGGGCCGTGTCCAGCAGTGGGACAGTTTTTCAACATGGCTGATATACCTTATATTAAATTCTTATTGAACTTTTTCTCTTATACAAATAGGTAACTCATCGCAGAACGCAGTGGCCTGTGTTCTGTGAGTTATACCCTTTTAGCGCGCTACACTATAAATAACCGCTACGATTTATATTATAAAATATAAATTAATGAGAATCTTCTTATCCCTTTGAAATAGACCATTCTGATTCTTTACATTTACCCCCAAAATCAACCGTTACTTCGTCCCGTACCTTGGTATTAGTTAAACTCGCATCACAACCACTCATTCTCCAATCTCATACATTCCAACCTTTCTTACACGCACGCACGCATGCACACACACACACACACACTCACACACACACACACACACACACACGCACACGCACACACCCACACACCCACACACACACACACACACACACGCACACACACACACACACACACACACACATACACACACATACAGAGAGAGAGAGAGAGACACACACTCTGGGATACTTAAGTTACTTAAGTTATTTATTTTCCTATTTTTCATCTGGTGACCTGTAATACAGGTTTTCTTAAGCGTACTTTAGGCATTAGTCTCTCACAAGTTAGTTTTCAATGTGCTATTTACACTGTACTTGAGTCTTGAAACTATTGTGAAAAGAGAATAAATGATTTTATTATTATTATTATTAAGTTATGTATGTTTATCCATTGTCTATTGTCTAGTAGCCATAGTACAAGCTCTGCTAAGTTTGGGCTAGATGGTGTTGTGTGTATGTGATAGAATATTATTATTATATTAATGTTATTATAGCGGCAACTTCTGTATTACTTATTTAGTAAATTTAAATAAATCGTACATAGATCACGTATAGTAATTTTTCAATATATAGACTACAAATTATACGGCCACGTAACTGCCTATCCCAGTAATACATTACCCGAATCATACCACAGACGTAATAGCATGTGCTGCACCCATATTCATAGACGAGAGCCTTAAATAACTACAGTTAGGTCTCCTTTCATTTGCGGTCGACGTATTGGCCTATTGGCTCGAATCCCGGGCTCCCTCATTCTCGCTAATGTTCGCTTTGAGGTTTAAACACTATTCATTCAAATAAGCTAGAGTGTCTACATTTATGGTGACTGTGTTTGACCTAATTACTTAAGTATATGTAGGCAGAAGTAGTTGGGTAGCTACGATACAGATTGGATTGCAATTCAAGTTGCTGTGTGCAGGATAGAAGGACGTTAAGTATTTGGGTGAATGCCGAATGTTTAGCTGAATAGGAGTAAAACTGTGTCAGTAATTAGACATAAAAACTGTACTATTTTGTAACGCTTAAAAATCAAATTTCATTTAGAAATTTACGCTGACTTTCATTTGAATATTAACAACAAGAAGACATCTGATTACCCCTACAACACACAACCGGTTTTTCTGTAAATAAATCTCAATAGCAGCCCGGAGTTAGGAAGTTGGCGGTGTTAGACACCCCCATGCCTCTGAAAGCACGTAAAGCCGTCGGTCCTGCGCCTGATCTCTCTCCGGTCGTTTGGGATTACCGTCCCTTCGGATCATGAGAGTTAGGGAACAGAGACTGCACTTGTGTTTGCGCACTCACTTGTGCACTATAATATCTCCTGCGCAGATGGTCTGTCTCTGTTAAGACTGGCCGTCTGGAGGACATTATTATTGGTAGTGAAGATAGTTAGGATGATATTTAAAACCCATCACAGCTTTACGAATATTAAAAGTACGGAGACCAGCACATATACATAAATATATCATATTAAATACAAACTCAGTTTTCATGTGTTATATTAATTTATTGAGGTTTATCTCGTTTTGGAAACCTATCAGAATCCCTGTTTGCGGGCCGATTGAAAACCAAATAAAACCACAAATGGGTTCGTAAAGTAGTTTCAATTTCATCGTATTTTCACGTTAATATATGGCGATACTATAATTTTGTAGCCAATGTAAACGATGTCTTACATTATTAATGTATTTTTTTTTAGAATCATCTTAATTATATGTGGCAACCACAGATTATAAGAGATTTAGATTAGTCTATGCGAGTTCCAAAGTTGAGTGTAGTTTTATATGAGTACGCTTTTTTTAAATAGAGGAGGTTTATATATGCTCCCATTTTTTCGCGGAGCGGATATTTCGGACTCACCCGGGGAAGGATGGAAAGTCCTGGGTCCTACCGACTAAACCTACCACGGGTGAATCGCTGGATCATATGAGTACCCTAAGCTAAGGTCACACATATCGCTACAATGCATAATGTGATTAACATTATGCATTGTAGCGATATGTTTGACCTCAGCATTATCAACCAAGTACTATTCTGGACTGTACGAATAATAATAATAAAGTGAATGTTACAGAATAAGTATTGTAATATTGTATCGTGTACTTATCTACTTAAAGGTAGTTGAAAAAGGCGATTGTAAAAAGAATTTTTTTTGTTTGTGTGGCCTAACGAAATGATTCTAATTTGTATAATACTCACGCTTTCCGAAACAAAATGATGCTTTATTCTTATTTACAGTGAGGAAAGTAACAGCACCTCTGGCATTAATAACAAAAGCTATGGCCGACCGTTAAGGAAATTTCGTTTAGATTATAATCAAATGGCAACGTAAACAAACTTTTCGCGCCACGTGACAAGCATCGGAACTGCTCGGGACGATTCTAATTTCACGGCGTGACGAAGAGGCCTCCTCATTTTCCTGACGGTTGCGGATATTTTCAATTTTCCCGACGGTGGCTCCTTTTTATTAGTTGTTGTTTCGACTGGAATACTAATCGGCGGCGAATTAACATTCTTGTGACATCTCCTTTGCTTGTCCTCGGCGATGTGGCCAACGGCGACGCGACGAGCCGCTTGCGCTAACCTTTCGTACGGCGCAACATTACTGTGCCATTCTTACTTTATTCATCCACTTGTATTGGCTTTGTCTCCTTATCGTTAACTGTATTTTTTGTTAAAATATTTAATTTAGCGATGTAAAGTAAGTTTATTATTTACTTTACTCTTGCTTCCTTATTTTTATGTAGCGCGGCGTCTTGAGAGGTATTGAGTAAAGCCTTTGAACATGATTGTTATACACAAGTAGATGTAATTATAGGTGGATAAAGATTCTAATCACTAACTAAACAATTTACAGCTATGTAAATTATTTAGTCGTAACCGACAATGTTCACAAGCTTCCTTAAGACTTAGTTTGTTAATTGTATATCTTGTAAGCAGTGACACAGGCACAAAACTGATTGTCTTTGTTAATTGCATGTATGTAAAGTACGCGACACAGGGATTTACACAAAATGATGACGATATTTGTAAAAGAAAAGTTTTTATTTGATTCGATTTCAGCATTCTAAAATACCACATTGTAATTGTAATTTGCCGATTAAACTGCCAGAAATTTGAAAGGCACAGGATAGTGACATGTATGTCCTGATCATGACTAAATAATTACTTTTCCACGCACTTCACTGTTTCAAATAATACAATATATTCGCTTTGGAAATAAACCACTTTAATATCTAAACATTTAACATTTAATCGTAGATGTACTTGACTGTAAATATTTGTATTAATAATGCGCTAGTATAAAATAAAATTGTCAAGTGATGGCCTGAAACACAGGTTTATCCTAGTTCAGGCAGGCTTAAACATAACCTTTTGAACTTCATTTATTTTGTATACACTATAACTTAAGAATTAATTTTAATTTAATCTTAAATTATTTAAAGCAGGTATGCTTTAATACTGTTGATGTAATATGTATGATGTAGTGTAAGGATGTATCTTATTTTTTCTGTTAATGAATAAATATTATTATTATTATTATTATTTACAAACAAACAGTGCTGCTCACTTTAACGGCTTCAGAAAATGCCGTGAGTCAATCTGCATGCCAAGGAAAAAGTCCGTGGCCATTAGTGAAGTCATTAGTAAACAAGGTTGTTATTACCTTATTTATATACTATCTATTGAAATTAAACTACTATATACGGATTTACTTTTGAGCAGCGATAGCTCAGTGGGGAGACCAGCAGACTGCAATGCAGAGGGTCTCGGTTTCGAACCCACGTCGCGCACCTCTGACTTTCAGAAGTTATATGACTTTTCGAAATTATGTGCGTATTGATTGACAATTATCGCCTGCTCCGTGCCTCGGAGAGCACGTTAAGCCGTCGGTCCCGGATGCCATGAACGTCTATGGCAGTCGTTATTGGGAGAGTGTCGACACAAAAGATCCCACTGGGTCGAAGTGTCGCCGGTCTGCACTGACTGGCCCCCACATAAGATACATACATATATATACGGATTTTATCGCGTTGTTTATTTGACACTTATAATCGTAAATAGTGTAGTAGAGCCTCGCTGATTTCAGCATGGATGCTCCGGCTCGACTGGGGAAGGACTACCCTCTCACAGAATATCGACGTAAAATAGCAGTATTTCTGCTGTTGTGTTTCGTTCGGTGAGTGAGAGTGCCGGAGGCCCAATCACCCTCACTCCCGCTTCTTCTCCTTCCCCTTCCTTCTTTCTTTCCTAAAGGGTCAGCAACGCGCAGGTGATACCTCTGGTGTTGCAGGCGTCTCTAGGCTACGGTGACCACTTACCATCAGGTGGGCCGTATGCCTATTTGCCATATTAGAGGAAAAAAAAAATTTTACGCTCCTACTACTATTAAACATTACTTATTTTTAAGCTAATTAAATTATTTAAATTATTAAAACTATTTATATTTAAGTTTACATTTTCTTCGTCGTTTCGGTTGCTTTTCAGCAGCCATGGTCACGGTGAGATAGTAATTATTTTATACGATTGCATTCTTTTGCTGGGTATTTATACTCTATTTGGTTAGGTACTTAACTTAACTAAAGGTAAACAATCTTGATGTGACTTTTTACACAAACACATATTAAACAAATAAACTACTGCCTAAACTAACGGTTCAATTGATTTAGTAATCGTTATTGTTGTATTTACATCAATCTTCAGCAGAATTTTATTTTAAAACTGAGTTTTTAGATAGTTAAGTACCTAACCAAATGGAGTATAGATACTTGTTATATTACATAGCTTTCGATTATGTATCTGCGATGTCTACGGAAAAGATATCACATAGATGTATGTATATTTTAGCAATGTTGACTTTATGGATGGCGTAGAAGTTTAAGTGGTCGCATCGCCACTGCTGCCAAGTGTTGTGGGTTCGATTCCCACATAGGACAAAAAATTGTGCGATCCACAAATAGTTGTTCCGAGTCTGGGTGTTCTTTGTGTCCGATGTTTGAATAATAATAATAATAATAATAATATTCTACCACATACACACAACACCATCTAGCCCAAACTAAGCAGAGCTTGTACTATGGGTACTAGACAATGGATAAACATACATATATCCTTTTTTTTTTTTGTAAATACATACATATTATACATAGAAACACCCAGACCAAGACAAACATCCATGTTCGCGCACACAAATGTTTGACTTGTGCGGGAATCGAACCCGCGACCTTAGGCGTGGCAGTCGGTTACACTAACCACTACGCCATCGAGTCGTCATGTTGTTGAATGTTTGTAAAGTTCCGCGATACAAAAATTATTTATAGTGCGGGAGTAGTAATTTTAAAAAAGAAAACGAAAACAATATGTTCAGGTCACACGTAAAAATGATGAGAATATTACTAACTATCTACTACATTTTCTTGACCGAAATAACAATAATACATTCCTCCTCATTTAGTAATGGAATTCGGGGTCTCACAGTTGACATTTATGCCACTAAACCAACTTCATTAGATGCAGTTATACAAAACAAGTATTCAATAAATCGATAATATAGCTCGCTATCATCAACTATATAGCTTCATGAGAGATAATAATTATTAAATGACGTGCGGGATCGATATAATCGAATATCCATAGACAAGCGTTTTAATAAAGCTAGAGGTTATTACGTCGATGTCACTTGCCTTCAAACTTAATACGTATATTCCTACGTTGCATCCAGTTATTAGCTTCCCACCAAGTTATTATATTCAGTTTGCTTGCGTTAACTTCAACGGAGCGTATAAAGCAAGTGCTTAATTGCTATGTACCTATCTATAGTGACTCGACTAGACTTGCTAACTTGTACATGTCTTCTATAAATTTGTAGCTAGAAGTTTATTTTAATCATTTTCTTCGGATCGAATTTATTTTAGCGTTCAAGCATTCTGGCTCAAGAAATCTTATTTACTACACAACTTTAGGATCAGTAAATGTTCTTTAATTTACTTTAAAAAGAACCAGATAACAGCGATACCATGGTGGGAGACCGTTAAACTGCCACTGGTCTCGAGTTCGACCTCAGAGCGCGCATCTCTGACTTTTCGAAGTAATATTTAATAGTTAATTATCGCTCGCTTTAACGGCGAAGGAAAATATCGTGAGGAAACCTACACGTCGAGAGTTCTACATAATGTTCTTGATGATATGTGAAGTCTGTCAACCCGCACTGGGCCATCGTGCAACCTAAGCTTTCTTACATTACGATGAGGCCCGTGCCTAGCAGTAGGACAGATTAATACAGGGCAGATATTATTATTATATTGAAAAGAATCCTCTGTAATTCGTGACATAGATACATAGACTTAGAATATATAAGTTTAGAGTCTACGAATAGATATCAATAGTACGATCCCATTATTCTTAAAGACTTCCTTTAACGTAGGAAACAGAAGTGATCTATTATTAATTGAAACGGCACGACTAGAATCAAACCATGCTTTGCATATTTTCGACTCGGATAATGCATTCAGCCGCTATAAATTCAGTCTAAGTGCGGAAATGAGGTGACAGAGCCTTCGTGCGGGGTGTGGCAGACACTGTACTTAACCGCAAGGTAGTCGTGTAAAGGTACCACAACACTATCCACTTCTAACAATTAAATTTTCGATCTTAAGATTGTATCGAAATAGAGATTTCAATTACTGTTGTCTGTATCGATTACAAAAAGGCGTTTTTGGTATTTAGTAAATAAAGACAGGTCTTTTAACCTGTCAAGTGTCGGTAATCCAGACATGATTACAAATCTATTGTGTCTGGCCGCCTGTGTGCCGCTGCGGCTCAATATGTTAATGATGATTTAAAGCACATGGTTATACCCTTGGGTAGATTGTCGTACTGTTAAATATTTACACGACGCACCAATATAATCTAATAATATAATTCTTTAGATATATTGGTATGTCGTTGTTTATTAGTAACCATTAAAAAGTAGGCAGTAGTATGACAGATAAAATTATGTAGTCTGCTGCGTAATTATAATAGAAAACCGAAAAGAAGCCGTTGCAATTTTCTTATAATCGAGTAAATATGGTATCACCCTTTTAACGGTAAGTGTACTGTAATAGTGTCGGGCGCGTAATTAAAGTTGAAGTTAATCTCCTGTCACCGTTTTACCGGCTGAGGCCAACAACAAACTTAATTAGATTTTTGATGAATTGTTCCTCTAATAATGCTGACACGCGCCTGTTTCAACATGCTTCCTTGGCACTATGCTACTACGTTGTAATAAACGATATCGAGCTACAAGACACTAGGTAATATAAGTTGTATCATGAAACTGAAATAGAAATAGACGTACAGAAATAAAAAGGAAAATAAGCGTTTAAATTGATCCGATATAAACAAGCATTCAACATCTGGATCCTTGTTCAACGTTCAATCGACCGTGACTCCAATGGTATTCGAACCGACGGATAAGTGGTTCGAGTACTTTTGACGTCGGCAAGTAGGAGTCTATCACAATGGCTCAGTGATCTCCAGCGGCTGGGGAGCTTCGCAGATAACCTTTGGCCCAATATTTTGATTGAGTCGATGTAATATAGCAAGGTCGACGTCATTGTGTACCCATTGTGAACGAAGCCTCACTCGACGATCCTATTCAGAACAACCAATTATATAGACCGAACCATTTTGAAATCAATCCATCATTCCAATATAATAAATAGTAATAAACAAAGGGTCTTACAAAATCAATTTTGGTTCGACGTATTGCGATAGATTTTGTGTGGGTGGAAGGAGAACGAAATAATATTGTTCAATTTTATATAACGTAGCGCATTTCTATGTAGACTGCGCGAAAAGTCGACGATGCCCTTTATTTTAATATTATTCAACTCGCCAAATTCTGATAGGGAATGTTTCTTACAGCGAATTGAATACAACGAGCTCCCCGAGACTAAAAACGGAATACTTATCGGTGTCTAGAATTACAATGCCGCCGAAGAAACAAAATAAATTATTTCTGTTTAAATGATCGTTGGACTGTATTTGTTAGCGTATATTTTCGCTACTTCGCTTGTATATTTGTCTCCACAGGTGGTTAAATAATGTCTTTTAACCTTTATTGATTCATCGTGTGGGGCATTCTTTAAAGTGAATAAAACAAATTTATTATTGATAGGTATTGCATAAAAACTGACGACATTGATTTATGTCAGTATTTGACCTATGCTACCACTAACTATGGATTGATAACGATTGATTACCAAACGAATGTCATGTTCTTATAAAACTAATGGTGGTAGAAATTAACTCATGTTGTGTGGTTAATTGACATCTATGATAAACATTCTTCTGGCAAAGGTAATTTATTCTGCCTCTTGCCAGTGTTTAATTAGCAATCTGTTTAAAATGTTACAGACGTTTCATGTCAGTTTGATATCGTGTGCATCAGTTAACGCCTCAGATGACCTTGTGTTTCAAATTTCATGCCTAACGAAAGAAGGACATATGTAAAAGTATTTTAATTTTAAATGAATGATGCTAATTGATGAATGACTAAATGGCATTCTATTATGATGCACGTCATTCAAAAGTATGTGTGGGTTGTATTGTATAGACTGACGAGCTCCACTGTCATAATATAATTATTTTGAATGAAGATCCATCTCGAATTTAATAACATTCGTAACCTTTTTATTGTTTTGTTTATTTACATTTCCTTCAAAAAGATTCCTTTTATATGATTGTGCAAAATAAAGCAAAAAATGTCGACATTGATTTCATTTTATATTAAATTTATAGTAAAGACCTTAGTAAGTAATATACGAGCTAGCTGTCTTACAATGAAGCAAGGAAGGGACCTTCACCGAATTTCTTTTAAATTGCTTCTTAGATAAACTTACAAGAGTATATCAATAAAATTCGCATTATGGATACTAATCTTTTCCTTCTGCCTTAAAATATTGAATAATACTTAAAGTAATTACCATTTAACCTTGGCTTTAGAACTGAAAAGTCAAGGGCTCTCTATTGTTTACCTGGAATTGTTTGCTCAGCTTAGAATAATATTTTATGTAGCAAATTACTGTGCAATCAATCGTGAAGGTACATTTATTGACTTTATTATGTGTCATAGTATTTATTAGTCATTAGGTTTGTTATTATACAATAAGGCTCTTGAAATTTTTTGTTAAATAATAAATGGATGATTAGTAATGAACGCTTGCCGACAAATGGTATATTGGATGTATTCGGTTTGCGACGATCGTGTGATTCAGTCTAACTCTTTGTCTAAAACCTAGAAAGGTTTGACCGCCGGGAAAGTGTTATTAAATGTAATTGTTAGTACATTTTTAAGCTGGAAATGCGTTCGGCTGCACTGAATAGCATGACGTGCAAAATGACGGCGTAATACAGAAGTGAGTTCATGTATCTATATATAACTTTATGTCCTCATCAGATATCAAGTTTGCGTCCAAGCCACTAGTAATGCTGAAGCTCCATCTCCAGTCACAGAAGACACTCTTAACCAACTGTCTCGTTTAACTTGAACTGTAATTTGGTTCAATTATAAACACGAAATTTAAATTAATAAATCCATGCCCAGCTCTTCAGATATAAGACTATTAATGTATCAATCAATTAACCAATCAACCTATCGCAATTCACTGCTAGACGAAACCCTCTCCTTTTTTACGTCAGGACGTCCGGTCTTCCACATTCCGCGTCCATTTCAACCCAGCCAGTTATTCAGGTTATCATGCCACGGCGTCCTGCCGCGCTTTTATATGAACGTATGCAATTAATTATCATATGTCTTAATTTAAGATTTTATCAAAGGTCTTAGAAAAGATAACATATTTTATTGCTCTTATAGGAATTAAGTACAAATATACATACATTATAAATATATAACAATAACCTGCTATTACGTTGTCGAGGTTAGAAACTATTAGAAATTCGTGACTAACACATATGCACATATATATGTTATAGGGCTACGATTACGAACGACGGAACTTATCCGTCGTTCGTAATTGTGCTTAACCTCGTAAGAGATATGACACGTAATTCCATTCACGACTCTCGGCAATCAAATATTATTATTGATGTGAAACGATTATTTGAATGCTTAATGCAATTATGTGTAGTAAAATCCATTTGTTGAGGACAACGCCTTGCTATTATCTTTATGGAGATATCGTCATTACTGCCAATCTCTTTAATAGCGCCAGCCGATGGAATACCGTTTCCTTGATATTGGAATCAAAACACGGCAGTCTACCGTTTACATTGATTGGCCAATTTGACACGAAGGATTTGTCTGTTTTGTAGGATTTAGTATGTCATCATCCATAAATAAAATATTACGAAATAATTCACTTGTACCCTGATAAACATATACTTGATTTATAATAAAAAGGCGAGTAACAAAATAACATTATCTCCCTTTGTAAATTTTAAACTCAAAAATAGGCTCTAGGAGCCACAGTATAAGGGTACAAGAAACTCCAACTCTACAAATTTGTAGATACAAGTAGCTAACACTCAACAAGGAAGATAGCCTCATATAGTACCTAGCAATATCAGAAAGTAAATTAAAGGTTTTGAAAATTGTCTTTTGTCTTTCCCTTCCCGAAGACCGTGGCTTGAATTATAAATACACAAAGAAACTATTATTAGAGTTTTTAATTGCTCAATTCAGAACGGCGATAAAAGGGTCACTTTAGTCCTGCTTTGCATACTTTGTGAAATAAGCACAGAAGGGAAAAGCTGCACAGTATTTTAATCTTTCTTGGCTAATAGATTTTTTCATTCAACTTACGGTACTGAGAATTTTTGAATTAAAATTTACATAAAGAAATTTCTATTAAGATGAGGGTTCAACTTG
Organism: Catocala fraxini; assembly: GCA_930367265.1. Taxonomy (NCBI): domain Eukaryota; kingdom Metazoa; phylum Arthropoda; class Insecta; order Lepidoptera; family Erebidae; genus Catocala; species Catocala fraxini. The sequence goes on from OV884027.1 coordinate 1,921,813, forward strand.
GCTCGGGGGCATTAGTATTTAGCTGAACTGCATTTATGTGCAACTGTGCGATGTTAAGCGCTGCGAGTTAATTAATTTTATATAGAGTCGTTAACAGCATGTGTTGGGTATTATTTTGTGCGTTCCAGACCTTTAAACATTTTTTAATAAGCTATTGTAGCAAAAAGTTGCTTTCAGAAAATAAATGCGTGATAAACAAAATTAATAACTTCATTTTACCGAGTAACTCTAAATTTTCTTTAGTAATGTTGGCGCGCAATAGCTCTGATATCTTTATGAATATAAAATTCGTAATTTAAACTTGTAATTTTTCACGCTTATCTCTTAATTCAAAGAAAAATATGAACTGTTTGCCGTCCATTTAAATGCTCAAGTTGCAAGTAAACAAAATTTAACGTGGGTGATACAGAATAATGTATGGATGTATTATTTTCTTCTATTATCGTTTCTTTCTATTAGTAGCAATTAATCTAGGCCATTATAGCAACTAAGTTGCGCAACCAGTTGTGAATGAAGATATTTTATTCTTTCTTCAAAGCTAGATACTAGAATCAGTTGCCATCGATAAATTGTTCAAAAAGTGTAATGGAAAAGCAAGGAGTATCCTGTCTGAGCATTGTATACCTTAAATATAGCTACAAAATGTATGTATTTACATTCCTGTCTAAAAGACAAAGGTTCGAAAGTCTAATAATGCAGTATAAGGTATTAAAAACGATTTTAGACGCAAAATGAAAAGGTACGCTGATATTTTTTCGATACATAATGCTAGAAGCCGCTTACGCTCGGTGTATTATTCTAAAAGTGATGTGCGCGCCAAGTTTTTATTTTTCTATGTATACTCTAATACCAATAATTACAAATGTATTTTTTTTACCCATGTACTAACTAACCTACTTCTCAATTGCAACTCATTGCGAACATTGTTTGCGATGGCGGCAAAAGTATTCTTCAATGGCTGTGGGTGTGTGGTTATATATTGAGGCAAAACATTTTTCCTTTGCAACCAGTTGCCAAGAAAGAACAATAAATTCTTCGCTCGTACTTGGTTGTAACTCAGTTGCTATACTTAGATCCTGAAAGCATTTAATTTCACTTAAAAAAATAAAAATCATTTACCGTATCTAAACAGACTATACATACATACATATATAGATTCACGCCTGTTTCCCAGAGGGGTAGGCAGATATTACGGATTTCCATTTGCTACGATCCTGACACATTTCTCTGGCTTCATTCACTTTCATCACATTCCTCATACACGCCCGTCGGTTCAAGGTGCTCTTAACCTGCCCTTTGTCCAGACATAAACAGACTAATATGTTTTAAAATCGTAAAATGGTTTTTCGTAGACATGTGTGCTTATAACGCTCGTTTTAATAACGTAGCATATCATTATGAAGAATTTAAAAATTAAGCGTTCATTAAACAAACATTTAAGAGCGAATAATTTAATAATGAAGTGTTGAATGACCAATTCTTTAACCTGAAAATTCTCGGAATATCAGACCTATTGTAATTAGCCGCTGGTGTGCCGCTGACTTAATAGGTAAATGACAGTGAGTTTATGCAGCAACATACAGCAACTCGCGAGTTCGTGGACGTTTTGTTTATTTGCATCTCGTCCTATTTTAGCACTGAAACCAGCGGCCAGCATCATGGTTACTGGTAATCGACGCCTAAAGGATTCCAGTATCGGAGATAATGCCATGAACTGCTATTTTCCAGGGCGTAATGGCTGCTGTATAAACCGTAACCCGAATATTGCGATAAAAAAAACGATAAGAGCAATTTAAAAGCATTGGACCAATGATACCAAGTTAATACCATTGCATGAACATGTTTGTCGGGCCGATATAGTATTCCGATGTACATAGATGCCTTTGAGAGTGCACTAACGAGGCGGTCGGCTATCGACCACCTAGTTTTTACATATGGAGTCACAAGAAGCGACTCATATAGCTTCTGCGGGTATTCAATAACATCGCACACTAAAGAAAAATGGTATAGACTTCATCATATGTATTAATTTTAATTTGCGTTTTTAATTTGTGGCGGTTTTCTAATACTTTTGGTGTCGGACATTTAAACGTAGTTTTAAAGCCTATTTATTGCACTTTTAACGTGAATCTACTTCTAATAATACTTGGTTTTTGTAACTGAAACTAATCTGTAGCTTCTAGTAGTCCTCCTACCCTAGTGAGACAATATGGCTATGATACTCGGGTTAGAAAAATATACCTATTCAATGTGCAAGTGTGAGTGTATGTGTATACAGTCAGCGAAATGAGCAGACAACACTTGCAAAATTTTGAATTATTCTTTTATACATTACTAGTAGTTTTCCCGTGGTTTCACCCGCGTAAGTCCCGTTCCCGTGCGAATATCGGGTTTCACCCCTTTCACCCCTTAAGGATGGAATTTCCAAAAGTCCTCTCTTAGTGCTCCCCTACACTCTCCAAGGAACATACATGCCAAATTTGAGCTTCTTGCGTTCAGTAGTTTCGGCTGTGCGTTGTCTGTCAGTCACTCAGTAACGGAAGAGTTTTATATATATAGATATTGCACGTTATTATTTACATTAGTTCTAGTTAAAGAACAGTTAATTTAATAACAATTTATAACAAAGTTGCTACACAGAAAATTTTAATACACGAGATTGATTTAATATAATGTTGCACATACGTTACTGGCTGTACCAACGTGATTAAATATATAATACACCATATACATATACATAGACTGGTTAGGGCTTGGAAGCATTTTCTACCTTTTTTATGCCGCTAGAACGATAAACTTGCATACGGCTGCCACTTGATAAGCGGTTACTCTAAGTTCACTTGACACATGCAATACTAGGGGATTAACCGTGCCATGCCGACTCTGCAAAAAAAGAATCCCTGCACACCCGGCGCAAGGGAGAAAGACTAATGCACAATGCTACCAACAGTAAAACTATTATTTTAGGAGTTGTAGAAATCCTACTGACACCGTTAGATCATCATACAACGTTACTTCGCTATGACCTTCTAAAGACCCAAGTAATGCAATACGTACGTAATTTTTGGCGACCTCGATGGCGTCCTGGTTAGTGTAACTGACTGCCACGCCTGAGGTTGCGGGTTCGATTCCCGCACAAGTCAAACATTTTTGTGCATGGACATGGATGTTTGTCTTGGTCTGTTTGTTTCTATGTATAAGTAGGTATTTACAAAAAAGAAGTACATATATATGTATGTTTATCCATTGTTTAGTACCCATAGTACAATCTGCGCTTAGTTTGGGCTAGATGGTGTTGTGTGTATGTAGTCTATACTAATATTATAAAGCTGAAGAGTTAGTTCGTTTGTTTGAACGCGCTAATCTCAGAAACTACTGGTCCGAATTGAAAAATTATTTTAGTGTTGGATAGCTCATTTATCATATGTATATCATATCATACTTACGAGAAAATATATTGCCTATGATTCCTCGAAGGGTTAAGAAAGAGTAACATCCTTGCCTATCAGACTCTTTTCTAAAGACTTTGTCATTACGGAGTGGTAACACTTTTCAAAATAACAGTTGGCTTGATTTGCAAATCTGCCACGTAATCTAACGCCTAAAGGCCAAGGACGCTTCCAATATACAAGATGTGGCGTAAATAATGGATAACCCTGAAACTGCCGAATGGCCAGATTATCATCTAGCATTTACCCACTTATATCACCATATGCCCATGGACATTTTCTTTTCGATACAGGTCCCTAAAAATGCAAAATTCCTTAGAAAACATGTTAAAATTTGAGAATAAGTAATTTTTGCGAAGTTGTCTTATATATATATATACTGGTCTGATGACACAAGTATTCAGGAGTGACATAAAAAAAACAGAACGAGAAAATGTCGCCAATTGTAGAAATGGCAGTTGTTTTTGTATGAGTACGTACGATTTTATTTAAAATATCAAAAAGATCAATAATTTGATCATCCATGGGCATATGGTGATATAAGTGGGGTAAATGATAGATGATAATCTGGTCAGTCGACAGTTTCAGGGTTGTCCATTATTTACGCCACATTCTGTATATGCCAAATTATTTGTACCTATATTATGTAGTAGAGCACCTACAATTTCTACGTTCCTACGCGGTTTAATGTCTGTGCAGTCCGTGTAAAGAACGTGTCTATTTTCGGGTTCGACGAAGCAATTATGGCCGGTAGTTAGATGAGCTCGAAAGTAAAACAGTATTAGGTTGGCCCACATAACACAGCTCATCACTACACGAACGAGTGGGTGTTACATGAGCACTAGGAAGAATTATCGCACTGCGCGTTTTATTACCCGACAACCTCTGGACACGGATGTTTCCGTACAACAAATAACCGCAACTTTTCCACCTCTCTGTGTTTTTTAATTTGAACGTTAGCAAAACTCATTACAATATACAGTAAGGGTTTAAATATAAAGCAATGTATATCTAAATTTAGAATTATGATACAACAGACGAGATATAATAAAGTAATTTGCAGATTTGTAATTAAATGACTGCGATACAAGACAAGTAAGACGCCGTCGAAGTCGATATTTGATATTGTTCAAGGAAAACATGCAAATGAAAGGATACGAGGGTTTACTGCGCTCACCCCCGAGGCAATGCAGGCTACACGCTTATAGCCCGGTATAAATCATTATTTTAAGCTCTCTCCATTCATGCATGAATATGAATATACGTTAGGTAATAGAATGCCTCAATGCACAGCCGCTTAAACACCGCTGAGTGCATGCGTCTGATACTTGAGAATTATGAAATTCGATATTTCAAATTGCATTAAGTACTATGTGCTTCTCGTTAGGAATAATATGCGTGGAATTATGAATCCATTATGGCTCAATTTGAAGAGTAAATATTTGTTAGTGTGACAGGATCATAAAGTGTTTGAGGATAAAACTAGGTTATAGGTCCGGGCGGTAATCTAGGCGTTTATTCATCGTCACGCGTGTGTCAGCGCGGTCGCATCATTATTCGTAGACATGCATGTTTCAAGAGAGCATGCTTTACAACATGCGCTTCAATAGCGGCACAGTTGTTGACAACTACACTGAGGACTCTTATATCTTTGCAATTTACGTTCGCGAGGCGCATATGCAACATTTGTGATGCTTTTATTAAGTACGTCTGTTCTACATATGTATCTATAATTATTTTCAAACTGGCGTTTCTACATTTAAATGTAACTACAGGTTTTAGGGTTACACAATATTTTCTTTTTTGACAACAATCCTTGGGATATGATTGTGCACGAATAAATCTAGCATAGGGCTACTTTACCGATTAATAGTATGTATGTCTTACGATTCACGTGCATGTTTGGCAAAATAGCAACAAGAGACATTGATTTGTCGAAAACATAGATATATATATAATAGTAATAAATCGTAACATTATTTGACGGCAGTTTAATCGTAACTATATTTGTCGACATTAGCTGGCGGCAGCTGGCAGAATAATTCAGAGTCGAGACAATAACGCGGGCTGGCTGTCGCTCATTCTTGATCCGTATCGATTAGTCATGTTCAATAGAGCTGAGGTATGCCCGCTCGACTGCTCATTGTTGCATTTCATTGTGACTCTGTACTGCGTCTCCTCTGTGTAGCCATAGGATTGTTAGATACTCCCAACTTAAAGCCCTGATACCAATATGAATTGAACTGGTATGCTTTGAATGTGTTTGCATTGGTTAGAAATCAAAAGGCTATAGTACGCGGTCTATCTTTGCTATATCAAAGTAACGTATATAAGCAAGCTGGGATGGATAATATTGCAATGCATTTGCTTTAACTACATAATTATATTTGTGTGAGAGTAGATTGAAAAATAGAATATCGCTAATTAGATTGGTTATCAAAAGTCTTTTTATAAAATGAACTGGCATAATTATTAATATCGATATTAATAAATTAGTACCTACTCTTTTGCTCTGTATAAATATTGTATTGATCTGTGTTTTATTGTAGACTAGCCGAATCGCTGGCATTAATTTACCATAATATGAAAAATACATTTTACTATAACATTAGCCTTCGTTTTGTTAAAGTCATAATCATCATCATAAGGCTATAATAGTTCACTGCTGGACATAGCCTTCCCCTAATAAGCGCCATAGTGCCCTGTCTTCAGCTTGCCACATCCAGCCTCTACCTGCAGTCTTTCGCAGATCGTCATCCCACCTGGTCGGAGGGCGTTCTACACTACGTTTACCGAGTCGCGGTTTCCACTCAAGAACACGTTTACCCCAGCGGTTGTCGGTTCTTCGCGCGATATGGCCAGCCCACTGCCACTTCAGCTTGCTAATTCTCTGAGCTATGTCTATGACTTTGGTTCTCTGTGGGATGTATTCGTTACGAATCCTATCTTTCAGTGAAACTCCGAGCATAGCTCTCTCCATAGCTCGCTGAGCGACTTTGAACTGGTGGACCAACCCTACGGTGAGTGTCCATGTCTCGGCTCCGTAGGTCATGACCTTGTTCAAGTACTGAGTATCTATTTATTGCTTCAAAACGTATAAATTCGGATTCGTATAAAGGTTACATGAAACATGATACAGATATTTTTGTACCGGATAATATTAAGTGGAATGCCGGTAATGCAGCGATATGCAGATAAAACAAGACGGCGCAATCAGTCGATAATTCACAGCGGGGTTGCGCGTCGCAATTGCATCATGGTGCTGGGATTCGCATGAGTCCCCGATTCATTTGTCGGTCATTATTCGGTGGCACGTCTCGTCGCAGAGCACGTCCGTCGACATGTCACTCATTGCTCAGTTGGTCGGTACTGACTACTGTTACTCCATCGACACCGCCATTTGTAAAGCAGAGGCATTAATTACGAGCGCACATCGCGGAATCATTACAATTTCATTCAGGACAACTTCAATGCGGATTTAAAGTTGCAAATCTTGTATTAAGTCGAGCCGTACACTGTTTGATTTAATATTGCTGTTCTCATAATTTTATTTAGTCAGAGAGGGTGTGCTCTTTACTGAATTAGCTCGCTGTAAAACCTCGTAATAATAATAACAATAAATTTATTTGCATAAAACATGGTATTTGGTGGTGTTACAATATTATATATAGTACAAACATGTTTTGCTAGAATATAGCATACAAGATTTTAATTATGGGTACAAAACCATTACATTTTTTATCCAAAAATTCATTTACGTTGTAAAAGTTGGATAAACCTAGACAAGTATACAACCTTTTCTTAAAAAATCCGAAGTCTAGCTGCTTAAAGTGATTCGGTAGTTTATTATAGATACGCACACACGTAGCAAGGCAGCTTTTGTTGTACTTGGTTAGTCTCGGTATGTCACTTAATGCCAATTTAAAAGGTTCTCGTCTATTTCTAGGTACAAGATAAACAATATATTTTGTATATGCAGTTGTATACACTGTTGTACAGCATTTTTGACTACTTTTAGCTCTGTAGACGGTTCAATATTATGTTATTTAGTTATATAGATAATATGAGAACTCAATCTCCAAATTAATTATCGCTATAATTGGCCTAAACGTGAAGTCCTTGTCAATATTCATTAAAATGAACAAATTAATTGAGACGAAAATAATATTTCAATGATTAAATCAAATTACCATTCACAGTACGAGGCTTAATGGAAAATCTATTGTATGTAACCTCTTTGCTGTGAAGTATAATGATGAAACTTTGACATATCACGTAGATAGACAGTAATTAATCAGTAGTCGGTTCACGAACGACTCTGTATGTGAATTGTGAGTAACCAATCCAATTTTGAATTAAGGACGTATGGGGACACATTATATAATATTTTAAAACTTTTGTGTAATATTAAACTAACAGTTAAGTAAAGATATAGAGAAGGAAGATTTTAAAAGAAAACATAACTACTTTAATTTATAACATATATCAGAACTAATAATATGGGCTCTATGTTACTGAATACATTTTACAGAAAGCTTAAATTACATAACCCAGTTTTCCTTTGGTTTCCTCACAAGCAAGGCTGTATTGAGGAAGCCTTGATATAATATATTCATTGATATAAATGTTACTACAGCTAATATTTGTAGATATTGCATATGTACCATAATTATGTAAAAAATTACAATCAGTTTATACAGGTTGATTGTAAATAAGTAAGTTTATGTTTATTGCTACTGGATTCAATAAATAAGAAGTTCTACACACTATAAATATATTTTCAAGTTTATCGTATAACTATCAAAATCTGTCGATATCTCTCAGTATGTGTATGAACATGACGTAAAAATTTTGTAATGCGAGCAACTTGCATCCATTGATACTTCACGTGTTTTACAATATAGTTTATAATTATTTTAATCGAAACTATCTACGCCTACGCCTGTATTTTTACTCGCATAAAATATAAATTGTAATCTTAATTGAAACAAATAAATTTACTCCATAATGCGTTTGTATAAATAAGTTAAACAATTAAATTAATAATATAAATTAAGTAATTGTGGTAAATGTAGTCTTTAAAAACCTTTCTTGCATTGTAAACAGAAGTCAATTACCACTTTAACACTTAAACAATTACTGCAGCTATGGATCAATTAAAAAATGATGACGTAATAAGTTAGTGTATATATATATGTTAGTATTGCGTTTACGATGATCAATTGGGAGTGTGAGCGAATCGAGTTTTGATTGCGTTTCCGCAGCCGTATCGAAATGTAAGCCGTAGTTATACATTCGTTACACGTCACAACGACTCTTTACACTCCGCGAACCATTATAACGAGAGCTGGACAGTATACTGCATGTAACAAAAGATGTGGACATATTTAAAGCTCGAAGAACAGTACGAAGATTAAACATATTATTAGTGTTTCTTTTTGTTTATTTATTATCCAGTCGGGCAACATTTATTTGAGGATATTTCGATTTGTTTCCCGCACTGGAATCAAATTTGTATCTCTTGACGGGCCATAGTGGTGCAGTGGCTTCCTAAACCATTACACCATTAACGAAGTTGAATGTCAAATCAATATGAAGATAAGAAACCGTAATGTAGTGCAGTTTCAATCGTAAATTAGTTTGTACACTTTTATATTAGTTAAAGACTTTATTTTTCACGCACATCAAAATCCTTGATATCTTTATACTATATCAGTTATTCTTTCTGAAAATATATCAAATTGTTTGCAGTTTCAATCGTAAATTAGTTTGTACACTTTTGTATTAGTTAAAGACTTTATTTTTCACGCACATCAAAATCCTTGATATCTTTATACTATATCAGTTATTCTTTCTGAAAATATGTCAAATTGTTTTCAGATCGGTTAAGTAGTTCAAGACAATTTAAATAAACATTAGTCAGATATTTAACTGTATTAAATATATTTAAATGAATTAGATAGAATACATTATTAGACATAATATAATTCAAATAAGGCAAGAAAAAGATTTCGTATTATATGTAATTTTATGATTTCTCTCAAATAATCCCTTCATCTCATACTTTCTCAAGGTAGATGAATGAGTCGCATTTCTTTGCCTATTGATTTCGATACTAAAGATTTACTTATTGCTCGACTTTATGTGAGAAGATTATTTAAAGATACCAGTAGTGTATTAATGATAGCGTCCTAAACGTAATGTTTAATATATATTTTTTAAATGACAACTCCCGCACAACGAATAGTTCCTGTGTCGCGGGGAACTTTACAAATATTCATCACACATCCGTGCAGGATATGTGATCACCGTGAGTATGCACAATACTGTATGGTGATAATATTAAGTCCTGCCGCTTGTTACGTACACTTCTTTCTCTCCCTAGCCTTTATTATTCCTAAGTCACTTGGGCTCGGCTTTTCTGGTTTAACCGGCTTTGACTGGATATCAGTTTTTACACGGAGCGGCTGCCACCTGACCTCCACAACTCGAAAGCTAACAATACCCTAAGGCTAGACCAGTGTCAGGATATAAGAGGGTACTGACTTTCCCAATGACGACTGCATAGATGTTCATGGCAGCCGGGACCGACAGCTTAACGTGCTCTCCGAGGCAAGGAGCAGGCCATAATTGTCAATCAATACGTACATAATTTCGAAAAGTCATGTAACTTCCGAAAGTCATAGGTGCGCGACGTGGTTTCGAATACGAGACCCTCTGCATTGCAGTCTGGTGGTTTCCCCACTGAGCTATCGCTGCTGACGTACACTTATGATAATGAATTTATAATCTAAACGCGAACACGTTTTGATTTGCTTTCAATTTCGTATGTAGGTCATGATGATTACGTCGAGCTCCCTCTGTCATCCCACATACACGCGGGTAGCTGCTATGAGTATTGGATGTGGCCACTTGATCCCCCATGTAATTCGTTAGTCATTGAAATAAATTGCAAACTCTATTTTCATGTTTTAATAGATTTTGCTCACGGCTCAGCTCACGTAAATGTAGACTAGGCTAGGTTAGTAAGAGTACTTTTATCTGCATGAAAGGTATTCTATATCCTTTTCTGTTCTCCTGAAAGAGTGTATGCGAATTTTCATGATGATCGGTCGAGTAGTTAAGGCGCGAAAGCGTAATAAACAATCTCACATTCGTATTTATAATATTAATTAGCATTCGTTTTTTATTTTGTTTCTAACTAGCAAAGTGGAGAGATCGTAAAGTTTATTTCAATAAAAATGCAACTATTATGTTTTCTGGTTCGAAATCCTGAAAATATTTCATAAGGCTGAGAGAAAAATTATAGTAGTTTATAAGTTTTGTTTAATTGAATAGTAATATTAGATGTTTATAAAATTCCGATTGCTTCTTTTATAGTGTTACTGGCGACCCACCTCGGCTTCACACTGGTAGTACAAAAACGTAACAAATTATACTCAATAACCTTCTTCACGAATCACTCTGTCTATTGGTGAAAACCGCATGAAAATCCGTTCAGTAGTTTTACGTTTATCGCGACAGACAGACGGGCAGACAGACAGGCGTGGCTGGCAACTTTGTTTTATAATATGTAGTGATTTTCATTCAGATTAAAGTACCATGACTCGGTAAATCTCACAATGGATCATACAATATTTCATCCGGTAGCGTTAACTAACCTGTAATCTCTCTGACGCTCTGACTAGTGAAGTGACCACATAATCCACAGCACATCACACAGTCAAATGTAAATTATTTGAACGAAGCATAATATACTGAATTATTGTTTAATTTCTAGGAACTTTGCTATTGCATACATACTACATACATAGATTCACGCCTGTTTCCCAGTGGGGTAGGCAGAGACTACGGATTTCCATTTGCTACGATCCTGACACACTTCTCTGACTTCATTCACTTTCATAACATTCCTCATATACGCTCGCCGGTTTAAGGTGCTCTTAACCTCCTAACCTTTATCCAGAACGTCTCCGATCTGATCAAGAAACGTTCGCCTAGGTCTTCCCCTTGCGACTGTACCATTCACACTAGCCTTATAAACTTTCTTAGTCAGTCTTTTCTCTTCAATTTTTTCTACATGCCCAAACCAGCATAACATACCCTTTTCTATTCTCGTTACTATATATAACTTTCAGGCCGCATCTCTCTCTAATCACACTATTCCTTATTCTATCTTTCAGATAACATATAAATGTTGTATTAATTGTTAAACAATAACAATTGTTTTGTTTTTATAAAATGACCTTTTTTAAATACCGCTCTAGGTATATTTCCTGTAACGCGGTGGACTTTACGAACATTCTAATAACGGACACAAAGAACATTCAGACTGGTGGACAAACGTCAAGCATAAAAAAGGTAAACATTATGCATGATCGCTTTAATACCCGTTACATATTATATATATATCCAGACTGGGAATTTTGGAACACACAATTTTTTGTCCTATGTGGGATTCGAACCCACAACACTGGGCGCAGTGGCAGTGGCGACGCGAGTACTTAAACCACTACGCATGCACTATTTAGCTAGTGCTTTACGTAGGAATGCTAAACTGTGTGCTAAATTAACAAACTCTTTTAATATAATCAAGCAAATTAATGCAGCGCAATTATTATAACTAAGAAACGTGTCTACAATTATATAAAATTGTTACACCCAGTGCCACCTCTCGGCATTGTGGGGAAGATTCGGCAGTTCCGTCTAATAATTTATTACAGCGCCATCTATTGACATCTTACGGAACTACGTAGTTTGTCGGTACGCGAATAGTAGAGAGAACACTGGAACTTACTACAATCTTCGTACTGTTACATACCAGGTATGTCTTTTCTAGAAATCTCCAGAAACGGTTTGCCCGCGTACAAATAGAGCGCACGCGCACCGCCAAAGAGTTTACAATCGTAAGCGGTCAAGTATACATCGAAGCGAACGGAAGCGAAAGCACTACAGAATTTAAAGCTAGTTATAATGGAAAAGTGTAGTATAGTGTGTGTTGTTTTAAGTTAAATTGTGTGCTAGAATAAAACGTGTTTTAGTCGGTAATATTGTTTAAATTCTTATCCCTCGAACCCAGCACGTAACAGTATTATAAAACTGCAACAAAACTCTTAACTACACATTGTAGACATTTCAACATAGACATATTGTTTGACTATGGAGAGGCATCAGAACTCAAAACAATATTTTTAACAAGCCTAAAGATATAATTAATGTGGGCATTGGAAACCTTAATAAGCTATTAACGAAGTTTGAAACTACTTGTGCCTCCACAAACAACATCAAAGAGGCTCTAATATCGATATATAAGTTAGTAGTAATACGTATCGTCGAGTTAGCCAGGTATTAATCGTGTACAATATCAGAGTTGGTTCTTCAAGCGGGTGTTTAGACCTAATCTATGGCAGTTTCCACAACTATCGGGCTTAGATCGAGGCGTGGCCGAATTTATAACCGCATAAACTTTCAACGAAAAAGGCTAAAGCTTGCGTTATATTAAAGTAGGTACTCGGTTTTAGTGCGTCGTAAATCTAACCGCGAAACGTTAAAAAAGTTAACACAGATGATATCATTGTGGAACCTTGCAATATATTGTTCGAACAACCTCGCTAGCACTCATATTGTATGACATTATGTGGCAGTAGATATGTCTACCTTATCTATTATATTTTATCATGTCATTCAGAAGTCAATAATAATCTCGCTGAAATATCAATCATCGGTTTGATATTTTATTCTTCAATAATATTTTTGCAACAACCGATTGAATCGTTTTGTAAATGATTTTCGTTATTATAATTTTGGTCGGTGGCGTAAATTGAAAAATATTTTATCTTACGTTTTAATCTTTTGTAATTAAATTGGTTCCACGGGACGATGGGGAGGCCACTCGACTTACTAATTAGAAATTAAATTGCTCGTTTGGATTACAGTTTCACTGTTCGCTGTGCTATTTATGTTATTAGTAAAACCATAGCATAAAAACAAATTGTATCTGCTCATACTGTATTTTATATTAAGTTCATTGTACGTAGGTACGTAGACACACTGTCTTTATATTTTTAAGGGATAGGTAAATAAGTATACACTCGTATTTCTGTCTTTATCTGTCTTTTTGTGTTTTTTTTTTTACACTTATATGATGGAGTCCTGTGGATTAGGACTGTTTATACAGGATGTGGCGTAAATATTGGATAACCCTGATACTGTCGACTGGCCAGATTATCATCTATCATTTACCCCATTTATATCACCATATGCCTATGAACATTTTTTTTCGATACAGGGGCCCATAATGCATACTTTGTACTCTGCACTCTACTTTGCACCCTGTATAGGCAGGGTGCTAAGTAGATAGCATTTAGTTACTATTGATGGTGTTACCGACTCCGGTTCTGTAATCCTCTTTTCCTCTTTTCGTGTGGTTAGTGGCCAACCTGTTGTCAAGAGTTGTTCAAGCCGCCTGTAGGTCTTTGACATAGCTTAACGGCTGCTGTCAATTTGGTTCTGTTATGCACATCATCCTACATACTTGTTGGTTTAAACAGGTATATAATCTTTATTAAAATTATCTTATTAAGAATTTGCGTTACTATTTAACATTTTATACAGCGATATATTTTAATAGATAAGGCTTCATCTTGATTACAATTGGGTTGTTCTTGTTTGTAGGTTTTCTCTAATTTTAGCGGATTAGTCGCCGAGGAACAAGCATAAGCTTACCTCTATTGTATGTTAATAATCAAATTGAAATCAAATTTTAATATGCTAAGTAATAATTATGATGGCCACAATACTCACTACTACGATTTCTAATTCTGACTTTCTGATACTTTAATATTTTACCGTATCATTTTCTTTTGTTTTCAATCTTCTTTTCTTGAATAGAAATCCGCTGAACTTGGTGGTCTATATGTAATGTAAGTAATGACATTTACAACAATTTACATTTACAAATATTACCTTGTGATATAAATAAAAAATAACATTATGTAGACGCAAAACTCTACGAATCATATACATGAATAGCCATGGAACATACCTAAGCTACAAAATTCTATAGTCCTATTGCCTTTAAAATTCGATGGTAAATATTTGACGGGGGTCAGACATAGTAGCGTCATTACGCCCAGTCGCCCACCGAGTGTCAGGTGATGTCGTCTAATTAATTTCATTAAAACCTTTTGTAATTGGTCGCAAAAGCCAAAGGGTTCAGACAATTTGAACATTTTGAAAGGTCAAAACAATATGACGATATATTTAAATATATTTTCGGTATAAGGATAAAATGATTTACAGAAAATAAAATTTAAAATGTTGCTTATGGTATATTGTTGTATACAAAAGAGATCTTTGGTGATATTGTTTAATTAATTTTATTAAAACCTTTTGTAATTGGTCGCAACAGCCAAAGGGTTCAGGCCATTTGAACATTTCGAAAAGTCACAACAATATTACGTAACGTTAGATTTAAATATATTTTCGGTACAGGGATATAATTATTTAGACAAAGGTTAATAAATAATCTTGCTTTTGAAGTATTATTGTATATATAAAGGATTTTTAATATGTGTTTACCTCAGAGAGAATGTTCTTCTTTCTCCATACGACGTTGTTTCGAACAGCTGGTAGAGTTTGCAACCTGCAACAAAAATAGGCTCATTGTAATTTTTGTTAAAGGACAATAGGGAATTGTGTTTGAGGTAAATTTAAAGTTGGTGATTGCGGCGAGATTCATAACCAAATTACACCCGGTGCAATAAAACATTTCCCGTAAGTAAGTTAACAATAAATAAATTGTGGGTGCCGCGCACAGACGGCCGCGGCGGCACTGCTCTCGCTGCTCTGTGGGAGTATAACTCTATTAGCGATTATAACGTTGCACAGTTTTGCAGTTTTTGCCCCATTTTAATGCACTCGGGTATTTTTGTTCGTAAATCCAGTTACCCATACAAATTCAAATGCTTTGTAGTTTACGCAAACATGATTGGATTAAACAACTTTATAGTATTACGGTCGCTCGTTAATTTTTAGTAACATTCACCGTTATGAGAGCCATTGTGTTCATTAGATAGACGACGTTTAATCCAATCATTAAATGAAATAGCGTACTAGCAGGGGCTAGTTAATTCGATTTATAAATAGCTAGGGAGGGTCTCTGGGGTTTTGTTTTTGTGTTGCCCAGACAGTTTGGACAGCCTATCGAATACAGAAAGGTTTCATGGCGAAGTTTGTCTGTGTACGTGACCATCAAATAATCCGACAGAAACTGGGAGTACATATGTTACATTAATATTACTATACAAACATAGATACAATCTACAGTGTGGCGCAAATGTTATCACATTAATTGATACCACATATACTACATGGTATTCTTTCACGATTTACAAATTATGAACCAAATGTATTCAGTAGTTTAGCCACAGGACATTTTTGTGGTTTTCATTATTTTGGCATTTTAGAACATCATGTAATGCAGAGATAAAGTACTTAGGTGTCAAAGACCTCAAGCAACGATATTAAAAAATCCGTCGTATTGTATTCAGGTCCGGGAATTTCCGGTTTTAGCGAGTTGACAAAGACGATTTCTCGGTACCTATCCGTTAGCGAGCTGGGAACAGCGCGCGATGGTGTCCAATTTGTGTCTTATTTTATTTTATTTATTTTGTTATAAAAAGTCATATCTTAATTTCTGCGAATTTCTGTTTATGTTAACCGTCTTATATCATGGTTGATATAAGACGGTTAACATAAACTTGCTTAGGCCGTATATCATTTAATGTGATACCATTTGCGCCACCTTGTATATCCTCATAGAGGTAAGCAAATGGATATTACATCTACATTTCGTCAGGTATGGTCGTAGATCGTAAAAAGGTCGATATTATTACTGTCTACCGGGCACAGTTTCAGACTCTGTACTGCTAAACTGAGAACAGAAAACCCAATAATACTAAGCTAGATCTAGAAATCGAACCTTAGTGCTGTCCACGCAGTCAGACAGTCAGCAAATCTATTCTAATATTATAAAGCTGAAGAGTTTGTTCGTTTGGTTGAACGCGCTAATCTCAGGAACTCGCCGGAGGCCCAATCACCCTCTTTCTCCCTTCCCGCTCCTTCTGCCTCTGGTGTTGCAGGCGTCCATAGGCTACGGTGACCACTTACCATCAGGTGGGCTGTAAGCTTGTTTGCCACATTAGTGGTATAAAAAAAAAAAAAAAAAATTGCCCGAATTGAAAAAATATTATAGTATTGCATAGCCTATTTTTCGAGCCTATTTTTTTTTAACATCACGCTACGACCCACGGGGGCGGCGCAGTAACAATAAACGCGGGTAAAACCGCGGGCACATCTAGTAATATTATAAAGCTGAAGAATTTGTTTGTTTGTTTGGTTGAACGCGTTAATCTCAGAAACTGCTGGTCCGAATTGAAACATTAGTTTAGTGTTGCATAGCCTATTTATCAAGGAAGGCAATAGGCTATATAATATCACGCTACGACCCACGAGGGCGCCGCAGTAACGATAAACGCGGGTGAAACCGCGGGCACATTTAGTATCTTATAAATTTCTTATTTTATAATAAGTATATAATTCATGATTTTTTTTTTAATATATGTATTGTAACCATTTCAAGTACAACACAACATATCTAAGTATATTTAGGAAGAAAGAATTTCTTCTATACAAGGATAAAGCTTACGATGTTTTCTATAAAATGTCGACAACTATTTCTGATTGAATATGACAGGAAAAAATCTCTGTATAGATTCTGGGAAATATCGACTAACAACCGAATCAAATCGTCTCGGTAAAGTAAGTAATCACTTGCGCGATTTATCATAAGTGTATTATAATAAGTCCTAGCTAATATTATAAATGCGAATGTGAGTTTGTTTGTTACGCTTTCACGCCTTAACTACTCGACCGATCATCATGAAATTTCGTATAAATGTTGTAAGGGGTGCATTAAAGGACATTGAATCCAAATACAGTATCAGTATTGACATATTGACATACAGTATTGACAGAATAAAATAATGATGATTAATACAGCTCCCTAAAATAATTCGAGATAAATAATACTATGATTTGTAATTCCAGAGACTAGTACATTCAAACTCAAACAATCTTTTCAGCTTTATAATAATAATAATAATAATAATAATATTCTATCACATACACACAACACCATCTAGCCCAAACTAAGCAGAGCTTGTACTATGGGTACTAGACAATGGATAAACATACATATATACATTTTTTTTTTGTAAATACATACATATTATACATAGAAACACCCAGACCAAGACAAACATCCATGTTCATGCACACAAATGTTTGACTTGTGCGGGAATCGAACCCGCGACCTCAGGCGTGGTCGATCGTCGATCGAGTCGTCCATATATTGAATAGATGGGATGATACTTGAATAGATGGGATATTTGAAAAAGGAAGACCCTCGCAATCATTCTTTGACCAGACTATAGAGCCTTGACGAGTGTTTTTGAATAATGTCTTAAAAGTAAATGAACCAAGGAAGATATGGCTAGATGTGACAAAGTGTAAAACTATCCCTGCCCTACCGTCTAACAAGCGTGAGCCTATGTTTGTTCTTATAATAATATAGCTAAAATGGTTGAAGAGTTCAACCGTCGGGCGCTATCGAATTACTTCTTCGACGGCAAACTATCGTGATCGCCGTTTTAATCGTTAGTAATCAACTTTGAAGCTACGGTAGTAATTAGTGTCGGATCAGCACGGTGAAGATAGTCTTATTACGCTTTTGTATCCTGTTAGCAATCGTAGCAGCTATATCGATAACCGCTACGCTTGACTGACTATATTTCATTCGATTATACATACCATCGGGTATGTAACATCGAATGAAATATCGTCAGATTTATTAAACAATATCTATTGTTTTCTTTTTTAAGAAAATACTTAATGAACAATACAAATAGAGTTTTTATTGTCAAACACAAATCAATTCTCGATGCTTAGTTGCGTTTTGCAATGTTTTGTTATATGGAAAAGCTATAATTAGGTGTCATTGTGAATCCTGTCGGGCTCAGCAAGGTAGGAGAGAAGACGATAAATGCTTTTTCAACTATTATGACTATGATGAAATCTGTTAGTTTTAATTAAGTTAAAAAAGTTAGAAGAGTGAAGATTTAATTGGTGTCAACGGCTAAGAGCATATTTAATATGATTTTAGTCTCGTTTGGAATGGAAATATTGGTGATTGCGTACAATTTTATATGTTGCCAATATATGTATATACTGAAAAGGATCAACATTTTGTATTCTTTGAAGTGGTATTTACAATCATCCCCACTGAGCAGTGATAGCTCAGTGGGGAGACCAACAGACTGCAATGCAGAGGGTCTCGGGCTCAAACCCACGTCGCGCACCTCTGACTTGCGGAAGTTATATGACTTTTCGAAATTATGTGCGTATTGATTGACAATTATCGCCGGCTCCGTGCCTCGGAGAGCACGTTAAGCCGTCGGTCCCGGCTGCCATGAACATCTATGGCAGTCGTTATTGGGAGAGTGTCGACACAAAAGATCCCACTGGGTCGAAGTGTCGCCGGTCTGCACTGACTGGCTCCCACATACGATACATACATACATACAATCATCGATTCTATGTTTGGTGATACGTACAAGATTTTTCGTAGGTATGAATTTCTGCATCAGAATTAATCCTTATTGGCCATAGTATATGTAGCTTACCAAAAATATAGAATGGGCCAAGTGAAATACCCACTTAAAGTTACAGTTGATATACATAAAATCTAAGTTATTGTTGAAGAGATTATGTTGATATTAGAAGGACAATCCACTCGCATACATATTTTATGTAAGGATCCAAATCCTAATTAAAGTCAAGTCACGTCCGCACCGGCTCATTACACTATTGTTGTAAATGGCAAGTTAACTGGCTAGCAACACAGGCGACATCAGCTGTATCAATGTATTACTTTGTGCAACGTAATGGGGCGTTTATCAGAAGTGGCTATGCTACAGAAATTACTTTAAACGTTAACACCGACTTGATTGCTTTGAAGCGTAGTTTGCTGGAACCCCTTTAAAAGGACTTCGTTCACCCAGCTCGCCCAGTATTACAGGTTGAAAACATTTTTCCGAGATGCAGTTTATGCAGTCGACTGAATGTGACTATGTACACAGGTTAAATTATTCAGATTCTCTCTGGTGAATTACGAGCGGCGCTCTGCTCACTTGTTATCCGTCTTATTTTAGCAATTTGCAACTGCTTTAGAATTCGTGTAAAATGTACCGATTCGCATTCTTAGTGGAGGCCTCGTATGATATTAAATGAAATGTAAGTACGGTGTACGAGTTGTGAAACAAACTACATATTTGTAATCTGAACTAAGCTTTATAACAATATTGATAATAGCCCCGATTTATTTGCATGTTGGAACAATAGGATATCACAAATCATGTCACTCCAGTTGTGAATTTATTGGGGAGAAAACAGTCTGAGGAAGCTTAGTTGGCAACCTGCCACTAATCAGGCACAGTCTCGTGCACGATACAATTCTGTTGTATATTATCGCTACTGTGTCAGCATTTCATTTTAAGTTCGCTCTGAACACAGGTAATCCGTGAAAAATTGCCCCTAGCAAGTATCGTATCGAATACTAAATTATTGAAGTTCATTAACACAGTAATTATTGTCGGATTACGGAGTATTTATTGAGTAATCGCAGCACGCCGTAGTTCCAGTATGTATTGTTACCACAAGCGGTGCGGGACCGGCGGGAGGGAGCGGAGAGGGGATTAACACAATTTACGCGAAAACAACGTTCATAGCATTCAAATGTGAAATTGAAAACTGGCGAGCTTCGCGCAATTCGTAGCGAGATTAACTTAACTAAATTATACAATCAAGTGTGCATTCACTCCGTAGTGCCGCCGCGCCGCTGCGCCGCAAAAAATATAGCTCAGCACCAGCACGCCTTATTCAAATAAGTACAGGACCATTCTTCTCAGCTTATGTATTTCATACGAGAAAAATGTATATGTTCCATCCTCACGCTGCGAGCCGTTACTGCACCCGGCGGACACGTCCCCGACTGAATAAACACTGAACACGGCTAGTTTACAGAACCCTTCCATACAGTCTCTAAGTAGTCACATTATACACCACATTTTCTAAACAAATTGTTTTATCTCTATTTCTTAAGTGGATCCGTTCCGTCGCACACGTAATTCTTCTCAGTCCGCATACAAACAGCCCCTAAGGAGGCGACAATCCTCGCCGCAAACAATAAAAATACATATAAAAATAAATTTGATACTTGGAAACCGCGGACCGTGAGGAATATGCAATAGGTGGATTTCCGAAGAGATTTCGCGAACATGCCAGTGTTTCGAGACGAATGCATCAATTCTGTTGTCAATAGTTTCATTCATATGACGAATAGCGTCATCTTAGCGACGTTCCGCGAAGATGAAAAGGGTGCGGTGGAGAAATACGGGACGGGTGTTGAAATGTCGAGTGGTAAATTGCATTGGGCCACGACGCAGGCGCCGACATCAAATTGGATTGCGTATTTCGTATTATCCAATAATTTCAATCGTGATTTTCGATGATGGCGGTCGTGACGGGATATTCAGAAGCAACGTGGATTACTAACAACAGTTCTACACTCGTATTTAGTTTAGTGTCAATCGTAGATTCCTAGTTCGGGTTTATTTAGGCAAAGTTATTGATTTTCTGTAATAACACAGACGAGAGCTTTAGTTTGAACAATCCTATAGAGTAATTACACAAATCAACAGCATCTAGCAGGTTAATGATATTTTAATTTATCCGACACCCTTCGACAGTATTAAATGCATATTCATATTACAAAGACAAAATGAATACGTCCTAAATGCATAGCCGCTTTAGAGACTGAGTGATATTAGCATGTGCTATAACAATGAGTTAAATGATACAGTGCATACATCAGTAATAGATATTGCTCAGATTATATAAACTAATGGAGCTGTTGAACAACTCTCCAAGTAAGTAAAACGACTCCATCAGTCTTTTGGAAGCCATTTGTGGTTTGATAAATTATACCTTAATTACTTACGAAAATGTTATCAACATGATGGAGATATAAATTAAATCATTATTATTTGTGTTTGTTTTTGATTTGAGCTGTGATTATATACTTAAATATAATTATTAGACCTCGTCAGATGTTCCACTAGTGCTTAAGGTTGGTGAGTTCATATAGCGATTTGTTAAACGAGGCAGTCGTAAGCATTTTCTCGTACCTACATGTCGATACAGTATCGTTCGGTCCGTTTATACAAAAGCGTTAGAATATAAAAGCGCCCGAAGACCAATTTACGATCGGTACACGTCGAGATGTTTGAGTAATAAAGATTTAATCATCCAAACTTTCACATTTACAAATATTTACTTTGAAGAATAGAATAAGGTTGAGCACAATATTTGTACTGTTTCAAATTTACCACGACCAAGCTTAGTGGTTGGTTGGCTAACGACTAATTATAATCACACAGAGCACGTGGGAAGATCCCACGACTTATATTGCCTTTGATCGAGTTACTTTTTAGCGATAACGTACACTGCTTAAGCATTCTCTCGAGCAGAAACAATGAGTCGCGGTGTTTCACTTACCTTACTGCATCTATTTAAGTGTGTTTTGATTAATGCTTTAGTTAATGTGCAATGTATTTAATATTATAGTAGGGTCTGCCAGTTTCTAAATTGTATTGCTACAGTGGTTAGGCAAACGCCCTGCGAAGTGAAAAATGGAAATCCATTCTCAAGGCGTTTGCTTGTACGTTACACCTCCGTGAGCACAGATTTGTGTTACAACTAAACCTGATTATTTACTTAATTTCCTGTAACGTGATTAAGGATAATAGTTAAGTCATGATTACAAGCATTCTTCGCTTAAGTGTACGTTGCCAATCTAGGCTTTTAATTGTTAAATCGCTTCAAAACGTTTGGCACTTCCTGATTATATGTGCATCGTCATTTATCAAACCAATTGGTTGCTAATCTTAAAAATGATTATCTTCAGCTAGAGTTTCCAAGGATGGCGGTGGATTTATATTGCTTTAAATGACTGCCCTGGATCGTTGTCTATATAAACCAGACAGCACGGCTTCCTAGAGAGTGGTGTCGAAGATCGTAACTTTACAGGAAGATGTTCTAAGTCTGGAGATGTGTGGCATTAATCTTTACTAATATTATAAAGAGGAAAGATTTAATCTTTGTTTGTTTTTAAGGATTTAACTCAAAAACTACTAAACCGATTTAAAAATTATTTTACCATGAGAAATCTATAATATTACCGAGGAACAAAGGCCATATTCTATTTTTAAAAGTACTGTTACTAACATAAACTAACCTAACCTATTATTACGCGAAGAAGCCGCGAGAAAAAACCAATTTGTTTATAAAGCTCTCCGTGAAACAGGGATGATCATATAAACACAAAACATGTCATGTGTGGTTATTATACATTTCACGGGTGAATCGATAACCGTCTGTCAGAGTTGTTCAAGTAGTCAGAAAATCTTTGATTTGTCATGATGACGTTTGACAGCAAAATACTCCACTTCTTCTAACTTAAAACACCAACATTACATGATGACTCGGCAACGTTGTCTCGCTCACGTTGCTACCGAAATTTAGATTTTATATAACTACTAGCTTCTGCCCAAGGCTCCGCCCGCGGTATATACATATGTTACACATATAAACCTTCCTCTTGAAACACTCTATCCATTAGTGATAACCGCATTAAAATCCGTCGCGTAGTTTTAAAGATATAAGCATACATAGGGACAGAGAGACGGGACGCGACTTTGTTTTATACTATGTAGTGATGATTACCTTCTTCTTCTTCTCCTTAGCCTTTATTATTCCCAAGTCACTTGGGGTCGGCTTTTCCTAGTCTAACCGGATTTGACTGGATATCAGTTTTTACACGGAGCGGCTGCCACCTGACCTCCGCAACCCGAAGGCTAACGATACCCTAAGGCTTGACCAGCGTCAGGATATTAGAGGGTACTGACCTTCCCAATAACGACTGACATAGATGTTCAAGGCAGCCGGGACCGACGGCTTAACGTGCTCTCCGAGGCACGGAGCAGGCGATAATTGTCTATCAATACGCACATAATTTCGAAAAGTCATATAACTTCCGAAAGTCAGACGTGCGTGACGTGGATTCGAATCCGAGACCCTCTGCATTGCGGTCTGTTGGTCTCCCCACTGAGCTATCGCTGCTATTTAAAAAATAACTCTTATTACCCTTTTGAGAATATATAGGGGTATGAGTACGTACGTACTAAAATAAGCCAATAAAATATTTGATCATAACGACCATTAATATATAGATACAGATACGATACAGCTCAAATATCGTTAATATTTGGCAATAGGTTATTACAGCGGTTAGTAAACAATTAATAATGCTTAACGAGTCACGTTATTGCGATATACGCACAAGCCTGCATTCGGCATTGACGCTTTAATTGTCATGGTAATATCTACCATATAGATACATATAGACATATCGTAATTTTCTTAAATTCATTCAGTAGTTTCTGTGTAAGGTTACTTTGAGTTTGATTCCCCTTTCGAGGATAATTTCCTGAGTACCAAACTATAAAAAGTATTGTTATTAATATAGAAATTAGTTAGCACACAGTAACGAGTGTCCAATGCTTTGGTTGTGAACTAAAATCCGTACATTTTTATCTATTTAGGTGACATTTGACTAAAAGCATTGTTGTTTTCTCGTTTACGCGCCGTCAAATCGCATCAGTATTTTATGGACTTTGAGAGACATGTTCTTTATGACCAAGAGTAAATGCGCCTTGTTTTTCTGTATTTATTTTTATTCCTAAGCTTTTGTAGTCACTCTGACTTACTTTGTTGATGGAGACATTTTATATACGGTATAATAATTTTGTTGCTACGGTCTCAACGCTATATTTATTGAAGTAAACGGTATCTTCCAAATTGAATGCTCACAGCTGGTATACATTTATATACCTACTGTTGCTATATTAGTCCATTCTGGTCCAAAAATAATCTATAGTGTCTAGTAGTCTTTCCTGGGTTATTTAATATACTCTAAATAACTTAAAGGATAATCCTTATATAATTGTTTCACGCCTGTGTCGCCGAAACGGCAGTAGAACTGTATCACACCTACACTACGCCAGGTATGGTTTAAGGTCCAACGTAATAGGAAAGATACCTAATGTCTTCTGCAGACCACATTTCCAAAGCTCGTGTTGTTATCTAGATTTTTTTACGGAATAGCCTAATAAGACTTTACCAGGCCTGGGCATCGAACATTAGACCTCATGTACAGCAGTTGCATTCATTACCGCTGCGTCACAGAGGCAGGCTATTAAACAAGATCGTGTTTTTGAATTTCTAATCAGATAGGTTCAGCCAACGCGCCGAAACAGACATAGCATACGAAGTTTGTATTTCAACAAATGTTTAGCTTTACAAACAAGCCGTACAAATAACATCGCAGCGCTGAATCCTTTTGTTACACCGTGTATTTGTTTACCAAGTTTTTGAGCCAAGGATACGGTGCCGTGTGCCGAGCATAAATCACTGTTGACAAGTTACCTATTTTCACAACCGTCCTCGGCATCGCGCGGCAGTGTCTCGGCAAATGCCGAACTCTCCGTACATCGCTATGCACAATAAACAATAGCTCTATTGCGAAACGTCGAATGTTTACTTTGCATGCACGATCGGCTTATTTATACCCGAAGGGACCAAGGACCAATCCTACACACTAATCGTTTTATACGTGACTAATTAGACACATAATGCCTTGCCGCTTGTCTGTAACCAAGTAATATATTACAGCGGACAAAAGACGCATCCTAGTGTAAACTACGCGATTGTTTCGCAACTACGTCGGATTAGATGATACAAGGTTGAAATTTAATTAATTTGTATTAATGTCTTAGTTAGATGGAGGTAAATTATAATTAACAAGTTTGTCTGAGATATCTAACTTGTTTATGCGAGTGGTTTCACAGTTTGCGTGGAAGTGTTTCTATTCCGACAGGGTACACGCTCGCGCTAATGTCTCCGCTTAGAAGAGCGTAAATTAGATCATCACATCATTGTGTGACTCAGGAACATGTTTAGATGGACAGTCCTGGTTGACCTGAATATTTGAGACAAGAGATTTTTGATGTGAGACAAATTTCAAACAACTTATTTAAACTATAATATGTATATCTTAAGCCTGCGTCTTTAGTGGAATAAAATATCGTTTTAGTATTTAAGGTACTCTTTGGAAGTATTTAAAATAATTAACTATCGTTTCGGTTATTGATTTATTCTATATTGATATATCAAGACCATGATATATCAAGCTTTATATTAAAATATAATACCTCGTTTGAAATATAATACTTACGAATACAGCAGACTGAGATGAAAATAATAAAGCTAGCGACATATGAGACTGAAAGATTTGATTCATTTTAATTCAAAGTTCGTAGAATATAAGCCTTGTAGATATAAAACCAACTTTAAGAAGTAGCTTTATTATTATTCGACCTCTTAAACAGTGACCTGATTTGAACAAACAAAGCCGGGGCAGATGATCGCAGGCCTCACCAGGTGTCGTCACAAACAAGACGAACGCTTAAGTTATTCTGGAGCTGAATGCAGAATTAGCATGTCAAGTTTGCAAGTTCTATAAAGCCTTGAAATGTTGTGGACAGTTCCGAAGTCGAGTCGTCTAATCAGGGGTCGGAGCCCGCATCGGCCACAAAGTCGTATACAAAACACAGCCTGCAAGAGGCAACAGAGTTACATCTATTATTCCAGGCGACATCTGCTTTTGAAGAACAAGAGTACACAATGGATTTAGAGCCAACTATTGTGGGAGTTACACGTTTGGCTGACTTATTTACACGTCTCTCGATGCACGGGCGCATTACTCTGCTTTTGTGTTGACGTCAACATGCATTTATTATTGTTTGATAGTAACACGCGACGTTGTTGTTTTGCATATGTTATTATAAAAAATATTCAAGAGTCAACATGAGTTAATGGCAGTCAAGCCGATTTTACAACACCAGATCTGTCCATCGGGAGTTAGTCATGTTAGTTCGTTGATTAAATAAGACCTAAATATAATGCAAAAAAATGTCGCATTTATGACTGGTAAGTAAAAGGTGTTATTTTAAAGGATAATAGTGTTTCTAATCACACATTTTGTTATCCTTGGTCGAAATATTGTTTTCATGTAATTTAGTTGATAAAATGGAAAGTTAAATTGTTGATATATAAGTGGCAAACAAGTATCTCAGACGTTATGAATACTTGTAACACCTGGGGTATCGGCGACCCATTAAAAAGGGTGTGTCTATGCCGCCAGCGCATGGGTCAAATATTACTGATATGATATGTAAGTAGTGCTGGCAACAGAACGACAATTTAACAGTTGAAACAAACGCAGGAACATTATACAACGTTGTTTTGGGATTTTCTGCACGTTGGAAGTACAGTTTAGCTCGACTGGTACATATATTACGCTTACGTTTGGAGCTGATTGTGAAATTAAACTAAAGGACACGGTTAATTAAAACGATTTTCTTTGTTGATGGCCGAAATCGTCATAGGCACATGAGTGCTCCCAACTTGTAGTATTTCGTTCCGATTGTAAACAATAAGCTTCAGTTGATGTGTTTCGTATTGCGGCTCAGTAGCTGCCCAAATGCCCTGAGGGTGCCCGTGTAGGGAGGAAATACATGTCAAAGCATAAAAGCTTGGGTCTGCCAATAGTCCACGCTAGAAATGAACACAATACCTAACAAATTAGCCATGTTTCATCTAGATTAGCTGGCGTGTCAGGTCAGATGATAATCATAGTTACCTGATTACGTTATTACCCACGTAAAATGGTGTAACGAAGCAACAGATTTCTCTGACAGATAACTACTTATTTACATGTTTCGTTCATTATTGCTTTAAGAAGTTCTGAGTGGTTCCAAAACTCGCAGCCTTGGTACTTAGTACTACAAGTTCTACTCTAGAAAGGAAAATGTGTAGGTAGCTATTGAACTAGTTTTCGGTGTAACTAACAAATTTTAGGCCGATATTGCTTAAAGTTGGCGTCTAAGTGCTCCATATTAATATTATAAGATTAAATCAATAAAAGCAAATTATATGGTATTTGTCTTACCTGTGCTCATAAAACGTAATTTAGCGTTATTTTAATTATATAGGTAGTTTCGTTTCTGTTTCGGCACAAAAGACTATAATACAAACATTTTTATTTTAACGATATCTATGTATAGTACTATGCATTATTATAAAGTTGAGCCTATTGTTTGTTTGAATACACTAATCTTAATAATAGGTCGGGGAAAAAGTCTTTTCGCATATAGTCTGTATAAATTTTTAATAAAATCTCTTTGGCTGTACTAGTTGTATCTGGCTGGTTTTGATACCATTAAAAAGGGTTCCATTTCAAAAAAAGAAACAATTTAGTAAAATATTGTTTGCCGCCGGTTTTTATTTGTTTTCTTTCTGTCAAAATGAATGAATCTAATGAAGAAATTCGATACATTTTAAAATTCTATTACAAAAATGGAAAATAAATTATAGACCTAATACGGTGTCAGTAAGAGTAGCACAAAGTTGGTTTAACGTTTTCAATTCGGGAAAATGTCAAAGATGCACCTCGCTCTGGTCGCTCTGTCACGGATAAAATGGACGCCATTTTTGAAAAAGTGGAGCTAGTTCGGCTTATCAGAAGTTACGACATAGCTGAAGATCTGGGAATCGACAACAAAACAGTTTTGACCCATATAAAAGAAACTGGATATCCAAAAAAGCTATAACCTTTATTTGTTTAGAGTTTAGATTGAATACGATCGTATCAGAAACATCTTACACGTACGGGTGGGTTTAGTTCTGTCGTGTTGCAAAGTAGACGTACGCGTAGAAGGCAATAAGAGACAGAATAAATGCAGGGCAATAGGAAATACATCTTTAATCTCTCGTGGTCATCTCGTGTTATCATCATATAGGTGCCGTCAAGATTTAAATAAAAAATAAAATAACTCTCTTTCAATGAAATAGAAACATTTATATAGGATTAGTAACCTGTCAAATTACTGATGACGCAAGCGTCTATAAGATACCAGTGTTGTTTAAATTTAAGGAAGGCGAGAAAGGGTATGACCATGACGTACCTTTGTTAAACAAATGAAGGAAAAAGTGGGAGTTGAGTTATATCAAGAGGTTAACAAGAAAGCAAAATACAGTTATGTGGCCTCCCGCTCCGTCGCCTCTTTGATGGAAATCACTTGCTCACAAAAGGAGGCGACGGCGTTCCACAATCTCTCACTCCGGACCATAGACTGAACCACGGCCGGGAGTGAGAGGGCAACCAGTCCGACTGCCGCGATCCGATTACTCCACAGACAAGAGCTACGCTGTTAAATTAAAGAAGAAGAGGAATAAACGGTGAACTGTTTCATTGGACACAATAATATTACAACCAATTAAGAAATTAGTTGACACCTGTGTTCCTCTTTATCTCAAATGTAAAGTGCCTGGATGTACAACCTATCACCGGTGTTAAAGTCTTATAATACACAAGACTGGGCCTTGCTGTTAATTTATGGGTTTACTAATCCAAGTTTACTTTTATCGCTTGAAGCTTGAAATAAATCAGTTTAGTTATACAGCCTGTTTATGAGAAACAGGAAATTATATTCAATAGTTATAATGAACGGACAGTTTTCAATTTAATTTTTATGCGCTTTGCACAGCACACGGGTAGGGCTAACCCTACTCGCGTGCCGTGCAAAGCGCATATGCATATATATGCATCTTCGTCCTTCCGTAAGTGCATCAACAAGCCTTAGGGCTTGGGCACTTACGGAAGTACGAAGAGGAATTCAGCACCTACGCAAATATACTGCTCCTTTACTGGCGCGTGCTCGGCTCAGTCACGAAAAACTTTATTTTTTTATAGATAATTCCCGTTTAAGGAAAGGATCCAGTGTAGCGGGGGACTTTACAAACATTCATATAACGGACACAAAGAACACCTCACACAAAATCACACAAAGTTTTGTCCCGTGTGGGATTCAAACCCACTACACTCGGCGCAATGGCAGTGGCGAGGCGACCACTTAAGACACTACGCCATCCGTGCAGTCAAACTTTGAGTTCGTCGTTTTTCAGAATTTATTGAAAGCGAAATATTGCAGGACTCTTTTTAAAGTAAACGAGATGGGTGTAAAAACCCAGGATACAACCTCTTCGTCTTAAATGTAAAAGTAATGAAAAGATATGACCCCTATATCTCGGCGGTCTTTTGACCCATAGGGTCCATATTCAAACGTGACCGAGGTATAACCCCAAGGTGTCTGCACACCAAGTTACAAGTCAATCGGTCCAGTGGTTCTGGAGTTATGCTGGTCACTAACAGACAGACACACAGACCCACATAGTGTTTTCATTAACCTCTTCGAAGATGACTCGGAGATTAATAGTGATTTTAGAAAGTGTTTTATTTACGGTAAATATGTAATGTATAGATAAACAACGTATGTATATTCGCTAGTTTGATAGCGGAGTAATTTCGGGATAATTAAATTTTGGAGCTGATAGTCACGAAATAGTCACCACTCAAATAATATAGACAAAATTAAGCCTAACAACTACATATATCGTAGGCTGAGTTATACCAAAACAATGTTTGAACTTTTGTTTTAACTTATTACTTACCTTAGGTTAAACTGTAGCAAACCTGAGTTTGATATATTTTATTGTGTTAGACAGTAATCATTTTGTTTTACACATCTCAAAAGACAGTTTTAACATTATTATGTATTTTTAAACAAAACAAAATTCTTAATTTTGCAATTATTTGCATATCTCCAACAATTTTCCTTCAAGGTGATTTAAAGGGAAAGTAAAGGTAGATAAAAACACGTACCCTAAATTAAACTTTAATTTATCAAGCGTCTGTATCTTGACGAAAAATCCCATTTGCATTCTATTACGTGAGACTGACAGAGCGATTTACTCTAGTTAGAAAAAAACCATTCATTTATTATCCTGTCTTTACTCAAATTACTCGTAGCGCCTTACATTTTAAAAAGTTCTCCATTTATTTGATGTATAAGAGTATGTACTTACCATATTCTATATATCCAGTCGTTAAATTTATCGTGTGCCATAACAATACGCATTAAAGGATAGTACGGAAAATCGCGTTTAATGTGAAAAACGAATCGGCATCGCAGGTACGGACTCCCAGTCCTCCCCTGTTATTTCCCTCGTTATGAAAATTGTACCCATGATGTGACCGTATAATTTTATGTCACGTTACCCAATAATTTGCAATATTATTGCCGCATACGTGAATTGTCTGTCACGCTGTATATATGTATATAGGCTTCACAATTCATATGAAACGCGGCGACTGCGTAATATAATAACGCCGTGTTATTGTTTGTGGAAATTGGATTAAATTCTTGGTAATATTTTAATACTCCCGAAACACAAAGTTTCGTTTGGCGGCATCTTCGACAGCCGTTGTGAGTATAATTAATGGGTTAGCTAATAACTACTTTTACACGTCACGACACCTTTGCGATTATATTTAACATTAATTAATTCATTTCACTTTTGGTCCTTTTTTACATAAGAGGACAATTTTTTTTTAATTTTTAGGGAAGTTTCTGCTTGCCTTTAACATACTAATGAGCAAATAATCTTATTTATATGATTCTGGATGGTTCAATTCGCGATTACTACTTAGTCATATATGTACATACATATACATACATTTGAAAGATTGTGGATATAGTGAATTTCTGATCATCATATAGATGAGCTGATTAAACTGAAGCTTACTGTAGTGATACGATTCTCAAGGACGCCGATGTGAAAATCAAAAATACTATCATTACTTATAATTTGTGTGTGTATAAGTGTTTTTTTTCTAAAATGTTTATTCCTATAAAAATAAGTTTTAACTATTATTAAAATGAATAAAATAATGAAACCCATTTTAAAATGAAGTTAAAACTTGTGTTATGTTTTAATATCTAATACTATTAGAGGTTTTTTTGTAGAGAATTGAATAAACAATTTTAGGTGTCCAAATTGTATTTTCCGTTGCATAGACAGTTAAATGTTGCTCTTTGCGTAATTTACGGCTTCTAGTCTACATCTAACACTAATTATACCGAGTAGATACTAAGAATTTTGTAAAGTAGGACACAAGCTATACCTGCCAGGACACACACACACACACACACTGATAAAGATCGGTAAAACACATGACGTTTTGGTCCACTTAACATGATAACCGTATGACTCATAGCAGGAGAAGTCACTTTTTCCAAAGCAATACTACACCTATCTGCTGTTAAAATAAATAAATGGCCGTTACTGGAATAGAACAATGGTATTTAGTAACTATTATTTCATATCGTTCGTAATAAATTATTTTAACTAATACAAGCGTATAGCGAGGACGTTATATTCTGATGCTACTAGATTTTGCCCGCTTCTGCGCACCGAAAATATAGATTGTTTTATTTTATTTATTTAGGCATATTTACAGTTTACGCTCATAGCATTGCACTCACTGATTGGTAAACGATTAGCGAGGTTAAGTAAGGCTGAGTGCGGTCAGTCTATAGATGAGTGACCGCTTAGTGGTATTTCATCTGAGCGTCTCTGTGCTTTGGAGAGCACGTAAAAAGTCGGTCCTGGTTGTTGTCAAAATAACAGCAGTCGTTAGCCGTGTCAGAGGCCTACGGGCGTCTTGAAAAACTCTTGACAACAGGTTGGCCACTAACTACACGTAAAGAAGAAGAAAGAAGAAGACAGTGTAATTTTAACCTTTCTATACCTTTAGGAACAGTACTTTTTTATGAATTAAAGGTACTATGTCCTTTTCTGTACCCCTGACAACGTGTATGTGAAATTTCATGATGACCGGTCGATTAGTAAAGCGTGAAAGCGTATCAAACAAACAGACTCAAATTGGCATATCATATTGGATTGCGATGAGAATTAATTGGAACGTCGAAGTCGGACCGATGCGACCAATCGTACATTATTAAGGTCCGGGGACCTCCAGCATCGAGCTCTGGCAGACGGCAGCGATCGCGTGCGTGTCAACCCGAGGCTGAATAATGACAGCGGGTGACATTTAATTTCGGATACAAAAGGCTCTTTATGCTGTTTACCCTAATCCGTTTAGCTTACCCGCCCCTATATTGACAGTACACCTTTTAACTTCGCCTCCTTAATTACATTACCAGGATTATTTTATCGAGTCCTATTCGTGTATTAATACTGGGTATTAGTTTGCGCAAGCTCCGTTCGACCGAGCGTACAATATATATCGGCAGTACGTTAGGTGTTTTTGTATGGTAACACCTTTTCGGTGTAAACAGATTTAGTGCAGAATAGGTGCGTTTGTTCGCCAGTGACGAAAACGAATACCAACTAGTGTACAAAAACAAAATAATATTGCAAACAATACTGGAACTAAATGGACTACGTGACTGGCTTCCCAAAAAGTTGTTCTATTTTCAGTATAACTGATATTATCTACATACATATGAGACTATTTATCTTTATTTATATAAATATAATTTCTTTGTATATATATATTTTAATTAACTGCTCCTAACGGCTGCACCGATATTTATGCACTTGTGTGAGTTTGAGTGGTTCTTAGAAGGTTTAGATTCACAATTGGATACGGTAAACGGTGTTCGAGAACGACCACGTCTGGCGGATCTTTTAGTAAATAATAAAATATAATTGTAAGTAATAAGACAAAAAAAATTTATTAAATAAATAATTCAATATCTTTCAAATCTGTAAATTGAAAATTATTTTACTACTAAGATTTTAAAAATAAAAGCTATATTTATTTGTAGTATATGTTTAAGTAAAATTGTATATGAAAGCCTCCGCAACTAACATTTCTAGTGAATTCATTTCCTATGCTCGTGATATATTAAAATTGACTACATAGCTATATAGTAAGTAAGCTCAAAATTATATGCAGTGATACTAGGTGCTCAAAGTTGTGTGAGTTGCACTTACTTAGACTAAGCGAATATGTAGGTGAGCGTGTGAGTCTTCCAGACACAATTGCACACATTGCATTTTTAAGTAGTCCCTGTTGAAAATGTCACAGTTTGGAATGTTTAACGTTGCTTGTTTTACCTAAAATATGCTTCAGAATTAGAACTATGAAACAAGAATTTTATCTTTCTAAGTTTCATAGTAATTTAACCTTTAATAACGTAATAACAGTCTGCAGAATATTAGTTTTACCTTAAAGTTTATTTAAGACTGGAAGCATTGCCCTTTGTTCTATCTTTGTTAAAGTTCACAAAATAGTACATTAACGTTGTCTAACTCTATTTTCTTTTATAAAGTTATATTATAAACATTATGTTCATTGAGAACGTTTGCTAGAATCGATGTCATAGGGGGTTATATATTACCCCTTTTAATTTATTTAATATTAATGTTCACACCCAGAAAATATAATGACAATAGAAGCATTACTGGTAAATAATACCTAAAGAAATTCCTCAAGATGATAAATTTCATTTTGCATATTCTAATATGAATTTTTGAACTATTCTAATATGTATAAAATGTAAAGTTAGTATCATAATCGTATTATAATATAAAAGTTCAAATTCTACTGTTTCTTAACTATATTAAATTATTTATTAAAGCCAAGAGCTTAAAGGGAAGTTTTTATAAAACCGTCTAAAATATTTTATATTACTACTTACCTTAGTGAAGTACACTTGAGTAGAGCGCTCTGTATAATACCTGGAAAATATCAAGAAAACGTAAATTTTATTACAAAATAAGTGAAAATGTAATTAGCTAAATTAGAATTTTGTGGTCGATAGACGTGATAAAGGGAAACAAGATTATATTCTAAACGTTTAAACCGCGCAAATTTAATTTTATCGCCAGTGGTTTGCGCTAGATTGGATTTAAAAACTACACGTCGGAACATCTAAACGAAGGATTTTTAATTTATGTGAAATATTTTAAGACCTCTATGTTCTTGTACCAAATTGTGGATATTGATATCTTGTATGGTCTTAAATCCTTTGTCTTATGTTAACTGGCTATTCTTAATGAACAAGTGAGTTTATTGGTAATATTATAGAAATTAAAATATTGTTTTGTGATTCAATCTGCTGTATCACTTCACAAAAAAGCGTACAATATAATATAATTCAATATGTCTATAACATTAGTAGTATTGAAGTTGTATGTTTTACGTTACAAGACACGGGTCTTGTAAAGTAAAACATTCAACTACGTTTTTATATTAAAGAAATTGCTTGCGACGCATTGATCGATTCTGGAATTGAGGGTATAAATGCATTCGAGACGGCAAAGACGGATATGCGTAGATCAACGATCGACAAAAACTACTCTCGGAATTGGCCG
This sequence comes from Catocala fraxini, assembly GCA_930367265.1. Classification (NCBI taxonomy): domain Eukaryota; kingdom Metazoa; phylum Arthropoda; class Insecta; order Lepidoptera; family Erebidae; genus Catocala; species Catocala fraxini. The sequence goes on from OV884027.1 coordinate 1,956,804, forward strand.
CAGATTTCCTTATTTGGGTCGGCAGAAGGCAGACGCTTAATCGCGACGGTTTTGTAGTGCTATCAACGAACGAAAGTGATGAAACCGAATATGCCGACGCGAACATACATACATAATATACATGTATATCAATCCTTATTTCTCTCAAATCCCAGATCGATATCGTAAGCTGATTAAAATTTTACATTCGCATTGATTGAGTATTAATTCTACTACATAATCTTTAATAATATTATAAATCTGAAGTTTGTTTATTTAAAAGCGTTAATCTATGGAACTCCTAGTCGGATAGAAAATATTTTTACATTTTATAGCATTAGAGGCTTATAGGCTATCTAACATAAAGCTATGATCTTTTAGAGAGAAGCGGGTGAAACCGCGGGGCATGCAAAGATGTATTTGTTTACATGAAGACGCACTAACAACAGCACGCAGGAGCGAGGTGACTGACCACTTCATTCACGTTAATATACCGTCACTTTATTATTACAGATGGCGTCTAACAATACTGAACTGCGTACTAAACTACCCTTAATCATGTTCCTCAAATCGTTAAACAGCCGTCTCTACCCGTCGCGACGGCGACGGCAGCGTGGTGACGCGGTGGGGCGCTGGGCGCAACCAGAAAGATGTTTCTTTTAACGTTTTGTAACAACGTTTCGTACCACTCATAACTATTGTGCTATTATTATGCAAAACTGGTGACGACTGCCGATCGCAACAAATGTTTATAGCGAACACTGAACTACATTTCTTTGTATTAAAAGGTTATTAGAATGTAGGTCTCGTTTTAAATATTACAAGGTCGAAATTGTTAATGCTTTGGAAATATTTTACACCAACACGGCTGTTGGTCTAATCGTCGCCCAATGCTGGGTGCTCTTGTACAATTGATTAAGGGTTATGAGGTATAACTTTTACATTTTGTTAATATTTAAATGCATACGTGTATATAGCGTTGTGGTTCACGTAAAAAAGGTATTTGTATATACTGTAACATACTACCGCATTACGAATAGATCAGGATCTGATGCTCCCAGGAACAGAAGAAAGGTAGCTGGCTGGCCCGTCGCAGCACGAAACGCTGCTGATCGGCGACAGAATGATCGTTGTCTTGGGACAACGCCAAGCGGCCATTTCATAAAAATATTTTCTGTATAAACATGAGTTTATACCGAATATATTTTCATGATTGCCGGCCGGTATAGTTACGATGATAATGGTACGGTAAGAGGGTCCTTAATGAAAGTCCTATATTTCGTATTATCCTCTTGTGGCAGACGAGCTAGTAACCTGATGGTAAGTGGTTACCGCCGATCATGCAACGTCAAAGATATACATATATCTCTTTAAAGTTCGTTTAAAGACAACAAAACACAACAACAAGAAGTCGTAGCGTTTGGGAAGAACTGCGACACTAGGAAAGTTTGGCGTTGCAATTTATTACGGCTTGTCATTCTAAAGTAAAATTTGATAATGATTCAATGTATAATAATCATCTATTCCCTAGGATTTCGACATCAATTCATTATTTCAACTAAACCGTCAAAGTTTATAAATGAAGAAAGTCGTAATCATGATGAATAAGTACGTAGACATTGAAATCAATTTTTCTGTCGTTCATTTTCTTTCATTTGTCAATTCTATAGAATTGATACAAATGAAGGACTATTCGACAAGTTTAATAATTGTACAGATGGATTGAACGTCGTCGAAATGAAGGGACCTACTTGTGCGATTATAATTGAAAACAGATAGAACGTGATTCACGTTTAATTTACCTTAGATAGTTGGACATTAATGTGTGTGGCATACATTACGATAATATATCTGTACTAGCGAATGCTCTACACCGAGGTTTTGAGTTCGCTTCCTGGGCTAAGTGATACTGAGTTTTTCTGTGAAAACATTCGGTAAAGTAAGATGGAGTCGGAAATTGTTCCCAATATGGCAATAGGCTCGACATCGATTACGTAAAACTTAAAGTCATAGTTGGCGGAATTTGTGCGTAAATCGGTATATATGTATGTAAATGATGCTAAAATAAATTATAATGTTCATATTTATTTAGAATTCATGGAACACATGAATATGATTCTATATATGAAATTGTTTGATATTAAGGTCGGGTCAAGTCCCACCATTCTCCAGAGTTAATTTTATACATTATTTTAGGATCCCATTTTATGGTAACATCTTTATTCTATTTAAGAAATCAGTGGTTTACCAACTGTTTTAAAAACTGTTATGAAGTGTTACTTGTATATATTTTACACGTATTCTTTTTACACGTATCTATCGTCCAGCTTTTCAATAATTAGTTTTGAAACATTTATTCTTTGGAAATACTTTACCCTTTTGCGGTAGATTATATTATTATGCTACTATATGAATTAAAATCATTTAAAGACTTCTTAATACACATAAATTTACTTTTAAATATTGTATTTTTATTCATTGTAAGAAATCTTTTTATGTACGAATATTATTGTTGGCCTCCGTACATAAAAAATAAAATAGTATTTGTTAGGATCTTAACTTAAATGTATATTTATATTAATTATGGTCTTGTGTATTAATATTACAATGGTTTGTATTGTGCCTAACTATTAATGACGTTTAACATCTAATTTTTCAATCTTTTTTTTAAAGTTACCCTGCTTATGCCTTCCGTGTGAGTTCTTATAAAATCTATTTTATTATATATTACAGGAGTTAAGTTTTGTCTAGTTCGTTCGCCATAGTAGTTTGTTACAGAGGGGGTCACATGTTTCCCTTCCTGAGCTTGTTTAGTGAAATACTTATGTGTCTTAGGTTTTTTATGTTCATCTGTGTAATATTGTTCTAATGCTATTAGATATTCTACTTTCAAATGCACGGGAAGTATTTTACATATAATAAATAACCTGTCATAGTGTGGCTTACATTGTAATTTTTGCTTCTGACTGACCAAATACTTAACTGATCTGATTTGTAGTTGCTTTATGCGATCAAGCTGCGTCTTACGTAATACATAAACAGTCCTTATGTATTAAAATTTTGCATTAGTTGGGAGTTTCTATGAGAACAATATGTATGCATTTTTTTAAAGTATTCTTATTTTTCGAATACGAGCGATACTGCCACTTTTAGAATCTAGTACTACGGTTAGTAATTACAGTTTGGAGTCGACAAATTAGTACCGCCCACAAGAGTACAGTAATATTAGTTTAATTATATTGATTGATTGATTCGTTCGATGCGTATCCGATATGCAACTAAGAGCTATTTAGTCAGAAGCTCCGGCATTTACGAACATGATTACCAACAAATTAATCCAAATGAGCAATGTTTATATTTAATGTAAAACAGACGTTAGATTGATGAGCTAATATCTAGAGATGATTAACAGTTGATATGTTCACAGTGTGTTAGTTACAGTTCCAGTTACAGTGTTACATTGGTGTAAATTATAATTGTGCCGTTAATTTATAGTCAGTGGCACATGTTAATGCCTCATAAGTTCGTTGTCTATGTTCTGTTGGCGGAATAGCGTTAATTTTACTAATGAACTATGAATAAATTAGGTGCTATATGTGAGAGGTTATCTTTAGTTGATTATTGAAATTGATCTACATTATGAACAGCTTCTTGTTCCTTGCGTAGAACATTCTAGTTGTGTTTTATTGATAAGTTGTTTGTGTGATGAGTGATGATAACACATCTTTTGATAAATATGATTGTGTATACATAATTACATATATGTGTGTAAACTGCTTACGGTGTCGAATATCTTATATTTTTATACAATTTCGAATTAAATTAGTTTATATTGTCTGTCGTTTAGAACTAGGTTCACATGGGTTCAAAATATGAACTCCGATATTTGAATAAAAATCAATAAACTATGTGATGAATATTTGGTAGAAAAATAACATTTTCGAGTAATGTGAGGTAAAGTGTAAGGTGTGATACAAGTGTAGCACACTTACAGTTCTCCAGCCTGGTCAGAAGTTGCGAACGATTAGCTGTTTAGCAGGCGCAGTTATAGTCTCTGTCATCATCATCATCATCATTTCAGCCTATTGCAGTCCACTGCTGGACATAAGCCTCCCCCAGGGTGCGCCACAAGGCCCGATCTCGCGTTTTCGCCATCCAGTCACCTCCAGCCACATATATAGATATAGATATGTTAGATATAGTCTCTGTGCGAAGAGATAATCTAATTGTACTGTGATTTTAACAAATTACCTCCCATTTATTTCGAAATTGAGATAAATCCAATGGTATATGAGCTAATTAAATCAGTAGCGATGGATAAGCGCCATATGCCCGGTTAAATCTCGGGGGACACAAGCGGGATCACGGCGTGCCAATCAAACAACCTGATACAGATTGATGTGCTGTCCAGTCGCGGTAGAGGGGTGGGCAATAATACTACACACCATGTAGGTACACATCCACGCATTTATGACACCATTTTGTGATTAAAGCCTTTTTCGTGATTGATGATTCACGTTGTGTACGGATGTGATGTGAGCGTGAGTACTTTTTTGGTCTATTGCAAGACTATTTTTTTTCTCTAAGCAGCAGTTTGATAGGATATAATTTTTTTATCTGGAATAACCGTCATAATGCACAGAACCTAGTGACTCATATAAAAGAATCTACTTGTCAGGTTTCAGACAAAGACAAACTTTTATATACGTAATATTTTACATATACCTTTATGTTTAGTCAAATTGTTATTAATTTTGACTCGCCACTTTAATTTGGGATTTCAAATTGACGAATCGATTTGCAATCTGGGGATATATTACTCCTTCAACGAAATCGCCAATGACCAGAAACTTATCTCTCTGGTAAAATAAATATATTAGTAGCCATTTGGGTTACAAATTACTTGTATTTTTGTTTTGTTCCTGTGGTTCACGGAACCATTGCAATTTTTGCCTGACTGCAGTACTAATATCTCTCACCATCATGCAGATCGTATGCTTGCTTGCCATCTTGATTATCAGTAATGTAAGGATGGATTTGGAAGACTATGACCAGAAACTTATCTCTCTGTTAAAATAAATATATTAGTAGCCATTTGGGTTACAAATTACTTGTATTTTTGTTTTGTTCCTGTGATTCACGGAACCATTGCAATTTTTGCCTGACTGCAGTACTAATATCTCTCACCATCATGCAGATCGTATGCTTGCTTGCCATCTTGATTATCAGTAATGTAAGGATGGATTTGGAAGACTATGACCAGAAACTTATCTCTCTGTTAAAATAAATATATTAGTAGCCATTTGGGTTACAAATTACTTGTATTTTTGTTTTGTTCCTGTGGTTCACGGAACCATTGCAATTTTTGCCTGACTGCAGTACTAATATCTCTCACCATCATGCAGACCGTATGATTGCTTGCCATCTTGATTATCAGTAATGTAAGGATAGATTTGGAAGACTAACTTTGATAATATATCTGAAATTTGACAGGACATATTTATACGACTAATGGAGCTCAATGACGAGGAGATATTCGAGGATACAACGTATATGGAATTGGAGGGTTATCATATTGAACATTGCAAGAACTTTGATAATAGCGCACATATGGCATCTACGCTACACATCGATCTGTTAGATCTATTATTGATATCATAATGAATATCGGTCTCTCAATATAAAACGATACAGTGGTGCTGGAAAATTGTTTACTTATGACCGAAAACCTAACATAGCAGCACAATACTAATGAGCATCATCGTTATTGTCCTAAACATGCTTCGTAATTCTTTGAAGCATCGATTACTCATTATCTGGCTATAATATTCATTAGACAGTAACTTTGCAAAAATAAACTTGAACGCTATACCATAAAAACTACCTAATCATGTGTTTATATAATTTGTTTGACGTAAGCTCTCGTCCAGTTATTAAAGACGTTTTTTTCGTCGTAAGACTAAACAAATTTAATGATATGAATGTTATAATTGGATTCATTGATGAGTGCCGCCTCCACATGACCGTGAAAGCTTATAAGTACGGAAGTTGGAGTGGCAAAGCTTGCTTTTGCCAATGATACGATGAGTCTTCAATTTAGAGGACTCGGTGTAAGAGTTATAACGCTGTTAATACGTTTTCTTCTGATTTATAAGAATGTTGGGTACCATATACCTTTTTTCACATGTCAACTTCAATTATCAATTTATTTTCCTGACAGCAATGTCGGAGTGATATCTTTGGTGTTGCAAATAATCATAGGAAACGTTGACAACTTACAGCCAAGCAGAGTGGATGCTTGGATGTAACCTTTGTTGCTATATAAAAAAACAACAGTTTCAGGAGACGTAAGTTAAAACTAGCAAATCAAATAAATCACGATAAAATATTTAAAACCAGAGTAATTTCTTCAATCAGAGTATTCGATACAGACATGATCTGTACCTAATATTCGTGTAAAACTTAATTATTCTTGACAATATACGTCAATACTTTAATTTTATATTTGCAACTGCTTCTTTTATTGGAAAGTATGTGGCTTGAAATTCAATTAAAATGATTGTTCGTTGTAATATTATTACCCTTGGAGCTCATACAAAAGATATGTTTCATTCACTAACCTATTACACTATACCAATCTTGTAAGTTCATTAATATAATGTATTATAAATAATAATTAATGTATTGCAGTTACAATGGAAGCTTTGTCGCTACTTGGCAATATCGGGTCACGACAGATGGACAAACCTTCGCAGTAAATGCCTTCAAGGTTCATGTCAAATGTCATGATTGGAATGCCGGATCAGCAGGTACTGTGGAGAATAAATTTAAATAGATCACTTATTTCTATACCTACTTGTTTACTTACTAGATCATTGTCGTGACTTACAAATGCGTGGAATATATTGAAGGTAAATTATTTTTTGTATCTTTTTCCACTCTCTGTCACTCAAAGCTATAGCAAAATGCCGATGTTAAGAATTAATATTAAATCTTCAATTACGACATGCTGTGAAATAATGCCAACCATTACCTCATCACACGGACAATTCGTAGTGACTCAACATATCTAAATATACACAGAAAGAGACTTCCACATGTATTAAAACTGATGTCGGGTGTGTTTTTGTTTGATTCTTTGAAATGATAAAAAGTTGATACTCTGATCATCTTTATTCTCAGAAATAGTTAAACATTGCTCAGTAGTGTATCTGTAATACCTAAATAGATATGTTGAAGTCATCGGTTTGGTGTATAGACTAGTAAAAACTATGAATTCCGTATATTGAGCGACTGTACGACTGTTTTTGTAAATTGGTAGCGCAAAAAGTTTTACCACCACTAACAAAACAATAACAGCTACTTTATTTACCCTTTGACGTTTAACTGTGGCAGTAAGTCATTAATATTATTAATATATGGGTTAAGAGTTGAGATTTCGCCACCCGATAATTATTGCGCTTGGACAAGTAATCAACACGATCACGAACAATCGATATTATCATTATAGACGCTAATTTTGGAGCACGAAACTAATTAAGAGCGTAAAGTATTGAATTATGTCTACAGTCGTTTTTGTTTAGTAGATTAGTTGAACGGTTAAAATTTAAATCGAATAAGAAATTACCAATAAAAATTAAATTGGAAAAGTCATAAATATCAAAATGTATATAAATAAAATATTTAAATCGTCATACCCATTAGAACCTTATGTCTGGTATTAATGACTTGCTTGTGAGCGTCTTTTGTCTCGCTGACACTTGGAGCATTCTAATTGGAGACGCTCCTTCATTTTACAGAATATCGTGTTTAAGAACCTTGTATTGTTGAAACCCTTTCACGCGCTGGTTATAGTTTCAGAGCTCCTTTTGGAGATGCTGTTACTGTTTTCGTTGCGTTGGTAGAGCATTAGTCATCTATTCCAGGATCGTCAATTGACGTAGAATCACAGCGAAAGTTATACTCAAGAGTTGCAAGCGTCCATAGGCTACGTTACCCATTTAACATTAGGCATAATGTTTGTTTGACACCACATTGTTAAACATATCCGGTCCCCTATAAGTAGCATGGCATTAGCGTGATATTGTAAAAATCGTTATAGGAGTACTATATCAGTATTGCCTTGAAATATCAATTCAAGCAAACAGGAAAATGCTCCATGTTGAACTTCAATAGTTTTATTGTTATGAAATTCGTTACATCATTCACGATGTTGTTTATTTTTTATTTGTTTAACATTGACCCGTGGAGCGTAGGCTATCGAAGATCGTGGGTTATATATACTAAATGTAGTTACGCCTCTGCGTACAGCGGGCTAGGCGGAGTCGTGTGGGTAGACCCACAGCTATTGTTCTCTCTTCGTTGGTAATATGTAAGCGTTGTAATTGCAAAATATCCTGCTATATTGCAAGTCAATGAGAAGAGTCATACTCCCTAATATTCACGTGTGAAGCAATGAAAAATAGCACTAAGCCTTCTCGTCAAATTGTTTTTATTTCAGGGGTCATACTCAAACAAAGAACTTTCAAAGCAGTCATCAATAATAATTGATCTATGGCTTTCCTGGTTGCAAATTATTTAACGTCTATCGCTAATAAAATAAGATAGATCGGTTATTGGGTACCCTAACAAAGTGTCATCATGTCATCATGTATCGTAAGTTGGTTGGTTTATATGCTCAATTTAACTCAAAAACTATATGCGTTTATACAACAAGCCAATTTCCTATCATACATATTAGTTCCTTATCCCTTGAAATATAAGTAGGTATCATACTCATGTTCAGAGCAAAAAAAAGAAAGATAATTTAATGACATTTTTATTACTTTCAAAGAATACTTTTATGACTCATAGTACGAGCAAAGACACGAGTCTTCTTCTTTTCTTCTTCTTTTCGTGTGGTTAGTGGCCAACCTGTTGTCAAGAGTTGTTCAAGCCGCCCGTAGGCCTCTGACATGGCTTAACGAATGCTATCAATTTAACAACAACCGGGACCGACTTTTTACGTGCCCTCCGAAGCACGGAGATGTTCAGATAAAATACCACTAAGCGGTCACCCATCTACAGACTGACCGCACCCAACGTTGCTTAACCTCGCTAATCGTTTAACGGTTAGTTATTGCAACTGGTTATAAGAGACACGAGTACAAAAATGGGAGCGAGTAAATAGGCATTTTAAAATATTTATACAGCTTTTTATTTATCTCATCAGCTTACTTAGCTTATCGTACTTGGTTGAGTAGTTACTTTAGTGCATTAATTGAAAGCAGTGAGCGCACTATGCAAAGCAATCAAACATCGGCGCAATATTCTTTCAATCAATTCTAGTCATACGTTTAACAGTATTTCAATACAAACCTTTAATTTATGTATCTGATTTAATTTGTCCATGCAATTAAACTTGTGTATGCACTTTGTTGATTTTACAATGGCAACAAATAGGTATTAATCAAACACCTATCGAAATTAATGACAAGAACCGGCTACCGTTGTTCCTATCTAAAGTCAGTAGCACACTACAGCACGGCGTTGTGACTATATACTTTAGTTTGACAATGAAGTCTTACTCGTTTAACCAAAGAGACTAGAGTGATATTATTTTACTTATATAATTAATATGCAATTGCTTGTACTCGACCAGAGAGATTGACACTTATGTGTTATTGGATTTTCTTGAAGGATATTATTCTAAATTTACAGTTATAGATACTGTTAACATGAGTTAACAGTATCTGTCATAAAAATCTATCATAAAAACATGTATGAACATGTTTTTATCTCTACGGGTAGTTATATCTGTTTTCAATAAGCATTTCTTTCGTTTTCATTATATTAATTATTTTAAATTAATTATAGATGTTCAACCGTTAAATCAATTATATTACGTTGTGTGCATACCTACTTATTGAGTTCGCTTTAAGAATGTATGTGTCATTCATCATTCAATTACATTCAAGTAATATGTGTCTAATGTAAGTCAGTATGGAAAATAAATCGTTACAAGCAACACCTCTTTTACTAATCAAGAAACCTCACAAGCAAATCTCAACCTAAACACTTGAACATATGGTCGAATTTCGAGCCGCATCAAGACGACTACCTGAGTGAACCGACGGTCGACCCGAGAACAATAGGCCAACATTTCTAAGAAAAAACTTGTTTGCTATAAATTATAATATTGTGCGGTAAACTAATGAACTAAGTGAATACAAACATTACGTTTTGAAGGAATTTGGATATTTTCGTGAGCTGTATTGGATTGTGCTTTGGAACTATGTCTACCACAGTGGAACAATTACTTTCGGAGTTAGAAGATGTGGCGTTATTGTTGCAAAAAGCGCAATCTAACTTGAAGAAATGCCCTAAACAACGGCTAACGAAAGGATACTTAGAAACTCGTTTACAATCTATCGAAGATTATTGGCAGAGATTTACTTCGGCGCATTACAATTTACTTAAGGCGGTACCCAAAGAAAAGAAAAAAGAGATTGCACATTTCGTTAATGAAGACTATTTTAAAGTTGAAGATTTATACCTATCTTTGAAAGGTGATATAAGGGATCTTTTGACGAATATGAGTTTGTCGAAACCGAGTGATGTCGCGGACGTTACTCAGGGAAATATTGCACGCGATGTTAAACTGCCTAGGATCCAGCTGCCGACTTTTTCTGGAAGTTACGAAGATTGGACCACGTTCAACGATTTGTTCACGGCTTTAGTGCACAGTAACAACACCTTATCTAAAGTGCAAAAGCTTCACTATTTGAAAAGCAGTATTACTGGCGAAGCTGAATCGTTGTTGAAGCATATCCAGGTAACTGAATCGAACTATGATCAAGCATGGGATTTATTGCGAGAACGCTTCGGCAACAAGCGGCTTATCGTGAATTCTCTATTAAGAAAACTATTCATGCAAAAGAAGATACCTTCTCAAAGTGCAAGTCATATTAAGCGTTTATTAGATACAACTAGCGAATGCTTAAACAGTTTGAGAAATCTAAATGTTTCTACTGATTCTTGGGATCCAATGGTAATTTTTTTAACCGTACAGAAATTAGACCCAGATACACATAGAGAATGGGAAGAATTTGCATATAAAGAAAACTTAGACGCCCTACCTACATGGGAAAATTGTGTGAAATTTTTACAAGCGAAGTTCCGCACTTTAGAGCTTATCGCCCCGCCAACCACATCAAGAAATAAAGAATATACAATCCACGTTTCTACAACTCCAGCCGCGAACAAACCGAGAAGCTGTGTGATGTGTAAAGACAATCATACACTGTCGCACTGTAAAGAGTTTTCTAAAATGGAACCAACAGAGAGGTGTGAATATGTTAAAACAAACCAACTGTGTTACAACTATCTAGCACCAGGACATTCAGCAAGCAAGTGTCGTTTAAACATGTCTTGCCGCATATGTCAAAAACGTCACCATTCACTCGTGCACCAACATATGCCAAGAAGTAACAATGAAACAAATCAAATAGAAGCTAAACATTGTCAAATAGAAGAACAAATTAAACAGCAAGGAGCAAATGAAGATGTTGAGCTTTCGTCGCATTGCACCACCAGCACTACTGCAGCACTGTTGGCCACAGCATTGCTACCTGTCAGGGGAGAGTCGGGAAGAGTGACCATACTGCGTGCATTAGTGGATCAAGGGTCACAAGCCACATTCATTAGCGAGAGAGCTGCCCAGCTTTTACGAGTCAAGAGAGTGCCTGCTCATGGTACAATCACTGGGATTGGTTCGACCACAACTGCTGTCAAACAAGCAACATTCATCATTTTGAAATCAAGACACGAAGACAATTTTGAGTTGAAAGTGAAAGCTTATATCATGTCTACGCGTCTCACAACACATCTACCAACGCATACCATTTCTACCCACAGCTGGTCTCATTTGGAAGGTCTGAAATTAGCCGATCCAGATTTTAACAAGCGAGGACGAATAGATTTGCTCCTAGGTGTCGAAGTATGTGCCCAAATTATGAAAGGAGATATTATCAAGGGTCCCCAAGGTTCTCCTTGCGCTCAACATACCAGCCTTGGGTGGATTCTATTTGGGAATATACACAAAGAAACCAATAATCAAGAATTTATTGTAATGCATCATACCTTAGAGTTGAACAAAATGCTAAAGGCTATGTGGGAGTTAGATAATGAAGATAGAAGCATATTAACATCAGAAGAAAAAAAATGTGAAGAAATCTATAAAGCAACTCACACTAGGAATCAAGATGGACATTATATAGTTAAATTACCAACCAAAACTAACAAATTACTATCAACACAAGGAAGAACGAGAGACATAGCTATGAAACGACTTCATCAGTTGGAAAAAAGACTAGAGAAGAATCTTACACTAAAAACAGAATATGTGAAGGTCATGAATGAATATATAAGTCTGAATCATATGGAAGAAATACCAATGGAAGAAATATATAAAGATAGCGTCTACTTGCCCCACCATCCAGTAGTAAGAGAAGAGAAGGAAACTACGAAGGTTAGAATTGTCTTCAATGCATCACAAAAGGGTAACAACAATATATCCCTGAATGACGAGCTGCTAATCGGACCTCAACTTCAAACTGATATGAGAAGTCTTATCATGAGATGGCGTATGAGGAAGATTTGCTTCGTAGCAGACGTACAAAGAATGTATCGCATGGTTTTAGTAACAGAAGAAGATAAAGATCTGCAAAGAATACTGTGGAGAAGCGACCCAAGTACACCAGTAAAGGATTATCGAATTACACGCGTTACCTTTGGCACTGCATCAGCTCCATACTTAGCCATTCGAACTTTACACCAAATAGCAGATGATGAAGGAAGTATAAACCCAGATGCTGCTAAAATCATTAAAGAAGACTTCTATGTAGACGATTTGATGTCCTCAAAAGACACCCTAGAAGAAGCAATATATGCAGCAAAATCCATAGAGACCATACTGCAGAAGGGAGGATTTACGTTACAAAAATGGGGTTCCAATGACCATAATTTTTTGCAACAATTTGAACCTGAAAAACGAACATCTCATGCCAGTTTAGATATCAACATCTACGGCACCATAACAGCTTTGGGTCTTCGTTGGAATATGGGAACAGATGCATTCGAATATAGACTCACATTACCGCCTATGAGTAGAACGATCACAAAACGCACTATCCTCGCTGATGTCCAACGGCTGTTTGATCCTCTAGGATGGTTAACACCAGCTATGCTACCTACAAAGCTGTTGATACAAAGGCTATGGTTACAAGGAATTGGATGGGATGAAGAAATAGACCCTGCCATTAGACAAGACTGGATAGCTTTACGAGATAGTCTTCAACATCTCAACGATATTGAAATACCAAGATGGTTAGGAATCAAAAACCATAAGAAGACAAAGATAGAAGTTCATGGATTCTGTGATGCTTCTAACAAGGCTTACGCTGCTGTCGCCTACGTCAGAGTTGTGCAAGATGAGGCTGAAATAAAAACACAAATAATTGCAGCAAAATCTCGAGTGGCGCCTGTAAAACCAGTCTCTTTGCCACGACTGGAACTATGTGGTGCTCTACTACTATCCAGGCTGCTGAAACAAATAAAAACTGCAATGAGGATCCCCGATGATGACGTATACGCATGGACAGACTCCAGTATTGTTCTGTCATGGTTACTTGGCGATCCAACTAGATGGCAAGTATTTGTAAGGAATCGTGTTGTAGAAATTCTAGACAACACAGGAACAAAATGGTTTCATGTACAAACAGCTGACAATCCTGCAGATGTCGCTTCACGCGGAGAGCCTGTTCTAGATTTCAAAGAGGATAAAAAGTGGTGGAGCGGCCCAGATTGGCTAAGAAAGAAAAACATATTGTACAATAGACCAGACAACCTAACTACAAATTTAGAAAAGAGACAAGTGATACATGCTAATATGAAAGTAGATGATGAACCAGAGAATTTCGAAGCAAAATTTGAAGAATTTGAAACACTAGAAGAACTTTTAAAAACCATAGTTTATTGCAAAAGATTTTTAAGAGGAAGACAAATGGAATACAAAGATACAATTATATCCACTGAAGAGTTAGATGAAGCAATTAAGGCCTGTATAAGAATTTCACAAAGGGAGAAATTTTTTGAAGACATTACAAATTTAAAGGAAAGTCAAGAAGTAAAAGGAAAAAGTAGATTAAAATCATTGAAACCATACCTGGACAAGGAAAATATACTGAGGGTGGGCGGTAGATTACGTCACGCGGAGTTAACTGAAGAAACGAAACACCCAATAATATTGGATAACTATAGCAATCTATCAACTCTTATAGTAAAGGATGCTCACCACAAAACACTGCATGGCGGCATTCAAATGATGATGGCCTACATTAGAACAAAGTTTTGGATACTCAAGGCAAAGAATTTAATCAAAAATCGAGTAAAGAAATGCCTAATATGCTCTAAGCACAGTGCTGCCATCAGAAATCAAATTATGGGCGACTTACCTAAGGTCAGGGTGACTCCAGCAAAACCATTTCTGAACAGTGGCGTAGACTTCGCTGGACCATATCAAGTACTAGCATCTAAGGGCCGTGGAATCAGAACCAACAAGGCATACGTAGCTGTATTCGTCTGCATGGCCACTAAAGCTATTCATTTGGAACTGGTCGGTGACCTTACCGCTGAGTCTTTTATTGGAGCCTTCAAGAGGTTTGTTGCCAGACGTGGAAGATGCTCTCGGATGTGGAGTGACCAGGGCAGAAATTTCGTAGGAGCCAATAGGGAGCTGGCAGAGGCTTGGAAGCAAGCGCAGTTTCAACTGGAGGGCCCAATAGCAGAGACTTTGGCTTTAGATGGTACACAATGGCATTTCATACCAGCCTACAGTCCACATGTCGGTGGTCTATGGGAAGCAGGAGTGAAATCCATGAAGCATCATATGAAAAGAATTTTAACCCATAATTTGACATTTGAAGAAATGAGCACCCTGCTTTGTCAAATAGAGGCGTGCCTGAATTCTAGACCACTTTGTCCAATTGGCATGATGGACACGGATAACTTGACGCCTTTAACACCTGGACATTTCCTGATTGGTGAAGCTCCAATCACTATACCACAACCTAATCTTCAAGAAGTACCAGTTAGTCACCTTTCCCGCTGGCAGTACATGCAGAAGTTACTCGCAGACTTTTGGCAGAAATGGCAAGGAGAATACCTAACTAGCTTGCAACAGAGACCCAAATGGCAGAAGAAGTGTAGAGAACTGGAGATTGATAATATAGTTCTCATAAAGAATGAAAATCTTCCTCCTGGTAAATGGGCACTTGGCAGAATTGTTGACAAACATCCAGGCCATGACGGCATCACCAGAGTGTACAGTGTCAAACGTGGAGACACTGTTGTGAAACACAGTTTTAATAAATTATGTCTCCTACCTATAGATAATAAATAACAACTTTTAATTGTGTAAGATAATGCTTTCAAAGTCAATGTTATTTACTGTAACATTTTAATTTCAATTATTTTTCTTTGTCAGATTATTATTTCAAATGAGTGATCATTTAGATAACCAAGTATTTATGTATTATTGTCATTGTTTAATCTTAAACTCAGATGTAGCTAATTCAAAATTGTTAAAAGGCCTTGATGCCCTTTTGGTGGGCGGCATGTTCAACCGTTAAATCAATTATATTACGTTGTGTGCATACCTACTTATTGAGTTCGCTTTAAGAATGTATGTGTCATTCATCATTCAATTACATTCAAGTAATATGTGTCTAATGTAAGTCAGTATGGAAAATAAATCGTTACAAGCAACACCTCTTTTACTAATCAAGAAACCTCACAAGCAAATCTCAACCTAAACACTTGAACAATAGATATTGCCACAAGAAAGTTGGCGTTCGACGCGGCGTGCATCGTACACGAGATCTAATAAATAAAAAATAGTTGCCCGTATTCGTTTATGAACGTAACAGTAAAAAGCATTCAAGAGAAATCGTTTTGTGAATTCAATTGCCCAATTGAGTGGCAAATGAGTGCTATTAATCTTTTACATTTGGGTGTTAGGAAGAGAGAAAGATATCTCGCTATATCCCTCGCCTGCAATTAATAAATAGCACGAAAATGCGAATAACATAACAAAATACATCACCGGCACAAGCACATTTGATTTTTTGACGTTAAACGTCATTTTCAAACTGGAAGTTTGTAATTTAAAAATCTGACACCGTTTATTTTTAGCTGCATATAATTAATGCAGTGTAATTATTAAACATAAAATATTATTTTACCACTGTAAATTAAATATGGTTCTTTGTGATTTTGTGTATTGATAAACTAACAAACATTTTACAGTAAAAATATTGATTGTAGCACATGACTGTAACTAATAATTACGTCATAATTAATTAACATAAATTTTATTTTCCTGTTAACCATTACAAATTCAATTTGTTTTTTATTATTTTGTTTAGTGATCAAACGACGCTGTTTTTGCAGTAAAAATATGGCTGTAATATGTGGACCCAGAAATGGGCCTTTCAACTTTTTAATCTAAGAGTTGAAGTAGACTAAGTTCTATTTTCGGGCACGCCACGAACGTGGCGGTAAGTCCCGTTTTTTAGGAGTGGCTGGAAAGGCGGCATGGTTCCCTCACCTTCCGGCTGACACAGGTAATGACTGGCCACGGTTGCTTTGGCCAGTTTCTGTGTCGCATAAGCCGGCACGAGACGCCCGGATGTTATCACTGTGGCGACAGCTGCGAAGTTGTTGTGGATACGGCGCTGCACACTTTGACGGATTGCCCCGCCTGGGAATCGCGACGCCGTGAGTGGATCACGGCAGTCGGACTGGTTGCCCTCTCACTCCCGGCCGTGGTTCAGTCTATGGTCCGGAGTAAGAGATCGTGGAACGCCGTCGCCTCCTTTTGTGAGGAAGTAATTTCCATCAAAGAGGCGACGGAGCGAGAGAGGTAGCGCTTAAACCCTCTCCCCAACGGCAGAACCGGGCGCCGGAGGGCGCGAGATGACCTCCAGCCACCCTGAGGTTTGACCTGGGGTTGGTGGTCTGCGTGGGTCTGCTTGCCACCCGATCAGGACCAGGTTCGAAAGGCGGCGTGCGTGTTGCCACGTGCGCCTCTGTGTCGTGTCTTTGTTCCCCCCAGGGGGACGGTGGAGGAAGTATTTTTGTATAGTGGTCTACCGTTTCACACGGCGCGGCGGCGGGCCGAAACCACGGCGGGGTCGCGATTGCATGTGAAAGCGATTCGCGCGGCCTCGCCGTCTATGGTTATGTCGAGGAACACCGTGGTAGGTTTAGTTGGTATTACAGGGGTATCTTTTCTCTGGTAAGTGCGTCAAAGTATTCCCCCAGGCAAAAAAAAAAGACTAGGCCCTATTTTGTACTAACATTGTGCTTCTAATAAATTCTACTTGTAAAAAGTGTCAGCTCACGCTCGTAACATTAATCGTTTCGCCGCTTCGTGTTCTTATCAAAGGTGTGCTACCAGCCTAAATGAAAATCACAAATCAATTGTGTCCCAGTGACAGGTCATTTGCTAATGTACATTGTATTTGTTATCAGAGATCGTGATTATGTATAAATATTTGACCTAAATACTCTCGCGTTAAGGGTCATTTGTTGGCAATGAACTCGAACTGTCCACTAACATGTAATTGATCGGTGTCCTGTTATTATTATGGTTTGTTTATATAATAAACAGCATGATGCTATGCAAATATCTTGTCCTTATTGGGAATTTAATTTTAGAGGTGTTGGTCATTCGGTCAGTTATCTATTCCTACGGAGAGGCGGTGTTGTATAACTAAATAATCCTTCGCTGCAATAGTGAGAGAGCGTCTTGTATACATTATATGAATGTTGCCTTTGATGTTTCTTTATTAAATACATACTAGCGTTCGCCAAGTTTAGTGGTCGAAATTCTACCATAATTGATTTAAATTTTTAGTTTGATCGTTATTAAGGTTTTATTGTCCATAACTATGCCCTTATAATAACATTTCATTTTGTCACCTATTCAACATACATACTTATTATGTAACCATAGTTACGAAAAATTCTACGACATCAGCTGAGCAATGCCGAAATACTACGATTCGACTGCTTGTGTTAAATGCATGGTTGTGTGCGTATAGTGTTTTTTCATTAATTTAATGTATTTCTAATGCATATTTTATAAAAATATTAGGATTCGCCACTCCTTCTCGATATAAATCTTAACTGTGCCAAATTTCATACTCCTTTGACCGCGCAATTTTCGTAAAAAGGGGTTCAGTGACATACGTGAGAGAGCTTGTACAACGGTAGGTTGTGAGTCCCATCTTCGATTCTCGGCACAAGTAGCTATAATTCGCCTTCCTTTGAGACCTACGCATAATAAAAAAGAAGATGTCGAGATACATCTATACCCTACCATCTCTACAATCGTAATGCTATATTATATAACTATATATTAAAATAATTAGAATCATATACATATAAATCTTCTTAAAATTAGGTTCCCGCCGTTTTTGTTTAATAATTATTTTTATTTTATCTATTAATATTTACACTTGGTCGATGATCACAGTAAGACTCTACTATAAGACAGCGCTATAAATTGTTAAAACATTATTTAGTTTAAATATTAAATAAAAAAAATATTTAAATAATATTTTTTGAAAGATTTCGGTAACCTTAAATAACAGTTTACAAATAAAGCCTACTTATTTTAAGGTTGTTTGTAACTACGCCGCTGAGCGTCCTTATTGTTTTGAAATAACCGTTACTGATATTCTTTTGTTCAATGTGTATACTAAAAGGTTATAAAGAGTACAAAGCTAGAGTAAATATCAAGGCGATATAATAATTGATATTTACTGAGGGCGTTTTCATATAAACCGCCTCCTGTGGCTTTGTGTATTGATGAACATCAATGCAAATTTGCGATTGTTATCCGAACAATTCAAATCAATTGGATATCGGATTTATCAGCGCAGCAGATATTTCAAATATGAATTTAATTAAAGGGCTGCAATTATCGATGGACGTATTTGTTTTGTTCAGTATTAAATACAAATAATATATCAATTACATTATGGTATACTTACAATGTAATGCAGAGGACCTCGGGTTCGAACCCACGTCGCGCACCCCTGACTTTCAGAAGCTATATGACTTTACGAAATTCTGGCGTATTGATTGACAATTATCGTTTGCACCGTGCTTCGGAGAGCACGTTAAGCCGTCGGTCCTGGCTGCCATGAACATCTATGGCAGTTGTTATTGGGAAGTCAGTGCCCTCTAATATCCTGACACTGGTCTAGCCTTAGGGTATCGTTAGCCTTCGGGTTGCGGAGGTCAGGTGGCAGCCGCTCCGTGTAAAAATTGATATTCAGTCAAATCCGGTTAGACTAGAAAGCCGATCCCAAGTGACTTGGGAATAATAAAGGCTAGGGAGAAGAGATTATGGTATACTTACTGTATTCTAATAAGCGCATAGTCATTGCTTATTAAGTAAGATTATGTAAGATGTTATGTTATAATATTATAGTACTGTGAATTTCTTCCATATATGTGATTTATTTTGACGATTAGTAGATATTGAAATTAAACTGCTATATACGGATTTTATCGCGTTCATTTGACACTTTATTACAAAATTTTGAAAATTGTTACACTACTACTACTATTAAACTTTACTAATTTTGAAGTTAATTAAATTATTATTAACCTATTTAGATTTAATTTATTTTTACACTTTCCCCGACGTTTCGGTTGCTTTTCAGCAGCCATGGTCACGGGGAGACTAAGATGGCAGTTGTCTCAATGTTTGTGTGTGAACATGTGCAACAGGGGACCAACCACTACCTGAGATTTGACAAACCACAGATTCTCGCTAAAGAACACCGATTCCTACTAAGGATGCTTCGCGAGGCTATTGAAATCAAAAAACATCCTAATTTTAATAGAGAAGAGAAGAAGAAGAAACGTCGGGAAAAGTGTCAAAATAAATTAAATCTAAATAGTTTAATAATAATTTAATTAACTTAAAAATTTGTAAAGTTTAATAGTAGTAGTAGTGTAACAATTTTTAAAATTTTGTAATAAAGTGTCAAATAAACGCGATAAAATCCGTATATAGCAGTTTAATTTCAATGAATAATATTCGCGTAAATAGAAGACAATATTATGTAGATTAGTAGATAAAATAGTAAGAATATTAAATATCATTACAAGGTTCATAAACGATGAGTGAGTTACTCAATACATTTCATGATAGATTTGTACCTTGATGGCGACAATTTAGTCTTTAGAAATAGTCGATATTTCTGGGAGTTAGTCGAGAGCTTGAGTCACGATCCTATTGTGAAAATTTATGCAAGTTACCTTTAAAGAGTTTTCAAACTATTTATGGAATTGAATAGCAGTTTGAAGGTTAACGCTTAGATAGTAAGAATAGTGAATGGCATTACTTTATTATAGTGGTATAGGCAACTAAATGCTTATTCTTTATACTAAAATGATATTTTCGAATATTTGTTCGCGGATGAGACAGTGCGAACAGTTAGGGGTCAGTTCATAAAGAATATGTAGGTGAACCTTTACAAAATTATATGAGATATGGGACTGAAATTGTAAGTGATATTAAAGTAATTATTCATTAATCTTATCTTTACATTAACTTCAGCTGTTCACAATGTGAGAGACCTTTCTTAACCACTCTGCAAATGTGCAGGTGGTTTAGAAGACTACGGCGAATTATTAATTCCAACTACTGTTTGTTGACTCTGCAAAATTATTGTCAAAATATTTTAACGAATGACATTGGATGAAATACAATTCAAAACAAATTACGTTATGAATTTTATTTTCACGTTTCATGCCTATTGTTAAAACTTGAATGTAAAAAGTAAATAAACAGTTGAACGACTTATTCGTTTCGGTAGCGGAGCGGGCGAAGTTGTTTATTTTGTCGATTCTCTTATTGTTGCGCCGGTCAATCGATCAAGAAGTGTCGGCAAACAATTCAGTCAAGTGTAGATATAGTATCGATTATTATAGAAGCAAAATGTTTGAAGAATTATGTAACGTTAGACCTTGAAGCTTGACCCTAATCGTGAGTCGCCGGTATGACCGCGCGGAGTCCAAATGTGAGAGGTAGCGATTCTATTTTATCATTATTTACATTCTGACCTTCATTGCGTGATATTAATTTTGAATTTACTGTATTGTGTACGAGGCTTTTGTAATTAAACTAATTATAACAAGAATTTAATTAGGTTATTTAATAGGCATAAAATCGGCCTTTGTCAGGCAAGAATGTGCTTTTAAATTAGTTGAAATATTTTTGTTATACTGTATTTGGTATCTCTCCATATATTTAATTTAATATATGATATTCAGAGGCACATAATATCACGTTAATTATTATATTTTTAGTTAGGCTCTTTCGCAATAATCTATTTCAAAGCAAAGAAATGTCAAAATATAGGGTAATACAATTGACGAAAGCTTAAATTTGGTATTTAGGTATATCAACATTTAAATTCAAATTCAAATACAAAATAAATTTATTCAGATTAGGTTACAAGGTAACACTTATGAATGTCAAAGTTATACTAATTTTTTTCTGCGAATTTACATTTACTGCCACGTTCAGCAAAGCAAGGGTGTAGGGCTCATGAAAAGAACGGGCAAGAAACTCATGGTCTCTAACTAAAACTACTAACTAACTCTTTTTAATCGCCAAGTTCTTGTTTACAAATCATAAGAGCTGTAAGGTGCTGCAACCATTTCTCCATGAACTACTACTGAACATACTCAAGCATTTAATAAAATTTGATGGTAGCCTCTAAAGCAGCAGTATGGTAAATAGGAGCATCCACTTACATGTACATTAATAATCAAGACAAGGCATGGCAAGGCAAGCAATATAGACCATATCGATGCCGATGCGATCGCTATTTGTTCTTCCATGACTTGTACTACGATCGTAACAAATGCTAAGAGTAGTCGTGATCGTATGCATTTCGAGTCATAACTTACGTCCACGCTTGTGTCACTGGAGCCGTGACAGACAACTGAAAGTGTGAAGGGCACAAACCCGCAATGTAAACAGCACAATATGACATAATAAATTATACACTTCGTTACGGAAATCTTACTTCACCTTGAAACCAGGACAAGATAAACGACCTATTTTTGTCTAACGTCTGAGCACACAAAATATATAAACGTATAATTGAATGTTTCGACTGCTTGACGGCTTCTTTGTGTATTCTGACATGTTACAAATTATGTTCAGAGGAAATGTGTTTCCTCATTGTTCGGTAATAATTAAATGTAGATATTAATTACGTTTACTTACAGAAGGTTAATAATGATACGCCAATAATGTTACGAGCGTAATATATGCTTATAATATTTAGACTTATTTGGTCACAAATATTCATCACATATGAGGTTTATACAAAACTAGCTTCTTCCGCAAGAGTTCTAGGAGAACGAATGCTGGAATAAGAAATATTATGTGTTTTCCAGAACGTGGTCTATTGGTGTGCTAAGTTGCATCTAAATGCGTTCAACGATTTATATGCTATGCCCTAACAAACAACTTGGAACTTGGAACCTGGTATGGATCCTGCTGCAAAATTCAGAACAATGTTTGCCGTGTCAGCTAGTTACATTATAATAATGAACATAACAATTCAGTAAAGTAATTCTATTATTTTATTACCTCATACCACAATTATACAATTAAAAGGTAAAATGGCATACAGCCGTTTCATTTTCAATATTATTTTAATTATTACCATAATGATACACGATATTATCCTGCACAGTATTTTACCCGAAAAGCTGTATTTTATAAAGATTTCTGTAATACCAATGAGTTCATTGTTTCAGTGATATTTTGAATAATATCTAATTAAAGTTATAATAAATAATAAAAAATAATAATGTAACTTACTATCAGGATTTTTATACACGGTATGTCAGAATGAGATGCCCCGATTTTTCGGTATCAATGCACTTAGTGTTGCTGGTTCGATCCATGATGATGCCAACTATTTAATAATTTTAACTTGTTTTAATGATGCCTATAAAGAATTCTGTAACCTAGTCGTATTAAGGTTGTCATACTGAATAATATTTAATGATCTAAAAATTATCCTAGTGGGTGACCGTTTGACTGCCATGCAGAGTTGTCGCGTTCGATCCCAAGGCGCGTTTCTCTGACTTTTCGAAGCTATTAGCTATTAAGGGTATTAAATAGCTTGCTTAAACGGTGAAGGCAAACATCTTGAGGAAACCTGCATGTCTGAAGGTTCTCCTACATGTTCTCCAAGATATTTCAAGTCTGCTAACCCGCTGTGAGCCAGCGTGGTAGCTTATGGCCTAATCCTTCTCACTTTGAGAAGAGACCTGTGCCCTACAGTGAGACAGTTTAATACACGGCTATATATATTATAATGATTTAATCATGAAAATAAAATTTCAATGGAAAAAGAAATAGCAGTAAATACGTCAACATGGAATGTATAATAGGTATAGTGATTTGTGGTGTAGATTTCCTCAACAGAGCTGGATTATAATCCTTTTATTGAACGACGAAGTTCAGCCTTCCTCAGGGAAATACCTAAGTTTACACAGCGCTGTCAAGCGATAAGCTTGTCTATTCGCTAATCGTGACCAAAGTAATTAATAAATGATGGCACGGCTGGCGTAGTGGTTTAAGTGGTCGTATCGCCACTGCCACAGCACTGAGCGATGTAGGTTCGATTTAACGTGCATAAAAAATTGTGTGATACAAAAATGGTTGTTTCGAGTCTGGATGTTTTTTGTGTCCGTTGTTTGAATGTTTGTAAAGTCGTCCGCGACCAGGATATTTTCTTGGTGCATGATACAATGCATTGGTATTAATATATACGTATGTATGTATATGTATATACAAGTCAGTGGAATACAGCATAGTCAGATCTTCCTAAGACATAGTCTTAAGGCTGGAAAACAAATATACACTCACGCGCGCACACACACACACACACACACACACACACACACACACACACACACACACACACACACACACACACACACACGCACACACACACACACACACACACACACACACTCATACACACACACACACACACACTCATACACACACATACACGTTCACATTACATACATCTGCGCACTTTTACTTTTACATAGATATAAAATTGCATGTCTTTATCAAATATATTTTTAAAATTTTCATTCAAAGGAAGAGCTGTACGTGTAATACAAGCAAATTATTGCTTAAAAGGGGCCCAAGACGATTTAATGTAAAACCCTAATGTAATGTATGTAATGTATGTGAAGAAATAAACTTTTCATTTAATTTTTGTTTTTGAGTTATTTGTGGAAATAATTTCTACTATATAGTCAAGTAACTACTAACATACTAATAAGCCACTTGCCTTTGCATGTAAACTAAAACACACAAAACAATCCCCTTATAGCCGGTTACCTATAAGAGGATTGTAATTTTTCTGATGAACAGACTTATCTGTACCGCCACCACATAACATCTCTTTCTGATGTGGATACATAAATAATCTCAAGCCTTTTCCGCAAAGAGGTGCGCGGAGGTGTATTATACCTTTCACGTCCAGGTTTTAGGTCCTTCGTAACGCGGACCAGCCTTTTGGCATCCACCGGGCTTAGCTCCAGACTCAATGCGTCCACTGAGAATTCTCCAACAGTAAGCTCAAAATCATTTAGCTACAGCACTACAGGGAAATACATTCAATACCGCTGCATTACCGACGTAGTAATTTTATAAAGGTCATTCATAATTTTTTGCTAGAGTTCTCAGCTCATTGTCAGTAAACAGTGTGCCAAATTACATAATAGAATCAATATATTCTATTTGTATTTGTGAATCGTGCGTCATAATTATTTCCACTCGCTTATTTTAAAGTTCGTTTCAAACATGCACTTCTTCGGCATTACGACGAATTGGCTTACAATGAATGACAATGGTTTTAATGTCATTCTAAACTACCGAGTCATCTAGATATATGACCTAACAAGCATCAAGAGACCTACTTAATATTGAATCTTATTTTAATAATGCTAAGGTTTTTAATTAATTTAACGTGATTTTGGTTAGTCGTATATTTTAACAATTAATGTACAATCACTGCATATTCTCACGGATACTTGCAAAAAAATGGACTTGAGAAAAATCTGGTGACTTGATATTTTTCGTATTAAAAAACCTCGTTTCCGACGTTATTTACTAATTAAATTACAAGTGTCTATTTCCTTGAAAACGTATTTTCGTACTGAAATCAGACAAAAGCTCTTGTTAGTTATCAAAGTGATTTATCTATCTATACAATAGATAAGGTATCCATACAAAAGACAAGCGAAACGAAAGAAAATTTATTACTCAATTCCTGTACCAAACAAAATAGGTTTAGATAACAATAGATCACTTCAATATTTGCCAGTTACTGACGTATAAGGGACATTTATTGGCACACTTACGAGTATTTGTGTGGCGTATATCATTTGGTTGATAAATTGTGAACAAACAAATGTAATACACATACCTATATACAATTATCATAAGAGTTTCGGTAAAAGCAATCCTAAAAATATCGTAGCGTTGCTGAAACAACTTTATTTTATTAAAAAAGGATGGCAATGAGTGAATGTAGTACATACAGTTATCATGAATTACTTTGCATCGTATCTTAGGAGGAATATCTTGAGGTCTAGGGCTGGATTCTTATTAAGTACAAATAATTTAAAATTCTCAGCAGAAGCGCGAAGTCTGACACTGTGTCGGGTAGTAATCACTCGAAGAATATGTCAATGAGACTACGTATGTACTGATTCTTCTACATAAAAAGAAGCTGGCATTTAGGATTTTTTTTTGTGTAATCATGTAAATTAAACTAGCATTATATTTACGGAATAATTAAAGTTTATAAAAGTGAAGTATTCGTTTATGCCTAGTTTCAAAGATGCACATAAAAACATAAAATTTATTGTGTCAAATAATTCGCTTACAGAAGGTTGTGTTCGGCATCTTCTTTTAAGCAAATAATGCTTGTAGTAGAAATCTCCGCATTATTATCACAGCATCATTATAACCATTTGTTAGCAGACGGTGAAACGCATGTCAACTGCTAGGTTTGACTGACTGAACTAGCAGCAACCAATCAAATAGCTTGACTTGTGTTAGACACAACAATGATTACCCTTACAGAAATCGGGTGTTTTTCTTGCCCGCAATGTAAAACAGTCTAAGTTTATTACCAATGGTTCAGGAAGTCATAAAGACATAATGTATGTTGTTTTAACATCATAGCATTGCACGTTTTTGACACATATATGCTAAAACAATTCACAGATTTAGACAGATTACCGCAGTAAATAACACTTAAGATGTATTATTCTTAACATATTAAATGTCATATAGCAGACATAATAGAAAATGTATTGTTCGCGGGAATTTATGACCGGTATGGCGGTCAATGTGTTAAATAATTTTAACCCTGAATAAGGCGTGATGAATGAGGCGCTCATAGCCAGGTGCACTCACTGATCGGTAAACGATTAGCGAGGTTAAGCAACGTTGGATGCGGTCAGTCTATAGGTCGGTCAGTTTATAATACTTGATGATAATTGATTTATATACCTAATATACTCGGCGGGTCAAACCTTTGGCGGGGTCGCGATTCGAATGCGAGAGCGATCCGCGCGACCCCGCCATAAAGGTGTGAGGAACACCGCGGTGGTTTTAGTCGGTTCAGCCCAAACATATGGGCTGGATCCCGACATATCCCCATCGCCCGCCCCAAAACCGGCGATGGGGAATGTGACTTGCACATTTCCCCGCGTTAAAAAAAAAAAAAAAAAAAATAGTTCCGGGCACGCCACGATCGTGGCGGTAAGTCCCGTGTTTGAGGAGTGGCTGGAGAGGCGGCATGGCGCCCTCACCTTCCGGCTGACATAGGTAATGACTGGCCACGGTTGTTTTGGCCAGTTCCTGTGTCGTATACGCCGGCAAGAGACGCCGTGGTTGTCACCACTGCGCGACTGCTGCGACGTAGTTGAGGATACGGCGCTGCACACTTTGGCGGTTTGCCCCGCCTGGGCATCGCAGCACCGTGAGTTGATCGCGGCAGTCGGGTTGGTTGCCCTCTCGATACCGGCCGTAATTCAGTCTATGGTCCAGAGTGAGAGGTCGTGGAACGCCGTTGCCTCCTTTTGTGAGGAAGTTATTTCCATCAAGGAGGCGGCGGAGCGGGAGAGGGAGCGCTTAAACCCTCTCCCCAACCGCAGAGCCGGGCGCGAGACGACCTCCAGCCACCCTGAGGTTTGACCTGGGGGTGGCGGGCTTTGTGGGCCTGCCCGCCATCCGTTCAGCACCAGGTCCGAGAGGCGGCGTGCGTGTTCCCACGCGCGCCTCTGTGTCGAGTCCGTCTCCCCTCTAGGGGGGACAGTAGGGACAATTGTGAGAAGTGTCTTTGGGTAGGTCTTTTGCGTAGTGGCCTGCCGTTTCATACGGCGGGCCGAAACCTCGGCGGGGTCGCGACCGCATGCGAAAGTGATTCGCGCGGCCCCGTCTATAGTGGTTTTGTCGAGGAACACCGTGGTAGGTTTAGTCGATATCCCGGGAGGTACTTTATCATCTTTACCATCTTCTTTACCCCGGCGAGTCCGACATGACCCCTCCGCCCGCCCCCGCGGAGGGGTATGCGTAATGCATTCCCCAACGTTAAAAAAAAAAAAAAAAAAAATAGATGGGTGACCGCTTAGTGGTATTTATCTGAGCGTCTCCGTGCTTAGGAGGGCACATAAAAAGTCGGTCTCGGTTGTTGTCAAATTGACAGCAGTCGTTAAGTTATATCAGAGGCCTACGGGCGGTTTGAACAACTCTTGACAACAGGTTGGCCACTAACCACACGAGAAGAAGAAGACCCTGAATAAGTCAAAATAGTACTGTATAAATGACGTGTCGAGATCGCCAACTACAAAGGTGTGACTGATTGTCACAGATCAGTACTTACAGTCCTACCTTGAAACGTAAATGCTGAAGTTTAGGACCGACTGTTCGTACCTTGAAACACAGTTGTTCTAAAAATCGTCCTGTATTTCGATACGTAAGCCATTGATTGTGCTTTACACGTTCATGAAATAGTCTGAACAACGAAGTTTTAACTTACACTTGTAAAGAAAGAAATCCAATGAAACATAATTTTAAGTTTCTCTCGTTTGTCTTCTCGGATAGACCTATAACAAGACATCGACAAAAAAAGGCGAGTCGCAAATAGTTTTTATGAGCTAACTTTACTTTGATTTTTTATCTGTACTTTGCAATGATTGTCAAGTTGCGCACATTACTTAACCTTATTAGCAATTTAAAAACTTTTGCTATAAAAGCTTAAAGAAAGAAGTAATTAGGATAAGTCAGTCAAGTCAGTCTCGCGCACCGAGGCTGCCATACAGCCACACAAAGGCGTGTGCCCAGCCCACACTTAGCCAGTTTTATTATTTGTTGTTTCACTTTAGAGCTTACTCTATAATCACACCAAGCTGGAAGCTTGATATATTGTCGTTTTTACTACAAAGGAGAATTCTTCTCTCTTAGCCTTTATTATTCCCAAGTCACTTGGGGTCGACTATTCTAGTCTAACCGGATTTGACTGGATATCAGTTTTTACACGGAGCGGCTGCCACCTAATCTCCGCAACCCGAAGGCTAACGATACCCTAAGGCTAGACCAGTGTCAGGATATTAGAGGGTACTGACTTTCCCAATAACGACTGCCATAGATGTTCATGGCAGCCGGGACCAACGGCTTAACGTGCTCTCCGAGGCACGGAGCAGGCGATAATTGTCAATCAATTTACTACAAAGGAGAATATGCTTTTAAAATGAGAATCGTTCTTTAATTTATATTTGTTAGGAGACATACTTGTACATATTTTTCTAACGAGTAAATAATATATTCTATCACATACACGCAACACCATCTAGCCCGAACTAAGCAGAGCTTGTACTATGGATACTAGACAATATACAAACATACATATATACTTTTTTTTTGTAAATACATACATATTATACATAGAAACACCCAGACCAAGACAAACATCCATGTTCATGCACACAAATTTTTGACTTGTGCGGGAATCGAACCCGCGACCTCAGGCGTGGCAGTCGGTTACACTAACCACTACGCCATCGAGGCCGACAGATATATTGGGGACAATTCCCGACTCCATCTTACTTTTCCCAATGTTTTCACAGAAAAAACTCATTATTACTTTGCCCGGGAAACTAACTCAAAACCTCGTGTAGAGCATTCGCTAGTACAGATATACTATCGTAAAGTATGCCACACACATTAATGTCCAACTATCTAAGGTAAATTAAACGTGAATCACGTTCTATCTGTTTTCAATTATAATCGCACAAGTAGGTCCCTTCATTTCGACGACGTTCAATCCATCTGTACAATTATTAAACTTGTCGAATAGTCCTTCATTTGTATCAATTCTATAGAAATGACAAATGAAAGAAAATGAACGACAGAAAAATTGATTTCAATGTCTACGTACTTATTCATCATGATTACGACTTTCTTCATTTATAAACTTTGACGGTTTAGTTGAAATAATGAATTGATGTCGAAATCCTAGGGAATAGATGATTATTATGCATTGAATCATTATATACAGGTATATTAAATAAAATTTTACTTCGAAAGTCAAACTCGCGACCTCAGGCGTGGCAGTCAGTTACACTAACCACTACACAATCGAGTCGTCAGTAGTATAGTGTTGATGCGCACCGACTGTTGGGTCGAACCATCGGTGGCTAAGTTTATGGCAGCTTTCAAATACATATTATATCGCCACTCGTAAGATGCCGTATTTTAGAAACTGTAAAGATCTCCTTGAAAGTCTAGAAAAACCAATGTATAAGGTAATATTAAGCATTCATTTATTAGCCGACTTTACTTACTATGTAACTAATTTGAAGAGATCAAATTTTCTCTTATTTATTTTCATAAAATTAATTCAGTGGTTTAGTCATGAAACGTAACAGACAGAGTGTTGAATTTATATTACTCATGTGTATAAATTTATCTAAAATACCTCAACGTTTTAAGCTTATAATATTATCGCTGACATGTACCCATACGAACAAGGGTCACAGAATACATAACCACATAAGCTAACAACTAAAATTTCAGTAATTATGCTAAGAATCATACAAGGGCAAGAGGCATCTACATGATAGCCAATTATAAAGTAACATGGCCCGAAAACCGTTGTTTCTATAAAACAAAGAAAGTGCCAGGCTTACGATACGACTACGATAATATAAGCTTTAGTCATAACATTTCAATTTGGTATTACAACAGAAAGAGATTTATCTATTCAGCCTATATCTACAGACAGTGAAGGTCTGACCTCAAATACGCGACGAATTTTGCGTTGGTGTTCTGACAGTTTAATTATGCCGTCAAACTATCGCTTATTTTAAATTATTATGGACTAGATGACCCGGTGTACTTCGTATCACCTATCCTAACGAATTGTCTATATTTTCTCACCGTTTAAACCTTCCCTAGACTACGACAAACATTTCAAAACCAAAATCAGCTAAATCGGCCCAGCCGTTCTAGTGTTTTAGCGAGACAAACAAACAGCAATTGATTTTTATATATATAGAAGATTTACATTGGAAAATCCTTAATGCTTTTTCAAACTTGCCTCAAGTGTAAAACAACATTGTAACATATATGAATTTTAATACCAGTGTTTTTTTAAAAATACATTAGGTACTTTATTTGCATACATCTTATTGAAACTAACTAAATAATATGGGATGCATAGGCAAGCTTTCAAAGAGTATTGGTTGTGAGGATCATGCGATTTACTTGCGATGCATAGGTGAGACATTTTTGGTCAATGGTCAAAAGGTCTATTACGCTTTCTTTGATTTATAAAAGGCGTGGAGATACATAGAAGAAGAATAAAAGCAGTGAGCTGAGCATTGAGAACTAGGTACCTATGTCTGTAAAAGTTAGACTGAGGGATAGAGTGATAAGAAAGCGTTGTAGTGTAAAAGAAGATATTACGTCAAGAATTTAAAAAGTAGTGTTAGCATGATTTGTGTATGTGAACAAATTGGAAGACAAAATACTGAGAAAGTATTTAAGGCAAATGTGAATAAGTCGGCCCAAAAGGGGAAGGGACTCAGCGAACGTTGACTGATCACATCGGACATTTTTACAAAGGCCACGTTAAGAGTATCTTAAGACTGCGCCGAGCATAAGACGCGGTTGGGCTGAATGACAGAACTCGATATTCAATTCGGCGCGCGGCCGCCATAGTAAAATTGTGTGGAGAATTTGAAGGGCTTTTTTGATAAATATGTATCTTTCTTGTCAACCAATAACTTAGATATTTGGGGCGGACAAATTGTAATATAACTATTTATGTTTCGTTTAAGCTTGAAAATAGGATAGATTTCTACTGTTATAATCTAAAATCACGTAACATGAGCTTACGTTTTTCATTTTTCGCAATTTACGTAATTTTGTAGGCGAAAATATTAATTATTTTAAGTTTTTTACACGTAGTAATTGTAAACACATTCATTGTTATGGTAAATATATATTTTATATTTGTATTAAACAAAAAGTGTTGATTTTATCAACTTAACTGTGACCGCCTGTTTTGGCACATTTCGCTCAGCGGAGTCTTAACCCGTCGAGCGTGTATGAAGAATATAATGAAAATAAATGAAGCGAGAGGTATCACAGAATTGTAATAAGTGAAATACCTTACTATTTACGTACCGCTCCGGAAAACAGGCGTGCGTATATATTTATGTATTATGATATTATGTCAATTATTTGTGCGCTGTCATTGGTATACTAAACTTACGTTAATAAATAAATTGTATTATAAAGGACAAAGGTATTCGCTATACCTTTCTCGTCATGCATAGCGATAGCTGGTAGTACAAAAATATTAACACATCTAAGTGTAAAGGCAAACCTTTTTGCTCCTGACAGACAGACAACAAAGTGGTCTTCACATTGTTGTCCGTTAATCTGTCAGTCTGTCTGTCAAGTCTTTTTCACAGATGCCTCGGAGATAATTTGCTGAATTAAGCAAATACACAAATTTTAGCACAATTCAGAATTTTCGCATCAATTAAAAGAAGAACTTTAAGTAATTAAATCTGTAAGGGTTAACAATATGTTGAAAGTCTTATCTATGACTAAATATTTGGTTTAAACTTTAAACTTCACTAATCTATTCGATTAGTGAACTTTCGTTTGAAGGTTAGGTTTAGTTCATAAATAAAATATTATTATTAATATATTATAATATATTATTAGCAATATTTTTGCTGTGAATGTAGTTATTTTAATGTTCTTAAAAATATAAATAATTTAAAACACCTTATATAGTTCCGGTAAGTATATAACCATAATAGATGTGTGTTACTTTATTTAAAAATATTCTGTGCACTGAGTTATATTTTTATATAAAGTTTGTTGAGATTTATAAATGCAATATTAATGCAGTATAAAATATCTTGTTAACATTTTTACTTTTTATTATAATAATGTCAGTGTAGGAATGTAACGTAGGACATTAATTAACACTGCAACTAACGCGAAGCTTTGTTTAGCAAACGCATTACACGATTTAGTCTACGCTTTGCTCACATCTCGGTACGTGTGACTAAAGAATATGGAATGGCCTCTAACCTAATGTTATTTAATGTCTAGCTCAACTACATTTGGAAGAACGCTGGTAGTAGCCAGTCTCCAAATGCGACAACAATACATTTTGAGACGTATAAATTGATATTGGTAACAGCTGACAAGCTTCATAGAATATTTATCCCTAAATAGAACTGTCTTATTAGTCCGTAATTCGTGAAGACGATGTCTGGATCGGGCTATGTGTTATTGGATTCTATGTTAGAAAAAAGCAGCATATATATGCATGCATATATTTGGTAGACGGCAATTAGGCAAAACCTTTTGTTTGGCGACCTAAAAGTAGCTAGAAATTTTCCTTCTGATGTTTCAGGGCTGTAGTGTGTATATCTTTTATGCACTTGCCTTCCCTAAGTTCTTTCTCGAACTCTTAGAACTCGGGTGCTTTAGATAGGGATAAAAGATAGAGTATAGCCAGTAAATAGAGTTTAAAATAGAACAGAGAATGAGATCACTTCCAGTTATTCAATGTAGTTGTAAAGTACGGGAGCGAATTAAAGTATTTGTTGTATGCTTCCGCTGTAGTCGTCGAGCGCTGTGATACCTAGCTTCGCTGCAAGTACAACGCGTCTCACCGTGCTCGAACTCATTGGGATAAGGCTCAGTCTACAACTGCATTCTAATTCTGATTATTACTAATATGTTTATTGAGGATGCAGTATTGTAATTTATCAGACTAGGTCTAGAAAAATTTATGTACAATACTGCAGCAGTAAGATCAAAAAGAATTGCTTTGGCAAATATTTTTTTGTGAACTAAAAACAATATTTTCTAACGGAAATATCATAGATAAGAAGAAAATGCGAATCCTGTCATGGGTTGCTGTAATTAGAAACATTAGGCTTATGTCACTCGAGAACGGCTATGAAAAGGGATTAGGAAAAGGGACTGGAGTAAAGCACAGAGTTGAGCAGCGATAGCTCGGTGGGGAGACCAACAGACTGCAATGCAGAGGGTCTCGGGTTCGAACCCACGTCGCGCACCTCTGACTTTCGGAAGTTATATGACTTTTCGAAGTTATGTGCGTATTGATTGACAATTATCGCCTGCTCCGTGCCTCGGAGAGCACGTTAAGCCGTCGGTCCCGGCTGCCATGAACATCTATGGCAGTCGTTATTGGGAGAGTGTCAACACAAAAGAATCCACTGGGTCGAAGTGTCGCCGGTCTGCACTGACTGGCCCCCCACATAAGATAAGATAAGATAAAGCACAGAGTTGGGTTAAACACGTCATTTATTTTCCAGCTGTTGTTTAACTTAGATATTGTATTATTTATACTAAGTATATACAAATAATCTTTATTAATCCAAAAATAGGTATAGTTGGTCTTTGTGTGATCATGTGATGGACAATGCTTGAGAACATCAGAAGGCAGCTTTGTGTTTTATGGTAGATGTAGTCTGCCCCATACTAATTCGCATCGCCTACAGTATAATCCGTTGAAGTCCTACGACTAACCTACGTTCTTCGGCACACACGCCGCGCTATGAGACCACGCAACAAATGTGGAATATTACATTCCTATTGAATATGCTTTTTTAGTATAAGCCAGCTAATGCCTATCTACGTACTATATAACTAGATAGACATATTTTACAAAGGTATTAATATAGCAAAGATATGTCTTAAAAGAACGAAGTCCCCGTTCTTTTAAAAGCGGAAGCAAGGATATAGAGTATATATCCTAAACCTCCCTATGATAATGTGACAATTCATTGTGGATATTTATTTATTACTAGATTACGTCCGCGATTTCGCTCACGTTGATGTAGATTTTGTCAATAAATTTCTATTCCTCAGGTACAGATCTTCTTTTCTGGATGGCAGTTACCCTATGTTCATTTCTGTACCCCTGATAAAGTGTATGCGAAACTTCATAGTGATCGGTCGAGTAGTTAAGGCGTGAAAGCGTAACAAACAAACAAACAAACTCACATTCGCATTAATAATAGTAGTCAGGATTATATAGGAGTACCTACTCAGTTCGGACTCAGTGTATCTGCATGTATTGTTGTCTTCTGTTTACGCGAATATTATTCATTGAAATTAAACTACTATGTACGGATTTTATCGCGTTGTTTATTTGACACTTCATTACATAATTTTGAAAACTGTTACACTACTTTTACTTTTAAGCTTTACTAATTTTTAAGCTAATTCAATTATTATTAAAACTATTAAGTAAAACTATTTAGATTTAATTTTATTTTATTTTTAAAATTAGCTTAAAAGTTAGTAAAGTTTAAAAGTAAAAGTAGTGTAACAGTTTTCAAAATTATGTAATGAAGTGTCAAATAAACAACGCGATAAAATCCGTATATAGTAGTTTAATTTCAATGTATCTGCATGTGTTTATTAATATAATATGGCTGAATGCTTATTTTTATTGGATAATTCCATTTTGTAAAAAAATCGTGTGTACAGCGCTTTATGAAAACGGGTATTTCGTGTGCACCGTGTGTAAATACGTCTGTTTACGGGATTAATCAAGGAACTGTTTTGTCTAAGTCGGGGGTGTTACTTTACCATTCGACTTACTAACTTTGATTGCATCAGATTACAGGAACTTTCGCTCAGTTTACGAACTGAATTTATGTTTATTTAATTGTGCGGTTGAGTAGATATTATGTTACTGTTCATTTTAGAAGAAAGCCGGTGTATAGATAGGTTTTATTTTTATTTTAAATTATCTTTACGGGATATTATATATTAGAGATTCGGTTCGAATCCCGTGTCGGGCCAAGAAAAGTTATTGCGGTTTTCTGTTAAGAAATCTCAATAGCTGCCCGGAGTTAGGAAGTTGGTAGTGTTAGACACCCCCGTGCCTCGGAAAGCACGTAAAGCCGTTGCTCCTGGCCTGATCTCTCTCCGGTCGTGTCGGATTACCGTCCCATCGCGGATCATGAGAGTTAGGGAACAGAGAGTGCGCTTGTGTTTGCGCACACACTTGTGCACTATAATATCTCCTGCACAGATAGTCAGTCTCCGTTAAGACTGGCCGCCGTGACCGAAATTCGATCTGGAGGACATTATTATACCAACATTTAACCAAGCATAGTATTATGGACCACATAATAGACGGCGAGGCTATTGCTTTCGGATATCGATGGATTATCGGGCACATTTCTAGACTCCATGCTTGTACTAATAATTACTTGCCAGAAAAGTCCAACTTTGCCCAACACGGCATTCAAAACCAATACCTCACGCACAGCAGCCATATAAAATGATGATTTGTTACTAATATAAAGATGGACTAATTAATACACACCTTTCTTGAGTGGCAACGATCGCCGATGCAAATTACTTAGTAATCGACAATCGATATTATTTTATTGTTATTTTGTATTCATCATCCGTATCGATAAGGATAAATAACTCTTCTCTCTTAGCCTTTATTATTCCCAAAGCACTTGGGGTCGGCTTTTCTAGTCTAACTGGATTTGACTGGATATCAGTTTTTACACGGAGCGGCTGCCACCTGACCTCCGCAACTCGAAGGTTAACGATACCCTAAGGCTAGACCAGTGTCAAGATATTAGAGGGTATTGACTTTCCCAATAACGACTGCTATAGATGTTCATGGCAGCCGGGACCAACGGCTTAACGTGCTCTCCGAGGCACGGAGCAGGCGATAATTGTCAATCAATACACACATAATTTCGAAAAGTCATATAACTTCCGAAAGTCAGAGGTGCGCGACGTGTGTTCGAACCCAAGACCCTCTGCATTGCATTCTGTTGGTCTCCCCACTGAGCTATTGCTGCTATAATAACAAATCGATAAGGATAAATAACTAATATTCATTTTTATTGTAAACTAAGTTGCTGTGTTTCCGGGAGTTTATCTAGTCATGCACTAGGTAATATGGGTAAGTAATAGATGATATAACAACAAAATCTCTAATATTAACAACATATAACAACGGAACCTATAATTTTATTTAATATAGCGATTAGTTAATATAATAAACGATTGATATAATTTTAAAATAACTAATTTTTATAAGTATAACATACATTAAATATAACATCGTTTGACGTAACATACATTAAATATAAAATCGTTTGACACACCACTCAAAAGAGATAAATCTTATTTGGTCTAATATGATGAAAACGCCTACTTAAAACACAAAGCAAAAAACATAACTAGTAACTG
The DNA here is from genome assembly GCA_930367265.1 of Catocala fraxini. Taxonomy (NCBI): domain Eukaryota; kingdom Metazoa; phylum Arthropoda; class Insecta; order Lepidoptera; family Erebidae; genus Catocala; species Catocala fraxini. The sequence continues at coordinate 1,993,753 of OV884027.1, forward strand.
ATTAGCACCTGCGCTAAGATAGGTCGACGGAGCCCCGCTTGGCGAGGCTCCTATTTCTGGGAGGTTTAAAAAAAATAACCACGAAACCTTCTAACCTAACCTATCCGAGTCGGGGTACTCTGAGTCGGAGTGTTAACCATAATGACGTTTTTTATATATATATCAAACGTTAGACCTAATGATTTTCGATTAAATAAACAATATACATATTAAACGTTAGACCAAATGATTTTTGATTACATAAATGTTATATCAAACAGCGTTATACTAATTAAGTTTTAGAATAAATAAATGTTATATGTAAAGAAATTATATCAACAGTTGGTATATCTCACGTTGATTATATCTTATGAACGATAATAAAATGAAATTTGACCAAATGAGTTTATACCTTATTAGACGCACCCAGATAATATGGCTATTTTAACTATAGCGAAACGTACATATACATATATTCTAGTTTATAATAAGAATTCCAACGAAGTAATGAATAATTCAGTCATTAGGTAAGTATAGACAGTACTTACAAATGCTACATGAGATAATATTCAGTGAAAGGAAACGTGCCGATTAACTAAGTAATTGTGTGAATGCTATATCATAATTCATAATGCTCACAGATCCGCGTGCCAAGTGCATTAATATCAAGTACAAACTGTTCATTAGGCCATATGAGTCATTGATTTTATAGCATTTTATAGGATAGTCTGAAGTATAAAAATATATATTTAGAAATTGCAGAAATCATAATTAGGTGACTTGCAACTATTCAGTCTTAACATGTGCAAGGTTACCGATCAATATTTTAGTACCGCAAACATTAGAAGAAGCGATTTAGGTCCGTACTTCGTACAAAGGTAGAGCCGTGGGTACTGGACGTGATAAACACGAACGATGTACGAGTATGTCTTGCGATCATTGTACTTAAGAACGTCTCCGGCCCTAAAACTCAGGTCAACAACTCAAAAGACAAAGATTTCGCGAAACAGTCCCAAAACCCTCAAAGTATACTATACGTAGACGTATTTTTTCTAATCAACATTTAGTGCGGGTAATAACATGTGCTCGCTAATTTTAGAGAAAGTATATGATGATAATTAAAAAATTAATTAACAGACCTGTGGTTTTCCTCTTCTGGTAGACTATTACTTCTGAACAAAAATCGGTCTTGTAAATTAGATGCACAGTTGTTTATGCTTCTTAATGATTCTTAACCTTCGACGTTCAAACCCGATATCTCATTAGCAGATTCGGTTATAGAAATAATTAATATTAAAATAAGGGTGGTTTATTAGGCAAGCCTTATCTTATCTTATCTTATGTGGGGGCCAGTCAGTGCAGACCGGCGACACTTCGACCCAGTGGGATCTTTTGTGTCGACACTCTCCCAATAACAACTGCCATAGATGTTCATGGCAGCCGGGACCGACGGCTTAACGTGCTCTCCGAGGCACGGAGAGCAGGCGATAATTGTCAATCAATACGCACATCATTTCGAAAAGTCAAATAACTTCCGAAAGTCAGAGGTGCGCGACGTGGATTCGAACCCGAGACCCTCTGCATTGCAGTCTGTTGGTCTCCCCACTGTGCTATCGCTGCTCTCTAGGCAAGCCTAAGTTGTGGTCTGATATAAGAGCACAATTAAAGAAGAACAAAGATCTAGGGTATACTTAGAGTTCAGACTTAACAGCCGTAAGTTTTCTGTCTAATTATTCAATAAATTATAGTAAATAAACTTGTTAAGTAAGTATTTATCACACACGTAACTCTAACTGCTGTTAAATAACACGTAATTATTTAAACAGTTTTCTGCTTATTTGCACTCTATATAACATGTCAAATAAATCATACGTCATATAAACTATACTAATTTACAAAGAATTAAGAATTACTCATAAGTGCAATTATGCAAGAACCTTGGATATCGCGATAGTCTTACTCATGTTCAACGCGAAGTAATAAACCAAGAATAAATTATTATTTTAATAAACATAAACACTTGGTAATCGAATACGTAACAGAACGGTACAAGTGAACTTACAAGTCCTAATTTTAAAGACAGTTAAGACAAATTACTCGATCCTGTAATCGTACGCGCTACAACGTTTCAATTTAATCATAGTACTTACACCACGTATACGGTGAGCAGCGATAGCTCAGTGGGGAGACCTCAGACTGCAATGCAGAAGGTCTCGGGTTCGAACCCACGTCGCGCACCTCTGACTTTCGGAAGTTATATGACTTTTCGAAATTATGTGCGTATTGATTGACAATTATCGCCTGCTCCGTGCCTCGGAGAGCACGTTAAGCCGTTGGTCCCGGCTGCCATGAACATCTATGGCAGTCGTTATAGGGAAAGTCAGTACCCTCTAATATCCTGACACTGGTCTAGCCTTAGGGTATCGTTAGCCTTCGGGTTGCGGAGTTCAGGTGGCAGCCGCTCCGTGTAAAAACTGATATCCAGTCAAATCCGGTTAGACTAGAAAAGCCGACCCCAAGTGACTTGGGAATAATAAAGGCTAAGAGAGAAGACTTACACCACGTATACATTGTCGGCCTCGGTGGCGTAGTGGATAGTGTAACCAACTGCCACGCCTGAGGTCGCGGTCCCGCACAAGTCAAACATTTGTGTGCATGAACATGGATGTTTTTCTTGGTCTGGGTGTTTATATGTATAATATGTATGTATTAAGAAAAAAAAAGTATATAAGTATGTTTATCCATTGTCTAGTACCCATAGTACAAGCTCTGCTTAGTTTGGGCTAGACGGTGTGGTGTGTATGTGGTAGAATATTATTATGGTAGAATATTATTAACTAGAAATGAAAGTTACCTCGTTACATGTACTTTGGATCGTGAAATTGAACATTTGTTTGTAGTGTAATTTTAATATAATTGTAATGTAATTAGCATCGTTAATTTTAAGGTAAGTTCAGCGTATGTAATGGTCATATTTATAATACACAGCTAGACTTTTTGATTTTTTTATACTCCTTAGTTGGCATACAAGCATACGACCCACCTGATGGTAAGTGGTCACCGTAGCCTATGGACGCCTGCAACACCAGAGGCATAACTTGCGCGTTGCCGACCCTTTAGGAAAGGAAGTGGGAAGGAGAAGGAGCGGGTAGGGGACAAGAGGGTGATTGGGCCTCCGGCACTCTCACTCACCGAACGAAACACAACAGTAGGAATACTGCTACTTCACCTCGATATTCTGTGAGAGGGTAGTCCTTCCCCGGTCGAGCCGGCCCATTCATGCTGAAATCAGCGACGCTCTACTACTCATAAAATATGTTAGTAGTATTTAGAAGTATTAATATAAGACTGACTTATGGCGTCTTATATCATGGCGTATTCTTATACGTTATAGTCAACAGGGTAGTATTTTACGTCCGGCCTGGTCTGAGCGCACACATAATTATAATACGAAACATTCCGACCAAGCCCCTCACTTCGTTTGACTGCAACTTCTAGCACTAGAGTTTAGAGATTTCGGTGCGCGGTAAGCTCCTAAAATGGGTTTTATCTTGTTAATTGCACAAATGAGTTATCGCACAAAATAAACGAGAACGTATTTTAGTAATTTGTCCAAGATTTAAGTAATGGAATTTCTGCTCGGAACACGTTATTAAATCATTTGATAAAGGTTGAGCTCTGGTATTTTTGCAGAGGAGAAATTTGGCGATATTGTGTCAAGGGTCATACACATAAATGTTATAAGTGAAAGCGTTTGCGTAAATATTGAAAGAAAGTATTGTGTCATTATTGTATTATTTTTAAATATGACCACAACAAACAAATATCTTTATCTATCTTCTTAATTATTGACAATATGGCGCTTTCTTATTACGTTTATCGATCATACATTTGGCCATGACTCGGAATGCATCGGAAAGTTATTGACTTTTGATAATGAACAAAACCAGTTTGCGGCAGGCTGACCGAGTGTCCACGGCCTCATTCAATACCAGATGAACTTACCACGAAACCATGGTCAAAATAAAAAGTAAGTATTACAAGATACATTAACATTTTTGTTAAAGCTTGTTTAACGGTACTGCGTATCGAACAAGAAGTGTAGAGCGCAATGTTTAAACAAACCAATTACGATCCAAACTCACCGCAACGTTGGTATAAGGCATGTTTATTGTGAACAACAGGTTTGAGTTTCCCGGCAGAAATTTACTGTAATCGCTATAAAGGTGCAAAAACTGATAGTGAGGAAAATAATAAATTTAAGTTCATAAGCCACCGACCCAACTTTATTACTGAGAGGTACCCATAATAGTTAAATTTAACAACTTTGCGCCGTTAACGTAACGTAGGCACTTGTATACTGTTATTTGACTACAAATATTATGTATAAGTATAAACATAATTGGCCACATAAATTAGTTCACGAGTTATTCGGCGGCGGTTTATTTTAATCTAGGCTGAGTTATTATGTTCGCGTTGCTAAGTTATGATTGAGACTTCAACAACAACAATAAACTTTCTAAATTACGCCTGTGACGTAGAGCCACATGCACACCGAGTGCGGTGTCATATCGTGCCCGCCATCGTCACGTATGCTGTGTCATAAGCATTAGAAATATCAGCCAGTTAAGTGGAGATATATAAATAATAAAATTGCCTGACGCAGAAAGTTGCGGTTTGCGATCACGACAAATTTCGTAAAGTTCTCGCTTGTATTTGACAACTGCACTGTTCTGTTGTGCAACACAACAGAAATATTGCTTGTCACTTTTTAAATTTCCTTTTTGCATAATACATGCACCGCTTCCGAATTTGGTGTGGTTATAATAAACTACGATTAATATTTGATAAATTGAAACTGTTGAGCATTTTTATTAGGTACCTAGTTAATGTTTCTTAGTGCAATACAAAACAATATAAAAACTGCAGTCAAATTGCTGTTTCTAATTGTAATAGAGAAATCGGATTGTTTCATTAAAAAAAACCTTTCTGTTTTCTTAAGTAAAACAACAACCATTTCACAACATTTTGTTTTGGAAATACACGGATAGCGATTCTATTTCCAAGACTTTTTATATTTGCTTTTTCATTTCTATTTCAACTTAAACGTACATATATTTACATTGGATTCAGCTTGCGGCAAGGTTTATATTGTACTTTTCACGATTTATTCTAGCTCATTATCACACAAAAAGACCATCAATAAGTAGTGCCGGTAACTAATAAAGAAAGTCTGTAGAATGTTCCGTTAGCACCGTATGCGCATGTGATGCGGCGATGTGCCGAGGAGATTATGTTATTTATCTAGTGAGTAGAACACAACATGAACATTCACTTTCTCGCTGCTCCAGGAAGGAACCCATTGTTCTGTGCTGCGGGAGGCGTTCGCGCCGGACTTATCATAACACATCACTCAGCAGGTGTTATACCTGCTGTACATTTATGTACCTGCACAGTGTTAACTAACGATGAACATAAACAACTCTATTATTCAAATTCGTCTTATCTAAACCGTTAAGGCCAATATTCAATGCATGAAAGCTCTTGTAATGTATTCATAGAGAGGAAAAGCGTATTTTGTTAATGATAGTATCTGAGTTTATATTGCCGGACGGACGGGCTTTCAACGCGCAACGAGTAATTCTCCTCGAACGGACGACTTGAAAATTGTCTAGTTTGGTTGAAAAAGGTATTTCTCGTCCGGAAAATTTCTCATCTAGCAATAAACTGTTACTTGTTTAACGTGGACGAAATGAAAGGATACGAGACGCGTCTAAAGAGTAGAAATAGTTTCTTAAAGTTTGTTAGGTCGCCGGCGTCGGGAAACTCTTGCATTAATAAAGAGATGCTCACCTCGGGGCCGGCAATCTCGGGCGTCGCTCCCGGTACGTCCCGGCGCTATCAAATGCACGCAGTCACTCGGGCCGCGGTGTGTTCCGACCTGCATTTAACAAATTAATTATATTACATATATCTGTTAGTAAATATTATATAAAGTCTTCAATCTGTTTAAAGTGAGAGTTAATCAGCTTCCTTTTTTAAATGAAGGATTAAACTTATATCGTATGATCCGACAAAAAATGAACAAATTTGAGTCATTTTAATACAAAGTCATAGCTGGTTATATGGCTGATATTTTTAACGTTGAAATATCTAAATATACATGCTATTATTGCAATTGTTATTATCCAGTTTTAATTATTTCAAATTAGAATAATTCATTAAAAGTTTAGGAAAGCTCGAGGCTATATACAAACGGATGTACGAACGTTGGAATACTAGAGCGTGTTTCAGACTACTGTGTGCTACTGTGGAGGCGACTGCAACAAAGCGAGACTTAACGAGCTAGCCTCCAGTAAGCAGGCTTTAAACCCGGCTTCACCCCTTACAAAGTTGGACAAATAGATCCAACCATACTAAAATATAATAATAAAATATCTGCGCCGCATTTTAACCTTTATGAGGTATTGAAGTTATCATTGTAAGATTCTGCTTTGCTTCAGTCTTTTAACATTTTTATACCTATTGTCAAATACGATGTTAATAATTCTTCAAATTACAAGAACGGTAACGTGTAAACAGCTGAATACAGTGATATCTTTTAATATAATAGTAGATATAAAAGTAAAGATTTTGCAAATCCACGTTACTAAGCGTATCATAACATCTAGAAAAAATTGGAACCCATTTTATATTAAAACTTATACGACTATAATTTACATAATATATCCAAAATATTGAAATATTAATTATAGAAATATGACTTATAACTGCAACACAAATATGAGTTAAAGCACTCTCATTAGTCGAATATTATTTTGGCAGCAAATTATTTCGCTTTTGTTAACATTACTTAGAGATCACAACGATAATTATTATCATCAAAACCTGTTATTTCAGTTAGAAGAAGAAGATTGCAGCCTAACAATCGTGTGTTGGGTTATTACGTGAGTAGAGACCAGAGACCATAAGATGATTATGTGTTATCAGTCCAAGTGATCTATACTTCATCTGTTGGTAGCTCTACAAGTCCTTTTTTGAAGATTTTATTTATACGTTAGTGATAAGATGTAACAAGCGCCCATGGGCGCATATACCAGTCCCTGACCACCAGGCCGACCTTTCGGAAGAATAAAGAATTAACTAATATTGTTTTGTTTAGCGAACAAAGATTACACCGATGATTTTGTTATATATAACTGTTATAAATATAAAATTGCTAAACGTACTGAGTTAGTTCCAATATTGCTATTTGAGGTCCGTAATGTATCTTTAATTCAAGACAGTTTTAGATTTAGACTCGTTTAGGTGTAAAGACAGAGAAGTGCCAGGTAGCAACATAATAAACACAGTTTCAATGACATCATAACCAAAATTGGCTGTCATTATATTTACTCGGGTGAAAAACTCCGACACAAAGAAACCGGAAGTCCGATTACCAATGAAGTATCCTTAATATTTACGTCAATTGTTGTAATATACAGGCACGTATATATTGGACCCCTGATTGGGACTTGGCGTCAAAAGGAAATGCTCTCGCTTCCCGAGTACATTCAAGCTGAAAAGGAAATTGAATGGTCGTTAAGAGCCTTCATAAATTCGCCAATTGATCGATGATTAGTATCTATTTATATAATGTTCGCTCATTTTGGACGCGCTCACTTATATTTGTTTTGGAGAACCAATACGCTATTGTTGCTGGGAGCGTATTGCCTCTTTAAATAATGGAACCTCTTTTTGTTTCTTTTATTTTGTAAGGTCATATCAGCTATAGTTACATGTATGAAGGACATCACTGTGGGGAAATCTGCATGGCTGAACGTTCACAATAATGTTATCGAAGATAATATGTAATGTCTGCCCACCCGTACCGGGCCAGCGCAGTGGACTATGACCTAACCCTACTCACACTGAAAAGAGGCCCGTACCCAGCCGTGGGACAGTTTATATACAGGGCTGATATTATTATTGTGTAAGGCCATATCAGGCCATATAGTTACATGTGTCAAGTCATTGTATCGAATCGATACAAAATCGTTACTGTAATTATGTTCACACTGCAATACATTTTGATTTAACCAATTTCGCGTTTGTCACAAGCACGCAACTATTGTGACGCATAATTGTTTTACATGTACGTGACGAATGTCCATTGCAACCGATTCGGTTTAGTTACATATTTACGAAATATCTATTGTCTAGAATTATTAGAGTGTAGTTCCAAATTTCTATCTGTTGGCATTGACTTTCGATATTTTTTATCTTTTGCAACCATTAGAGTTTTTAATGGTAATTGAGGTAGTCACGGAAGCGTGAATTAATACGTGTGGCGCGTGCCTTCAGAAACTATTGACGAAACCTTCTTGAATTAAACGATAAACGACGATGGATTAACACCGAAATAGTCCAAGCGAAACAATCCCTATAAAAATAAATGCAATATTTTATAGAATTACTAGTATAATGAACTAGATTTTTACCGCGGTTTCGCATGCGTAAATGTAGAACACGTTAGATTAATATCAGTAATTTTTTTGAATGTAAGGAACCCATGTCTGTTACTGTTCCTCCGACAACGTGTATGCGAAATTACATGATGATCGGTCGAGTAGTTAACGCTCGAAAGCGTAACAAACAAACATATAAACTCACATTTGCATTTATAATATTAAAGATATGATTATTCTATAACAAAGACGTAAGTAGGTATAATATAGTTTGATTGTGTTATTACGGACTCACATAACATACTAACGGGTGTTCCAATAAGAGTGCACTATTTAAATTTCGTGTATATTTTTTTCGTTTATGTGTTAACTCCAAAATTATACAGCTGTTACCTATGATTGTTCCGATTAATAAAAATGGAGCGTTACACAAAATAATAACGTGTTATCATTGTAAAAACTCATTACAAATATGGAGAAAGTTACGCTGGGATTGCTCGCAAACTTCGCGGAATTTTCGGTCGAGAAATTGTACCTAATGTGTCCACAATTTGAAGAGTAGTCAAAATATGTAAGAGACTGTGTTGGTTGTGGATAAGAAGTCTCCTCTGCATCGACATACTGGTTGAAAGCATCGCTTCTGTAAACGAGAGTGTGGCTAAAAACTCGAAATTGCATGGCATCGTGCTCAACAACTTCAAATTTCACGAAATACTACGCAGTGAATTTTGACGAAAGACCTCCACCTTCACCCGTACAAAATTCAGCTTACTCAGGAGCTCAAACCAGCAGACCATGCAAATCGTTGGCAATTTGTTCAATGGGTAATAGAGCAAAGTGATATTCAGATGTCAACTGGCCACCAAGATCATGCGATTTAACGCCGTGCGATTTCTTTCTTTGGGCTTTTGGTGAAATTTCAGGTTTATGCGAATAAACCAGAAACAATTTCTGAGCTCAAGGTCGAGATCCAACGCGTTATCAGTAAGATACAGCCACATATTTGTCAAAAAGTTATCGAAAATTTCATGAAGAGAGTAATGCCCTGTCATCAGAGCCGTGAGCGGCATTTGCCGAATATTTTATTCCATACATAATTGGAACATGTCTTCTTTATAATCCAATTTAAATATCACAACTTACTCAAAAAATATGTGTTTTATTGTTAAACTAAATAGTGCACTCTTATTCAGACAACCAATATTATCCAATAAAATATACATACTACAATTATCTAGTCTTTAAATTTAAAAACAATTAAAATATTGCAACAGTATAAAGGTTATATAATAATTAGCACCGTTCACAGAATTCAAATAAAAGTTGGTACGTGTAATTTGCAACTATATATTTGTTTTATAATATTACTAGCAATTTGGGTTACATATTACTATTGTTGTTGCGAAGCTAGAATGTTTGTGTTACGGTGGGGTCGGGTGTAAAGGTTGGGGTTCGAACTTTCGACCTTATGATCTCAAATCCAATGCCTTATTTATTGTACATTATCATATATTTTCTTTTAATATGAATGCTATTTTAAAAGTATTATTTTGGTGACCACGTTTTCTGTTGTGTAATAAAAGTTTTAACTAATTTTGTTCGCCAGTTTGCCGAAATGACATCACTCATAACAAAAGCGTGGCAAACCATTCATAACCATTTTTTTAAAATAATGACTTGATTTTGTCAGCGTCTTTGCTCGCATAAATGTAGGTTAAGTTAATAATACTTTGTCCTGGATGAAAGGTACCTTATATTATTTTCTGTTACTGACAAAGTTTATGCGAAATTTCATGATGGTTGGAAGAGTAAAGTAGGCGTGAAAGCGTAACAAACAAATAAACTCACATTCGCATTTATAATTAAATTAAATATTAAGTTAGGATTATATACTGGATACCTAAAGACTATAACATCAAATTCGGCGATGCATTTCATGTAGGATAGTTAACTCAGGTAGTTATGCAGATTTATTTACAACACAACAAAACTTCTTTCAAACTGTTAAATCGTGCTTTGTTATTGCGTCTTACATTTGAAAGAACAAATAAAGTTTACACGGCTAGTAAATCCTATTAATGAGATTACTATAATCTGCCACCTTGAACAATATCTCTGTATCTCGCCACTTCCCCTTCCTGTGCATAAGCACTGTTATTATGTTGTTAAATAGACGAAAAAGTGCAATCAACGCCATTACAAGATTCCGTGAAGGTTAACTTTTCCATTTTGCTTGCTTTTGTTATAAAACAGGCAATTTTAATGGCAATTATCTGCTGACGAAATGTAGTTCGGATTTATGTTCAGTGTTTGTAGTTATTGTGGTGTAGACAAACGTGTAGAAAGCATACATAATTTTAGCGAAAACATTTCAAAAGAATATTATAAGTAAATATGACAGCGTTTTTATAAAAATAAATCTTAAAGACAGCTTTTTATATGTATTGTAAGTGGATTTGTCTTGAAGAATATGGCTAGTTCTTCGCTATTAGGGACAACGGCAAACTGCGCAAGCACATGGAAATTACTGTTCACAACATATTTATGTGTATTTATTGGTTAAGATTACTTTGTTTCTTGTTAAGTGAGATCAGAGTGATCCCCTTGCTTCAACTAATTTTTTTTGTCCTAATTTAATTTGGCATAACGAGTTAGGCATATTTTTTTGCCTTAATAATATTTTGACATAATTGTTTTTTGGCATACTATTCAGTAGGCATAAATATCATTTAGGCTAATGCTTTTTGCCCTAATTTTGATTGGCATAAAGTTATAAGGCATATATAACTTGGATACCATAGTGTAAGGGCCAAGGGCCACCCCCGCCAAATCCACACGAGACAAAATTTTGTGTAATTGACACATGGTTGTTCCGAGTCTGGATGTTATTTGTGTCCGATGTTTGAATTTTTGGAAAGTTCCCCGCGTTCCTGGAATTATTCCTAGTGCGTGCGCTGTCTAATATTTTATAAAAAAACAAAAATGTATATAATAGTTTAATTTTACTAAATGTTTGTAAGTTACCCGGTACACGGTGTCCTTTTGTAAATGAGTATTTAACATGTTGAAACAGTGGTTTCACATCATTTGTACCCAACATTTGCCATTCATACCGGCGAGCCGTGTTCTGCATAATAATTGAATGGACAGCCTGCGGTTGACCATATTGCTTATAAAAATACCAACTGCCAATGACACGATGAATAAGACATTCTGTGAATGTTGTTATTATTATTATCTTTCACATATTTTTGTGAATACAATGGATTCGTTTTCATTCAATGTAATGGTCTACCAAAGGGTAGAGAATTCCAATTGTGTTTTGGGAATCAGAGGAGCTAATTAACACCTAATAGCTTTTTATGAAGTCAGTGTGATCCAGGCTTTAAAAGCAAAACACTGAGGCAGAACATTCATTTCAATTTCAAAATTACTAGTAACAGTTGTGTTCAATATTCTATGGTTTTCATTTCGCCAATCCACACTGTATAGAATATGTAGTAGTCCTAAGGAGTGAAACATTTAATAATCAAATTATAAACAGAGCTGAACTGCGCCAAATTTCAATGAAATATTAAATATTGATTTCCATGCCAAACAGCATTAAGGGATTTTATCGAAAATATACTCAATAGTACTGGATAACAAGAACTGGATATTGACTGAAGAATTCATGCGCAGGCACGTCTTTATAGTTAATGATTACTCTGGAAATGGTACAGGGATAAGATAAAAGCGGTCAAATATCGACGAGGTAAAACATTGACCCACAATCATAGTTGAATCAGAATTTTCTTGGTTAAGGATAATTTAGAGGTTATCAGAGCAGAAGCAAATACGTCCATATATGAACGTTCAGTAAGTTCAAAATAGGGTAGTGACGATATTTTGGTAGTACGGTGCACGGTGCTCACACGTACAACGTGACATGGATGATTACCAAGGTTATTGCACTGATGCTATCTATACAATTACAGTAAATGATGAATTGGACAGATTATACGCGGGATGTAACAGGACGCGGGCTCGCTTACATAAAAATTAAATTTAATAATAAGTACAATAATTCTTAACTGCTTTAAATATTTGTAAAGTTTTTGTATAATTGTATATTTTATTTTTTAAATTATAATTTGTAACCCATTATGTTAAATTATGGGTGAATGCCCGAAATAAACGATTACTATCATCGGTATACCAGGCATAGGTATGGTAGTGATTCCGAGCTCTTTGTACCGTGTAAGCTTCACTTAAAAATAGGTGTCATCCAATAATCCAAATTCGTTGTTTAATTACAACTCAGTTCTGTTTACAATTAACCATAAATCAAAATGTATATATGGAGTGGTGACACTAGCTTTTTGTAATGTGATTACTGCTACTTTAGTTATAAAGTTGAACCACTCAACATATTATATGTGCTTTAGCGTTAGGCAGTTATGTTACAAAGCAAAATTGCTTACTCAACGTCGTCGTGACAATCCTTTGAAATAGCATATTTTTCTCTAGCATTATTCTACGAAAAGTTTCTCAATATTATATATGGCCATTCACAGCTAGTTCTAACATTACCTATGTTTTACTTTATTACACTGTTTTGTGTAACAAAAATGTTCTCATTCTACGCAAACTGACTTAGTTTCGTAAGTGACACTTTTACTTTTTAAATGCCTACATAGTTAAGCGTGTGTAGGTCAAACGCGGTGATAGATTAAGTAGGCGGTTTTATAAGTATTTTATTTACCAAAAGGAATATCTTTTTTTAGACTAGATGTGCCTGCGGCCTCGCTCACTTTTATGTAGAATTTGTCAGTAAATTTCTATTCCTTGGGATCAGGACATTCATCTGGATAAAAGATACAGGATGTCATTTTCTGTGGGGATCGGTCGAGTAGTTGAGGTGTGAAAGCGTAACAAATAAACTCACATTTGCATTTATAATATTAGTTAGGATGAAATTCTATTATATTACATTCTAAGAATGTTTTGTGCTGCAGCGGCCGGCAGGAGGCCAGACACAATTGTTTTCCAATTATGTTTGGCATTAAGGCTATTGACAGATATTGGGGTCAGGGTCTAGTTTAACCAAACACACAAATCATATTTTTTATCAAAAGTAATTGGTTCAAAAGTTCAATTGGTAAAATGTAAAACAAATCTTCTCATATTTTTCTATTAATTAAAAGAAATAGGTAACTTGGGTTATTATTTTATGCTTTTTAGGTCAAAGTAACACATTTATGCCCGAAACGTTAATTTTAAACATATATTCTATCTCTATGAAAATTATAATATATCAAATTTAACTGTCCTTAGTTAAATTACTCGTTTTTTAAAATATAGTAACCATGTCTGAGGCAATCTTAATGAAATTAAGTCACATTAATATTTTATATGAGTCTCAATCACTCATCCTATGTACGTTAGAGGAACTTTGATATGAACTGAATGAATCCTTAGCACATATCAAAACTTTCTTGTTCGGTACATTAGCGCGATTATATCAAAACAAACGACATAATTATTGTGACGAATGCTGGGCTGTTTGAATGTCAACTGAGATATAAGGAGAAAGTGCTCGTTGATGTCCATTCGTAGACGGACGATGTTGACATCTACTTGAAACTTTGTCATACTAGTGATTACGTATAATGAGTACCACTTTCTAACATAAACGTTTATAAATATGTATTTTTCTATTGAAAGTAACACTCGCTATTACACTGTTATGTAAATGTTCTTTATTTTGAAGTTATGACAAAGAATGTTAAAAATCATTATGCGAGTAAATATGCGTGCTAATGACAATACTACATATGTTTAAGTGTTAAAAGTAACAATGTCACTAACATAATATGTAACTTACGGGTAACAAAAAGCTAGTAGCAAAATAAAGTGCTTTTTACCCGTGGCTTTGCTTGCCCGGGAACAGCTTTTTTTCTGGATGTAAGTTACCCTATTTCGTTTTCTATAGTCCTGAACACATACATGTATAGGAATCCTTATTGCTCACAAATCCCAGATCGATATCGTTAGCTGATAAATTTTTACATTCGCATTGAGGCAATATAAATTCTACTCCAAAAATATATAATAATATTATAAAGCTGAAATTCGTTTGTTTGTTTGAACGCGCTAATCTCTGGAATACTAGTCGGATTAAAAAATATTCTTGCATTTTATAGCCTATTAAACTTTGCCCGCGGCTTCTCTTGCTTTAATCTAGATTTATCGATAAATTTCTATACCAGAAAGTTACTCTATATCCTTTTCTGTACGACTGACAACGTGTACCTTCTTCTCTCTAGCCTTTATTATTCCCAAATCACTTGGGGTCGGATTTTCTAGTCTAACCGGATTTGACTGGATATCAGTTTTTGCACGGAGCGGCTGCCACCTGACCTCCGCAACCCGAAGGCTAACGATATCCTAAGGCTAGACCAGTGTCAGGATATTAGAGGGTACTGACTTTCCCAATAACGACTGCCATAGATGTTCATGGCAGCCGGGACCGACGGCTTAACGTGCTCTCCGAGGCACGGGGCAGGCGATAATTGTCAATCAATACGCACATAATTTCGAAAAGTCATATAACTTCCGAAAGTCAGAAGGTCGCGACGTGAGTTCGAACCCGAGACCCTCTGCATTGCAGTCTGTTGGTCTCCCCCACTGAGCTATGCTGACTGACAACGTGTACCTATGTGATATTTTATGATGATCGGTCGAGTAGTTAAGGTGTGCAAGCGTAACAAACTAACAAACTCAAATTCTCATTTATAATATTAGTTAGGTTTATAGTTGTTAGTATTACAAGTTATATAAGGACTTTACATACATTTTATCAAATTTATTCTTACAAAAGGCAAGGTGTAAAAATAATTGAATGTTAGAAGTTAATTCCAATGATATTATAGACATTAATTTGTAGTATTTAACCTCAACGTGTGTGGTCATCGCATACGGTTGAAAAGAATTTATCTACTTACATACCGCAAGTTATAAGGTCTGCATCAGACATACGCACAGAGTGCAACTTCGTTTTACAAATCTCTCTATACATGGAACATGAAAACGCATGATTACAGAAATCTTTTTTAATAAATAAAATATAACTATGTAATAATTAATACTTAATTAATTTTTGATTCTAGTGAATCAATATCTCTCCTTTTCCTTCGTTAACTTGTTATGGTTATTGAGCAATTGATGCATTTTGATGCAGGCTACAAAATATGTCCTTCCTTTTTTAAACTATGATTTTGCTTACAATATAGCAGTAAATATTATACATACGTACTATGCTAACATGGTCTTATGTCCGGCGCTGGCTTTACTTGTATACGTTTCAAGGCATTCTTCAGTTGGTCACACTCCACTTGCGAGCAACGCTATATTGTCGGTGAGTTGCACATGAATCTGAATAATTGCTAGTTTCATCACTTACGACGTTTATGTAATGTTTATTTTCATTATTTCAATATCTTTGGTTTTTGTTGACCAACCGTGAGTATTGTAATTTATCAATTATGTATTATTTGTTAATTTAAACGATTATCTATGTGGAGATCTATCATGTACCTACTTATTATTGTTGTGACATTTTTATTGCCACATTTATAGATAACGTCACGATTTTAAATATGAATTGTTGGTATTTTTTTGGTATATTCCTGACGAAGTGTCTTTATAATTAATTTTACATTAGCTTGGAGATAAGTATTTTGGGTTTCATGAATGGGAGGCGACTCTTTTATCAGCTACCGCATTCACAGACTGTGAGTTGTTGTGAAAATTGCTTAAAAGAGAAACCTAATAAAACTTTACTGGATCCGGGATTGGCATCCGACACCGATCTCATGCAATCGTATAACGCGAGATCAACGGGGTAGTTAGCATTAGTTACGTAAAAATGTAAAAACTAGATTTCGACCGTGGGTTCGTTCGATTAAATGTAGGTTAAGTAAATTTTCTATCCCCCGGGAATAGAGGTTTTTCCTGAATGACAGGTACCCTATGATCTTTTCTATACCCTGAAAACGTGTAAGCGAAAGGGGCATCCCACTATTAGGCTCAGAGGTGCACAAGATATTGGCTGTACTAAAAAAAAATTTTATATTTATCGTAGTTTTTACTTGTATTTATTATTCTGCACAATAATATTTCTAATTCGGTAATATTTCTAAAAATATTAAACAAGAAAACGACTAAACTATGTAATGGAACTTGCAAGCAAGTACATTAACGTAAAAATGTTGCCTTTAAACAAATTATGTTGACAGGTAATGAATCGAAATAGTAATTTACCATTGCAATATTATATAATTATTATTTGAATCATTCATTTCATTTTTTATACAAAAGTAGGTAATACAAAAAGTTATAATAATTATTATTTTTATCTCAGCAAGATTGCATTGATAAACTTAAAATAATGTCTATTATTATCGATGTATCGAGGTTTTGTGTTTATTATGGCAACACCATCTCTAACTTGTCAGACGCTGGAAAATAACAATTTTAATATCATTGCTTGTTTTGTAACTGCATTGTGACTGTTACTGTTTATTTATTGCGGTTAATATTGACGAGTTTTACCTATAAGCTATATAACTGCAATGTATTCTGTTTTATTTCATTCTAATTCACAATCAATTCATAAATTAATTAAAATAATGTATAAAATGATATAGCACATATTTAATATAAATTGTATTGATGAGATATAAGATTTGATAACTTTAAAGAGCCAAGTTTTTTGTTAATCACTTCTTTTGCTAATTAATTACTGGCATTGCTTACTTTTATTATCATTAGCCTTTATAGGTGTGCACTGTGGGCCCGAAGCACTATGGCGTCTTGGCATGCCCCTGTCATGATGATGATAGGTCGATTAGTGAAGATGTATTAAAGCATAACAAAGAAACTCACATTACCGTTTATACTATTAGTTATATATATTTACGATATTCTAAGTATAATTTTATGCAACTATATAATATAAATATTGTATAAGGTACGTATATATTACAGCCACAAAAACGCCAGGGACACTAAAGCAGTCATAAGCATCTGCTTGAAGCACCAACTTTGTCGAAAAACTTCCGACGTCGACCATAAAAGTTCAACTATTATAACGATGTGATGCAAAGAGGTTTTTAAGCCGTGAAACTGACTGTATATTTAGCAAAGTTTGCAATAATGGTGTATAACGTTACCGTGAGTCCTTTAAAACTGTATTATATATCGCCTGCGGGAACATTTGAGCCTTCGTTCGTTCAAGGCAGACAGGAACTTTGTACGCGACATCTTTACACTGCCAGAGTTTTACTATTTAAAAAATATTTGCCAGTTTTAATACTGTTTCTTATTTAAAGGGCAAGTTTCATAAGGATAACAGTTAATTACATTATTTGCCATGTTTGCCTTCATCCTACTAATATTTTGGAAAGAGGTTTGGCTGTTTGGAATGCAATGACGTGGAAACCGTTGAACGAATTAAACTTGGCATATAGACAGACCAGATTAATACAGAAGAGTTAGTTAGAATATTAATAATACCCATATGACTTTAAATGCATGTAAGTTTGTTTGTTACGTTTGCCCGCTTTAACTAACCTACCGAACGTCATGAAGTATTGCATACCTGCTGTCAGGGGTACAGAAAAGGAGGGTAAGGTACTACCATCCTTACTATAATTTATGCAGGAAAAAAGAATTGTTTTCGAGTGATAGGGTAACTTATAAATTATTCAATAATATTAATAGCTAATACGTAGTAGATTACGAGACTCAATATTTGGACTCTATATCACACTTGTGTGACAAGGTGTTATAAAGTATAGGCTTATTGCCTGAATATTTCTGAAGGGGTAAAGTGACAGACATATTTCGCTAGCTATATATTTAGATCTTGTGAATAAGGTATAAGTTAGTTTTAAAGTATTGTGTTTATATGTACGTAGTCTATAATTTACATCTTATTAGAGTCAATATAATTGCGGTTTGCTGGGCACATTTAGAGACTCCATAATTATTGCTACTGACAATAGAATAACCTAATATTCCTTTGGACGACACAAGCATTAAGCCTGGTATCTCACGACCGCTGAAACTATAAGAGGCTGTTACCGCTTAACATTAAGTGATCGACATTAGCAGTCAGCCACCTGAATACTGAAATGTTTAGTGAATCATCTTTTCTGAGCCGAAAGACGACACCTGCTGGACATCGGCCTCTCCAAGGTTTTCCACATAGACAGATATCGGGCCAGCCACATCCAACTGCCTCTCACGACCCTTACCAGGTCGTCGGTCCACCTTAGGCCCTAACCCAGCTGCTTCAGTAAACATTAACTATTAAAATAAAATATAATTTTGGATTAGCGCAAAGCATTCCTATTTGGTATTTTAATATTTATTAAAAACTCAAATTAAATTGAATAAAGTTTAATCTCATACACAAGTGCGTTCTTCATTTATTAATTGATATCAAACGTAAAATATTATGCAAATATTATACGAAATTACAAATTAAATTGTAAAGTGACTTTATGCCATTTTATTATAGAAACTTTGTTGTAAATAATGGATTTAAATTTTCTTATTTATAAGGAACCTATAGAAGAATCAAATAAGAACATTATATTAAGTACACTTATGTACTATGGAATATTTAAAACGTCAACTTGCCGTTAATGTATTATTAAGTGTGTTTACACGGGATGTTCAAACATAATAAATCATTTTTGTTCTGTTGTGTGTACCTGCGTATAAAAACATTTTCCTCATTCAACCCTTGTGGACTTGCGTTTGATAGCAGTTCTACGGATGTGGTGAACAACATTAATTTATGAATCAAATCGATATTTTGAAATATGATGATTTTTCAATTTGTGTAGTATTTTACCGTTTTGGTTCTTAGTAACTCCAAAAAATTTTATAATTAAATTCCATTTCTCCTGTATTTCCGCTTAAAATATTTTATATTACCAAAGAGGCAAATGTATGTACCTATATTTTATTTTTATACTGTGGTAGCCAATAATTATACCGCCCATAAATTAAACTATAGCTCATAGATACACACAAAAAATAAATTATTGCTGAAGATCAGTGGTCCTTCGCTGACAACACAGCGCCATTGACTCGAAAACCCCCGAAAAATCTCTTCACACACAAATGGATGTCTAGTTGAAGTTACTTGTAGAGTGAAGTTAGTTCCCTCGCTGCTCTCACAAAGAACACCTAGACTCGAAACAACCATTTGTGGATCACACAATTTTTTGTCCCGTGTGGGGATCGAACCCACAACATTCGGCGCGGCAGTGGCGAGCCGCCCACACAAACCACTACACGATCCGTGCAGTCTTCATATTTACTATATATGTTATTTGTATTTCAAGCCTATTTATAGCGTATGCCTATGGTGATTATAAACGTCACGTTCGTCAGTCCATGAAATGGTAATGATAAACAACGGCAATCACACCGAAATGTTCACTTTTCATACTGAAAGATCTTTATCTGACTGATAATAGGGATTTAAAACGTTATCGTTAACTCCATCCTTTTGAAAGAGGAATATACATGCAATATAAAATAAGTAGAAAAAATTTGAGTCTAGAATGTCCAGTATTAGCAGAAAATGATTGGGTGTGTGATAATAGGGATGAAACTAATTTAAATTCCTTATCGGGAGTCTCGGGTACGTAGATTCCTCGGCCCACTCTGCATAGACCTCACTGGCGCCCACACAGTCGGCTCGATGCTCTCCTGACTCAACGGTTACCGATGACATCGAACAGGTTTTAAAAGCTAAACTCAAATACTTTTTGTCACTGATAAGATTATATGTCGTGCGCACGATCCTTAAAGATGGCCACCTTTCTGCTACGCGCTATATAGTGTTTACAATATCTTATTGCATTACGATAACCACAACAGGTGGTTAATGTTTAGAAGCTTGTAGAATTATACTTTATGTTAACATAAATTGGTTATTTAATTATATGCCTTATAGAGTCAATGAACCGATAGCTGAAGGCGAAAACATGTTCTTGAGCCTCCACCTGGATTGGCGAACATAGATACTAATCTACGTAGAGCATACTATTGCTCTCCGACTGTGGCCCGGCAATCTTTGTTTGAGCTAGATGAGAGTAGCCATGCTCATTTGCATGCAGTTGAAGAGGCCTATGCGAGTATTTGTATAGGCTGTTGATGAAAATATAGGCCACATAAAATAAGATCGAGGTTTATGCGAACGGTTGTAAATATAGTTGCTGTAGTTTGTTCGTATTTTAACAACTATACAGCCTTTTCAAATTTACTTAAGAAATAAAATACTACAGTATATATGCCGTGATCATAAAGTTTAATTGAAATAATAAATTAAAATCTAAATAGTTTAATAATAATTTAATTAGCTTAAAAATTAGTAAAGTTTAATAGCAGTACCTAGTAGTGTAAAAATTTTCAAAATTTTGTAATAAAGTGTCAAATAAACAACGCGATAAAATCCGTATATAGCAGTTTAATTTCAATGAATAATATTCGCGTAAATAGAAGACAATATTACATAAAGTTTAAATAAAATATTATAAGAACAAAGAAAATTTAATAAAAGGCTTACTACGTACGTCATTCTTTTGGTAATATATAAGTACTTAATAGCTACGTACTGCATTATTGAATATATAATGTAAATTTCAGATAAATTACTACGATATAATTATTACGTCTGTTCTTCACTGTTCATGTAAAAATAATAATTACACTAATAAAAAGTTCATCTTTTGTTTTATTTCTTTCTTTATATGTTCTCCAACATCTAAATAGCTTAATGTGTTTTACTCAAACGTAACCTGAATACGTACGTAAACTAAAGCCAAAATATACATATGTTAATAAAACATGCGTTTACGATACCATTGTCAATTTTGCACGCATTTCCTTAACGCGTTAACTTGTGCATCTGCTATGCTAATAAGAAATAGTTATACTCAATGTAATATATGAATATCAAAATCTATTTGTAATAATTAAGACGAGTGATGTTTCATAACGGGGGACACAAAATGAAGCACTAAAACTTTTTAGACACCGCGTAGTTCCTTTCCGTGCGGCGATGGTGCCATAAAAATGATAAACGAATGAAGTTGGACCACCATAACATATCATTTTGTTATGTATTGCACCAGTATAACTGATAACATGACATCGTAAATAATATGCAAACGCATTACACACATCATTTATGAAATATGCATACATTTAAACATGATTATATCATGCGCGGTCTCGGTAGAATATTTTGTTATTTTCGGGCTGCAATAACTTTGCATTTAGAATGAGCATATACTTAGTGAGTACAAGACATTGTTATATACACAAATGGTATGACTCCAACATCCCCAGAGAGGTATGTAAAGATGTATCCTATTTTTTATATGTATTAGGCGAGCCATTGTCTTCTGCACACAGCACAGTTTTATACTCGGTGCTGGTACAGAGAATTAATTGACTAATAAACTAATAACACATTACGGAATGGAACCCGAGAACTCATACAGAGTAGTCACATTTGCAACCCCTGTGCCACTAAGGTAGGGAAATTGGTAAATACATAAAAGTATTGTAGAAAATTGAGGTACATATACACATTTACATTTAATTACAATTCAAAATATATTTCATTTTGTAATTATGCGTTTTAAATGTAGGGTAAATGTTTAGTTAGGTCGTAGTTCCATATCTATTACTCGACATTCTTAACTAAGCTTCAAATATTAAAGAAATTATTTATAATACTGGCATAGTCTATCCCTTGTCTGCCAGTATCTCGAACACAATAAAAAAACACCAGTTAAGTACGAGTCGGACTTGCTCACCGAGCCTTAGAAGACAACGTTCAGAAAGTTTCATATATTTGTAGCCTACAGTTGAGGCTACAAGTATATTTAACTTTCTGAACGTAATAGACGCGCGTCTATATCCCCGAAGAAGTACGCAGGAATATTAAGCCTCATTTCGTTACGTATGGTTTTGAGATGCATGTAGTAAGTAGCAAACCTAACCGTCTATCGGCACAATCGTCAACTACAAATGTTGGTATTCTTCTTTAATAAAAATGCTTTGCCCGACTCGAAAATCGAATTTAAAAAAATACTACTCCCGCACTAGGCTGTGATCCTATGTCGTTGGAGCTTTACATTCAAATAACGGACACAAAGACAACTAGATTAGGAACAACCATTTGTGGATCACACAATTTTTTTGTCCCGTGTGGGATTCGAACCCACAACACTTCACGTAGTAGCGAGGCGACCATTTAAACCACTACGCCAAGCTTGCAGCCAATCATACACCATTTTTGGTACGGAAAAACATTGTATTTTGCGTGCATTTACGTTTCGACGAGGGGTTTGAGAGACTCAGAATGGACAACGAATATTAATTAACTCGAGTAGGTTGATATAATATTCGACAAAGCAGTTTTAAGTTGCAGATAATTACTTGAACATGATTTCAACTGAGTACACAACGTATTCAATTGTATTTACAGTACATAACGAAGTGAATTTACTTTCATTATACCTACATATACTCGAAATGCATTTGTGTTGTATGTACTGACCAGAATATTTTACACTTGATGATAAGTGTGGTAAAGAATAGTCTTTACCAAAATGTCATAGGACATTTTTAACTAATTATAATCCTTGTGGCTTATAAAGATGGCACTTATTATTATCTTTTCGATTCCATCAGCGGTCTTCACACTCTCAACTCTAACATATAACTACATCTGTCTGTATCGAATTATAAGAAAGATAGGGAGGGAGAGATAGTGAGTATAGAGAAAGAGAAAATGTTAAGATGTCAAGATTAGTGAAGATAGAAGGTATTTATTATTATAAGATCCACGCGGTTGAAGCCACGGGCAGAACTAGTTTCAGTAAAACAATATTTAATTTGCCTCTAAACGGTTAATGGTTTTACCATCAAAAACATATTTAATTACTATATAAATCCCAGTAATTCGTCCTTTGCCGTGCCAAGTAGTTGCACAAATATTTATTCAACAATAACATAAAACCTTTTTGTACAAAATTATAAAATGTTTTACCTAGCTGAGCTTGCGTCCGACGTGGGTTAGCTTTTAATGGATTAACAAAACAGACCGTAATTAAATATTTCAAATCCTTTTGATAATAACGTTACCATTTTATATTAATGTAATGTCATTTACATGTTTTGTTTTAATAATAATGTTTTGTTTGGTGTAAAAATTAGGAATATATTGTACAGAATAATTCAGCATATACAATAATCCTAGACGCATGTCACATTATCTTTTAATATTTTTAAATTAAGTCGTAGGTATTACATTCTTCTGGGATTTAGAGAATGTAGTCTGTCAAGTCTTAGAATACCAGACATAATAAAAAAATTACAGTGTGGTGTGCTGCTGCGACTCAATAGGTTAATAGGTTAATTTTAGTAAGCAATATGTATATTTATTTCACACTCCTTCACACTCAAACCATTCTATTATACAAGCTTGCCTTTCCTAATCATTCGAAGCCATTCGGTACGGTCTTATGCGTCATCTTCCGTAAAAGCCAGTAAAAGTACTTATGACGTTTTGGACTTTTATCATCCAGGTGTCCCTGTCTTTTCCATAGCCATAGACAGAAGGTTCCTAAGAACATAATCGTCTGTTCTTCGACACATTAAACATTCGAACATGCTTTGTAATTCTGCATTTAGGAAATCGCGTTTCTATACAATAATCTTATATTTTCTTCTATAACATTTGATTATTTTTTAAATTTAAACGACAATTCTCGCAGTTCGGTAATGTAAGGTATCCGAGAATTGTTATTTATATACCGAATAAGATCGCTCTTCCATCTGTTGGTAGCTGGTCTGCTAAAGTGGTAAATAGCATCACAGATGATCATGACGCCTTAATTTTTATCGAAGGTTGTCCAAAAAAAAATTATGTTCTGCAATTTACAAAAAAATAAATAAACTAATCAGCAATTTGTGATTTACAGTGTGACATTACAGGCTGTTCCTGTATTTTATAAGGCACTTCTTGTAATGTACATTAATTAAATTAATAAAGAGTTAGCAATCCTCAAAATCTTATTACACTTTTCGTGACGAGTTTTGACATGAGCGCCATATTTCCCAAAGCGTTCACAAAAAGCTGTACAATACATAGATATAAAAAGCATTCTGTATCCCATGACAAATAATTCAGAACTATAATTGAAATAAACGCAGCCTGTCGCCCACATAGGTACTGAGCCAATGTAGAGACGTGGTCACAAGCAATATCTCGTTTCTTAATTTCCCTAGGGAGGCCGCCTTGCGTTCGCGGACAAATCGAAGTGCTCCTTATGTATATGTCATAGCACTTTCTCGGATCGGATTATCTTTATAAACAATACTATGTCGCACGGGGGCGGTTATTAGACGTTCGGTCAAGTAACAAGCTGCTTGTCAGTAACAAGGGAATTATGATATATATTCTTTTCGAGTATTGTTCTTGGTTGATAGTTGTTGTTGAACAAGTATTCTTTTGTCTAATCAATTCTAATGTTATGATGGGGGTTAAAAAAATAAGTTGTCGCTTTGTATACTATAAAGATAATTGGTAACGTTATGGTGTTCACACTATTTCATCAATAACTTTTGAATTTTCAGTTCGTGTACTTATATTCTTTAAGTATAGTTGATTGTTTCTAGTTTACTATGGTTTGTCTTAAATTAACAAAAACATAAACCATAGTGTAATGATGGTAAATTAAAACAACGAATACAGGCAGACACTAATGCCCGTTTTCACCAACAGGCCCCTAAGCTCCACCTAAGTAGGTGTCTTTTAAGCTAGGGGCATCCCTTAATCGAATACTTACCTAAATTCAATTTCACCATACTAGGTATCACCTACGCGGGAATTCCCTAAGTAAGTGACAGTTAACTTTTTCTAAAGTCACGCTTCTGACATAGATGTTTTATCGATAAGATTAAAATCTATATTTCTTTTCAAATGACTGGTATTAACAGTAGTATTATTAATATATTGAAAAACAATATTTTTTACATATTTTCTACTTTATTCAGTTTAATTTAAAAATAAAAATATTTTCGGTGCATGCGTATAGGCTGTAAGACCCGTGTTCCTTCGCTTTTTTTGGCAAATGAACGAGAAACCTTACGTCATTTCTTAACAATTAACATACACGTCTACGTCGTCGTGTGATTATTTGAAACTCCGATTCGTGTTAATTAAAGCTCTTTCTATCTTTCGTTATGTTTGAATTCTAAAAAAATGCTTATTTTTCTAATAAATATAGAACACTCTGTTTAGATAACCTATATCTTATGAAAAAGTCGACATCGTCGTATTTATCGAAGTGGTTGACTCTTTCACGGTCAATGCGTGGTCTTTTTACTATTTGCTGAATGTTCTCTAAAGTCTCAATAGCTTCTAGACTCTTTATAAAGTGCCCTAAATCATTTTAGATAGGCAACATACACTCGTATATCGCGTATGAATAAACAATATTCTGTTACCTAAGCATAAGAGTAGTTTAAGGAGCCAACAATCGGGCCCTTAAATATAAGAGCTGCTTTAGAGACTTAAGTGACACCTAAACGTTGGTGAAAACGATTTTTTTGTTAGGTGTTCCCTAAAAGCTGCTAAGGGATATTTATCTGTTGGTGAAAACGGGCATACGTGATATAACTTTAAATATAAATTATGGAGATTTGTCACACAGGTTTCGAACCTATTACAGACTCCAGCTCTCACAAATGTTGATTCTGTAACTGTTACTGTACTCTATATGTGTTTAAAACTATGTGTGTAACTTTGGAGAGAAATAAATGAATTGTTATTTTTTATTATTTTTATAACATACATATACAGTCTGGTGGAGGAACAGGGTGTGATGTCCCTCCAACAGAAAGGAAGGATCCTCCGACCAGGCTGGTTGATCGTGCTTGGCGGGCCGCCGTGGCCAACGGTTGATGTCGGGAGCTTGTATATATAGTTAGTCGCTGCGTAAACTCCACTTTCGCGATGCAGGATTGTGATGTCATTTGAGCGTATTTAGCACCATCTGTTAGATGTAGGCGGAACTTCTTCGTCTGTGCGGAATCGCCACAGTCTATTTTCGAAATATAAATGATATTTAAAATAATAATAGTGTTCACAGTATGGCTTTGTGATTTAAATTACAGCAGCAGCAATTGTAGACTCTTAAAATGTTTTAAATAAGTTTTGTCAATAAATGCGTCTTGATATCCCGAAGCCTAACTATTTCGGTGATATGCATATCTCATGTTGTAATTGTATGTAGCAGTATAGGATCCAAAACTAATTAACTTTGGTCAGCAGTTCTGGTATAATGAGTAGCAGTGGACAAATCAATTTCAATAACCTCATTCTATCTAAGCGTTTGTTCGAACGTTATTACTGCAACTAAATTGTATTGAGTACCGTATTAATTGTGTAGACAACTTATTATTATTGTTTCTCAGTAATGAAACTGTTCATTGCAAACCGTTTATTATATTTTCTATGTGATTCATAGCCACACTTATTTGTGTTAATTGTATTAAATTTTATAATTATATATTTTTGGTAAAAGTACAATATTTGAAAATTTTCCAACGAGTTTGGGGCCTTACTTTATGTATGGTTACGTTTATAACTCCTACTGAGGTAAGTTGGATAAAGGTCGGTAGATCAGAGAAAGGAAAATACGATTGACAATATCAAATTATATAAAATAGAATTACGGCTTACCCATAATTATTTACCCACAATATTAAAATGAAAATAACCTAATAGCTAAAAGAAAAGAATAATAATTGTTTTACTGTATAGAAATATTAGCATGTTTTATTGAAAAATTAATGTATCATTAGTTATGCTGAAGAATGCAATGATAATAATACCTAATACTAATATTAATTTTCAGAATAATATTCCATAGTAGGTTAGTAACAGTTGAACTTACATCTAGTGTTAGTAGTAACTACAGTACAGTACAGTACAGTACCTGACCGGTTCGGACTGTCCGACCCAAACAAGCCATCTACTTGACTGCATGCAGTCGTATCCAGCGTTCCAGGATCGGAGAGTCCCTCCGGTCAGTTAGCATTTTCAGGATGATGTTGGGGCTGTGCGCGTACGCGACGCAGCAAAGAGGTACATCGCTTGCTTACAATGTATGTTATGTGTATTTTCCATTACAAGTTACTATTAAATAAAACAATTTGTTTCAAGATTTTGTGCTGAAGTTTTTGTAACACACTAAACGTATTAATTGTGAAGTAGGTTAAAGTTTAGTCAAAATTGGATTATATTTTTTATTACAAAGTTATTGAGACTGCAGATTAAAAGGTAAGAAATACTGCAACTTGTAACGATTCAAAAAAGTAATTGGTTTAGACACGCAACTCCACCAGTCAATGTGTAGTTAGTCTCTAAGTTGTTATTTATTTAGTCTAGTTACGGCCTAATAACTCTACACCACAAGGCGAGACTTTTTACGGCACATCAGAGTCAAGCCATAAGCAGCTGATTCACGCCCTATTTATTCTGTTATATTAATGCAACTATGTGTACATATTTCTTAGTTTAACATATTATTTGTTTAAATCAATATTATTTTTACCATTTGCTCTATTTGGAAATAGAAATGGAACCAAGAAAGGAGTGTTAATTTAATCGTTTTTGGCTTTAATTATACTCATTGTTTACGCTTGGACATTTAGGTTACAAATTGGATTTTCGGGACGGATAATGTGTTTTAAGGATTTTCTTTAGTCAGGTAGAGATTTGTTCCCTATTATTATGTATGATCTAAAAGTATAGCGAAATATGCGTGCAATACATATGTTTAACTCTACTGTTTTTTTAAGAGTATTTATTACACTAGTCTGTGCCTAAACACCGACGATTATCGTAATAAAGACCTATGAAAACCTATACATACAAACCCAGTTCATACCCGTATTAGGTACACAGTTTATTTGCTTGAAGAGTCGTCATTGTTTTTTAAATGAAGTCATTTACCAAATAAATATTTATTACAATTGCTTTATAAAACGAAAAATGTAGTTCACGACGGTTGCCGCTTACATTAACTGAATACATTTCAAAACTCGATTCGGCGAGAGAAGTAATAATACCGTTGCGACGGCTTATTAAAAAAATCCATGTTGAAATGGTTGAACACGTGTCGTGCTTAGCTGAAATCCGTTATCGGGAACGACTCTCAAAGGATTTAATTTCCTGTCGGCGAAATGAAAATCGATTAGTTTGATTTCCGGCGGCCGCCGGCGCCGGAGGGTCGATAGTTCCGATGTAGCTCGTGCCAAATTAAATAAGACACGCTTGTTCTATCCCGAACACCTACCTCGGCTTCATTAATTACGTGCAGTGACGATTGTTGTTCTACTGACCAGTATGCTTTGAGAACTGCATGAACTTGCTCGTGATCGTTTTAATTAGTTAACATATTAAACTATTGTGCTTGTGTATGTATATGGGAGAGAGAGAGGAGGGCATAGCAAAAGAGAGCCTGGGTAGGCAAGTACAACCTTGCTTTGTGTTTCTACGGTGGGTATGGTTTACAGTAGAGGTACCGAGACTTTTTTTCTCATAGAACACTTTCAAAATTCGTGTAGGTGCCGGTGGATCCCCTGCAGCTACATTTCATGCCAACATTTAGTTCTTCACTATCGAAAGCAAATACATTCTCGTGGACCCCACTTACGAATTGTGGACCTCCATTTTTTTTGTCACGCCAATGTAGACCCCCGTCGAGTCTCCCGTGGACCCCTGGGGGTTCACCTGGATCACTTTGTGAACTAATGGCACCCTGTAGTGCTTGAGAAGACGGTGCCTAATTGTTAATAGAGCTTTTCTTGAAGACTACGGCTTGTTGTCTTTGTTGTAAAAAGGGAGACTTGTATTATGTTCACATAAGAGCAGCGATAGCTCAGTGGGGAGACCAACAAACTGCAATGCAGAGGGTCTTGGGTTTGAAACCACGTTGCGCTCCTCTGACTTTCGGAAGATATATGACATTTCGAAATTATGTGCGTATTAATTGACAATTATCGCCTGCTCCGTGCCTCGGAGAGCACGTTAAGCCGTCGGTCCCGGCTGCCATGAACATCTATGGCAGTCGTTATTGGGAGAGTGTCGACACAAAAGATCCCACTGGGTCGAAGTGTCGCCGGTATGCACTGACTGGCCCCCACATAAGATACATACATTATGTTCACATTATGTCAGCTATGTTTAGACCTCACGTAGTACTTACATTATATTGCCAGACTCTGTGTTGGAATTGAGCATTCCATTATGTATAATCAGAATAATATATTGCCTGACCCGAAAATCGAAACCGTGACTTTATGTATAAGCGTCACCGGAAGTTGCCATGGGCCAAACGAAGAAGTCAGGTCATCCTACTAATTGTTTATGCTTAATTCAATTAACATTCTCACATTCATATTAATGGGCTACCTTATGCAACTGTATCTCTACATTCGAAATGACTGAATATAAACAATTTTAAAGCACAAAAATATTAAATCATATTCAAGTTAACGATTACTTACCAAATACGCCGCGCGCGTGTGGTTTGATGGCACCTTTGTATTTCTGTAACAAGAATATTAGATATACTTTTAATAAGCCAAACATATTATCTTATAGCCTAGATCTTCTTCTTCTTTTCGTGTGGCTAGTGGCCAACCTGTTGTCAAGAGTTGTTCAAACCGCCCGTAGGCCTCTGACATGGCTTAACAACTGCTGTCAATTTGACAACAACCGGGACCGACTTATTACGTGCCCTCCGAAGCACGGAGACGCTCAGATGAAATACCACTAAGCGGTCACTCATCTATAGACTGACCGCACCCAACGTTGCTTAACCTCGCTAATCGTTTACCGATCAGTGAGTGCAACTGGCTATGAGCGCCTCATAGCCTAGGTTTACTTACTATAGTAAACTACCAAACAAAGCCCTCGAGTTCGAATTTGTGTGTATTAAAAAGGCAATTATCGGTCACTTGTTGTTAATGTTGAAGGAAATCATCTCTTAAATGTTATCGAATATGAGTGAAATAAGCTCTTCAAAATGTTATCGAATATGAGTGAAGTCAACAAATCTTTACTGGATCCGCATTGGTCTAATCCTTCTCACACTAAAAAGAGACCCGTGCTAAGCAGAGGCACAGTTTATAAACAGACTGGTGTTATAATATATTATACAATCCTTATTTTCTTATGATTGAAAATTATTAAGTTGTATGTTGTCTCTTCATAAACTCTTCTAGAACTCAATATATCTCTAAAGCCGTATATGTATAAACGGTATAATATCAATCGATATCATAAAAACATAATTATTTAAATATTATTAAAGTCGGGCTAAATATTATTGGATTTTTCTGTTAATGCTGTGGGTTCGAATCTCACACGGGACGAAACTTTGTGTGTTCCACAAATGGTTGTTCCAAGTCTGGGTGTTCTTTGTGTCTGTTATTTGAATGTTTGTAAAGTCCCCGCGACACAGGATTTATTCCTAGTGCAGGAGTTGTCCTTTTAAAAGAAAGAAAGAAGAAGAAGAAGCACAGAACCTGAAACTATGGTGGTAGACGGTAATAAGTTGGCCCTCTATTACGTATGACTCTCGTAGATAAAACATGCGTCTGACTATGTACGTATATCTTATATATGTATTTGTGATGGATAACATCGAAAAAGAAAACATTATGTTATTACAAATAAAATACTTTTCGCGATTATTTTATATAACCAATGTCGTTTGACGTTCTCGTTTCAAAAATTGTTTGTAATATATTATGTACTAGCGATCGCCTAGTAGTCAAAATTCGGCTAAAATTCCTAAGCGTGCAACTTTGTTTTCTGTTTTTTTTATTACATATAAATAAGGTATAAGTAACCATAGTTACAAAGAATTGTACGACGTCAGACGAACAGTGCCGAAATACTACGAACACGATTCGACTGCGTGTGTCAAATGCATGGTTGTGTGAGTGTAGTGTTTTTTCATTAATTTAATGTATTTCTAATGCGTATTTTATAAAAATATTAGTATTCGCCCCTCCTTCTCCATATAAACTTTAACTGTGCCAAATTTCATTCTCCTCCGTTCGCGCAATTTTCGTAAAAAGGGGTGCAAAGTTTTTTCGTCACATATTAATATATATATAAGAGACCAAAAAAATAAACGTATCCGTATAATAAAATAATATCCGATATAATGTAAGCTTGTAAATACTCTATTAATATAATTAGAACATTGCAGATAACAAATGATGTATCTGTGCAGAACATTTGTTTTAGGAGCACAAACAGAGCGATTATAAACCAAGATAATGTCGTTCTAAACGTATTCGCTCCATTTAAATACGTTATTATTAACATAGTCACCTTACAGAAATTATCTTCGTATGTAACCATATATCACGTTTAAGGGAAAGTTAATGTTAAGATTTAGCTGACAGGGCCGGAGGCCCTCTGTGACTTATACGATAAACGAAGCTGTTATACGTAACTATTATATAATCAATATTGAGATAATACTGTTTACTCAATAACCATTCGTTGTTAACAAATGGTGAAGCGATTTCCTATCATTCGCTGCAGATTAGGTTTGGCAAACAATTTGATCTGCAGAGCCTGTGGTGAACAGGGACACGGACGACTCCATATCACATCTACTGTGTGAATGTGACGCGTTGGCTGGACTAAGGATGGGTCTGATGGGATTGGCATATCCGAACCCTGAAGACTTCAGGCTTCTCCCTCTGAAGTGTACGCTGCGACTGATGCAGTACATTCATAGGGAGATAGCTCAGGGATAGATCTCGGGGCCGACACAAAAGATCCCACTGCGTCGAAGTGTCGCCGATCTACACTGATTGGCCCCCGAAATAAGATAAGATAAGATAAGATAAGATCATTCGCTGTATACGTCACAAATACTAATACTTATCTAATTATTTCTTGTATAATCAAATTAGGTGTGAGAATTCTCAGCGAGTGATAGATAGGCACGTAAAGTACCTAACCATCATCTTTTGTTCTAAATCTTTTTGAACAAACATTTTAAATTCTGAATCGTCCTTCTGATCTCCACCTATCTTATTATTTTTTTAAGAACGATATTTTAAAATTCGGAACAGTATTTTTTCGACACTTGACAGCCTCCTTTGAGTTCTTTGAGGGTAGCCAGATAAAAAATATTTTTTTGTAAGTTTCCCAGTTTATTAAACAAACAAAGCGATTACACTGAAATTATAATGGACGTCTAGAAATAGTTTTTATTTACAGAAATGTAGATATTATTAGAGGCTATGGATTCAATAACACACTGTACAAATGCTTTAACTATTTATTTTATACTTTGACACAAGGAAGTTTTATATGTCCGTTCACTTACAGCTCACGATAAGAAGTGACAGATAGCAGTGTTGCTACGCCTTTTATAGTTAATCAAACTGTAAAGTATTTGACTACTATTTATATTGTATGATGTTAAATTATACAATTACTAAGGTGTAATTATTCTAAATAGTTAAGTATAATAATTAATTAATTTTTGCATATATATGAATGTATATAATTCAACAGATATAACATATATTATGATTGAATACTGGTGTAATTATATAGAATACATAAGTACACCTGATTAACTATAGATTAATTATAAATACCATATTATCATATTTCACGAAACATTGTGACTTTTTAAATCAAGGTCAGCCATGTGTCGGTGTTGATTGTTTTGGGTTCGGCCGCGCGCATCTCGTGATAACGCATATTAGAAGAATAGTCCTTAACCTATGTGTTGACATTGTCCATCTCTGAGTTTCATCTTAACCTGTTTAATAGTTTACGTGTGATTCAGTTACAAACATTTAAATATCAAAAATGTTTACAGTTACTAGTAAAATATAAAAACTTTGCTGTAACTATACAAATTAATTTATTTTGAATTACTAATACATAATTATAAAAGTACTATAAAAATAACAAAGGCGCGTTTGAATTACATATTTCTTTTTTATTTTACTTAGAAGCAACTTTCAAAGAACATTATTGAAACATTTGAAAGCTGCGTTCGAAAACATTGCTATAAATAGTAAATGAATGTTACTTAAATGTTCTGAAAGAATTCAATAATACTGACAACAGAACTTACAAATAAATACTCATTTCTAGCAATTCACTTTGACTATTTTCTCGTATTTCGATGAAAATTCAATCACTCAATAATTATTATTGTATTACATGGCAAATTGTTATAAATATAATGCTAACCTTTTATAAAGCCAGCAGTTCCATCATTAAATTATCAAAATACATGTAGATCTATATCTACAAGTATTTTGATAATTTAATATTTAAAGCAATTTACTATGTAATACAATATCAATACTAAAATAAATGATAAATCTAATACAATAACCAAACCCAACAAAAAAAATATTTTAATAAAGATTGTATATCTTTTACATAGCTAAAATATATACAATCTTTTTGTATCGTATCAATTTAAAGGTCTTTTTTTCTTTGTAAGCGGAATTATTTCGTTTCATATAAAATCATTATTAATTAATTTACCAATCCAAATACTCAGCACAAACTATACACCAATAACTCATATCTCAGTATGTAATATTAGATATTGCCCGCGGCTTCGCTCGCGCTAAGATCAAACGAAATTATTGACAAAATCTAGATAGATTTCGTCAATTTACAACAGTAGGTACGTTTTTAGAGTTCGAAAAATCTCTTATACAACATCTTTGTCCATTCGTCCGTGCGTCTATCTGTTACACAACTTTCAACTCAAAAATCGTAAGAGCTAGACACTCGCGGTCAGCGCCATTCGACTCAGCATAGTCGATATACCCCCGAAATGACTATGACCTTTGACCTCTGACCTCAAGGTCACGTGACCTTTGCATATTACTTGAACCATTTTTTGAACTCAAAGATTTACAGAAATACATTGCCGATTCTCACTTGTTTCTGGATACGCGTTGTCAGGGGTACAGAAAAAGATATAGGATATTTCCCTATGTACTTTTCTGTACCCCTGACAACCTGTATGAGAAATATCATAATAATCGGTCAAGTAGTTAAGGCGTGAAAGCGTAACAAATAAATAAACAAACAAACCACATTAGAATTTATATTATTAGTTAATATTAAAGGTGTTGCCAACTAATCCAATTAGTGGACAGCAACACCTTTGATAAGAATGCTCAAGCTTAGAACTAGAAATTCTTATTGTAGTTATAAGCTTGAGTTTAAAGTTGCCCAATTATTGTATGAGTGTGAACTAACAATATTCGCTATTATTAATTTAATTTGCATTATATTCTGATTTCTTTGCTATGAATAATTTTAATTTTCCATAGCATCACCTAGTTATCATATCGCTATGCTTAGTATGATTTGTATTACATTCCCTTAGTTAATTTTTTTTTGGAATTTTAATCTATTCTGGATTGAATTTTGTTCGCGTAAAATGGTAAAACATGTGGCACTCACTAGAACTGACTATCATGCTTGCAAGCTAACGCAACTTGTAAAGTACACACATGTTTTTACAAAATTAATTATCTTTTATCTCTTAACTATAACTCCAAGTTGATCTGCGTTCGCTACATGTGAACACAGATACACGCAGCTCCATCATTTCTATTTAAGTTTAGGCATTTTGCACTTTTAGAGTTCGAAATAACTCTTATACAGCAGCTTTGTTCGTCTGTCCGTTCGTCTGTCTGTTATACAACTATCAACTCAAGAACCGTAAGAGCTAGAGACTCGCGGTCAACGCCATTCGACTCAGCATAGTCCATATACCCCGAAATGACTATGACCTTTGACCTCTGACCTCTGAAGGTGACGTGGTATCACGTGACCTTTGCATATTACTTGAACCATTTTTTCGAACTCTAAGATTTACGGCAATACATTGCCGTTTCTCACTTGTTTTTTTCAGCTTCTTTGTAAGTTCCACTCATGCTATTATTGCAAATGAAACAAAACTACGATCAGGGTTAAGATACGGTAAACAACGATAAGTCAATGGATATTAGCCGGTTCTGAACATTGGGTCGCCACACAGCGATGACTATGCCTCCAGTAAAAAGTTGCATGACAAATATTATCTGATATGCACGCAAGTCAAACACTTTCTTTTGCTATAAGTTTTCATCTTGTGCTTAGGGTGACTATACATATTTAAAGGCACTAATGCAAAAAGTTCTTTGATAAATCTTTTCTTTTAACATACTTAATTACTATTAATAACTAAATTTTGCCTGTTGCTTCGCTTCCGTAAATGTTATGTTTCGGTAAGGTTATGTCAATATTCTCTAGAAAACAGCACCTACTTTTTGTGGATGAAAGGTACCCTATGTCTTTTCCTGTGCCCTTGACAATGTGTATGCAAAATATGATGATGATTCGTCGCGTAGTTAAGACGTGAAATCGTAACAAACAAACTCACATTCGCATTTATTATATTAGTTGGGATTACCATTCAGTTTCAAAAGCACGTGTGGGTTATTGTTGCTTTAACTATTAGCTAAATATGACAAGGACAACAAGATTGAGTTATGTAGTATTTCAGTAGAATAGGTGCTATTGTCTTAGAGGTTATGTAACTTAACCTCCGAAAAACAATAGCGAATAACGTGTCAGCTTTACTATGTATTAACTTGCTTATTATTTGTTTAGTTGTTAAAGTTATGTTAAAGGCCCATCACTCAAAACTTAAACGGAATATATAAGTCTTCACAAGATTTACAGTCTAGTTGAATGAGTATGTATGTATATTATATAGCCGTCGGTCCCGGCTGCCATGAACATCTATGGCAGTCGTTATTGGGAGAGTGTCGACACAAAAGATTCCACTGGGTCGAAGTGTCGCCGGTCTGCACTGACTGGCCCCCACATAAAGATACATAAAGATACATGTATGTATATTATAAAGCAGAATAAATGCTGTAGAAATGAGAGCGCTGAGAAATATATGTGGTGTGACTCTGAAAGATAGAATAGGAATAGTGTGATTAGAGAGAGATGCGGCATGACAGTGAATATAGTGACAAGAATATAAAAGGGTATGTTAAGCTGGTTTGGGCATGTAGAAAGAATGAACGAGGGAAGACTGATTAAGAAAGTTTATAAGGCTAGTGTGAATGGAACAGTCACAAGAGGTAGACCTAGGCGAACGTTTCTCGATCAGATCGAAAACGTTGTGGACAAAGGCCAGGTTAAGAGCACCTTGAACCGACGGGCGTGTATGAGGAATGTGATGAAAGTGAATGAAGCCAGAGAAGTGTGTCAGGATCGTAGCAAATGGAAATCCGTAGTCTCTGCCTACCCCTCTGGGAAACAGGCGTGAATCTGTGTATGTATGTATGTATGAATGAGTATGTTTTATTCCTCCTACAAGTGTCGTACGTTTCATTTGCTTTTGTGATTGGCTTTTTCTATATTTGTTATGTGGTTCAATGTTTTAACAGTAAGAAAGTATAAATCAAGAGTTGGTATAAAAATACTATAATTAAATTGATTAGTAAAGACACATACTACTTCTTTCCAACCTAATTTTGGGTGTTGTGTGCGTCTGCTATTTCAGTGTTTGTAATTTTACTCATTATAAAGGGATAACCGCAGTACTGAAGTTACCCTTTATTGATGCAATGAAAACATTAAATATGGGATATATTGTTTTCATGATTATATTAAACAGAACCTCTCGGCCTGGTCGGCTATCAAAAATGTTCTATCAACCACATGATACTCAGTAATATTTTTTAAGATATCTCCTGTGCTTGGAATTATTCCTAAGTCACGGGAGGACTCTTCAAACATTTCAAAAACGTACACATAGAACACTCATACTCGGAACAACTCTTTCTAATTCTTTATTAAAAAAGACAACCCCCACACTGGGAATAATTTCTATATCACGGGAGACTTAACAAACATCCAAGCAACAGATACAAAGACTCGGTACAACTATCACAATTATTTTGCCCGTATCGACCAAAAACAAAAATATAATATACCATTTTAACACTATAATAACTAACACGTGTGTTTCTAGAGGAAAATAACACCTTTCCAATGTGGTGGTCAATTTAATCGTCTGATTAACTTGACCACGTTGAAAAGGTGTTATTTTAGCCTATGAAATAGCTTCACTTAAATACAAGACTTTCTCTTCCATTCGATTAAATAATACAATCTTTAATTGTAAGAAAGATAATCCATTGTTGATTTGTGATACTAAAATTATATTTTCCGGATCCTTATCATTGTTATGTATCAATACGTAATGGTTATGTAAGCAGATGCTCAGGAGTTATGTTGAAGTCAGAGGTCGCGGAAAGAGTGGTGACTGACCCTGTCGCGTGTGACGTCATTCTCCGGAAACCAGTCCTATTGAGGATACTGTAGACTGTTCTGCCTACTTAGGTCGAGAAAGTTACAGATTGTCGTCCAACGAAGGTACTGTAGGTGAAGCCAGCGTAAAGTAGCGTAAAGATATTTGTTTAAGTTCTCGACTACAGTAGTTGCTCAAAACCGAGCTAAGCGATTTAAACTGTTCTAATCTCGTATTTGTAGCTGAAGTTCGGGTAAGATATAATTTTGATTTTTGGCAGGTTATATACCCACAAAGAAATAAAATTTTATTTAGGTGGGCAACACTAGTAGTTTACCCAAAGTCCTTTACTTTTCTTTGTCTTTATTTGTCTATGCTGAAATTCTGTCTTTGATAGCACCAAATAAATAAAATTATCTCTTTTGCATTATAGTCAATATTATTTATCGCGTGAAACTTATATGTGAAGGAAACAGATATTAGTCATTTTGATGTTTCCACCGAAGGTGAAGTCAGAAGACATCTTAAAAATACCAACAGTACCGAATAAAATAAATATATCGTAATTATTGTGTCGACAAATCGACGATAAGTGCTTACAATTATGGATTTCGCGACTCTGATCATATCAGTTAATTTGCCAATGTTTGGAAAATCATGGGCAATGTTGTAAAATTTCATGTAGACCGTCTCTACTTCATCTTTCACCCACTACGTGTCGAATATATGGATTATGTAAAACTAAAGCGTAATTAAGAAGGGAAAAACGAAGCCTTGATCGTAACAATCTATCGTTACCGTGCAATAATAGAAAATGCATTAGTAATAATAGGTTTACAATAAAGCTAGGTAATTTGCCAAGTATTGTAAATCACTTAGTTTTTGCTGTTATTTTTTGGCACGTAATATTGCATAGCGTAATAGTAAATTATTTCTGTTAGTCTATTTATAATGTTTATCTATCAATCAATCAAGGAAAATTGCACGCGTCGTGTGTTGAAGGCGGTAACATAGTCTCATGACTAAGATTGGCAAAACTAATTTAAATAAGTTATTTAGTATGTTTTTATATAATTAGAGATCTGTTAGCACATAATTGCACAAGTAAACTCTAAATTCAACACTGATATAAACCAGCTGGTACCAGAGCGGTAATAAACAAAGAGCTTTAATTATTAAAACACTGGCATTTTACTTTTTGAATAATCATTCCAGAAACTTATTTAATGAGAAAATTCTATACTCTGCTTTTATATTCTATTAAATATTTGTAAATGAGAGCTACTTGGATACTTGAAATATAGCAAAACTCTAACAGATATAATACTTACGCGAAGTTCTGACGGTGAACTTGTTAATTAAACTTGTTTCATTCAATGAAACTGTGGATGAGTTCCAAAAATTAATCACTGAGTGCCTATTTGAATAAGTCGAGAAAAAGAAACTTCTAAATGGGCGGACTTTGTGGAGAAATTAAATTTCATTCTATTCGCAAAGTGAGGCCTGATTAGCATAATACAAGACGAGATGAAAACGAAAAGATTCACCTGACGCCGCCTCGAGAACAAACCAACTTCTCGCGCCTTCACACCCTAAAATCGCATGAATGTGCTTCGATTCATATGTTCTGCTCGTGTATGTCAACATTACTGTGAATTATTTATATTCTACAGTAAAACCATCGCTAGATTGACCCGTCCGTGATGCACTTAAATAAAGTTAGAAGTCAAGAGGAAACTGTTGGGTACGTTAATAGGATTATCAAACGGATTATGAACAAAGTTCATAATATCGGAGGAACTTGTAACAATAGTCTACATATTCTCGAATAAGGATGAAATCAAGCCGTAACTACAAACACGGAAACAAAAGTAATCAGCAACAGATAAAAGATAACATTTTATAGTTTCTTCTAAGAACGATTCAGATTGTGGACTCGTATGTATCCGAACAGGCATTACGAGTAAGTCGCGTGTAAACTTCAAAAGAAGGGTTGCCTGTTAGAAACAAAGTTATTAAAATATATTTTTTTTAAATAATGCGTCTGTCAATTACTTTTATAAATAAATTGTACAATGAGACTTTTATCAAAAGTCTAATGAGAATTAAGTGTGTCATAAGTGGTTAATTTGTTTAATTTACCCTCTTATGACACGCTTGATTATAGTTACACGAGCAGGCATACAATGACGGTATAGGTAGCACAATCCTCTCTTTTGTGTATTATGGCATTCATACGCGTTCATCAATGCTTGGTCATTTAATTATTATTTGACCCCACTATTATATCCGATACTTTATTGTCAAAGTAATTCGTTAAAACTTGTGATTTGGTTTCAAAAGGCGGAATTGAATGAAGCACCGGGAATCCGACTTCCACTTTGAAAATTTTAATGAGAAATTCGTATCTCATTGCTTTAGAAAGTGCTATGTAGGGCGGCAATCTCTCGCGTCAATTATTCTGTCTCGACCAAAGTTTCAACTGTTTCAATGAAATTCCTTTCGGCAACATCTTATTTGTCTGTCGGGGTCCAAATTAAAAGATAATGTGTTAAAGTTTCGCCGTTTTGAAGTTGTACGGATCGTGCAGATTGGAATTATTACCTGGCCGTTAGGGCCGGCCGGCCGGAGCGTAGCGCCACTCGGCCGAGGACCGCGACGCGTTAATGTTAAAACTCTGCGATTTATTCCCGCACCCAGATGCCGACAACAATCACTATGATAAATTGTTTTTGTGCGTGACTCTAAATTTTTGCAACCGCTTCCTTAGAAAAAGAAAAGTTTGTTTTAATGTTCATTTGTAAACAAATGGCTTTGAAGTTTTTTCTCTGAGCTGCTATAAGAATATATTTATAAAAGTCCATAATTAATATGCCTGGTTCTTTGTAAGTTTGTTTAAAGATAAACGTTTCGAAAATTAATGGATTTGGAAGTGAATTTTGGTCGCCTCGTTAGTGTAATGACTGTAAACCGGCTGACGCCCCGCAACCCTGGATTGTGTTGGTAGCTTACAAAAGTACAATTAGATTTGAGCAAAAAATCTTGAAACTGCCTTAATCGCGTTAGGCTTCTATAATAATTGTTGAGGATGCTATTCAACATAGAGTTAATACTATATCTAAGAATCAAGTATGCCTTAAAACCTGGAATGCAGAAAGGAATGTTGCTGTTTTAATTAGTCTTTGTGACCATTCAACATAAGGAAGCGCCCCTGTACTGAACGCACCAGATTGCATTGAATGTCGGAGAATAACGTTTAACAACACAATTAATAGTTCTACCTTTTCTTTGTACTCAC
This sequence comes from Catocala fraxini, assembly GCA_930367265.1. NCBI lineage: Eukaryota > Metazoa > Arthropoda > Insecta > Lepidoptera > Erebidae > Catocala > Catocala fraxini. The sequence goes on from OV884027.1 coordinate 2,034,960, forward strand.
GGACATATATAATTAATTATATGAATGTTGATAAAGAGGAAGCGGTGTCACGTCACATAAATAAGCGTTGCCTAATGTAGTTTAGCTCGTGACATGAGCTCACGCGTCGACCAGAGTTTTTGTTTCACAAATATTTAGCAACCAGTTCTATGTGGCGTTTAGTTAAGTTCCGTATTTTTAACGCTGTTAATTAGTATCGTTTAACATGTAATTATCATATCAGATGTAAGTACATACATTAAATAAAAGCCTAAAGGATATTAGGTGCAGTTCGCACAAACTATACTTATGCAGACAAATATTTATTTACGGTCATAATTTTGTTCAAAATTATGTCTGCTAAGGCGTGAAAACTGTCTGTTAGTTCAGTGATAAAGTTTAGGCTAACGTGTACTGGTGATCGTAATTTGGAGATTTTGTGTTTGATACCCGTGCCGAGCAAAACACGTTATTGTATTTGTTTGTAAGATATTCCTCGGTAGTCACGCGGAGTTTGGCAATGCATCTGCTAAACGATGGTAGAACTACTTCCTTCTTACAACACACAATCCTTTCGAGAATAAAGCGACGTGATGCTATGAGTTTTGTTCGCATGATGTCATTAGAATTATTTGTGTCACGCACTAAATAACTGTATACCTAAACCTTTTATAATTAATTCTTTCTCTTTTTAACAGAGTAACTTTCCACAGTTCACTTTAGTACCTTTTAATTATTAATTAACATTAGATTATTAAGTTTGCAGTCTACGTGTAAACAAGATCTGATATGCGAATCGTCGCTTTAGCTTAATGATATGATAATATTACAATTGTAATTCTGTATATGTACACATAAACTAGTTACTGAAAAATACAAGTTATTTACAGTTAGTAAAAAATTGAGGACTAGAATGTTTTTTACAAATAAAAGACGGGCCGCCATCACTCGCGGCCTCATCCGTTTACTATGTTGAGCAAGGTTTGTTAAAAAAATAGGTAGGGTAACGCAACGTCAAATTCATGTATTGCCCAGATATTTTTCGATGCAAAAATAGGGTTACTAGTTTGCTTTTAAATAAACTTTTTAAGGTAAACATCAACACAACTTCATAATTATAATACATGCAGCAATATGTTATAGACATTGGGGGTCATTATTGTCTCAACCATTGGACATTGCCGTGTCAAAATTAATCAAAGATTGTCATTATTTATTACAAATGAAAATGTGATGAGTTCTTAAGTATATAATCATATTTTAAATTTTTTCTAATTAGCAATTCTCGGTAATGTCTATGTCAGATGAACTTATTAACTTTATTTAAAAATGTTGTATAAAAATTCAATGTTACTTAAATATTTCTAATAAACAATTCATTTTCGATGGCGCCCAAATTCAAATTTTTATTGCACTATATATACTAATATTAGATCTTACAATCCTATTTATTTAGATGAAGGGCACTCTACACAGAGGAACATGCATGGAAAATATAATGTAAGTATATCTTGTCTTATCTTATGTGGGGGCCAGTCAGAGCAGACAGGCGACACATCGACCCAGTGGGATCTTTTGTATCGACACTCTTCCAATAACGATTGCCATAGATGTTCATGGCAGCCGGGACCGACGGCTTAACGTGCTCTCCGAGGCACGGAGCAGGCGATAATTGTCAATCAAAACCCACATAATTTCGATAAGTCATATTACTTCCGAAAGTCAGAGGTGTGCGACGTGGGTTAGAACCCGAGATCCTCTGCATTGCAGTCTATTGGTCTCCCCACTGAGCTATCGTTGCTCTTATGTAAGTATATAAGCATGAGATACATAACTGAATCGTAACAAGTTGCAATTCATATTCCCTGTCCCTACCATCTAAGAACAGACGAGAGTGTGTGAGTCTGTATGCTTACTTGTATGCTATATGTATGTTATACAGGATCTCAGATTAGCAAGGCTTTCATTGTCAATAAACGAAAACTAACACCCAGTCTTTGAAACGCAGATCAACACAAAGATCTCCCAATAGACTTACAAACTAGCAGTATAGTAACTTGACGTGAGTTTCATTTTGAATCGTCGTTAATTAGCGTTACAGATATTGGGTGTTGGTAAGTGTTAGCTCAATGAGTTAGTTAGCTGGACTCCAGACACAATTATTTCTTGTGTCTGGACCCCAAAGTCCGAGCGTTGGCCTCGAAGTTAATATTATTATTATATTCTTTTGATCCTATTTCTGATCGACAGCCACGTTATATTAAAGTTTAATCCATATTCGTGCATGTTGTTTTTCTAAATACATACAGGTGTGACAGTTGTGGTCATATAAGTGCGGAAGAAAGCGAACTAGTTGCGCTTGCGCAGGCTGGATTAATCGGAGAGAGCTGCGAGTGACACTATTTATCTAACATCAACTTTACTGACGAGTCCACGTTACGAGATTACTAGATTGTGTACAGTTCCGGTTATGTCACATATGCTCCGCGGCCAGACTCCGCGAACTATGGCTAGTCATACAAATGTATCGTGAACGTCTGTGAGTAGGCATGTATGTACGTGAATGTAATTTGTTGTTTCAAAGTCAAGGATTTTTATATTTGCACTTGGTGTCATTCTAGAAGCGTCTAGTTACTATTTGCCTGTGGTTTTTGCTTTAAATATCATCGACGGTTTATTTGATACATAATTTGTATTTTATTATGCATACATACTTACATAGTCTAACGGCAGAGGTGTTTTACACCCAAATTTCGCTAAATATGACTTTAGGGCAAAAGTAAGACTAATAGGAACTATATATATATATAATAAGGCGAGTTTATTGCCGTCTTCAGACACAGTTCTAAACCGGAGTCTATCAACAAATCCTCAGCGATAGCACGGATGCTATCACTGAGGCTTTTTTGCTAGATTCGGGAATTGAACCCCAGACTTCATGCTTAGCAGTCGCATATCACAACTGCTCTGCCACCGAAACAGGCATACCATTAAATTATTACAAAATATAATTTAACCGTGAATAACACTTATCAATAATATGTATTGAGCAGGAATGTCGACACGAAAGCTAATTGTGACGCACGATGCGTACGCGCAGCGGCGCGGCGGTCGCGTGCGTTGAACTCTTTTCCACTAGAGCGAGCGATCTAGATCGATTCGTTTTACTATGCAACTATAAGTACCATGATTACGCAAGTGTCATTGCCGTCATTTGCATCAGACCCACTGAGTAATGACCATCGCCATTATTGTATAACGCTGAGGAAAATTCCTTGACAGACCGCTTAGTAACATTTATGTCTGTTTGACAGGTATAGGATGATAAGACTGGTTTGTAGGCTGAGAGACACAATATCGGGTTTTCTTAATATGGATAAACTTAAAGTTTACATTTTAATCCTAACTTATATTATAAATGCGAATATGAATTTGTTTGTTTGTTTGTTATGCCTTAACTACTTGACCGATCACCATGAAACATTGTTAGGGGTACAGAAAAGGACAAAAGGACCTTTCTTTCAGAAAAACACTGTTACTAATCCAATCTAGCCTACCTTACATTTATGCGAGCAAAGCCACAGGCTCAATCTAATACATAATCATTTTAATTTTGTGCAATGACAGTTATAGTTAATAAATTTAATTACAAGTAATTTGTACTTGGAAACTGGAAAGTGCTTTTTAATTATGTGGATGCTTTTGTACCTTGATAGGATAATTGATTTTATTTTTTAGCGATATATTATATTGCTTAAAAATATAATCAAGTTAAGACGATAGTTTATCTAATTAGTTAGGTTGTTAGGATATATCCCAGTTAACATTTATTTAGTTATTGAAAAATGTATTCTAACTGAGATAAATAAATATATGATAAAAATAATAACATTTCTGAACTGCGAAGAATGTCACGTCGCTGATTAGCAATCTCAAAGCTATTAGCGACGAATTTTTACCAGTGGAACAGCGCATTTTATTAATAGTTTCTCGCCGGTGTATCCACAAAATATATATATTCTACCACATAATATTCTACCACATACACGCAACACCATCTAGCCCAATGGTAGGTGCCAGAAGTATCATCAACACTTAACTAGCAGCTATATCTTAGATACCCAAAAGTAAGCCTATAGCCGTGTATTGGACACATTTCTAAACACACATGAAACACAAACTTATTTCGGCGCTGCAAGGTAGCTAACATTATTATTATTCGGCCTCTATGGCGTAGTGGTTAGTGTAACCGACTGCCACGCTTGAGGCCGCGGGTTCGATTCTCGCACAAGTCAAACATTTGTGTGCATCAACATGGATGTTTGTCTGGGTCTGGGTGTTTCTACGTATAATATGTATGTATTTACAAAAAGAAAGTATATATGTATGTTTATCCATTGTCTAGTACCCTTAGTACAAGCTCTGCTTAGATTGGGCTAGATGGTAGTGTGTGTAAGTGATAGAATATTATTATTATTATTATTATTATTATTTTATAGCTTTTATCGAAAGCACTGTTCAATTATAAAAAAGAAATACTAAAGAAGATTTAAACCTGAGTCTACCACTACGTTCTATTACTAACCAATTTCGCATAGTATATTACGATAGATTTACATATTCGGTGTTTCTGTGTATAATATGTATGTATTTACAAAAAAATATATATATGTATGTTTGTTTATCCATTGTCTAGTACCCATAGTACAAGCTCTGCTTAGTTTGGGCTAGATGGTGTTGTGTGTATGTGATAGAATATTATTATTATTATTATAGTACTTTTTCATTAAAATGAGTGGTAACTTTATTTTTAATAAAAAGGTACTATGTAAATTATACGCGTAAAGTCAAAGTCAAAAATTATTTATTCATTTAGATCACAAAGTAACACTTATGAACGTCAAAATATATAGGTTTGTGAGTTTGTTAAGTTACTGAAGCTACATTTAGGTTAGTTGTTAGGTTCAGGCAAAAGGTAGAGCCTATGAGAAGAAAACTGCAAGAAACTCACGGCCACTCTTTTAAATCGCCAATTAAATATAAATTCAGTATTTTACAACTCATATCAACAAGGTGTTGCAGCCATTATACCATGCATTACTGACTATTAAAAAAAGAGAGCACGTTAAGCCGTTGGTCCCGGCTGCCATGAACATCTATGGCAGTCGTTATTGGGAAAGTGAGTGCCCTCTAATATTCTGACACTGGTCTAGCCTTAGGGTATCGTTAGCCTTCGGGTTGCGGCGGTCAGGTGGCAGCTGCTAAGTGTAAAAACTGATAGCCAGTCAAATCCGGTTAGACCAGAAAAGCCGACCCCAAGTGACTTGGGAATAATAAAGGCTAAGAGAGAAGACTGACTATTAAAAAAATCTAAAATAACAAAAATTACTTAATAGTATTAAGGAAACGAATAATATTAAAATGTATAATATTAAACTACTTTATGTGGATTTTTTCGCGCTTTATTTAAAATAGCACTACCTTTATGTTTTAGTTAAAGTAGCTATAATATGGGTATCAAAAAAAAAATTTATATTTTCTTGGCGATAAGTGAGCTTAATACACCTTCCGCTTCAGAGATTGAAGTATGAGACTTTGTATGTAATAAAACGCAACTAAATTAGTTAATAATTAATACTGTTTGACTATGCGAAGATATTAAAGCCTTATTTGGCAAAACCGTGAAAGCTGTAAAACTATACAATTATTTCTTTATAATAAAATAAATCTTTATCTTGCAAAATATTTTTCATTGCTAAATAATCTTTTATTTAACATATTTAATACATTTTATTATCGTGTATTCTAATGAATCTTGTCCTTTATTACGATCATTGACTCGAATGACTTCACAATTGCTGCACTTAAAACGTAAATACGTATATTATTGCGATGGTAATGCAGCTAATCAACATAAAAAACAGTAAGTATGGTGTTTATAAATGACACACGCATTAAATTTACAATATATTTGTATATACACAGGAGATGTAGGTCATGGTATGTCGTATACGATATTTGTTGACATCATATTAGCAATATTTTTACAATTACATATCTCTGGTTCAACAGAAATGTCATATACTTATATTATAGTGTACGAAAACTACAAAGAAATCTAAAACAAACAGAGCTACGAGTTTGAGGGCGAGTTGCTGTGTCGTAGTGGACTTTTGGAGCATTGAAATAACTGATATAAATAATTAAGATAAGGAACATCGCTTTGTTAAACATATAATTTTTAGTGTCGTGTGGGGATCGAACTCACACATCACACATCACATCACACACAGCAAGCCCTACTACTACACAAGCATACCCAGAGATACGATTACAAAGAAAATGTTAAAAAAGTGGAGAAGTTCCAACATTTTCTTTGTTATCGCATCGGCGTCTTTTATTATTTGCTCCTATTAGAATCTAGACAAATGTTCTTTATTCAGAGCGATTAGTCTAATATTATCGAAACATTTGTAATTCTTGTCATAATTTAACATTACTCAAAGTGAAGCGATCTAAAAAAATAAATAAAAATGTTCATCCTCTTAAGTGGCAATAACAACGTTACCCATGATTAGCAGTAAGGAGCTCGCTGATCGCATAGTTCATTTGAGAAGTATGCTGTACGTACCTGCAATCAAAGCAAGAAATAGGATTTATTATTAGGTAATGCATTGCCCAGTGGGCGACCGGTGGACTGCCACATAGGGGTCCAAAATGCGATCTCAAGGCGCGCATCACTGACTTTTCGTAGTTACGTGCGTATTGAATAGGTAATTATCGCTCGCTCTAAAAATCAATCTAACGGTGAAGGAAAACATCTTGAGAAAACTTGCATATCTAAGAGTTTTCTATAATGTTCTCGTAGATATGTAAAGTCTGCTTACCCGCACGGGGCTAGCGTGGTGAACTGTCACCTAACCCTTCTCACATTGAGAACAGCCCCGTGCACAGCAGTGAGACAATTTAATATAGGGCTGGTATTATTATTTATATTATATTATATATTATTACAATGTATATTTATATTTCACTGTGTAAGCTATTTACATCTTTCTGTTCAATATGGAGATCATGTCATCAATACTGAATTAATATATTGCTGAATTACTATAATGCTAAATAATCGTATAAATGTATTTAAATAAAACATTATTTAAATGTATTGCATACATATTTCGTATAATGTAAATTATGAATTATCAATTGACATTTAATAAGTTAAATATATTTTGTTTTTGCTATTATATTTAATAACATATACCTATTTACATTAATTATATAGCAAACATAAAAAAGAGAAAGTAAGCCATGATTGATAGGATATATATTTTATGTTCATAGCAGTTATAACCATGTCAATAAATGTTTTATTAAGAATTATAGATTGCTACATCTGTACAAGTTAAACGCAATTATTTCAGCTTTCATAAACATAAACGTAACGCATCGCTTTTTATTTTCATGTCTTGTTAACATACATCGAAAATGAAATTACGTTTCAGTTAACTCCTCTACATTCAAATTAAAAATAATTATTCTATAAAGAGGTTGATGTTAGTCAATAAGTGTTAAATTTATTATCAATATATTCTAATATTCTTTTATTTTAGATACTCAAGCTTATAAAGTATACTAATGGTTTAAAATATGTCATTTTGAGCGGTTATAGCACATTATTGTTTATAATGAATTTAACTGTATTCGTAAATTCGTCGCGTGACCTATTTACAAACAGAACGATCTGCAAAGATGTAATTAACTTTAAATAATTATAGCTACATTTAGTGTAGTGTATTTACTAACATATCCTACTTTTTGCCAATTAATTAGTAAACAGTGTAGCTACGAGTCATAAAAGATTACAAAGTATTCTGAGTCGCATACTTAAATTTATCTTTACTTTTATAACTCTATCTAAGTTGTGTCTGTGCATTAAAGATATTTTAAAATCATATTGGTATTAACTATAGTCCTCTGAATTTCAAACAATGGTATTTAGCCATTTGTTTATCTGTTTGTTTATACCGATATCACAAAAATACCACTAGACGAATTTTAAAGCAGTTTTAAAAGTCTGATACATCTTTTGTACGCACTAGTTGTAATTCCTGTGTCGAGGGGGCGGCAAAATTTACAAACATTCACACAATTTTTTGTCACGTTCGGAGATCGAACCCACAACACTCGGCGTAGATGGAATGGTTAGGCGGCCACTTAAATCACTACGCCACGCTTTCAGCGGATTTTATCTGATTCTGTTTAGTGAGTGTGGATGGGAATGGATTAAGCCGCGGGTAAACACTATTATTATTGCTAAATTGCGTTATCACACGTTTAATTACTTGAACATTGCTTATACAGCAATGTGGCGATCGCAGCAAAACAAGTTATACACTAGAATTTTTCCTCAAGTGCTTCGAGCTTAAAGGAAAACACAAATAAAAACAACCAGAAAAAGAATAAACATTTGAGGGAGAAAAAAATATTAAACGCTTCAAACATTGCTTATACGAAACGTAATAGACGTGTTGCAGCTGCTAAAAGGGGTGGTTTGTTGAAATAAGTGGCCAGTTTGCTACGTCCCGCTTGCCAGTTTTAATCAAGTTGGTTACGAGGCAGAAACATTCAGCTAAGAGCTCGTACGGGCGTCGAGTGCACTTTGAGAACGGCTGATTAAGTCTGCCGACGCACTACAAGACTCGCGACGTTCCTAACTTGCATTTTGTTGCCATCGCCATTTAAATTTTAAACTTAAGCTTTATTTCTGTATTGATCCTTCACTTATATTGCTCAGACAGTAAAATAATTTATAAACTGTTTGATATGTATAAATGACCGTTGGTAACGTGGCAGCCCGCCAACGCATAGCTACAATAAACAAATGTTCTGTAGACCTTATGTTCAAACGAGTCTCGTTATTATAAAAAATGTCATAACAAAGCACATCGTATCACAAAGTCAAATAGTTAATTGAGAGAAACTGTTTTACGCAGTCTGTGAGTCGTTCCTTTTTCCACGACGAATCCTTTGTGCAACATAATACTTGATCTAAATAAAAGCTTAGAAATACATCTAGGTTAAATCTAGTTCATTTAGATCTAGTATAAAACCGCCGTGACGTGCCAAAGAGCCGGTCTATAATTACCGTGCTTGGGCTTGTCGGCCTGTCCGACCGGACATCGGACGGTCGCAACTAAGATTCAACTTAACTTTGTTCGCTTTAACGATTCTAGATAATAACTTCTAGTCTCGGACTGGATGTTTGTTATGGTTCATATAATTTAACGGTGCTTTGAAGATAAGACTTTCGTGTTACGTAATTTGATAACAGTTTGTACTTAAAAACTTGACTAACAATCGCATTTTCAAAGCGTTTATAGACTGCTCATTAATCGATAGTTCTAGAATTCTATTTCTTACCTTAAATCGCTTATATCTACGTAAATAATTGCCGCATGTTCAAAACGGTATTCAGTCGCTAGCGACGCAGGTGTCGCTATTTTTATTCATCGTTCAATTCTTTGTATATGCTAACTTTATCGCAGAGCATATTAAGGAATGCCTCGATATTCAGCAATGCAGAGCGTATAGCGTCAAGTAATGTGCAACTACGAATGATATCGTCATATAAACACGTAGATATCGTGAAATGTAATAAACTTTAAAATTGTTTGCAGTCAGCAGGTACACTAAACAATGCGTTTGATGTACACACTTCTACCATTATATACTTGAATAAAACGTGGAAAAAGATTAAGATTTCAACTTTTATAATGATTGTAGCGGTAAACTTGCGCTAGACCGTTGCACTCCCACCTAGTTTTCGAGCTACCCACGGTGCTAATGTAGTCTTAAATATTTAATTATTGCTTGCTTTATCAGCAAAGAAAAATATCGTGAAAAAGAAAAATATGAGAAAAACAGAGAGAGAAATACAGAGTCTGTGTCAAAATATGTCTGGGAATTCTTTATAATGATTTTGAGTCTGCTGACTCTCATTTTGCCAGTGTGATGGACCATAGCCTCCTTATGATACTGAGAGGGATTCCGTGCACAGAAATGGGATGGTTTATCTAAAGCAGAGCTGATGTTATTACTTTATTACTGTTACAATTCCGTCATCGTTGTTCAGGAATTGCCATTTAAAGAGCAAATTGCAGTAATTTAATCCTGATCGTGTGCATGTTGCACATACTCGTAATCACGATTGCGCATTACATCGTTAAGGTATATGCTCTCATTGGAGATTACTTACTGTAATACTTTATCAGCTTGAATCTATTGAGATTCAAGCTGATAAAGTTTTACAGTAAGTATATGTTTAAGGAAGAAATTAAAACCACTATCAATAAATAGATTTGAGATGGCTACTGCATCGTTCCAGGTAATTCATAAAGGAAAGTGTTTTTATTGCTATTGATTATAATTTTCTTCATGAACACTTTGTACATGGGGAAGTCGAAGGCGGAGTACGTAGTAGCTTGGTGATAATGAAAAAATCAACCACATGGTTCTTTTTGAAAGGTGTCAGTGAATGTAAGGTATGTCAGCCACCAGATCTCTAACCCATTGAATGGAACGCAGTAACTATAGAAAACCCGATAGAAGAATTATTACTGTAATGCCTGTATCTAGTAACTCATAAATGCTCTCACGCCTACATCCTCCTAGGATTAGGCAGAGATGTATAATATCTACATTTCGCAAACTACGGTTTACGGGTTCCATATGCGTTCCGTGAAGCGAGTTTAACCGAGAACAATTCCAAACATTGAATTTCTTGATGGAAAAGCCTAATGTCACTTTGCTTGACTCGTGAATTGAAACCGAGACGTGATGCACAACAGTCGCATTTGCTGCGCCATCGAAGCAGTGTTATTAATAAAAGCTTTTTTGTAAAAAGCATTTATAAATGTTGTGCACTTTTACACAACACTTTTATAACTTGAATATTAATGTGGTGAGAGTCGACAATTCCATGACAGGAGCTAATGTGCTATGAATAACTTATGCTCAGATACTTGAATAACTTATTGCTTGAAAAAGTTTGATTCTATTAGACTGACGTAACATAATAGCATCGCTAAAGCCATCCACTTGGACGTGTGATTACGTTATTTATTATATATTTTGAACTAGATTTTAACCGCGGCTTCACTCGCGTTTATGTAAGCACATGTTCTTTCCTGTCCTTTTCTGTTTTACTTACAACGTGTATGCAAAATTTCATGATGATCGGTCGAGTAGATAAGGCGTCACGCCTTAACTACTCAATCATCTTGAAACAGACTAACAAATAAACAAACTCAAAGCATTTTTAATATTGGTAAGAATTTTGGATACGCTTCAGAATAATATAATATTAATAATAATAAAATCCATTGATTCTCTCTCACAAAGGTTTCTTATGCTAGTTTACAGAAATGCCATAATAAATCAGGTAACTTTGTCAAAGACTGGTGCCTGCAGTAGGCTTAAAAAAACGTGTAATTACAGGTCACTAGGGCCCACCCACAGCAATGAATCTATATAAGGCTAATTCTGTATAATTATGGCGTTTAAATGAATGCAATCGAGACACAATAAAATAAAAAAAGAAATGAAAATGTAGTAGAAAACAAAGAGCCTATTCTATGTTGTAGTGCGAGTATTTAAATGTGTATATTTAGTGTTTGGAGTGTGACAGCTCATGAGAACTCATGTGAATGTGAATGTGATTGGGAGGTGCGAACCTCATAATAGGCATAAACTATAATAAAATCAGCCCTGTAGGGCTTGGCAGACTTACTTAGGCATAAACTAACTTCTTCTCCCTTAGCCTTTATTATTCCCAAGTCACTTGGAGTCGGCTTTTCTGGTCTAACCGGTTTTGAATGGATATCAGTTTTTACACGGAGCGGCTGCCACCTGACCTCCGCAACCCGAAGGCTAACGATACCCGGCTAGACCAGTGTCAGGATATAAGAGGGTACTCACTTACCCAATAACGACTGCCATAGATGTTCATGGCAGCCGGGACCGACGGCTTAACGTGCTCACCGAGGCACGGAGTAGGCGATAATTGCCAATCAATACGCACATAATTTCGAAAAGTCATATAACTTCCGAAAGTCAGAGGTACGCGACGTGGGTTCGAACCCGAGACCCTCTGCATTGCAGTCTGTTTGTCTCCCCACTGAGCTATCTCTACTAGGCATAAACTAACTGTAGGGTATTAAAAGGTTTCTCAGTAATCTGATAGTCTAAGTTTTTAAGGTACTTGGTAATCGATGTTTGAGAATGATCATTAGCATTGGTATAGATTGGTCGACTATATTCTCTCTCTCTCTTCCTAACTATGTATCCCACATGTAGGTGGGTCAGCTTTATTATAAAAATTGTATTTCTAATTTTTCTTGCGCTCGGTGTTAGGTGATAAAAAGCCGGTGCGTTATGTGGAATAAAATAGAAACAGTTAATTAAATGCTTTACTAGTATCGGATAAGCAGAATAAAGAGTATGATAAGAATAGACACCACCCGCAGTATGAATAATTCCTGTGTCACGGGGGACTTCACAAACATTCAAGCAACGGAAACAAAGAATACCCAGGCTCAGAACAACCAGGTGGACCACACAATTTTTTGTCACGTGTGGGGATCGAACACACAACACTCGGCGAGATGGTATAGGCGAGGCGACTACTTTTAAACCACTACGCCATCCGTGGAGTCAAAAAATAAGTAAACATAAACATAAACATATCTTTATTTCTCTCACCACAATATCATGTTACATAATTGCTTATAACTATTACATAGCATTCGTTTATTGTGAGAGACTGGTGCCTAAACTAGGCGTTAGCCTGTATTTCAGGCCACCAGGCCTCTACCCCGGTTTGTACTTTCTACTCTGAGCCAGGTATGATGTTTAGTCAATTACAAGTGGTTGGTTTTAATTAGTAAGGTTTTGTGTTTGTTGTGTGTGTGTGTGTGTTTGTTTGTATACATGTGTTTGCCAGTATTATTCCAGAATTTTTATTAGGTTTTCGGTGTTTATAGAATTTACTGACATAAGCCATTCAGTCACCGCTTTTTTACAAGCTAATTTTGCTAGCGGGAACATATTTATTTTTTTATATTTATGCTCCCATAAAGCAAAAGAAACGATTGGAAAACTGAGTGTGGTATTGAGACTGGGTAAAAGTATAAGAGTTATAAGATAAGTTCCATCTGATAACTAGGCATATAAACTCAGACGTACGGATAAATTTCCTAAAGGCCGCGTTCAGTGATGCTTGTCGCTTTCATTGGAAAGTCGCCTGAGTCCGGTACCCGTCGCGTCGCGTGCGCATACTAGCCGCAGTATTCATTAATCTTGACGTACACTCGTATCATACATGTATGGAGTAGACTCTGAATTGAACATACCTCTAATATAATTTAACGGCGTAAAATAGAGCCAAATTTCTTGACAGTGAAATCTAATAATAATTTCCTTGAACCAAGTATCGAAGTCAAATGATTGACGGTTAATGAATTGACACCACTGGATTATTTATTGCCTTTCTTGCTTTTTATCAATATTATTTGAAGTTTGTGCTGTATATGTGTTCAACACAAATAGAATTTGTCAACCATATAGAATGTTCTAGTAAAAGGCGCAAACACTAAATTTAAATTTATTACCTCATGCTTTTATAGCAGTCAGTAAAACTTGTAAAACAAAAATTCAGTACGGTAAGTCAGAAAAGAGTTGCGTCAACTGAGTAAAGTGCATCGAGAGAAAAATATTCTCACAATATTAAAGTATTAAAGTTGCTGTTCATCAAATTTAAAAGTTATAGTGGAGCTTCTAGCTCATTTTGTTCTCAAGCTGTATAAAACTGCTCTTGGGTGGGTAAGGTCAAACTTGTTAAGTAAAGGAATGGACAGGCTATGTACTGCTACGTACTAGTTCTTGCTTCCCCGTAATCTCTAGCCAAGATTAAGTCTCGAACTTTATTTAGTATCGGCTTGCCCAGTATTTTGTGTTACCTCCCAAACAAATTGCATAAAATTTGTAAGTTCAGTTATAAGTATAATATCGTTTGATTTTAGAATATTAGTTGTTATAAAATAAACTGAACTTTTAAAAAGTAAGTAAGTACGGTCGTGACATTCTATCTTATATTTATTATTTTAAAAAGGAGCTTGACATTTTTATATCCATGAAATGTTATATCAATTGAAGACATTGATAATTTTATAGGTGTATGTATCTGATGCGACTCACCGTTGTTTTAATAAGAATACACGTTTTAATTAGTGTTTATTGGTTGTATTGATGCATGCATTTTTGTGGGTCAGTGACGTTTCAAATTAAACATAGTAAGATGACTAATAAACTCGTTTTTACTCCTTGATCTTGACATAGATTCTGTATAGAATAAATCCTTTAGCGCGAAACCTGTTCAGTCGTGTACTGGCAATCGTTTGTAGATATTGATGGTTAGGGATTCATTACAGCTTTTATGTGTGTGTTATTAGTTGTTATTACTTGCTATTATTGCTAGGCTTACATTGTTTGATATATGGCACATTTATATAGTTAGCATACAAATGTGAGTTCATCACGTAAATAATTTTATAGATAATGTTATTCTTGCAAGTGCTATTGGGATGACTAAATGCTAGTTGTGATGTAAATCTTAAAGTTGATGTAAGAACACGCAACGTATTACGATTCGGGCACGCCACAATCGTGGCGGTAAGTCCCGTGTTTGAGGAGTGGCTGGAGAGGCGGCATGGCGCCCTCACCTTCCTTAATGACTGGCCACGGTTGTTTTGGCCAGTTCCTGTGTCGTATACGCCGGCAAGAGACGCCCGGTTGTCACCACTGCGGCGACTGCCGCGACGTAGTTGAGGACACGGCGCTGCACACTTTGGCGGTTTGCCCCGCCTGGGCAACGCAGTGCCGTGAGTTGATCGCGGCAGTCGGATTGGTTGCCCTCTCGCTCCCGGCCGTAGTTCAGTCTATGGTCCGGAGTGAGAGGTCGTGGAACGCCGTCGCCTCCTTCTGCGAGGAAGTAATTTCCATCAAGGAGACGGCGGAGCGGGAGAGGGAGCGTTTGAACCCTCTCCCCAACCGCAGAGCCGGGCGCCGGAGGGCGCGGGACGACCTCCAGCCACCCTGAGGTTTGACCTGGGGGTGGCGGGCTTTGTGGGCCTGTCCGCCATCCGTTCAGCACCAGGTCCGAGAGGCGGCGTGCGTGTTCCCACGCGCGCCTCTGTTGTTTCGAGTCCGTCTCCCCTCTAGGGGGGACAGTAGGGATCATTTGTGAGGAGTGCCTTTGGGTAGGTCTCTTCGTGTAGTGGCCTGCCATTTCATACGGCGGGCCGAAGCCACGGCGGGGTCGCGACCGCATGTGCAAGTGATTCGCGCGGCTCCGTCGATAGCGGTTTTGTCGAGGAACACCGTGGTAGGTTTAGTCGGTATTCCGGGAGGTCCTTTATCATTTCAACATCTTTTTTTACCACGGTGAGTCCGACATAACCCCTCCGCCCGCCCCCGCGGAGGGGTTTGTCAACGCATGGTCAATGCATTCGCCAAAGTAAAAAAAAAAATTATTACGACTGACTATTGAAGCGCGTTATAAAAGTTTAATGACAAAATCTGTAAAATAAAAAAATAAAATTGGCATAATAAAATATTTGTTCGTCTATCATGGCTATAATTTTCTAATTGCGTTCAAGTTTCCTGTAAGGGTGAGTTTATTAACATCGACTAGGCACGTTCCACTCTGCTGTTTAGAATTGGAGGATCTTCTTCTCCCTAGCCTTTATTATTCCCAAGTCACTTGGGGTCGGCTTTCTAGTCTAACCGGATTTGACTGGATATCAGTTTTTACACGTAGCGGCTGCCACCTGACCTTCGCAACCCAAAGGAAAATATACCCTAAGGCTAGACCAGTGTCAGGATATAAGAGGGTACGGACTTTCCCATTAACGACTGCCATAGATGTTTATGGCAGCCGAGCCTGCTAGACGGCTTAACGTGCTCTCCGAGGCACGGAGCAGGCGATATTTGTCAATCAATACGCACATAATTTCGAAAAGTCATATAACTTCCGAAAGTCAGAGGTGCGCGACGTGGGTTCGAATCCGAGACCCTCTGCATTACAGTCTGTTGGTCTCCCCACTGAGCTATCGCTACTAGAATTGGAGAATAATAATAAAAGTTTCATACCATTTTCCCTTTTCGCCTAGCAACACAATCAAACTCCAATTTATTCTTAATGCGTATACAATGTTTTGCTGTGCATTTATAAAAGAGCAAAGTTTTCGTCAGGTTTCAACAAACAATGTCTGTCATATCGGTAAACGTGATTTCTTTGACTTTGATATTAAAGTAACTGAAGGGAGACTAGTGAGGCTTCAAGGTGCTGTTTAGTTTATAATGTTGTTTTCCTTAAGCATATAAACTTTTACCTTTATTTATATTAATAGAGTCGAGTCAAGGTTTTGTTATGGCATGAGTTGGTTTAATTGTCAGTAAAATTTTGATTATGAAAAATGTAACTTATAATACTGTTTCTTGATCAGATCGGAGAAGTTTTGGATAGATGTCAGATTAAGAGCACCTTAAGCCGATGAGCGTGTATTAGGAATGTGATGAATGAAGCCAGAGAAGTGTGTCAGGATCGTAGCAAATGGAAATCCGTCGTCTCTGCCTACCCCTCTGGGAAACAGGCATGAATTTATGTATGTATGTAACTTATAAGTAACATATAAGCATACCACGACCTTGAATGAGTTGACGAACAACATCTGTACTAAAATCTGATGACATCCACAAGCAAGAAATATTAGCTTACTAGGTTTTTTCCGCAGCTACGCTACGCTAATGTAGATTTTGTAAATAAGTGTATGCCTCGGGCCTTTTTTCTAGATGAAGAGACCCTATGCCCTTTTCTGCAGCCGTGACAACGTGTATGTGAAATTTCATGATGATTGGTCGAGTCGTGACAAACAAACTCACATTAGCATTTATAATATTAGTTAGGATTCTACTGCCATAAAATGTTGTTTGTCTGGTCCCAGAGCCAGGCTCGTGCTATGGACGATTAAAGTGTAGAGTTGGCAGCGACTTATTCGCATTTGTTATGATTTTCAAGATGATCAATTTGTTTGTGACATAACCGCCAGAGTTAATGACGAAAGCGCGGACTGCATGGATGGGTTTGTCGTTTAAGTGGTCACTATCGCCATTGCTCCTGCGCCTAGTGTTGTGGGTTCGAATCCCATACGGGACAAAACTTTGTGTGATTTACAAATTGTTATTTCGAGTCTGGGTATTCTATGTGTCCGTTCATTTAATGTTTTTAAAGTCCTCCGCGACACAGGAATTATTCCTAGTGTGGGCGTCGTCTTAATTAAAGAAAAAGAAAATAGAAGTTATCAGGTACGTCAGTACCTGATAACTTCTATTTTCTTTTTCCCGAAGTTGAAAAAGTGTAAAAGTTAACTGTGAGTCATCACAGTTAACTTTTACACTTTTTCAACTTCGGGTGAGATTATACCCATGTTACTTTCACCGACTTAGTGACCAGGTAAAAAAGTAAGTTAGTTTTATTTTCAATGTAATCTTAAAAAAGAACAAATTCGATTGCTTGGTATTACGAGTATTCTTTTTCTTGTTTTACTTAACAACGATAAGAGATTTTTAATCAACCAAATATAATCTAAACGAAACAATTGAGCTTTTCGGTGCGATTGTATTGTGTGAACGTGCTGATAGAAAGTAGTAAAAAACTAATGAGAATGTTTTTAGGAGAGTTTCTGTGTTATTTGTATAAATTACAAAGCTGTATGTATATCCAATTGATTGAGGTTTCAATTTCACACGGCAATTTTGGTATGGAGAAACAAAACAGAGTACAGAGAAACCGACGTAAAATATTTGACCCACTGAGACTGAACCATGGAACTGTGTGCTGCAGCTGCAGACTTAAGCGCTGCGGTGAGCTTCTAATAATGACTTTAGAATTGCCAGTATCAATAAAAATAGGTTTTAGTTAGTGTCTGCTTGCATAATATTCTCTTTTGTTTACGCGAATGTTATTCATTGAAATTAAACTACTATATACGGATTTTATCGCGTTGTTTAACTGACACTTTAGTACATAATTTAGAAACTACTACTATTAAACTTTACTAATTTTTAAGCTAATTACATTATTAAAACTATTCACAATTAAGTTTACACTTTCCCCAACGTTTCGGTTGCCTTTCAGCAGCCATGGTCACGGGGAGACTAAGATGGTAGTTGTCTCAATGATCCAGTGTAGTTATTTCCAAGTACTCGAACATAATTTAATCATTGGTGTTTCTATTTACGCAGAATGAGCTTAAAGTATCATTAAGTCCAGCTGTGGTTTGCTTCTTCTTGGGTTTGACTATTTGTATTACTGGATCTCAAGCTGGTGGTACATTCCCACCATTTTCTCTTTTAAAATGCTTGCAGCTTCAACCCTTTAATCTCATGTGAACACAAACCGTCATAAGAGGTAACTTATGTCCGTTGCCAGGACAGAAACTATCGCTTTGCCAAATTTTATTAGTGTCCGTTCTGCTGTTTAGGCGAAAACCCAGCAAAAGGCTTTGGTTTCTCACAGGTAGTACACAAACTTAATAAATTATACACCAAAACTGTCCTCATGAATCACTCTGTTTTATTAGTGAAAACCGCATGGAACACCGTTTAGTAGTTTTTGAGTTTATCACGAACAGTCAGACAGACGCGGCGAGGGACTTTGTTTTATAATATGTAGGTAAAGCTTGTGGTTTGAAACGTATTTACGTCACCCAGGCTACGGTAATGTTCTCTAACAGTATTCTATCTCATACAAATGGTCGGAAAGCGTGTCATACCTACGCGCGTCGAGGTCGGTATACACTTGGTCCGCAGCTAATCGCGAATGCGCCGCAGTGATGAATGCACGGTGTGATGGTTTTGTAAGCAGTAAGCGTGCGATTTGTTAATATTTGATTGAATTAAGTACAAGTACTTACATAATAATTATGGCAAAGTGCCAGTGCCAGTCGAACGTCTCAGTTGAGTCGCAAATATTGTTCAGTCTCAAATATATAAGGTTGTTTTGTGTTAAATTTATAAAAACACAACATGATTTTTATTGAACACTTCCTATATCATTCACAACAACACAATATTCACAACACAATATTTAGTAATTCTAAATTTAAATAAAACATAATATTTAGAATTACTAAACTAGAAAGAAATTTAAGTAGGTAGATGTAATTAAAATACTGTAGGTGTGCAGCCCTCTCGCGTGTTTGCGTACTGCGCGGTTGTAGGTAATTATTTCATGGACAGAGCCGAGATACAATACTGGTAGATAACATTACCGTGCCCAGGCTTTTGATACTTGCATATTATCAATACACTACACTTAATAATATTGATGAGTAATAACAATGCGAGGATGTTTTAATTTAATTGCTGATGTTACGGCATGTTATCCAATATTACGTGGTAACGTACGCAAATTATGTATGTATTGAACAACTTTATTGCCGATTACAAAGGTAGTTAAATAACATTAGCTTAGTTGTGTAAACAACCAATAAACAATACATATCGACAGAGATTGATTGTTTACATTTACATAACTGTAATATATGATTAAATTGCTTCTTGTAATTTACGGCTACGTAATACAGACACTCCCTGTATATTTCTGAATGACAGTGGTCCCTTGGGACTAGTGCGATGAAGTCACTACACATTTTCTTCGCTTTGTTTGATTAAGTGTAGAAACGCACATGACAATTTTCGTGTATGAGGTACATTGTTGATATGTTGCGCAGACTATCTAGTTAGAATTATCTAGGTAGTAATAGACTAAATATTTTTGACATATTGTTCAATTCGAGTGTAGGCATGTAATACACGTGTAATAAATTGAAATATAAGTTTATATCTTTTATTGATTTTATATTTTTTATTGATTGAAATTCGTTAAGACTTATAATTGAAAAATATAGAATTTTAATAAATTAATAATAATAATAATAATCTATCACATACACACAACACCAACTAGCCCAAACAAAGCAGAGCTTGTACTATGGGTACTAGACAATGGATAAACATACTTATATACTTTCTTTTTTTTTGTAAAGCCATACATATTATACATAGAAACACTCAGACCAAGACAAACATCCATGTTCATGCACACAAATGTTTGACTTGTGCGGGAATCGAACCCGTGACCTCAGGCGTGGCAGTCGGTTACACTAAACACTACGCCATCGAGGTGTAATCAGTTACATGTATTTAATTCATTACAATTCGAAATATGTATATCGAACATTGTCTAGAATAAATAGTATTAAAATTTTGTTATAATCCAAGTAGACATTGAACAATGATATCGTAGTGATGGCATAATGATGAGACCGATAGACTACCGCGCAGAGTTCGTGAGTAAAATTAAACTCTTTTACACAGATTCTTTTATAAAACTTTAATATTACACAATTACTGTTTACTTCTACTTAAGCTACTCAAATTATAAAAACTATTAAGATTTAATATTATAAATCGTTTTTAATAATTTAAGTAAAATCCGTATAAAATGGTTTAATTTAATGTTTTTTCATTCGCGTAAACGTAAGACAATATTATTAATGAACAATATTTAAAATAACTAAACCCTAAATGACAAAATCTGCACACTATTGGGCCTTGACAAAGATAATTCATCTTATTATTTCGTTAGTTCTACTACGCAAGCCAGTTACTGTTAACACAAAATACTCGAAAAGTAAGCTTCTAAGAGTAATCTTTATTGGCATCTTAATAGCCATTCAGGCGAAACGTTGCACATAAGTCACAGTGCTACTTTTGCATAATTTTTGTGTTTATGGAGCTCGTTTCGCGCAAATCTTCTTACTCAAGTTTTAGAAATAACAATACAAGTTTTATGTAAAGATATTCTAAATCTTACAGTGACGTGTTCTATTTATATTTTTCGCACATATGCGTATGCGATAATTATGTTCTCTGAGAATCTCTCTTCTTCCTTGCTTTTATTATTCCCAAGTCACTTGGGGTCGGCTTTTTTCTGACCTAACCAGATTTGACTGGATATCAGTTTTTACATGGAGCGCCTGCCACAACCCGCAACCCGAAGGCTAACGATACCTTAAGGCTAGATCAGTGTCAGGATATTAGAAGGTACTGACTTTCCCAATAACGACTGCATAGATGTTCATGGCAGCCGGGACCGACGGCTTAACGTGCTCTCCGAGGCACTTTTTTTTTCTTCTATCATAGAATGAGATTCTCTCAGAATCTCTATTAAAGATAAAATGCATTTAAATTTACAAAAAAGACATGACATTATAAATAGTTTGCCATAAAAGTAACGCATTGTACGTTCCATGTGAATTTGAAGGCTTAAGAATCTCTACTGTGCATTCACTCCGGCTGCGGCTGTACGTACCTGGAACTTGGTTGCTTATATGTATGGTCTAGGAACTGTAAACCGAGTCATCGAGAAGGTAATAGTATACGAACAGTGTCTAACCAGTAGAGCAACATAATTTAAATGGTTGCACAATTTTCTCTTCGACATAAACAAGGTACAAAAATATTTTAATACCAATTATAATAAAAAACAACGATGGAACATATCGAATTAATCGTATAAATGTACCTAGTAGTCAGCATCCAATTGACAGTTTAGCTGTACATCGACGAATTGCACATCTGACTGTCGAATCAATAATTCTAACTAATATTTTAAATACAAATGTGAGTTTGTTTGTTTGTTACGCTTTCACGCCTTAATTACTCGATGAATCAACGTGTATGCAATTTCATGATGATTTGTCGAGTACAGTAATGGACATAGGGTATCTTCCATCCAGAAAAACTACTGTTTCCAAGTGAGAGACAATTGACATTACCTACAAATAACTTACATTTACGCGAGCAAAGGCGTGGCCAAAATCTTGTGGGTAGGTATTAGATACAAGCAAAAAAAGTAGTTAACTTTTTCTTTATTATATTATGATGCAGATAGTTCTTTTTAATATAAACTTGCAGATTTAAACGAGCAAATGATAAACATTGAATGTGGAAGCAGTACGATTAAGCGTTGAACATTAAAAATAAAGTATGGTAGTATTTTTGCAGTACAATGCCAGCTTGCTGGTATGTAATGCACATTACCGAGAAAAATTATGGATGTTGCTATGTGATATTATTATAATCTCTATTCAAAGTTTAAAAGCTTTGTCTGTATAAGTTTTAGATAAAATTATGATCATTATTTTGATAAAGTTGTTAAAAAGAGTCGAGTCTATCGGCTGTAATGTTATGATTGGTGTAATATAATAGGTGTTTTATTCACATCTGCGATGGTACCCGTAATTCGTTTTCTCAATTTAAATTTTTCATAGCTGACAATTGAAATTGAACAACAATGTTTCAACAAATTACGCTTATTTAATAGCAGTACCTTATTACTTATTTCCATCACTTACTTTATTAATAACATGGTTTCTAAAAATCAGACCAATACTAAAACTAGTTAACAAACAGTCAAACACATCGTCAACTGTTGTGATAGGTTGACTGCAGCGACAGCCAATCAAATCATTACACGTGGCATTGTTCTTGACACAACTTTGTTACCTTTCTGAAACAGGGTATTGGTAGATATTAATTGCAAATTTAAATGATATTTACTATTAAAAAGACAAAGAACATTTTGAGATTTTAATTATTGTTATCGGTACTAATAACTACTAAAAATGATATAACAATAACGGAAACATAAGCTGCTTGAATGTTTTCAATTTCTCTAATATTTTTTTTCTAATATTACTATATTCTCTTTATTCTACAAAACAGTTTTATTGTCACCGATTTTTTACGAGTCCGCAACTCTCAAATGATCACCACTTCTTAACAGTTGGAGAAAGTTGAAGGGGGTGGGGATGGTAGTAGTCTTAATAAAGAATCTTATATGACACATCTGTAAAACACAGTCAGATAAGAAATGTACCTACATCATCTACACAAGAATTTGTATTCCAGGCTTACAATATCGAGGCAGAAAGTATCTAATTTCTACTATGTTATAATTAGTAGCTATAGAATATAAATGATGGATATATAGATCTACAAATATTAATTTCATAATACCTAAAGTTTATATAACCTGAATGACTTTGTCAGTGACAGTTATTCTATAGAAATTTACACAATAATGAATTACTGGTAAGCTATAATCAATTAAGCGCATAGTTAAGACGACTTCTAGTTCCCACAACTTTCTTAGAAATGATAAGGTTCTGACAAATGTAATTCGGTTTAATAGAATATTCTAGATACGTACCCTCGGACTGAGCTTTTGGTATTAGTTCCAGACAAGTTCATAGGATTTAGTGGTTTATGCCCTTATAGTATTCACGTTGTGGTTTGATTGTCTGTTCGAATTTCTCAGACAGGTAAACCACAACGAGTAGAGAGTGCATTTATATTTGCGCACACTCTTGTGAACTATCTCCTGCGCAGATGGCCATTCTGCGTCCAGATTGACCGCAGTGACCGAAATTTGACTGAAAGTCTATTTATAAGCCTAAACTGTTATAGCATAAACTGAACCTGAACTTGTTGGACAAACAATAACGTTTTCTTTCCGCAATATCTATAATTATGTATAATAATCATGAACATGGCTTTAATATTTTGTATTAATTTATTATTTCGTGCTGCGGGTGTGTCCCTTAAATGTATTCTTGTTTACAATTGCCTTACAAATTGACTACATTGTATCTGGTGGTATGCAGTCAGTGAAACACAATAATAAATATAGCTTGGTTTGAACTAAAGTGTGGACACTTTAGCAATAAGTATCTTGTTTCACGGACCGCTTAATAAACACAGTATTGAAAAAGGCCGGAACCATGCAACAATATCTTTATGCTTTTTCTTTCTTACTATAAACCTAAATATGTTTTATAGATACAATGATACAATGAATTGCAATCATTTTTAAAAGTGTGTTGTCCCAATAATTAAAATTATCAATTTAAAATTAATTACACGAGTCAACTAATTAGCTCATACAGTAAGTTTTCATTAATATAATTGGATTGTGATTGGAGTCTATTCATGTGTAAGTTATAATAACATCAGTGTATTACTGCTCAGATGCATTTGCAGCACATGAACTGCCAGTAATTGGCTCACTGCCTCACAGGTCGGAGGGAACATGAGCTCATTGAATGCAAGCGAAGTGAAGCGGTAACGTGCGCGTCGCTTTTCTGCTTGCTTATTATAAATGTTTATTTATGTTAATGTGCCCAGTAAAGAATGGGAATGTAATGTCCTGCCTGCAATTTCTCTCACATTGTGTTGTACATTTTATCTGTTATCTTTATGGCAACTGAATTAATTTGAGGCACCATATAAATGTTTACTGTTTACATAAACATTTATACATTGAATAACTAAAACATACAATTTATATCTTGACTTTATTCTTTTGTTGTTTTTTTTACTTAATATACTGCTATGTGTCAACCGATTAAAATTACGCAAACATGTGATATTAACCTAGGTGTATGTCAATGCATCATTTGAGCCATATTCAAATTGCTTCAGCTATTGTAAATATGTACAAACGAACAGCTAAAAAGACAAAAAGTATAATATATGATTTTATCGTCCGCATAGATTAGAGATAAAACAAATTATGTAATTCAAATTAGTTATCCGATTTTTGGTAATGGGCGTTTAGCAATTAATTCATTATACAGCGCACCAACTTGGATTTACATACAAATATATTTGATCCAATTAATAAATAATCACATTAATACTATTAACGTATTTCATTATGAGAAACATCAGGAATTTATTTAATTCCGATCGATGAGCTGTAATTGAGCAAACCGCAGCATCCGTTAGGTCCGTCATAATCTGCACAAACTTTGTTATAGGTATTATGGAGCTTTCAATGGCTGTTTAAATGTATTGTACATTGCGATAGCTTAAAAAATATTGAAGTAGGTAAAAGTGTTGTTATATGCTCTAGATTCACGATTGTTCTGCAACTTCACAGTATTTAATGAACCGATACGTTGCAGTGTAATTATCTGCAACACATTTTGAAATCATAAGCTATTATCAAGCAATTCTTAGTCCGTGTGTACGTACGTGCTTCGAAAATCGTAGTAGAAGATCGTACTTTTTATCGAGCGCAGGACTTAGAAATCTTTGTGGCCAGATAGCACCATATTTGTGGTTGATCTCACTATCTAGAGAAAGAGCATCATTCGCTGTTATCTAGAGTCAACTGAATAAAGTTTACTGCTAATTAAACAGAATTTACTGCTCCGTTGTTATAGTGCATCCGTCAGTTCTCTGGTACGATTACAGGATATAGTCAGTAGTAAACAGGATGTTCTTCTATGTTATGTAAGACCAATACTTCGCTGACGAAGAAATGTGGGTGTAATATATTTCTGCATATGCGTTAGTAGGGGATAAATAGAAATATACGAATAAAGGAGAAGTTAATAAATACACAAGTAAATGCTCATTAACATAAACACAATACACATAAACAGTAAATACGCCAAATCCTACAACGCAATTGAAATAATTCATTCTGTTTTTCTTTCTAACTAGTCCTTATAACTTATAACCCAAGTCCAATATAGTGTATTGTTGTTCGCAAAAATTGGCAAAAAATTTTTCTGTCGTTTACATGACAAAAAATTAATATATAGTTATCGTAAATATACAACAAATCTTGTTAGGAATTGGAGCCCAAACCGTAAAGAAAAGATTAGGACGACTCTCAGAGCAAAAACAGCGTTTATTTAAAAAGCCTAAATTTTACTGTTGTAAAAAAATATTACTTACCAGTGAAGGCATTTAAGCGAAATTTATTTAGCCGCATTTTGAGTGTTGCATGCTAAAAGGTTGGTGTCAATGCACTCACACCCGCTGTTTTATTTAGTACCTAAACCACGTTTGGACCAGCGCCGCATCTTAAAACGGGTTATAAAAGATTCCTTTAAGCTTACATCACTGAAAAAATAAAGCAAGGGTGACGGCAAACCAAGTATAATGAATAACAGGTTATGGGTCAGTATCAACGCGATTAGCTTTAAATTCCCCCGGACAAAAATAACGTTTCCACTTTTTTATTGTAAACGTAGAGCAGCGATAGCTCAGTGGAGAGACCAACAGACTGCAATGCAGAGGGTCTCACCTCTGACTTTCGGAAGTTATATGACTTTTCGAAATTATGTGCGTATTGATTGACAATTATCGCCTAGTCCGTGCCTCGGAGAGCACTCGTTACAACGTTAAGCCGTTGGTCCCGGCTGCCATGAACATTTATGGCAGCCGTTATTGGGAGAGTGTCGACACAAAAGATCCCACTGGGTCGAAGTGTCGCCGGTCTGCACTGACTGGCCCCCACATAAGATAAGATATTGTGAACGTAATTAATGGTTTATTAAATAAATATACAACGTGTAAGCAAACATATAGTTCAAATTTTAAACCATTCGGTGATAGAAGCGTAATAAGAGAACAGTGTGGTCATAATATTTAAGTAACACGATTACCGAGGTCAATTTAGAACCTTTTGCTTTTAGTGCTCATTTATTTTATTTTCAAAATTAACCACTACGCTAAGTAAATTCGCTTTGATTTAAGCTATTATTATATAATCTTTAAAAACCTAATAAAAAAGATACATATGCAAAATTAATTACATTTTAAATTGTTTAGTTAAATAAAAATGTATAATCTTTGACTTTATTATATCGAAATCCATACATTTATTTACCTACCTAGTACCATACGAACCAAATTTACGGAATATAGCGTTACGCTTGATTATGTCCAAAAGGTTAGTCATAAATGAATTTAAAACATATTTCGATAGATTCACGAATTACGAAGCGGCACCATTTTTTCAATCTAATTCAAACGCTTTCAGTTGAATTGCCGTAGTGGTTTCTTTCGCTCCTCACAGGAACACAGTCAAGTTGATCGTTCGTAGGGCAGTGACTTTTACATTTGTTAATTTAATTTGCTATGTATCCAAAATGGGCAATTGCCGAACCACGACAGCATGTACAGAGCTTTTTAGGGAAAAGTATTTACGTAACAAGTTTTCGCCGGTATAGTAATGGTCAAACCCACTCCGGCAGTACCTTTGGCGCTGTAAAAAATAAAAGGGTTTTGAGTATTTTACGCTGTTATTTTTAAGTTTGCAACGTGACAATGAATATTTGTAGATTCAGACTACTTACTTAAACGTGATATATGCTGTTTGCACAAAAGACAATGTTCTGCCCGAATCTAAAATTTGTAAAATTTGTTTTACAAAGCAGTAATAAGAAAAATAAACTTTCTTAAAGAGATAATAAAGTAATTTATTAAAAATCGGGCTAAAATTATTTCACAAAGTAAGTGATTGAATTTTTAACCCGTATAAAAGCACAAACATGCAAAACCAGCACAAACATGCACCCAGACAACGTAGAGACGCGTTAGGTTAAGCTGGGGTACGAAATCATAATTTGTCTAAATTTAATGAAAATATGCATTGATGCATTTCTTATAAAGGTTTCATATCAGAGATCTCAGTTAATGTTTAAAATGTATGGTATTTTAATATTGATTAAAAACTAGTTAAAGTTCGCGTCTTTTTAAATGACATGGGAATGCACGCATGATAAAAACCATAGTATTGTAAATTCAGTCATACCTGTATGTCATGTCTTAAATATACAATACCATTACGTGTCCAGTTTCATACAAATTTATTCGACGGTTTTCTTGTAACTGTAGTTAGTAAAAACATTTCAATATCTTCACAAATTTCACATTCATAATATTAATAGGATTTATTTATGAAGATTAATTTTCCTTCTGAAATTGGTGTTTTTAAACTAAGATAAATCATTTTCTCTCTTAAACACGAATATGAAAATACGTCATGAAAGAAATGTTCTTAGACATTATCTATTTGTAAAAACTTATTCTACGACGACAAACGCGTTATTGCCCCAGTGCACAATGTGTTTTATATAACTTATGAAGCTAATATACAATTTTCTTACAGTCACGAACATTGCATATTGTTATGTACGCAGATATAACAAGATGCAGGCGTACTGCAAGTAAGATGTCGAGGTCAAATTGTCTTCACAAGTATAAAAAATAAATAAGGATTTAATTCTAATCCAAAACATAATGATTTGAATGGTGTGTTTATCCAAAAAATAGCTGAAAATTCACACATAGTATTAGATAGATGGACCACACCCCATCAAATAAATGTATATATATCAAAATCTGAGGACATTCAGGCAAGATGATAATCTTTATTACTTAAATAAGCAACTCCTCCATTAAACATAAAGCTTCCGTTTAAAACGTTGAAATATCCGACACAAAGAATACCCAAATTCGAAATTGCGGATTATCTAAATTTATGTTCCATGTTAGACTCCAACGCACAACACTCGAAACACACAACAAGTTATGCTTCCAATGCAAGGAAGATAATAATTTAATCAGCTTAGTTTTATATCTGCATAAATATAAATGTTCGCCAGAAACTACATAGACTGCGCGTAACATTTGCTTATACAGTTTTTAAACAAGGAATGTTAACATTTGTTTCTCGTATATCGATCGCTACAGACATTTTTCACAAACATTAAAACAAACTTTAACGTTGGAACTCTCGTTAAACTGGACAAACATGGCATGTTCTCGCGTAGAATTACCTTATTTTAAGGAAAACAAGTACCATAGTAAACCTTTATGGTATCTTGTCCACATAATCCTTTTTTGCTGTTAATATATTATGTAGTTATTTAGTCAAGGTGGAATGTCAAGAGCAGTGGAGGAATGCATCCGTCGACTTGACCGAGTTGAGTGCTAATCACTTCTTTATATATTATATATATACTTAGAACATCAGCCTTGCGCCTTATTGGTAGGAATTACAACAATATATAATAATAAATTAATTAATACAATTCATAGTATTACCGGTTTATGCGAAGATATTAGAGCCAATTCCCGTAAAAAAATCTACAAAGTAGAGTTTAATTTAGTAAAATGAACGCCAAATGCCAAATGAAATTTAGGTCCTAATTTGACGTTTATTTCATTATAAGCGTATTTTTAATAATTATGTCACTGAGACAGCACTCTATTTCCTAATAAAAAAAAAAATGGTAGTGTTTCTGTCGCATTTACGATTCTAAGAGTTATTATAATATAGTAACATGTCTTTAGTTCATATCAAAGACTACATTCTTATTTCGATGGAGATAGTTTTTAATTATTAAATTTATGTATATGAGCCATTCTCCTATTTATTTGTATTATTAGTTTCAACATAATAATAATATGCCCGTTGACAATTGCATCCAAAATATTACATAAGTTCATACAGTCTTCGGTCATCGTCAATATTTCGCTAGCTATGATTTCTCACGTAATAAAGGGTCAGCTTATTGACCTCTACTGCACTGATTTTCAAAACCTGTTCTGCTACTTACAATTTCCTACAAGCATAATAACACTCTGTCCGTCCGGGAACTGAATCAGAATCTCGCTATCGGTCGCACACATATACGTACGTAAACTTATCTCACAAGACCAACGAAGCAATCTTTGTGTGAATAAATATAATACGACTGCTGCAAGCTATGCAGACTCAGGGATCGGGCAAAGTTTTATTAGGTAATCCGATAAAATAATTATAAGTAGCAGCGCAGGGCCTGAAACTATGTTGAGTACATGACAATAGACTCGTCTTCCTTTTAAAGAGAAGCGAAGATGCGTTTTGATCCACATACAAAAATGTTTTACAAAAGTTCTGTTTATAACCTATCGCTATTATGAAATTCCTCAAGCATAAGAATTATTACCGTCTGAGGCCTACCTGTTAACACAAAGATGTAACTAATAAGTGCTTTTTCGAGTGATGATCTCAGTGATGAATGTGCTGACGTAATTTTGTATTATGAGAACTATAAAGACCGTTCAATCAACATAGCCCCTTGGATCAAAATAAGGATATTATTATGTTAATATACATTAGATGTGTCGGTGTAGCTATGTATACATCTAATACATACTTAATAAATAATAAATTATAGTAAATATATTACTAACTACGGCTTCACCCGCGTAAATCTCACGGGATCGCATTATCGGGATATAAAGTACCGTAGTAGTAATTACTTGTGTGACAAGTTGTATCCAAATCCGTTTGTCAGTTTATGCGTAATTAAATAACAAACATCCTTACCTCGCAATGTACTACTTTTCTATGTCAATACCAATTATTATTATTAATATTATTATTTACCTCTAAAAATGTTCACCAACTCTCAATATTAGAATCAATATAGCACGGCATGTCACGGAAAATATTATAAACAACATTTTAACAATAAATTCTTCACTAATAGCCAAAGTTGCACTGGTAGAAGCGACAAACATTTGTGAGAAATATTTTTCATTGGAATATATTCAACGAGTCAAACACGAGAAAATATATGATGCTGCTTGCTTTTGACCCGATTCATCTTTAGAAGTTCAATTTCCCAAATATATTTCTAGGGTGAATTCAAAAGTTGTTCGGTAAAACCTCAACTGTCACATACATTTACGCGATATCTAAGTTTTAACATTCAGCACGTGGTAGGAATATCTCAGGAGGAGCAGTGAACTACGTGTGGGTGCATTGACTCCCCCGCGAAGTACCTCCACGACATTATACAATTTATGTCACCGCTAAAAGCGGGAGTGCCTTCTACACTTTTTGTTTGTATTTCGTCTTAACTGGGCAATAACGAGTCCAATGAACTCTCTTAACAAACTAAATAATTGACTAAAGTGTTGGATCCTTTAATGTTTTTGGTTTTTTATAGAAACAGCATTGAATCAATAAATGTTACAACGATTTAAAAAGTAAGAGGTTTCTTTGTCTAATGCATACTTACCATCCAATATTCAACATTCACATATTTATTGTAATGAAACAAACGCGATTCGAACAAATTGTAGACATATGTAATAGTTTGGTAAGTTATGTGGATGGTTGCGATAACTGCATTTCTTACATATTTCTGCTATGTCTACTTATAGTTGTAACATAGATACATTTAATAAGTCTTATTAATGATTACGTATAAATAAATAGCTTAAGGTGCTTAAAATGGGTAAAGGTAAGAAATACTCAGTAGCAGAAAGGAGCCTGGAACCATGCTCTGTAGAGGCAAAAAGCGCGACATTCGTAGGACCTATAATCACAACTGGCGAAATGTCGGTGTGATACTGCTTATCCCTCGGAAACACAGGCGTGAGACTGTTATTGTATGTACGTTATATCTAATACAGGGTAGAACTGATATATTAGAGATGTTCTTTATTAGTAATTGTTGGGATATCATTACAATAAATGAACATAAATGATATAGGTACTACTTCTATAGAGTTCTCAATGCACTCTTGAACGAAACATTCGGAATGATTTTTCGTTTTGACGTTGACATTACACTATTATGTTGTATGCATAAAATTCATAAGTACTTACGTCTAAGTACTTATTTCATGTCTGTGTTTTATTCTTATGTTAAACATCAAGCATTTTCATCACTAATTTTCGTAAACATGTCTGCACGTTTATTTATTTCGCATCACTTCATTTACTTTGAAAAAATTTAATAGTTGTTTATATTATTATAAATTTATCCTATAATTGTTTCACTAATGATCCTGACCTTTTAATTGTTGTCAAAAATGAATAAGTGGTTAGTACTATAGAATCGTCAACTAAGGTGGTTAAACAGTTTTGAAATAAATGGATAAATAGTTCTGGCGATTCAATATTAATTATTTTCATACTAGCTTTTGCCCGCGACTGCGCTCACTTGGCAACAGTACTTGTTTTTTCTGGATGAAAGGAAAGGTTCCTTTTGTCATTTTTGTACCTCTGACATGTATGCGAAATTTCATGAAGATGGGTCGATTAGTTAAGACGTGAATACGTTACAAGAAAACAAACTCATATTCCCAATTATAATGTTAGTTAGGATCTTTAGCCTAACATATTAAACCACAATATTTACCGCATGTTAACGAAGTATTCAATTACTGAAAGTTCTACCCTTTTGTGACGTACTTTGTAAAGAACAGATGTTCGTGGTTCTGAAGCAACTCTAAAGAGATGTGAAGTCTGGCACTATTGTTTTTTAGATTTCACCGTCTAACGTCCCATGTGAGTTTGTATCCATCGCGTGCTTTAAATATTACGTCTGACTTTCGCTTCGCTTTGTCGATCGGCCAGGTCGATCGTCTATTGAGGCGTTATGTATAATTAGTTGCGTCAGTATACCGCTACGTGCCGGTGCTCTACCGGTCCCATATACTCGCGTGTCTAGAATATGTTATGATAGCTACTTTCACATACCGTAAATCTTCGCTTGTTTGAAGAAGTTGTTTCCGATATCTGTTACTGATAGCGCCTCATGAGTTGTGAACCAGTTCGGTACCGTTGCATGTATTATGTAACAGTGCTTTCTTCCTTACAAGATCTTTTGTTGTTATTTTAAGTTCTTGTGAGATTCCAGTTATTATATTTTCTTTTTAAAAGACGAACTGCTATTACTTATTACATCATTGTTTTTAATACAAACTAAAAACTAAAACCATGTTTGTAAAAACAAAATAAAAACTATATCAACCAAATATTTGTTTTTGTACTAAGTCTATACTAAGTACAAATATTTGTGGATTATGAAAGGGCTTTTTTATGGGGTTGGAATCCGTCACACTGTAACGTTATGATTTGCCAAGTGGTTACTTTTAAATGTGACCGTGACAAGGTTATAATGTATATTATCTGTTTTGTTAGAATACGCGTATTAGTATACATACATACATAGATTCACGCCTGTTTCCCAGAGGGGTAGGCAGAGACTACGGATTTCCATTTGCTACGATCCTGACACACTTCTCTGGCTTCATTCACTTTCATCACATTCCTCATACACGCCCGTCGGTTCAAGGTGCTCTTAACCTGGCCTTTGTCCAGAACGCCTCCAATCTGATCAGGAAACGTTCGCCTAGGTCTTCCTCTTGAGACTGTTCCATTCACACTAGCCTTATAAACTTTCTTAGTCAGTCTTTCCTCGTCCATTCTTTCTACATGCCCAAACCAGCTTAACATACCCTTTTCTATTCTTGTCACTATATCCACTTTCATGCCGCATCCCTCTCTAATCACACTATTCCTTATTCTATCTTTCAGAGTCACACCACATATATTTCTTAGCGCTCTCATTTCTACAGCATTTATTCTGCTCTCATGCTTCTTGTTTCTCATTAGTATAAGAAAACAATTAATGGTTTATGCTTTCAAAATATATCATCATCCTCTTGCCCTGGTCCCAATTTATTTGGGGTCGGCGCAGTATGTCCTTCGCTTCCATACTTCTCTGTTACCCGTCATCTGATCATTTACCCCTTTTCCTTTCATATCCATCCTCCCACAGTCCATCCATCTTTTCCTTGGCCTTCCTCTCCCTTTTCGTCCCTCTACCCTCATATCCATCACTTGCTTACCTACATACGTATCATCTCTTCGCATAACATGTCCATACCAAGCCAAACGATTTCCTTTCACCTTCTCATCTATGTCCACCACTTTCAGACTACCTCCTACGTATTCATGCCTAATTCTGTCCATTCTCGTCACTCCACACATCCATCGTAACACTCTCATCTCTGCTACATCTAATCGTTTCTCATCCATCTTCTTAGTAGCCTGCTTTCAAATTTTAGTGCTTTCAAAATATATCTTATATATAAAATTCTCGTGTCACAATGTTAGTTACCATACTCCTCCGAAACGGCTTGACCGATTTTTATGAAATTTTATATGCACATTTAGTAGGTCTGAGAATCGGCTACTATCTATTTTTCATACACCTTAGTGATAAAGTAAACATAAAAAAAAGAAAAATTACTTTTGACAGAACGAAGTCTGTCCGGGCAGCTAGTAAGAATATAAATTAAAATTTTATTCAGTAGTCAAATCTAATGCATAGAGGTTATTTTTCGAGTTTGTACGGCAGTAGTCTAGCAAGTACGAGTGTAGGTGCCTGACCGGCACCTGACTCGATGCCTGCTAGTCGCGGCGTATTAATGACTTCACCGATCGGAATATGCTCGTCATGGTACTTTCTGTGCACATAAGTTACGTTACAGGGGAAAACTAGAGGTTAACGCTCGTTCGTATATACACAGGTATTATGCTATGTTTTGTTTAACCTGTTGGAATGCCAGACTGACTTAAAACGTATTATGTCGGACCACTGGTGTGCCGCTGCCACTCAATAGCTTAATTTTAAATTATCCAAATAACGCCTTAGGTGTTTTATTTTTATTTATTGAACATGGGAAAACAAACAGTAGTATATTAGGAGGGTACATTGAGTACTTAACACTAAACTTAACAAATATACTACCCACTACATTTTTGCACAGATTACTTGAATACTTAAATTTAAAACTGTAAGCAGTAGCTGTCATCTCGAGTTAACCAATAGTAGCAAAGGTTAACTTAGTAAGGTTAACTTAGTAATCAAAAGAGAAAAAAAAAGTTAGCTATTATAATAACGGGCTATGGTACATAAGCAAGTTAACTAGAATTAATTAAGTGCGTGAAATAAAGGGGGTTCAAGGGTTTCGCGAGGTATAAAGTAATTTACGTTGTCGGCCTCGGTGGCGTAGTGGTTAATGTAACCGACTGCCACGCTTAAGGCCGCGGGTTCGATTTCCGCACAAGTCAAACATTTGTATGCATAAACATGGATGTTAGTCTTGGTGTGGGTGATACTATGTATAATACGTATGCTTATGTATATTTATCCATTGTCTATTACCCGTAGTACAAGTTTGCTTAGTTTGGGCTGGATGGTATTGTGTGTACCTATGTGGTATTTCTTGGTCAGCTCTAATTGGAAACCTCTATTTTCCATTACCGTTGCTTGTTTTGACAGTAACACTGTATACACTTTCGTATGTCGAGTTACTTAGTACGAGCAATGAACTCAAGACTTCGTTTGTCACTGACACATTTATTCAAGCTTATGTAACGAAGTAGCAAAGCTGTGGTCGTCATCACTCCATGTAACACTCATAATTGTTGCCAAAGGTGTCATGATTTGATGATGGCGGTGCGTGACTGCAGTTATTTTATGGCTTAGTGTAAACATAACTATTGCATAACCACAATAAAATCTTTGACTTGTAAATTGCTCAGTATTTCGATTTAATGAATGCCACGTTTTTATATTTTACAGCTACAGTACATCTAACGGCTCTGGGAGCTCATTTTATCTTGATTACAAGGCTATAGAAGCATATTTCTCTTATAGCTTATGCGTAGAAAGTCTATCTATAGATGTATGTATCTTATGTGGGGGCCAGTCAGTGCAGACCGGCGACACTTCGACCCAGCGGGATCTTTTGTGTCGACACTCTCCCAATAACGACTGCCATAGATGTTCATGGCAGCCGGGACCGACGGCTTAATGTGCTCTCCGAGGCACGGAGCAGGCGATAATTGTCAATCAATACGCATATAATTTCGAAAAGTCATATAACTCCCGATAGTCAGAGGTACGCGACGTGGGTTCGAACCCGAGACCCTCTGCATTGCAGTCTGTTGGTCTCCCCACTGAGCTATCGCTGCTCATGTATCTGGGTAAGTAAGATATAATATAATTATAAAATGTCTAATACTTACTAGCAATAACCACTGGATTTATAACGTTATTTGTAATATTAATACGTTTTGCGTTGCTATAATACACGATTGATATAAATTTGAGATAATTAATTGTTATAAGCATAACCTACATTGGATATAAAATCATTTGATATACCTACTACTTAAAATATTACAAATATTTAATCTCTATACTTAGAAATAGAGATCCCCTAGGGTTTATATTTGTAGATGATAATAATAAAACTATGTAACTACACACAACGTACTGCTTTGAGTTAGGATGTTTAGTCTAATTACGTAAATGTTTTAAATGATAGAATAAACGATAGATATGTCTTCTTCTCCCTAGCCTTTATTATTCCCAAGTCACTTGGGGTCGGCTTTTCTAGTCTAACCGGATTTGACTGGATATCAGTTTTTACACGAAGCGGCTGCCACCTGACCTCCACATCCCGAAGGCTAACGATACCCTAAGGCTAGTCCAGTGTCAGGATATTAGAGGGTACTGACTTGCCCAATAACGACTGCCATACATGTTAATGGCAACCGGGACCGACGGCTTAACGTGCTCTCCGAGGCACGAAGCAGGCGATAATTGTCAATCAATACGCACATAATTCGAAAAGTCATATAACTTCCGAAAGTCAGAGGTGCGCGACGGGGGTTCGAACCCGAGACTCTCGACATTGCAGTCTGTTGGTTTCCCCACTGAGCTATCGCTGCTAAACGATAGATATGTATTAGAAATTATTTCCATAAAATAAACATTATATCTGAAAATAATATATGAAATAAGATTTCAAGTATATATTTTATATATTATAAAATTATGTCATCCCTAATTAGGTACATCTTATTTATTCAATCTTGTGAAAGCTACTGAAATAAAAATATTAAAAATAATTTTATTTGATATGAGACGCATACAATCTAGCGTAAAAGATATCAGGATTTTTTTAGGAGATAATACTAATATGTAGAGATATTTTACATATTAGCGTAAATTCCTCAAATCAGACAAAACAAGTCAGAGAGAAAAGTATCACGGTAATATTAAGAGAAAGTTTGTTTTATCGTTTCACACAAAAATAGCCGATCGGATGGATATAAAATGGTAATTATTGTGCATTTACACAGTTCAGATATTATTATTACGTAATACCAGTCGAGACTATCGCAATAGGTTCTTCAACATATCGGCCACTAACTCAACCACGTATGGAAATTCGCACATATAGCCTAAAGCTGTGAGGCTCGCAGCTTACCTGGATGTGTTCCTATGCGACGTTACGAACAGCGACGAACGTAGTTAAATATACTTTAATCAATATTATATTGTAAAACGTTAGAAATTCTTGTGTGATATGCAACAATGTCTCAAGATATAGATTACGTTCTCTTTGAATTCGAGTTATTAGATTTTCTTTGAAGAGGTTTCAATGGCAGGAATATTAACAAAAGGTTCCGAAGTTATGAAGTTGGGACAGATTTTATTTATTTAAGCTTTATTACAAGACTTTCTAATTTTAGTTTAATTTGATTTTACTCATTGTCATTTGTTGTAAGCAATGCTATTAGCTTCTATTATTATCGATGTAGCTTCATAAATAATTAAACGTTATAAACATGAGAGTAATTTAGTAAACATATGACAAACATTGTTTGGCACAGACAATCATATAAACATATTAGATTCACTTTTTGAAAATCCTTAAACATTTCATACAGAAGTGGACATATAATTCTTTGTTTCTGTTCGTGCCACTCTGTTGAATGAATCGTCGGCAGATAGAAATCTTGCAGGTTTACTTGATGCATTCCTAACGGTTACTAACTGTGTTATGAACAGCACTAGATTCATCGTTTTAACTAAAATGTTGGCTTCTGCATTTTGTTTGAATATCGAATACGTCTGCGTGAATCTACATGCAACTTGCTCAAATAAGTTCAAAAAAAAAAAAAAACGTCTTCACGAAAAATCATCAAATTTAATTAAGATATTAAATTCCCATCAGTAATCAAAAATGTTAGCCAGTCCAATCAGTCACTTTAATCACAGAGGTCATTGTTTTGAGACGGTGTATGCTTTGCTGTCGTTCAAGTAAGCGCGTTCAACTTTGCTTTTCGATAGTCAACAATCCACAAACACAACTTGATGCCTATGGACCTATATACGTATTAAGTTACAAGTTACTACAAGTTTTAACGACGGTCGAATAATAAAAATATAAGAAACTAAAATTTTAAAGGTACCCGAAGATCACTCCTCCATAAACTTGTTTACAATTGGAGTACACTAACGGTAATATATAATGTGTTCGAGCTAGTAGCTAGATAACCAGCTCATTATAATGATATGTAATAACTAGTTCTTATCTTACCTTATGTGGGAGCCAGTCAGTGCAGACCGGTGACACTTCGACCCAGTGGGATCTTTTGTGTCGACACTCTCCCAATAACGACTGCCATAGATGTTCATGGCAGCGGGGACCGACGGCTTAACGTGCTCTCCGAGGCACGGAGCAGGCGATAATTGTCAATCAATACGCACATAATTTCGAAAAGTCATATAACTTCCGAAAGTCAGAGGTGCGCGACGTGGGTTCGAACCCGAGACCCTCTGCATTGCAGTCTGTTGGTCTCCCCACTGAGCTATCGCTGCTCTCTAATAACTAGTTACCCAATGGCAAAGAATACAAACAATGAAGACTGCATGTGAGCCTGCAAGCCTATTAACTGGAACTAATGTTTCCGAATCACAAACCACGAATAATATTACGCATACCACATAAATAACTAACTGCTCTAATATACTAAGTATTATAGCTACGTTACATACATTTAATTCGACGGAATTGTGAAAAGCCGTTACCTTTTTAAACACGCAGTCGAGCGAATATAAGCAAGGTCCAATAGCCTCTATGTAATTAGTTTACCTGATTAAATAATTAACACTATTGTGTCATAATTGCAAAACAGTACAAGTGCAAATTTAGAAACCTCAGTTGTACTATTAAAGTTTCTAAATGTGGAGGTAAAACCTTCGTTACTGGCCTTTGTAATAGCTCGTGTATGAAATATTCATAAAGTTGTAATTAAACAATTCGCAATGCCGTTCTGGTTATAAAAATACTAGTTTTTTACCTAATTGCAGTGTCATGTAAAGCGTTTGGTTTGTCTATTATATCGAACATGCTCGGAACGGTACACCACATTATGTGGATGATTTATGCGGTATGTAAGCGAGCATAAAACAAACCGACTAACTTAATAAGGCGTAAATCATGAGCTAGATCCGTGGGAATGTTCGAGCCGTTTGTATATTATAATGGACTTATTATATTAACCTGTATATCTACTTATTTTTGTAATAATATTTTTTTTGTGAATTGTTTTATTTCCCTTTAATTACTATTTTAAATTGCCATAATAGCAATATATTTTTTAATAAGAAATAAATTTTACGCTGGTTTAATTGTCCACTTTTATTTTCCCACACGAGGCAATCGCTGATTGTTTATTCACAAAATATTTGTTAGGCCAACATAAAATTAAATATTCCTATTGTTATTTGTGTGCAATCACGATTCCGATTATTAATGAACTGCAAGATGTGATGGGAACATGAAACGGAACAAAATCAGAATTAAATAAAACGTATTTAATTGCTAATTAATGTTACTTTACAACTTTACAACGAAATGAAAGGCAACATCTTAATATTAGAAATTAATTTGATACTTCATTTAGATCGATTTTTTATGCATAAGCAATTTATTAATTGAATGAATTGCATGTTGGAATGGACAACTGAATGTTTTTAGTACTGAGATAAAATTTGGGTTTGTTGCATAAGGCGGGCCGCGTTCTCTAAGTCTGTGACAGTGAGAGTATTCCTATATTTAGTAGGTCGCGATGATCGCATTGAGTAGAGCAACGAGAACGAAGCGTGGGACATTGAGCTCAAGTGAAAACTAGACACACTTTACACTTTTTATCTAATGATAAACCGAAGTTCGTATTGTTCCAACTGTAATTACCCATTGGTAAAAATATGGTGACTCATTGTAACAAATCATTATATTTTATAGCGACTTTATTTAAATATTTTAATAGTATAATATGCGCTTATTATTGCTGTATTAGTTTTGATTGTATATATATTATTATATATATCACTAGATGACCCGGTGTACTTCGTATCATCTATCACGGTTCAAACCTTCCCGGGACTACGACAAACATTTCAAAACCAAAATCAGCTAAATCGGCCCAGCCGTTCTCGAGTTTTAGCGAGACAAACGAACAGCAATTGATTTTTATATATATAGATAAAGTTGAATCTTCAATCAATCAATCAATCAGCCCACCGCAGTCCAATGCAGGACATAGGTCAAGTTGAAGTTGAATCTTATTCGCTTAAAATTAGTAACACGGTTCAAAAAGGCTTTGTACGTAAATTTGCAATTTTCACTTGAACTAGTGACTTGCTAATAGATTTTCGTCGGTTATGGCTCAACGATGTTACACATTTTGCCCGAACCGTATCGGCATTACGAAAGGAGGGAAAAAATCGTTACAAGTGCATGCTAATTATGAGCGAGTAATGCGGTTTCAAAATTTGCTAACAGTTCGGTGCCTTTATAATTTTATCTCGATTCTCGAGCCGATTTTTTGTTCAGCTACAAAGATTAAGAAAGATCTTGAATTTTTTATGACTTTTTTTCTGAAATAATTTTCTAACCTTATATATTATTTTAAGATAATTACCTTGTTTTTAATCAATAAACGATATAATTACAAACCAAAATTTATAATATACAATTTTTATGTTAATACAGTTTTCAATATAAAATTGTATTATAAATTTATAAGCTCTTTAAGATACATTTTACATGAATAATTACGCCAAAAAAAATGTTTTATATTTTTACGATTAACGTCTCCCCGTGACCATGGCTGCTGAAAAGCAACCGAAACGTCGGGGAAAGTGTAAAAATAAATTAAATCTAAATAGTTTAATAATAATTTAATTAGCTTAAAAATTAGTAAAGTTTAATAGTAGTAGAAGTGTAACAATTTTCAAAATTTTGTAATAAAGTGTCAAATAAACAACGCGATAAAATCCGTATATAGCAGTTTAATTTCAATTTTTACGATTACTTTAATTTTAACAACAGTATAGAACATGTTAATAATGAAATTAATATTTTTCGAATTTATTATAATATTAAGGTTATTAAAAGAAGTATAGCACCACTTTATAAATTAAATATACTTTACGTAGCTGGTTATTAGAATCTTTATTTGATCTTTGCCCGGCTCGCCTAATATCAGCTTTCTTCGTCTGTTAACGGAGAGAGCGCAACCGCTTTTTTGTTTAAGAAAGTTTATTTATGTTCACCACAAAAGTAACAGAGTCATAAAAATATAACTCACCTTAAATATGCCAAACAAAACACAATCACAATATAATCGGCACAAGAAAGTCCGTAACTTCACAGTTCACAGTCGGTGCGGCGCGCTGGCGACGCGGCGTATGATTCGAGGTTCTAAGTTCGTTCTCGGCCAGTGTCGTTGTTGCACTGAGCGGCTTTAACGGAAGAGCAGTGCGTGGTGGCGCTCGCGCACGCTCACCTAAAAGTAAAACTAAATACGCGCGCGTACGCCGTCCCGCGTAAATCGGTAAGGTATCGCTGTCGATCTAACACCCTACACAACGCATTGTGTGCGGCACACTTATTAAGGTTAAGGATAGGAAAGCAGCAGTGGTGATAGTTATGGGCAAATTTTTGTGTAAATCGATACGATATAGCGTGCTTACATGCCGTGACTTAATTCTAATGTTAATTGAGTTTCAGTGAACAATTGGAGCGTGAGAGTATTTCTCGATATAGATTTAATTATTAGGTGTTCGATGACTGTGCTTACGTGTTCTAAATATGTTCTCGTATGTGAGGTAACAATTACTAACGGCAGTTGGCATAGGTGTGATTCACGTACAGATAGATGTCCCTAACTTACAGTATAGGTAACATTTAAATGATAAATAGTGTTGCAGGTCCCATCGTAGATAACTGATGTCCTTCAATGTTCACGAGGGATAACGTAGAATGTAGAAACTGATGACAATAGGTGTATAATAAATTCCAATTATTTGCTGTCGTGACTGCAGTTGCAAACGCGAGGATACGTGCACTGTCAAGGCGCTCTGATAAAGTACTGTGCGACCGGGGTAAACATCAGTTAGGATTAAAATCGATGCACGGAGGCGTAGTCGTCACACTTTGTGAGGAAATAATTGCATAGAGCTGGTTTATGGTGCGCGTATTCGTTCTTTGTTGCTGGTCACGCTTTTTCATGAAAACGTCGCTCCGATTTCAAAGTGACTACAATCATCTATCGATTTTATTTTGAGTAGTCGACTCGTACATATCTTGTCGTTTATAACGGTTTAAATACACAAAACATTATTTTAAATTTGATTATTTGTTTTACGTAATGACTTGTAGCCTGTATAAGAAGGCTTAACTTTGATTTTTGTCTTGAACTAGAATTATTTGCCAATAAAAATTAATACAGGATATTCAAGTGGTTTGAGCCTTACTCGAATAATGTTAATTTTAATAACGTGCAATGAACTACTTCCACTTAATTATTCTTGGATAGTAGTTTCAGATTGCTATAAAATGTTTCTGTAATCTTGTAAACTGGTTAAAGATTGATAAATAATATGATATATGGTGTAACTTTAAAGTGTGGTCATATATTTAGGCGTCGTATAACGTAGCCCATGAATGAGCCATTCTCAAATCCTGGCATTTACTTAAAAGTTCAGGGCTTTATATATAGACAACTTTATACTAAACTATAACATGGACGTTTGTTTTGTTGACCTTGAATATCTTACTAGAGTTGATATAATTACCTAAAAGTAATAATCAAATAGATATGTTGGTGAAATGGTTAAATTACACCGTGGAAGAGTCACGTTTCGGCATAAATGAGACGGCTCGACCGGAGTGATAGCACGGCCTCACATAAAACCGGCGTGAAATTGCGCGTGCGTTGTGTTTCGTCGAGTTAGTGAGGGTACCAGAGGCCCAACCTGCCCTCCCCTCCTGGTGGGCAAATTTAAAAGACTGGCAACGCATTTGTGATTCCTCTGGTGTTGCGGGTGTCCATGGGCGGCGGTAATCGCTTACTATTAAGCGATCGGTCATCTCGTTTGCATCCTATACCATAAAAATAATAATAATAATAATAATTACGATGGCACATAATATTTCTTATTTATATTATTTTCTTTGTAATGGACTACTCTCGCACTAAGATTAATGCCTGTGTCGCGGGGGACTTTATAAACATTTAAACAATGAACAGAAAGAACAGCCACATTCAGAACAAGTATTTGTGTATCACACATTTTTTGTTGTCGTACCACAATCTCACACAAATCGATCCCACAACACCCAGTTCAGCGGCAGTGGCGAGACGACCACTTAAGCCATTAGTGCAGTCTCTTAGCAATATAAATGATAGGCTTTATGAAAGGTTATACCAATTAAAAAAGGTTTTCTTGGAGAAATATTTCTTACACTTGCCTTGTGCAATGTGCACAAGGCATAAATCCCAAGCTGTTTATGATAAATCTGAAAATCTCATTTAATGTTTAGTATCTTTACACTAGTTTGTCCTGTATGAATCATGTGAAAAAAGCCTGCCAAGCTTTCAATATTTTATAATTGCCATCTTTGATTAAAAACTTCATGGCGGCATAAATTTTTTAGAAGTGATGTCATGACGGACTTACCATGACTCCTGTTCTATGGTAATTTTCACTTATAGTTTTACTAATAATAATAATACTCCTCTCACTGAAGTCATTACCACCGGCAGCTTGTTACCTGTTCCCTACGCTGCGCCGGTGGATCTTCATAGTTTTTATATTTTGAAATGTGATTTATATGATTATATAATTAAAATATAACTATTATTGTAAAGAGAATAATATCAGTCGTGTATTAAATTGTCCCACTGCTGGGCATGGGGTTCTACTCACTGTGAAAAGTATAGCTATAGCTGGGTAATAGATGCTGAAATGTCTACTATTTGCGATTTTAACTAAGATAATTAACAAGAAATATTTAACCTAATACAAGAAACAGTGTTCTTATTAATAAACTAAAATTTACAACCAATATTCTGTGCCAAAGTTGTGTAACAAGCACCGGCATAGCGTAATGAATATTACATATAAGTAGTAATATTGTCACCGCATCAAATTGCCTATTCTGTGGTGACGGCTAACTTGCGACACTATGATTTTGAGGCATGTGTGAAGAAATTTAAAGTATCTATCGAAGTATAATATCGTGAAGTTTAAGAACAATTTTGGATACTATTAAGCGCTACGTGAACAAATTACAAAACTAAATCGATTTGGTGTGTAGAATTGGTTTGTTCAAAGTGACGTTAGAATTACAATAATCATCTGACGAAACATTTCGATTGTTCGAAGATATCATTAGTAATTTATGAGTCAGTAAGTACAAACATAAATAATGGACACCACACTTACATTACACGAGTTGTTTGAGTTCAGTTCACTTTCGTATTTTATTCATTTGTAATATTCGTTAAAGCATT
Organism: Catocala fraxini; assembly: GCA_930367265.1. Taxonomy (NCBI): domain Eukaryota; kingdom Metazoa; phylum Arthropoda; class Insecta; order Lepidoptera; family Erebidae; genus Catocala; species Catocala fraxini. The sequence goes on from OV884027.1 coordinate 2,079,445, forward strand.
CAATTCAAAATTTATTCAATCTCAATTCAAGAAGGCGATTATATAAGAGACAAAACAGCGAACTATATACATATCTTACAATGACATTAAAAGTGAACTAGTATAATTTAAAATAATTTTATTTCTTTATGAGGTTTATATCCTCATTGTGACATGCTTAATTTTGAGCATTTATTTAGTTTCTTCGTATATTGAAGTTGCGTAACTAGATATCGGAATTTATGGCTAACTATGCATTGGCAATAACTCAATGGTTATAGTGTTGGCCTTCACCACTGGGCTACTGAAGTTAGTCCAATGTCTAACGATTCGAATTTTCGAGAGATCGATCTCCACCAATTGCTTCACCGTCACGTCCTTGCGCAAACATTTATAAAGAATAGGTGCACTAGAACCTAATCGCACTCCAAACCAATATTCTATAAGTATTGCCATTCAAAGTGGCAATGGTACCATTATTCTATCACTCGATATTGATGCGGAAATAATAAATATTTATATATATGGGAGACCGTTGGACTTCCACGCTGAGGTCTCGAGTTCGGTCCTAAGGCATCGCATCCCTGAATTTTCGAAGTTATATGTGTTATTAATACTTAATTATCGCTCGCTTTAACGGTGAAGGAAAACAAAACGATTGCCTAACCCAGCATATTCAACATATTCTACCAAGTGTGTGTCAACCAAGTCTGTGTACCAAGTTTCATCTACCTAAATTTGTTTAACGGTTTACGCGTGATTTATTATCAAGCACTTGAACCTCCAGACAATTTCACTATCACATTTACTAGAATAGAAACTTTCATCGATTATGGTTTGTCGGCGTCTGATTTATTTAAAATTATTACCTTATCTGTTTCTGCCTCAAAGAAAATCAATCTCGTTATGTACTTTGTAATTTTAATTTGCATATGCACATGTTTATGTCCTCTTTTGACCATTGCTTTTATTTTTATATAGTGAAATGTATTATAGGATGTATAGGATTTAACTGAATCGTACCATTTTGTGTGTTTTTAACAGTGACCTACATACATACCAATGGTATTTCATGATTATACACTGACACAGACAGATAGCGAACATCTTATACAAATATAAAAATAGCTGTCTAAAATCAATTCCATACACACAATATTTATGTAACTTGTTGTATACATGACATATATAAAAATTTGCAATTATTGAAGAATGCTTTATATTTTGGTCAATAAATGTTATAAAATTATAGGCGGGCTCTGTCTCTATATTGGACACATTTTGATCAATGTTTTCGGTAATATAGAGCAGTGAGATGCCGAGTGCTGGCTTTAGGAGGGGGAGGGGGAGGGGGCGACCAGGGCGGCTCGGCTGCCCGGGGCGCCAGGTACTATAGCTGACACTCGCTTTTGACACACTCCATCAACAAATGTTGCACATCAATTTACTTTTTCATCAGATATGCAATCTTTGCCAACGGATAGTGGCCAGAGCGACGTCTAAAAGCCAATTTTAATAAAAATATATTTAGCCTAGTGTTTATAAACCAGGCACTCGAGAAAGCTCACACTGTATGGTTTATACCATATGCCCTTTACCTTACTTCGCTCATCAACATTTTTTTTCCAAATATGATAACAAATGGTTTTATATATTGCCATCATTTCAGAGTGAAAAGGAGCAATACTTTTTGGCACACCTTCTGTAACAGCTAAATTTGCGAGTCGGTCAGCCTCGTTGTTGCCTGTTAAGCAAACATGCATGTGACGGAATCCATTGCAATTTTAGAAACTTTCCATTTTTTTTTATTTTAATAATTAATCAAGAATTTTGTAGGCTACCGAACGCTTCTGAAGCCAGAGACGCATCGAGCCAAATGCTGAAGGGCACTTTTATTGTCCGTCAAAATGGCCACCTTCTTAAGATTTAACCGAATACAGTAAAAACTGTTTCTGAAATTGCAACAAGTTCCGCCGACATGCTCGATATATTATTACATATTTTAAAACAAATAGATTTTTTGTAAGTATAGTCATAAAAAGCTGCGCCTAAAGACATTACATTTTTTGAAGCATCAGTAAAGATTATATGGCAATATAAATATTTCTCACTTAGCTCTCTAATAATATCATATTTATTTATTGCCTTCTGTTTACGCGAATGTTATTCATTGAAATTAAATTACTATATACGAATTTTATCGCGTTGTTTATTTTACACTTTATTACATAATTTAGAAACTGTTACACTACTACTGTTACTTTAAAGTGTAAAATAAACAACGCGATAAAATTCGTATATAGTAGTTTAATTTCAATATTTATTTATATTAAAGTTGCATATCCTTTTACCTGCATTTACACTGTCTAAATTCAAATAAATTATATTAGAAACATCTATATATGAGACCCAGATATCAAGATTGAATATTTCAAGAACTTCAGTAGAGTGAATGTATTATCTAATTTTGTGTCATTGTAAGCTATTACTAGCAAAGGTTTATTTTTATTACTTCAAGAAAACACTATCTCGAAGACAGTCCGTCAACACCTATCGAAACATTAAACTTCATCAAAAAACACAATCTTCAAGAGTTATATCCCTACATTTGGATATCGCTGCATTTTCTGTTAACAATGCCAGTAACTGTTGTATTGCGTTTTCTAAACTAAAATTTATAAAAACATATTTGCGGTCTACACTGTCTCAAACAAGAATGACTGATTTGGCCGCGCTATCTATTGAAAATCAAGTTGCAGAATTTGCTGACAAAAAGCAAGAAAATAAGATTTTATTTTAATGGTTCGTGACGTGACTGACAAAATATAGATAGGTAAGGTGCATTATTTAGAGAATTAATGGTTAAAATATGTTATGATTAATAATAATAAATAAATTTGATGTTTGTAGTTTTCTATTAATTCCATAAAAGATATGGTACAAGTTCAATATAAGGTTTTTTAATTGTGATGAAATAAGTATACTTAAAAGTGGGCCAAAGGTATGACTGGTCCGGGGCGCCTGGATGGCTAAGGCCGGCCCTGGATATTCCCTCTCATCATATCATGAATCTCATATTTAATTATTTTTAGTACAGTGTCAAAACCTTTTGAAAATCATTGTTAACTCTAATAAAAAAAGCCTAAAAAAATTTTTCCTTGCCAACATTAAAATAATAAATTGTATTTTGTGGCTAACATGTCCAAGCATCGCCTAATAATAATTAGCTGATTATTTTCTTGAATAAAATTACTATTTCGTTTAAAATATATATTACATGTACTGTGTTGCAATACTTTTGCCTGGTAATATTCACAAACAACAGCCATTTGCAATTTAATGTCAAAATAGTTTCACTGTACACCTAATAGCGGTGCTCCAATTGGAAATGAAATGAAATTAAATTAAATGATATTTATTCACATAAAATAGAGTACAATTAGGTGGTCAGATTGGTACACAGTCCTTCTATTCTGTCACAAGTGGCATGTGAAAGTTTACTACACATTAAATTCTTAGAAAACTATATAGTCAGGCTATTCAATCAATTTTATAAAATGAAATAAAATAAAGAAAATACATAGATTATCGAAAATGTTATAATTTCATATAATGCTTCTCCTGCTTCGGTGTTTCCCGAGCGCTATGATATGTCCTTCTTTAAACGAGGTTGAAAGAGAGTTCGTCTTTCACGGTAGGCAGCGGCTTTGCTGTGTCCTGACATTGCTGAAGTCCATGTGCAGCGGCTACCAGTTTCCATCAGGTGGACCACTTGCTCGTCTGCTACCAATGGTAATAAAAAAAAGAAAGCCTTTCATTTACATTGTAATAAAATTTATCCAGCAGCAAATTTTTTTAATGAGTTTTAAATCTATTTAATGTAAGTAATTTGATATGTTCCGGTATTTTGTTATATACATATACGTACAAACATCGCATAAAAATTTTGTTGGCACATTGTTATTTTTGGCTTTGCATCTAAAACTAATCTGGTAGAATCTCTCGTGTTTCTGGAAAATTTATCCTTTGCCGTTAAAATAGATTTGGGTTAGTTTTAACAAAAAATGGTCATCTCATATATGCACATACTTGGTAACGTTAATATACCCATTTTTTTTAAATGTGGCTTACAAGAAACATCGGGAGGTATGCCGACTATTACTCTGATGAAACGTTTTTGAGCGAGGAAGGCTCTTGTTACATCGGTGGAGTTACCCCACAATATCAGGCCACATCTAAGTACAGAGCTTACATACCCGTGATAAGCTAACAAAGTTGTCTCCAAGCACGACGTTCTACTTAATCTTCTTAGCACATAGACAAACTTATGAATTTTATTACATGTTACTATCACATGATGCTTCCAATCAATACATTTGTCTAGATTTATTTCTAAAAATGTTGTGGTGTCTGTTTCATTAATTAAATTATAATTATAAACGATATTTCTGTGAGTATGTTTCGCCTTAGTACTTTGAAATTGGATAACATTAGTTTTATTTAGATTTGCGTTTAAATTATTAGATTCTAACCATTGCATCACCGATTGAAATGTCTTATTTATTTCGTAGTCATAATTACAAGAGTCATTACATGTCAATATTATAGAAATGTCATCGGCAAATAAAATACATTTATAATTAGTTATGTCAGGAAGATCGTTAATATATAATCAAAATAATAGATGTCCAAGTACGCTACCTTGCGGCACACCGAAGCTATTAATTTTATAAGGTTAAATATTTCTGTCATTTGTTCGGGATAGCCAGTCCAGTGTGTAAACTTAACTAATATTATAAATGCGAATGTGAGTTTATTTGTTACTCTTTTACGCCTTAACTACTTGACCGATCATCATAATATTTCACGTACACGTTATCAGGTGTACAGAAAAGGACTGGTTACCTTTCATCCTGAAAAAGTACTGCTTCCGAGCGACGTCGGCGAGAGATAGTGCATATGTAAATATGAATCACGGCTCTGTACTGCTTTGTAGTAGCTTGATTTTTCATAAGATGGCTGTTTCCTCTTTTGAATCTATTACATTTTTATTGTTTTATATTAGTTTTGTTTTATAACGCGAAAGATTAAAACATCGCTTTTATTGCTATATCATTTGGCAATAAAAGTGATGTTCAAATCAAATCAATTCAAATCAAACTTTATTCATAAACAATTTTCACATTGTGTTTGAATGCATAGTTATAAAAATATTTATACAGTAACATATTATTATAATTATTCCAATTCCATGACATTAAACATTAACAATTATAATTAAAAAAAAGCACTTTGTATAATAACAATGTCAATAAAAATATGAAAATAGTAAGAATTTTAATTAATTGTAATAAATTATTTTCTGAAAATAAAAATTGTTGTAATAATTATAATTATTTTTGTTGTTCCACTTCACCGCAAATACAGTTTTGCATGTCATCCAGAGAATACAAACACCCTTCCAGCAGAAACGTCTTGAGCTTTATTTTAAAACTACTTTCATATAGCAAGATCTTCAAACCAACGAAACGAAATTTAATATTTCTTCAAAAGAATTTTGAAGAAAGTTTTCAAATTGTAACATTTATTTTATTCGTAACAAGACACTTCCCACATTTCATCAAAATGATGTCCACACAATTACATTTTTTATTGTTAATGTTAGCAGTTATAAGTATTTTTTTATGAGCATCACTTTTGTTTTCCTATATATCTGCTAACCTTACTAATATTATAAATACCAAGTTGTGTTTGTTTGTGTCTTTCAGTAATATAGTAACGAATTGATTTTTTTTGCATTGAAGTACTTTATAATGCGAAGACATAGAATAATAAAGTTCGTTGTCAGTTTTCAAAAGTTGTAATCGACACGTATTAGTGTGTATTCTTCATTACCTATACAACTGCCTCAGGCATGCAGTGCTCAGTAGTCACGGGTTCGATTGCCGGTTAAGTATTATATATTTTTATTATGTGTCTTATGTATTTTGCAAGCAAGTATATGTGTGTTGTACGGAGTATGAGACTGCTCAGTAGATGGCAATAGGCTCAGGCAGGAATGAAGTGTTCCTTTTTACCTTTTACATATATTGTTAGTTGTTTTTTGCCTAAAGTCATATAAATGTATCAAGATACTGGGTCACCTATATAAAGTTGGCTGATTACTTATTATACTTGAAAATGAGTTTGTTTGCGTTCATGCTAAACTAATATTTAGATTGCTCCGAGAATTTCGTTTATTGTAGAGAATTATTTATTAGCATCATAGAATTGTTCTCGATTATGATGTTTTTCGTGCCAAACTTTGAATGTTACTAGAGACCATTATTATATAAAGTATGTATTGACAACGGAAATAACTACTTTTTTTAATTGAGAATTGATTTGTTAGTGCGGTAGTTGTATTTTGACAATGAATTATAAAATCCGAAATAGCCAAGCTGGAGTGGTAGTGGGCAGGGTACAAAACTCGTAGTACCGATGGCCGCTGGTGCAGGAAGGTTCTGGAGTGGCGAACACGCACCTGAAAACGTAGCAGGGTAGGTCTCCACGAAGTGGGCCGACGACCTGGTAAGGGTTGCGGGAAGCGGTTGGATGCGGGTGGCCCAAGGTTGGTATGTATCTTATGTGGGGGCCAGTCAGTGCGGACCGGCGACACTTCGACCCAGTGGGATCTTTTGTGTCGACACTCTCCCAATAACGACTGCCATAGATGTTCATGGCAGCCGGGACCGACGGCTTAACGTGCTCTCCGAGGCACGGAGCAGGTAATAATTGTCAATCAATACGCACATAATTTCGAAAAGTCATATAACTTCCGAAAGTCAGAGGTGCGCGACGTGGGTTGGAACCTGAGACCCTCTGCATTGCAGTCTGTTGGTCTCCCCACTGAGCTATCGCTGCTATAGCTAAGGTTGGTATGTATGGAAAACCTTAGGGGAGGCCTATGTCCAGCAGCGAACATCTTCCGGCTTAGATACGAGGATCGATAAAATTATGTTTTATGCGGTAGCGTGCATAGCTAACGAAATGTGAGTGTGGTGGGCATAGAAATGAAAACTTCCTACATTCTACATACTTCTATATATCACAAGCTATAGCAACAGCTATATCAATATAAACATAGCTGACTGAATATGAGTTACGTGATAACGATCGAGTCTATTCTTATTCTATGTATCTGCCTTACAAACGTGTTCCCAGAACCCGGCTCCTGTCTAGTATTTTCTAACATAAAATTCAATAACAATGTGATTGGGCCGGCAGTAATATCTGCTATATTAAGATCAACAATCAAAATCAAATGCTATGTCATTTGATTTTGATTGTTGATCTGAATATAACAGATGTATCGGTAAAATTGTATTTTAATAAATAATTACTTCTTCTTCTCCCTTATTTATTATTCCCAAGTCACTTGGGGTCGGCTTTTCTAGTCTAACCAGATTTGACTGGATATCAGTTTTTACACGGAGCGGCTGCCACCTGACCTCCGCAACCCGAAGGCTAACGATACCCTAAGGCTAGACCAGTGTCAGGATATTAAAGGGGACTGACTTTACCAATAACGACTGCCATAGATGTTCATGGCAGCCGGGATCGACGACTTAACGTGCTCTCCGAGGCACGGAGCAGGCGATAATAGTCAATCAATTTAACGAATAATTACATGTGTAAAAAGTATTTTTATTTTGCCTGTGATACTTGATAAGCGAATGATAATTGAATTACAAGCAAGTATTCTATGTTCTGGTGAAACTTGATGTAAGTCATTTAGTTTGCAAATCAATATTTTTGAATATTTGTATCTTTTAGTTTGTTGTCTATTTGGGGCGATATTATTAAAGTAAGAAATTCTTATTTTCATTTCGATCACAAAGTAACACTTATGAACGTCAATGTTTATGAGCTAGTGTATTTAGTTAAGTCGCTCATTGACATTCTTCTAAATCAAAACCAATGCTGATGTCATAACCATTTAACTTCTGTTTATTTACTAAATCAACACAAGCAGATATATCAAGATCTTAGAGCATATAGTAGTACTTTAAACTTCTCTAGCATTTTTAGCGGCCTTGCTTTCAATCTTGCGAGTATATGAATGCTATATGAAGGTAAATAATGTATGCACGTTATTTACCTATATATAACACATTCACTACATAAACGTTTGTTTTGCTACGATTAAATAGATCTGTAGGCTCTAGGTGCTTGCCTAAATGCCTTTACGTTTTAATTTAGCAATGGCAATAAAAAGAGACCAGTCACGTCAAACGTATACAAGTCTTCAAACAACAAATCATCCGGTGAGATCACTAATCTGTTTATTAGCGAGAGTAGTTGTTGACACATGTTTTTTAATAGCATAGACGATGCTAGTAATGTATTACCTATAACAGGTAGCAACTTTCTACTACTGTAGAAATTGTGGGCATCGATGGCGTAGTGATTAGTGTAACCGACTGCTACGCCTAAGGTCGCGGGTTCGATTCCTGCACAAGTGAAACATTTGTGTGCGTGAACATTGATGTTTGTTTTGGTCTGGGTGTTTCTATGTTAATAATATGTATGTATTTACATTTAAAAGAAATATATATAATATTGTCTTCTGTTTACGCGAATGTTATTAATTGAAATTAAACTACTATATACGGATGTTATCGCGTTGTTTATTTTATACTTTATTACATAATTTAGAAAATAAATAAAAAATAGTAAATAGAAACACCAAATGATTAAATTATGTTCGGGTACTTTGAAATAACTACACTGGAACATTGAGACAACTACCATCTTAGTCTCCCCGTGACCATGGCTGCTGAAAAGCAACCGAAACGTCGGGGAAAGTGTAAACTTAAATATAAATAGTTTTAATAATTTTAATAATTTAATTCGATTCAAAATTAGTAAAGTTTAATAGTATCTAGTAGTAGTGTAACAGTTTCTAATAAAGTGTGAAATAAACAATGCGATAAAATCCGTATATAGTAGTTTAATTTCAATAAATATATATATATATATATATATATATATTTATTATATATATATATATGTATGTTTATCCATTGTCTAGTACCCATAGTACAAGCTCTGCTTAGTTTGGGCTAGATGGTGTTGTGTGTATGTGGTAGAATATTTATCTATTTATTATTATTTATTTAATTAATACTACTCAGGTCGGTGCGGGTCTTCGAGAATATGATGATAGGTATATCTCGAAGATATGTGAAGTCTGTCAACCCGCGCTTGGCCAGCGTGGTGGACTATGGGCTTACCCTTCTCACACTGAGAAGAGTCCTGTGCCCAGCAGTGGGACCGTTTATAAACAGGTCAGATATTTTTATATACGTATATACCTATCGTCATAAACTGAGATATAATGTAAATCATATTTATAATTCTGTGAAGTCAAAGTAATAGAAATGTCTTTTATTATTTTTATATTTTTTTCTGTAGATTTAAGACCTAGGTCAGTTTTCGTAATGAAGTGTAGTCTAATAAACGTCAAATGTAAACAGAAATGCAATATACAGTTCCACAGACTAAGGTGAGATTAAACCTTATTTAGAAAAATCAAATAACTAGTAATGGCTTTATGAATAATTGCTTTGACAAAACTTTCGTCCCGTTTATGAATTAAATAATTTGTGTGACGCAACCATTTGTATAAAAAAATGTCGGCTTCATCATTTTCGTAAGTTGCTAAAGTCAACTATATAGTTGACTTTATAAATCTTTTTTTAAAATGTGAAAGTTTATTTTTACAAAACTTGGTTTAAAAATTTTTTCGTCGTCATTCTTGATTTCGTTTGGTTGGTTAATTTCGTGTGTATACTCATCAAAAATATTAATTCATAATTATTATTTAACCCCGCGGAGGGGTATACGTCAAACCATTCATCACTAAAAAAAAATGTAACTTGATTAATAGTTTCGGAGAAATGCTTAGATAAACATACACACTTATAACATTTTGTACATTTGTTCGGTAGCCTTAATAGATTTTGACATGTGAATATTGCAGCCCCAATAATGATACATACATACATGTCCAATTGATAACCGTCTGTTTTTGAAGACGGTTAATTATTTAATTGAACCCAAACCAAAATCTGTTGTTTTTTTATTGTTTAACTAATTAGCCGTACAATTGCATTCTCCTATGGCTTCAATACAATAGATTCAATTAAACGAAATTATCAACACGTTAATCGTAAAAGCGTCATTGAGAAAATGTTAGTAGATTCTTTACATTTACATGACTGCTGTTATGCAAATGTAAAGAAGCTAGCAAGTCATGGTTGCAAAAGGGTCTTAATGAAAAACCTCATTATGCAAAACAAAATATTCCTTGTCATTAACATTGAGTTGATAGAAAATAACTTCCTCATAATTTATTGATCACGTATTAGATTATAAACACAAAGGAATTACCTAAATGAGTAATGCTGCAAATGCAAATGAAAAATATAATCGTAATAATTTACTATTATGCAGCGACAGTCTAGTGAGAAATCGTTGAAGAGGTTGCGAATTAATAAAAGTATAAAAGTATAAAAAGTTTTTTAATAATAAAATATATCATTACAAAGTTTAAACAGTTACAATAAATGAACAATGAATGGAATAGTGAAACTTTGTAAACAGCTTGGGAACATCTGCAACCGAACTAGGTGGTAACCTGTATCTCGGTATGCAGCTCATCCCCTTGCAAAAATTGTACAAATTTAAAAGCCTGTTTCTAAATGTAATGGTATCTACCTATCAAAAAAACAATCTAACAGGTTGCCGAAGCATAGGTATGATGTATATATAATATAGTGTATGTGAGTTTGTGTGTGTGTGTGTGTGTGTGTGTGTGTGTGTGTGTGTGTGTGTGTGCGCGTGTGTGTGTGCGTGCGTATGGATCATGTATATCCTGTACAACAAGAATGTAATGTAATGAAATTTAAAAGAAAAATCTACGATAATATTTCCGTGTGAAATTGACAAACATTTCACAATTCACAAATTTTCAATTACTCACTTTATTATTAGTTCTAATTGTAATAGTTATTATATATTTATTATTTAATTGCTGTACCTAATTTTATTCGATTTATTAGTAATATAACATTTACAATATATGTATTTACATTATTAATTTTATATTTCTATTTGATTGTTAATGTAATTAGAATTTATTATTTAAAGTCATTCATACACATTTATGTGACTGTAAAACAAATGAAATAAACTGGATTTTGATATAATTTAATTTTAATATTGATATTTCTTCAATTTTAATATTTATCTTTTTCTCGTATGTCATATTATTTATGTAATATTTGAAATGTAATGCATGCTGAATTCACCTGTAATTAGTTATACAATTAGTTAGACTAAAATGTTTCTCTTATGTGTATGTGATATTATAGTAACTGTTGGTGTATCTTAATAAATAAATAAATAAATAAATCACAAGGCGCGCATCTCTGACTTTTTGTAATATATAATTACAAATATTAAATAGTTAATTATCGCTTGCTTTGACGGTGATGGAAAACATCGTGAGTAAACCGCATGTCTGAGAGTTCTCCATAATGTTATCGAAGATTTGTGAAGTCTGCACACCCGCACTGAGCCAGCGTAGTGGACTATGGCCTAACCCTTCTTTGCACTGACAAGAGGCCCTTGTCCAGCAGTGGATCAGTTTAATACAGGGCTGATATTATTATAATCTTCTAATTCAGATATTTTAACTAAAATAATATTCATAATAAATTCGAGCGTATTATTTTTTGTATATAATCTGGAATTCTTCTATGTCGAAACTAGTTACGTTCTATACAGACAAACAGGCCTGTTGCAAGAAAATACAACAATAAGCAATACAGTTATGGCGATTTTGTTCTTTTAAGCAAGTAAAATATGTACGATGTGTCACAACACAAGTATAGGTACATACTTATGTTTCGTCGTTCAACTGGTAGCGGCCAGTTAGATCATAAACAGTATACATGAACGCAACGATATTTTATTAGAATACAGGTACATACCTGTATTCTAATAAAAATATCGTTGCGTTCATGGGTGGATTTTTAAAACCATCTGTGTATTTTTTATGTCCTAATGAAATCATAAGTTGCAAGGATTCACACACACGCAGCAAGTTGAGTCCTCAATGCGATACCTGAGTTAAGACTGCGCCGAGCGAAATGTGCCAAAACAGGCGGTCACAGTTAATTTGATGAAATCAACACTTTTTGTTTAATACAAATATAAAATATATATTTACCATAACAATGAATGTGTTTACAATTACTCCGTGTAAAAAACTTAAAATAATTAATATTTTCGCTACAAAATTACGTAAAATTGCTTCAAAAACGTAAGCTCGTGTTACGTGACTTTTAGATCATAACAGTAGAAATCTATCCTATTTTACAGCTTAAACGAAACATAAATAGTTATATTACAATTTGTCCGTCCCAAATATTTAAGTTATTGGTTGACAATAAAGATATATATTTATTAAAAAAGCACTTTAAATCTTTCATACAATTTTACTATGGCGGCCGCGCGCTGATGACTATGCGCCGTACGAGCTCTGTCATTATCTGTCTTACGCTCGGCGCAGTCTTAAACTGTTATTGAATGTTTTTGTTTAGGCAGTACCTACCTATTAGCAATACAGAAGTAGCAGTCAGACAGGACACATATAAGAACGACTATGGCCCACAAGTATCCTGACTAATAGATAGATTGTAAATAAAAATATCATATCGTCGTTATATTTCGAATTGGTTACGAGCCCGTTCGCCTTAGGTATTTGTCGCCTTTCGCCCCTCCAAATTATTTAGTTAATTAAGAAAATATTAATAGTACCTTTTCACCCCTTATTATAAGATCAAAAATATACAATCAACAAAAAAATAAATCTATGGTGAGTTGAAGTTATACTTATTAAAATATTTTGTAGAAAATGATGCGACATTCGGTAATAAAACAGAAAATACAAGTAAAATAGTTTTATTAAACATAAGAAATAAAATCACAGCTCTATTATTAATCAGTCTTGTTTGTCATTTTAATAATATAAAACGTACAAAATCACAGTTGTATTTAACAATTGCACAGCATAACGAGCACCTATACGCCTCAAATCACTGCATTCCGTCTCGGAAGGGTTAGGTTATATTAGGTTCCTTCTTAAACCCACCCAAAAATAGTAGCCCCGCTTTGCGGGGCTCCGTCGACTTAGTTTGATCTCTATAAATATAATTTACAAAAAAAAAGTATATGTATGTTTATCCATTGTCTAGTACCCATAGTACAAGCTCTGCTTAGTTTGGGCTAGATGGTGTTGTGTGTATGTGGTAGAATATTATATTATTATATTATATTATTATTATTATATTTTGCTGTGCAATTAGTATTTTAGATTTTATTATTTTAGTTTCTTTCTCTGACTGTCCTTTTTTACTATTAAACAGTAAAGATATGACTAAGGCGCGAAAAGGTACGCTAAAAATAATATATCTTATTTTATCTTGGTTCTCCCCTTGATAAGGGGCTCTGTTAAAGTCAAGGGGCGTACGGGCTCGAACTCTTCAAATTGCATTAATAAGTAAAAACGATAATCGTATATAAATTTGTAAATATAATCTCCAATCGTTACGAGTTGAACGGAAGAATAGTTAGTATTGATTCTTTTTAGAATCTTGTAATCGAGAATGCCCAGACCTCGTTATACTGTCGCGGAAGATTTTACAATGCCCCCAACACACTCAGAAACAATCTGTGGCTTACAAATATTTTGTCGACTATATACTTTTCCACAAGCTGGGCAAATAAAACCCACATCTCGATTAAAATACACGTTGACTATCCTTTGTTTATATTCAAGTACGTCGATCGATGATATTCATAACAGAAGATTGAGATAGAATTATAAATGATATGTTTTTCTTTTCATTAAACTAAACCTACTTCGTTACATATATTGTACTCTTATTTAAAGTTGTAAAGTTTAATAGAAGAGCTAAAGTTACTGATGATTTATGACTTAAAATTGATTTAATGACTTACAGAGGACAAGGCAGTGGCACCTACATTCTCTGGGGAGTTCCGAAACTTTTACCTTACCGATAATAAATGAAGTAAGTTATGACAGTTTGGGGAGGACTCGTGACCGTTTGTGCGTGCTGTCAACGTCTGCTGCTGCGACGACTGAACAAAGCAATTAGCGCCGCGTGCCATTAATATTCTAAATAAACTTGACGACACGGAGTTGCCAGTTTTCGGTTTACCGTCTATTTATTGCTATGTTTTGTATTCTCAGCAACTAAGGACTTTATGATTCCATTCTTTGTAACGTAATTAATTATAGAGATGTTTAATAGAGCTTTTTCCAGCAAGTTTAATTTTTAAATCACTAATTCGATGTACGTATAAATATATTTTTCTAGCTTTAAATAGTTGCTAAGGATAAAAGTATTAAGTTCTTATCGGGACCACAAATTATCCTGACTAATATTATATTATGCGAATGTGATTTTGTTCGTTTATTTGTCACGCCTTGTCTACTGGACCGATAAATGTGAAATTTGATATACATGTCAGGGGTACAGAAAGGACATAGGGTATCTAAAAGTACATATTTTATTAACGTCTTTATTAACAAAATCTAGATTACGCGAGTGAAACCGCGGGTAAACTTTAGTCTTTATATAAAAATCACGTCGTACCGTTGCACCATTACTCTGTGAAAACAGGACAGACCAACAAACATACTTTTCTTATTTATACTATTAGCAAAAAGGAGATAAAGGAAGCAAGGATAATAATATACATAGGTAGGATAAGTATAATGTGTTTGTGATTATTTTATTACTCATACGATAAAAAAAAATTGTATTTAAAAATTGCCCATCTAAAATAGATTCACCGTACCTCCTTTCTATGTTACACCTCAGAGTGGGAAGACCAACAGACTGCAATACAGAGGGTCTCGGGTTCGAACCCACGTCGCGCACCTCTGACTTTCGGAAGTTATATTACTTTTCGAAATTATGTGCGTATTGATTGACAATTATCGCCTGCTCCGTGCCTCGGAGAGCACGTTAAGCCGTCGGTCCCGGCTGCCATGAACATCTATGGCAGTCGTTATTGGGAGAGTGTCGACACAAAAGATCCCACTGGGTCGAAGTGTCGCCGGTCTGCACTGACTGGCCTCCACATAAGATACATACATACACCTCAGAGTGCCCACCAGATCGGTTAGAACACCTATTCTCCTCAATGTTCCTCACGATACGACTAACTATAGAGACAACTCATTTTTTGTAAGATCAGCAAATCTTATCAACACACTGGTTGACTGCCCTGAACTTGACTTATTTAACACACATCCATCTAAATACATATATTAACACGCTTTCCAATCAATGGTTTCAATCGGTGCCTTAAGCTTCTCAATTGTAATTAATTTTCGTTACATCAGCATTGTAATTGTTTAATTGTTTTAGAAATGTTATTTAAATGTTAATTTAGTACAGCACTATAAGTAAAATCTATCAAGCCTTAGATAATTTTATTATTTATATGCGAAAACATATAAATGGTTTATAGATAATTTATAAGATTTGTAAAATAATAATAGAAACTGTTTGTTTTCCGAACAAAATAAATAAAATAAAAATAAATAAAATAATAAAATCGATTTCACCGTGTACCGGGCGGTCGGTATGCGATGTTTATGCTGCAGCGCAGACGTGGTGATTGATCTAATTAAAATAACGATGTTTATTGAAGTTCGTTTTGCGCTACAATGCTATGTAGCGTCTCTTGTTGCCTCCAGTACGCGTTGAGAATCGGGACATTTATTGCAATAAACGGTACTGTTATAACAATATCAAATAAAGAAATAAAATCGTTTCGATAAATGTTTTGTCTTTTTTTACCTGGGGGAATGCTTGGACGCATACCTCTCCGCCGGGGCGGGCGGAGGGGCTATGTCGGGCTCACCGGGATAAAAGAGAGATAGTACCTAATGATGATAAGAATGGACCGCCCGGTAATACCGACTAAATCGACCACGGTGTTCCTCGACAAAACCTCAATCGGCGGGGCCGCGCGAATCATTTTCACATGCACTCGCGACCCCGCCGAGGTTTCGACACGATAAGACCTACCTTTTGGTCACTACTACTTTTTAAAGCCCTACTGTCCCCCCTTAGAGGGGAGATGGACACGACACAGAGGCGCCCGTGGGAACACGCACGCCGCCTCTCGGACCTGGTGCTGATCGGATGGCCGGCAGCCCCACGAAGCCCGCCACCCTCATGTCAAACCTTAGTTAGGGTGGCTGGAGATCATCTTGCGCCCTCTGGCGCCTGGTGCTGCGGTTGGGGAGAGGTTTTGAATGATCCTTTTCCCGTTCCGCCACCTCGTTGACGGAAATTACTTCCTCACAGTAGGAGGCGACGGCGTTCCACGACCTCTCACTCCGGACCATGGACTGAACCACGGCCGGGAGCGAGAGGGAAACCATACCGACTGCCGCGATCAACTCACGGCGCTGTGAAAACGTAACAAACAAATAAACAAACTCACTTTCGCATTTATAATATTAGTTAGGATTAGGATACCTACTAATGTTCGATAGTCGATTTATACTCGTATGCAAATTTCAGGTAAATTGGAAATTGTCCCGGCAATGTGTCAAAATTCGACTGCAAGATTTATTAACAAATCAAGTCAAAATCAAAAATCAATTTATTTAAGTTAGGTTACAAGGTAACACTTATGAAAGCCAAAGTTAAACTAAATTATTTTTATGTAAATTTACATTTACTGCCACGTTCAGCAAAGCAAGGGTGTAGGGCTCATGAGAAGTACGGGCAAGAAACTCATGGCCACTCTTTTTAATCGCCAAGTTTACAATAATATTTTGTAACTTACAAACACTGGGATAGGTAAAAGAAAATAAAAGGTATCATAGTAGTCATTCAATAAAAAAAAGCTAGGAACTTAGTAACATGATAATTATAGAACTTTGTATTTAGTTGTAGATCTCGTCATAATGACGACAGTCGTAGTGAAATGAAATATAGGTACATATATATTATGACTAGACTTTATTCTTCGGAATATATACCGTGAAACATTATTTTCATAAACGTCTTCGGACTAACCCTCTTCACGAATTTATTGCGGTATAGATGGGCCAAATGTCACTAAGATTTGTTGTACCAATCCATTAAGTAAATGTGGGAAATGACCTCATATTTTATTTTAAATGCGAATTTTCCCATTTATCTAATTTGCTGTCTAGTCACCACTAAATTAGGTAGACAAGAATTCTACCCATCTAATGGTAAGGGACGTGTATACAATGAGTAATAGTTATACCAGAAAAAGACTAGCGGGCATTCAACTTTATCAAAAAGGTATATCGTGAAGCTGCCGGGTGCTCAAAACCAGCGAGCATTAACGAGTTGGAGACTTTTTGCCATTCTTCGAAGGTAAGGGACCCAATAAAATTGCCTCCACAGTGTGCTCTAATGCAAACATAAGTGGTTTCGCATCCCGGAAGCTTCCTGCATCCTCTTCTTGTGACTGGCAGACTGTCTGAGAAGGCGTGACTAAGACCACGTAGAAGTTACCAATAACACAAATAAGATCTGGGTACCAGCGTTAAACAAAAACTGTTACCATGTTTTGTAGTTTAAAAAATATAGTTGCAGTTGCTGCTTCAGCATGACCGATTTTAAAGGAGACTGGTCTTAGAACAGACAGGGGAGATTAAAAATCTCCAACTAGCGAAGTTAACCGCAGTTGTACAAAGTAGCTGCACTGTCTAATGCGGTCGAGCATGGCTATTAAGTGCTAGATCCGATAGACTACCTAAAAACGTTTCGTCCAAAGTGTGATGAAGATTATAATATCAGTGCAGTAAGTCGTCGTGCCGTGTTAGGTTAGGCTTAATCTTGGACGTCCGATTTATGCACCGCTACAAAAGAAAAGAAGTGGAGCACGTTTGGCTCTCCTGTAAGTGCACGGCTACTGCAACGAAGCTTGTCAGTGCTGCAAGCAGCCTCGATATCAGGCTACGACATGTAAAGAGTCCTTGTGTTCGTACGTTATTCATATATTAGAATAAGCAACAGCAGTGTAAAGCCTATAGTCCACTTGGGCTCAATGGCGGAGTAAGTATAAGCTTCAAGTCATAATAAAGATCTACTGGCGAAGGTAACCAACGTGCAAGCGTGTCCAAAAAAGTAGGCACAAAATAAAAATATTTCCCAATGTAACAAACTAGTGACACGTTTGCGCAAGCAACTGTCTTACTTAGGATCTTTCACATACGCTGACCTTATTCTGCCGTTGTCTATGCTATTTTTTTCCATCCTCAATTATGATTAAATATTTTGACGTTTAAATGATATCACTATTTAATAATTCACTAAATTGGATTTTGTTGATCATATAAAACAAGCTTTACTTCAACGTAACCAAGTGCTCGCTGATGAGTTTCACCCGCGCTCGGACACCTGTGCGCTATGATTATGTGGTGGACACGGCGCCACTGCAACGAGTCACCGAGGTGCGAGACTTGGGTGTTTTCATGACTCCCGATCTGACATTCCGGGAGCACATAAACAGAGTCTGTAAGAAAGCGTACAGAAACCTAGGGTTTATTCTGAGGCAGACACATAGCTTCACCAACATCACAGCAGTCAGGGTCCTATATGATGCACTAGTCAGGAGTCATCTTGAACATAGTGCGGTCATATGGGCCCCACATGAAGTGAAGTACGCGGTAATGTTGGAGCGCGTTCAAAATAAGTTTACACGCCACCTGTATAAAAAACTATATGGGGTATATCCGTTTTACCCACTGATGTATCCCACCCTGTTTGTCCTGGGCATGGTTGGTTACAATCAACTGCGTGTCCGACGAGAGTTTGCACTGGTTGCCTACTTGGTGAAGGTGCTTCGCGGATTGGAGAGTCACCCGGCAGTACTGCAGAGCTTGAGCCTGTGTGTACCGGACCGTTACGTGTGGCGGCGACGAAGCCCGCCTCTGCTATTAGTACCTACAGCGAGAACCAACTTACTCGCCAAAGCACCCCTTACCAGAGCTATCCGTACCATCAATGATCTACATGTTAACATTGATGTGTTTACATGTTGTTTTGGTGAATTTGCAAAGGAATTACTATTTATTCTATGTTACAAACAGAATAATATATAATATTAATTTTTACTTTATTTGTATACTTAGATGTAATACCGTGATTGTAAATAATGTAGTTTTTAAATAGTGTTTAGTTCTTAGCTGTCGTATTAGGATAAGTCCTGTAAAGATAGTTTAAGGTGTTTTTTTTCAAATAAATAAATAAATAAATAAATAAATAAATATTGACAGCGCGTCGTGACCGTGTGTCCTTAACAAGACGATGTTAGGCGATATTCCCTTGGTGCCAATTAAATTCATTCGAAGCAATAGTCACGAACGCTATATTAACTTGACATTTACCTTACTATTATATCTCACGATCAGTTTACTGGTCATGGTAACTAATAAACTTTCTATATTTAAAATAGACACATACATATATTTAAGTTAAATGTCCCCAAAGGGGTAGGCATTTGTATATAATACCCTCGTTTCGCCAGCTACGTGCTATGTTGAGTCGAGATTGTTGCCGTTACCTGATACATTTCTAAACTCTGCTAGATTTTTCCCGCGGCTTTACTTGTGTTAATGTAGGCTATGCCATTAAATTTCTATCTCTTGGAGATAGTACTTTTTTTTGGATGAACGGTACCCTATGTACTTTTCTGTACCCCTGACAACGCGTGTGCGAAATTTCATGATGATCGGTTGAGTAGTTAAGGCGTGAAAGCGTAACAAATAAACAAACTCACATTTGCATTTATAATATTAATTCGGATCACGAACCCCATGATCACACGCACACTACTGCTACTAAATAGAGTTATGATTTAAAATCTTAACTTATTTGTAAAAATATAATTATGATTGGCTAAATTGTAAAAAATAAACATATATGGCTGCGGTTTCAAGGTTTATTCTTTTTTAGATAGCATAGGCATTCTGTATATAGTTTTTATGGTCATTTGCCGATTCATCGATTATTAAATTCATAAAAATCACTAAGAATAGTCATAGTAAACCTTAATCTCTATTATCTTAATTCTTGGTGATTAAATTTAATAAATTTGTTGAATTTTTTTACGTTTACAAATTTATATACCAAATTGTTACTGCGCCCACGATCACTTCCATTTTTATGATGTATAAAGTGGTTGATAAACCAAATTAAGATTAAATATTACACAGTACTAATATTATAATTGTAACTTAAGATCAAATGATTTTGAATGTTTTTCTAAATATGCGAGCCGATTATTTTGTCAATAAGGTTTAAATTTAGTTAGGTTTAATTTTTATAATTAAATGAATAGAATTGCTTTTTATTTGGTCAAAATTAAACTACTTTTCTCCTCTTTTTAAACTATTTAAATTTATATTTACACTTTCCCCGACGTTTCGGTAGCTTTTCAGCAGCCATAGTCACGGGGACAATAAGATGGTGGTTACCTCATCGTCTTGAAGTATAGTTATTGCAAAGTACCTGAACATAATTTATTCTTTGGTTTCTATTTACCCAGAGTGAGCTCAAAGTATCATGAAGAAGTGCTGCGTTTTGCTTCCCGCTGGTGCAAACCCAGAGCTAGTGGTACATTCCATACATCTTTGTTTGATTCTTCTGAGATAGGACATTTTTTATTTCAATAGTCTCGCGGTCCATCCTTGGTAGGAATCGGTGTTCTGTCGAGAATTTGTAGTGCGTCATTGGTTTGACTAATGTATGAGAGTTCGCAGACACAATTCATCTTATAAATCCCTGCATCTTGTAAGGAAAGTTGATACTTGAGAGATGGTAAAAATGTACTTATCTTCGATGGCGTCTTGCATTATGTGTTGATTGCAGGTCACTTTAATATTCATCTACTTTAGTTCGACTGTTTATAGAAATCTGAAGCTAAAATAATGTCTTTAACCTCACTTTAGTTTTTTACACAGGGATAGAGGTCAGCGACTTTAGGTGCAGAATATTTTTATCAACACAGAATATATAATAATAGAATGTACAGCATCAACTGAGAGGCAAGTGTCAATTCAAAACCTATTATTTTATTGTAAAGGTTGATTTAACAAATTACTGGTTTTAAATAAATGTTTTGGTAAAATAAGTAAATTATTACGTGAAACTAGAACTATCTTGTAACTTCACGCACTAGTGACACCGCCTGGGCCCGCCCGCTCTTAACAAAACGTTTCTTAATATTATGCAAATTATACGGTTGAGTGCATGGATGTCATAATTGTCCTAAACCACAGTGTAACCCTTTATAATAGTAACTATATACACATATATGTGCTAAAGACATATTTTTATTTTGCATTAAACTCTGTACTTGCTTGAATTAAAATACAAACAAAAATTTCAATGGCTAATTTGCAAAATCACTCAATTTATTGTGTTGTTTTAATATCGAGCTCATAACAATTCATATATTATATCGGTCATGGGATGAGAAATTTAATCTTATATATATACTAGCTGTCCCGACATACGTTATCCTGTAAACACGATAAAAAAAAACTAAATCTAAACCATCCTCGAATCCACATGAACACACAAACATTTTTATCAAAATCGATCCAGCCGTTTAGTAGGAGTTCAGTGACATACACACGTACAGTAGAATTATATATATAAAAATATAGATTTCATTTTTGAATTTCGTCCGTATACCTTTGTTATATTTATTATCATAAGCTCTATTTAGAGCAGAATTTTATTTGACTGTGTCAGTGTTGCAGTGGCTGTGTCTGTGACTGCTGTGTGTAAGTTCTCGGGCACAGCGGCAGTAAATGCTACCACTGTATATAAAACAGTAATAAATGTTAGCTCAATAAACGACTCTCTTGCTTCTTCTACTATAAGCAATTAATTATTATGTGCGTATTGATTGACAATTATCGCCTGCTCCGTGCCCCGGAGAGCACGTTAAGCCGTCGGTCCCGGCTGCCATGAACATCTATGGCAGTCGTTATTGGGAGAGTGTCGACACAAAAGATCCCACTGGGTCGAAGTGTCGCCGGTCTGCACTGACTGGCCCCTACATAAGATACATACATAAGCAATTAAAATAGTGATGTATGTGTGATGCATGCATCGCACATAACCTATAACACCGAACCATTAACATTTCAACAACACCTGCTAAGAATTGAGTTAAAATTATACTGTTTCCAAAGGTAAAATTTAGAGAGAAAACGTTGCTCAACTTTGTAAACCACTTTCATATTATTTATTTTATTACTATACATGATATACCAATAGCTGCCATACGAAAATATTATCAATTGCTTGACCACCAAAGAAAATAATTGACACACCTCTTTACAAATTATATAAATATAACACAAAGATACAGCTTTTAAGGCTCAGGAGAGATGTATACCGGCTATGTTTAATTTGAAATCGACGGATAGCTGCGTGCCATACTTTGAACAATATAGGATATTAACCTTACCGTCACTTTATATTCTAGAAATTGCTACGTTTGTTAAGGCAAATCCTGAATTGTTCCACCGATTAGCTGACACTGTAATCCGTAACAGACGTGACAATAGCAAACTTTGCTTGCAAACTGCAAAATTGCACTTATGAGGAAAAGCGTGTTCTGTATGGCTCCCATAATTTATGATAATATACCACAAAGTTACAAATGTTATTATAATATAAGTGACTTCTTTACTGATAAGATCTGACATGAACATATATATATATATTATAATTGAACTTCGTTTGGATTTTAATTTTAATGATTTTGACATTTAAATAAATTGAATTTATATTATATTTATATTATATAAAATAGTGACATCTTAATTAAAAAATATTTTAACAATCAATGTTATTGCAATAAGAGTGACTTAACTGAGAATTACATGACATATGCCATTTTAGATCGCATTTATAATTAATATTAAGTTAAGCAAATTCATTATTATTATAAAATATTTTAATTATCTGAATATTAAAATTCAACCTATGTTTTTTCTAGACATTATTAATCAATTTGCCATGAATACTCAATAATTTCAATACTATATAATTATTAGACATCAAATGCTATTGTGACTTGTTTATTTTGATTTGTACGCCTTGATGGGTAAATCATGTACGACCTGTAAATCTACTCCATCTTGCATGCTTAACGTTGTATGTAAACACATGTTTTTTGACAAATAAATTATCTTTATCTTTACACATAATCAATCAATGCAGATAATTTGTGAGTTCATGAAGTTTACACTTATAGGTGTTATGAGTTATAAATTATTGTTAGCACCCGTGCTTGTACGTAGAACGTATTTAATTGGAAAATATTGGTCAAATGAAAATTCTTACTCCATAGTCAGACTATAATTCAATCATTAGAAGATCTATAATTAACGGAATACAATTTTAGAAAAAAAAGATAAACCCATGATTGTGGGAATTCAAAAGGAATTAAAAAGAACCGAAATGTATTCATCTTATGGGGATGTTTACATTTCATATGTGAATTGTAAACATTGAAATAAATAATGTAGGCAAACCCAAATAATATTAAGATGCAAATTAAAACAACTTTGTAATGATGATTGAAATGCATCGTATTGTAAAATATTACCAATTGCTCATTAAAATAAAATAAGGCCGATGCAGCATTTTTTGACCTGCCACTTATACATTACTTTTAATTAATACAAAAATAACTATTACGCATGTCGAATTTAAGCTATTACTGAAGCTTTGTCATTTGCTATTTCAGTTAATCAGGACAGTATTGTTAAAGAAACTCTAAAAGAGCTCTCAAACACGTAGCTCATTGTATCTCGAACGTTCGAGAAACATCGAAAGCATACTCGATTATAAAACAAATTTTGAAGTTGCAATAGAAATCTAAAACGATAAAGCTTCGATGAATTCCGTATTATCTTTGGAAAGGAACGAGTAGACTAGACTCGGTTAAAATAGCTTGTTCCGATGATATTATAATAAATGTGAAGCCATATTTTCAAGAGAGTCTGATGAACAATACTGTGCTACCGGATGTGAAAAGAATACTTTGAAAGGAGATCACAAGAGAAAGGTATCTAGTACAATACTATAAAGCCTTTAAGATCTAAAGAGTTTTTGGTTCGGTGGTTGATCTTTAAATAAATGAACATGTTTTGTAACTCAAATGAAGACTTACGTAGACGCAGAGGTATTTAACTGAGATATGGATATTTAATTAAGAAAAATAATTTTTCTAATGGATATGATGGAATTAACTTATTGTGAGGAATATGAAGATATCAATTAGTAGTATATTACATTGTGTTCAATTGTGTTCGGAACGATAATTTACAAATGGAACCATAATTTGGCTTTGATGTTGGTACTTGTAATCTTTATTGTTGTAACCAATATCATGTTCGAAAAATGGAACGTTATCATTATACCGGACGAAGGTTCGTAAATAAAGAATAGGTAAAATAAATAAATGACGACATGTGAAACTAAGCAGACTTTACCAAGTGCTTCCAAGTAATAAGTACTTAATATTAAACGTCGAATTATAGCAATACTATTTACTTTGAATACGTTTAGTTAATATTTATTACATAATCAAAATAAAAGGACAATAAGGGAAATACGAATAAATGGACTAAATTAATGAATGAAGAAAGTAGTGTTTTTTTGTCCGCGGTGTTTATGGTATGGTTAATGTAGTTAATTCGATAGTTAGTTCGAGCTCTCGTGTTCTCCATTTTTTTGTTTGGTGCTGCAACATAGTCCAGCAAAAGTCGCGACAGCAATAAGATCGATGCTTTTGAGTTGTGGTGTTGGCGGAGACTACTTCAGATACCATGGACCGCCATGAGGACAAATGAATCTATTTTACAAGAGCTCAACATCACAAAGCGGCTTACAACCATCTGCGAAGAGCGGGCCCTCAGTTTCTTTGGACATATCATGCGGTCACCTAAGCATTGTCTAGAGAAGCTCTTAATATTGGGTCAAGTTAACGGAAAACGCGCCAAAGGTAGAACACCAAAGAGATGGTCGGACGTTGTAAAAAACGCAGTAGGCGGCACCTTGCAGCAAGCAGTCCACGCAGCACTCAGCCGCTCTCATTGGAGGGACATCATTTGTGGTCGTGATCCTCAGAATTGAAGGAACGAGGAAGAAGAAGAAATGTAGTTAAATGTTTTATAGTAGGTTAAGTGCGTCCAGAACATTTAATTTTTTTTTAAAAGGTTTGTTACCGCTTTAGGAATCATTCCTGTGTTGCGGGGGACTTTACAATACTTCAAACAACGGACACAAAGAACACCCAGACTCGGAACAACTATTTGTGGATTACACAAATTTTTGTCCCGTGTGGAGATCGAACCCACAACACTCGACGTAGAGGCAGTGGCGAGGTGACCACTTAAACCACTTCGCCATCCGTGCAGACAATTAGAAATGTACATCATAACCATATTGGACAATACTACACTCTGGTTTTCTTTTCTATCTGATATATAATAATGTCCTCCAGACCGAATTTCGGTTACCGCGGCCGGTCTTAACGGAGACTGGCCATCTGAGCAGGAGATATTATAGTGCACAATTAGTGTGTGCGCAAACACAAGTGCACTCTCTGTTCCCTAACTCTCATAATCTGATGAGACGGTAATCCGACACGACCGGAGAGAGATCAGGCGCAAGACCAACGGCTTTACGTGCTTTCCGAGGCGCGGGGGTGTCTAACACCGCCAACTTCCTAACTCCGGGCTGCTATTGAGCTTTCTTAAGAGAAAGACCTAATAACTTTTTGTTGGCCTGACCTGGGATTCGAACCCGAGACCTCATGAACAGCAGTCGCATTCACTACCGCTACGCACGGAGGCAGTTATATAGTAGATAGTAATATAAGTAGATAATCATTCTATATATTTTAAATTGCTTTATCTGAATAATGGCAACTTCACCTCTTTTACTGCAGGAACGGTTAAAGGATAGTTATTTTATTCACTATAGGAAATTTATGAGGAAATTTTAATTGATAAAATACTGTTGCAAATTTGTTTAATGTTCAGCTCCTTACTGTGCTGACTGTAAGCTGTAATTGTATTTATTTATTTTTTAAATTAAAGCACCATTTTGGAGGCCGTTGGTAAATTTACTGACCCTTTAACACTACTCATCTAAACGAGCTTGTCAATTTAGATTTTCGTCTATAGTCAAACTAAAATTTAGATACGTTTACTTATTTTTATTGTTGTTGGAATTTGCTCACGGTTATTATATTGTTCTAATTTATCAAATACAATACATACATAGATTCACGCCTGTTTCCCAGAGGGGTAGGCAGAGACTACGCATTTCCATTTGCTACGATCTTGACACACTTCTCTGGCTTCCTTCACTTTCATCACATTCCTTATACACGCCCGTCGGTTCAAGGTGCTCTTAACCTGGCCTTTGTCCAGAACGCCTCCGATCTGATCGAGAAACGTTCGCCTAGGTCTTCCTCTTGCGACTGTTCCATTCACACTAGTCTTATAAACTTTCTTAGTCAGTCTTTCCTCGTCCATTCTTTCTACATGCCCAAACCAGCTTAACATACCCTTTTCTATTCTTGTCACTATATCCACATTCATGCCGCATCGCTAACAAATAAAATACAGTCCTTTAAAATTTTAAACTACGAGAACATCACATTGACTCACTTCAAAGTAAAACAAACAATGGTTGAACTTATAACAGTGAAATATAAGTAAATAATGCAGTCTACACGTAAATTTTCTAGGAATGGCACCTAAAATGTATGCATGAGTACCTATAACAAAAGCCGTAGAAATTCTTGACTCTACCAATGACTTAAATAGGGCGTTTGGAACATAATTCGTATGAGTTACTTTTGTAGAGTAGAATAATGTTTTCTCAGTAGAGAAAGCATATTAGTCTACTCTACAAAAATGCCATACATAGGGACAATGAAGTTTCTAGTATATTATTACACTGATATATGTATGTGAGGTATATCGTGTACGATGTATTCTCTCGCTATTTTGCTCGAAGGGAAAGAAGGTCACCCGTCGAAGTTGTATTACACCCAACTTTCGCCAACTCTAGCTTTAGGTCACATCATAAGAGGCAATCCATTGCCGTTCACTGGGCACAGTGCCAAATGCCGAGAAATTCTCTGAAGCACTGAGAATTTCTTTACTTATGTAAATTTTTGTGCTTTAGAGCATTTCTTTAATAACCCAACAACAGTTTTCCCGTCTTGGGAATCGAACCAGAGGCTTCATGCATAGCAAGCCCCTTACACTACCGAGGAAGTCAAATACATTATTGTAAATATTTATTACCTTTTGGAACTATTTAATTAAATATATTAACCATGTCTATTTGTAGCTTTAATTATTTTCCTTAAATATATAATAATATATAATAATAATATAATATTCTATCACATACACACAGCACTATCTAGCCCAAACTAAGCACAATGGATAAACATACATATATACTTTTTTTTTGTAAATACATACATATTATACATAGAAACACCCAGACCAAGACAAACATCCATGTTCACGCACACAAATGTTTGACTTGTGCGGGAATCGAACCCGCGACCTTAGGTGTGGCAGTCGGTTACACTAACCACAACGCCATCGAGTCGTCAAAATAAATAAATAAAATATAAATGTAAAAAGTTAATATTGTTATTAATTTACGGCTGTAACTGTACCAGTATTAAGCATAATATTGCCTTACGTTTACGCGAATGTTATACATAGAAATTAAAATACTTTATACGGATTTTACCGCGTTGTTTTTTTAAATATAAAACTCCATTATTAGGTACATCATTTTGAAACTTCAAATTACTATTGCTAAACACTTTTACAAATTACTGTTTATTTCTATACATACATACATATATTCACGCCTGTTTCCCAGAGGGGTAGGCAGAGACTACGGATTTCCATTCCATTTGTTTACTTCTATTTAAATTATAAATCAGAAACAAATAAACAACGCGATAAAATCAGTATTTAGCAATCATCTCATAAGTTCAAAAGGACTTGTGAATTATTGGTCACTTAAAATACTCGTTCTTTAGCAAAAATATGCATGTTTATGATTGTCCATGCTGTAATTAATAAATGTGTTCATAATGCACTTCGACCTGAATGTATTTCCATTTGAAGGAAAGATAGTCACGGGATATAAATAATAGACATATTTAATGAGACTATTTAACCATATCATAGATACAATGAAAAAGTATCATGTCTGGACGCCGGCGTCTGACCGTCGACTTAGAAATCAATTTACTTGATTTACGTTTTCCTTCTTTCGAACCTTTCGAAATTTAAACCAAAAGTTTACATTGAGAAGCCATCCGAACTGTTTACTGCACCCAAATCGAATTTCTTATTTTGACATGACAACTCAGCGTTTTCCGGCAAATTTCATTTACACAATGCATTTTAGCGTGAATTCATTTATAAAACAATTAATTAATTACACACGTGCGTACTTTGATTTCGTAAATGCAGTACTAGATTTATAGTAAACAATGCAATCGCGTAAATCCTTGAGGAAGCGGGTGAAATTGCCCGTGTTGTATGGGGCTTAAGATTCGTCAAATACAAAAGGAGCTGGTTAATAAAAATTATTGTTTAGAAAATACCACTCACATACGCAGTCCTAATAGTTATCATGCACGTTAACATCTGTCTTACGCTCTCTGCACTAGAGACTCTCAGTTTTATTCCTTAAGAATACATCGCAGTGCTCGTGTTAAATTATTTATTAAAGAAAATATTTTGTTTAGGATTGCCTTGGTGACGTAGCGGTAGTATTTGTGACTGTGGCGACTCCGCACAGACGAAGAAGTTCCGCCTACGTCTAACAGATGGCGCTAAATACGCTCAAATGACGTCACAATCCTGCATCGCGCAAGCGGAGTTTACACAGCAATTAAGTATATATACAAGCTCCTGACATCCACCGTCGGCCGCGGCCCGCCAGGCACGATCAACCAGCCTGGTCGGAAAATCCTAACTTTGTGCTGGAGGGACATCACGCCCTGTTCCTCCACAGTGACTGCTACGTAAGATCCATCCCGGGTTAATTGCCGGTGTCGGGCAAAACAAATCTGGAACTGGTCCCGAATTTATAGCAAAAGGTTCGTCTGCTATTACTTGGGACCTAAAACCATACCTTAATATATGTGGATGTCCACATTGCGTCTTTACCTAGATAACCACCTAATAAAAAAAATTTGTGCACGCACCCATAGACAGTCGAGGTAGAGGTAAATCAATATGATAAATTTCCACATAAACTCATTCTCTTTTCCGGATGATGCTACTGCATTTATTTCGGTGGCCATTATGTTAAACTGCAAGAATGCATACTTTAACATAATTGCCGGCGAAATAAAGGTACGTCATTAAGCGGTTTTGGTAACGTAAAGCTTATTTTGTAAAGGAATTATCTATTAACATTTAGTAATACAATAATGTTATCGCTGATATTTATTTAATTATAAATATTATAACTTTGAAAAGACCTAAACTACACAGTGCCTTTATTTACAAATGTATAACGATCGTACCTCAGTTCAAGCCAAAATGGTAGTTTTAACGGATTGTCATATTAATTAATGTACTGATTGAGGAATAATCTGACTTGCATATTGCCCACAAGGGTATAAACTCCGGGTGAATTAGGCCGGGCACATCCATAGCCAAAAGAGGTAATCCCTGCCAGTCTACCAGAATTTATCACAGCCGGCCCACCAGAATCTCCCTGAAAGAATAAATCATATTTAAATATGTATCTCGAATAAAAGAGACTGGAGCTTACATCACAAATTATCTTAGTATGAGATTTAGTGTTGTGTTATATATATACCATTTTGTTATCATTTTCCTTTGGTGAATAAAATAATAAAAAGACCGGTTTTTCCATATTGACAAAAATACGTCACAAACCGTCAGAATATATTGCTTTGACAGTATATTAAGACCAGCTCGTCAGAGCATGCCAGAAGTAAGTATTATATCGACATACTTAGAATTCCACCCTAACCAATTCTTAAGGGTGGCTTAGTTGAATTTAGCACGCCACAGGCTGCTCTACGATTTATGTGCTGTTTTATTACCTTTGTAAAATATTTTTTTGGATATACCATAAATTAAAAATTTACTCTTAAAAACTTGATGTACTGTAGTGCATCTCTTAAGATGAGATTGTGTGAAAAATGAGTTTACATTGAAATAATGACTATCCCAGGTAAGTTAGCATTATTCTAATTACTAAAGCTTGTAAATGAATTTATGATACAAAAAAGAATTCAGCAGGTAAAGTCATGACTGAAAAATATAAAATATTTTCTCTATGATGTAAATATAACAAGTCGAACATTAAATAGTTCGTTTTAAAGCTTCAAACAGCTAATTGTTAATATTAAATGTAATTATTATAATTATGTAAACATTATATATACCAAAAGTACATTGGACATAATTTGGTGATGAAGACAAATAAGCAATTATAAAAAAATCAAGTCTCCAAAGATTATTACGTATTAGCGCAAGCAGTGCTAAAATATACCTGACATGTATCCTTTCCTCCTTGAGGGAGTCCAGCGCAAAACATTCTAGACGTAATACCTCCACCCAGCTGCTGGCTACACCGATTTCGGGCAACAACAGGCACTTGAACTGCCATCAAAGTCGAACTAGTCGCACCATTTTCCTGTAACATTTATTTTTTACTAAGGTCTACCAGCTGCTTCATGCGCAGGGATTCGGGAGATCAGGGATTCTTGGTCTACCTATTTGCCAAGTTTTAATCAATTTAGTTGACGCGTTATTACGTAAAAATCGTCACGAACTTTCACATTTATAATAATAGTAATTTTTTTATGATGATGACTTGAGCTTATGAAGCCACCAGCTCGCAAATAAGTCGCCTAAGAATAAATAGCCTATGGAAGCCTATAATACCTAGCGGAGAGGGAAGGAATGAAAGAGGTAAACTACATCGGACAAAACCCAGTAACAGTATTACTTACGCCGATTACTGTTTAAGCGAGCCGACTAATTTATACCGTCATTAAATAACGCAGCGCTAAGCAATTTTACTCAATGAAAAAGCAAACAAAACTAGAGATTTGTGTTAGTTAAATAGTTGTTAATATGCAGTTATTTAATCAATTAAGTAGAACAATCCGGCGGCTTTACCACAGGACATTTCAACTGGTACGTAAAGATTGCAGCATAACCTTACGTTATATTCTAGCGACGACAAGAACTGCCAGGGTCACCCTAAAGTACTTCTGTGGATGGATCAATGCTGACCTTGGCGCTTATGGAACAGTATTATCTTATTTGCTGTTTGGTATTGTATAGTTGTTCCAAATAGCAATAGTTAACAGCAATAGGTAGAACATATACTGGTTCGAATAAAAATAAATGGATATAATTTGATGGTATAGTAATTCCGAAAGTCTCAATTTTTTTAAAGACAGCTTCCGTTCCATCTAGTTTCACATTGCGAAGGAATTTGCAAAAATATATTTCATCAACATCATCAGGCTATAACAGTCCACTGTTGGACATAGCCTTGCCCTAATGAGCGCCCTGTCTTCAGCTTGCCGCATCCAGCATCTGCCTGCAGTCTTTCGCAGATCGTCATCCCACCTGGTCGGATTATACTCAGAGAATTAGCAAGCTGAAGTGGCAGTGGGCTGGCCATTTCGCGCGAAGAATCGACAACCGCTGGGGTTAAATATATTTAACAGATATAAAATACCTACACTCAAACTCAGAACAATTTGTGGATCATACAAATAATTGTGCTGTGTGGGATTTGAGCCGACAACATTCAGCACGGCGCGCCGGCGGCAGCGGCTAGGCGACCGCTTATACGCTGCGCCATATATGCAGCCCAAATCTATTACTTACAGTACCTTTTAAATAAACATTTAAATACCTCAGTCACGACAGTTACGACACATTATATTTTATAAAATTTAAACATAGCTGCATAATACTTACTGTAGTAGTACCCCAGCCAGTAAGAGTCATATTTACGCCTTCATTAGGATCGTATCCTAAATCAACCAGGCGTATAGACCTCGCATTAGTTCCGTCCAAGTTCATATCTTTTGATAGTCTGACCACGCCAGCGTCATAATCGCTCGTTGCGTTATTATACCAGGGGTGAGAAACAAATTTGGTAGTTTCATACTGAGTGCCTCCAGATGAGGCATTGGTGCTGCCAATTCTAACGTAGATTTTTTGAATTCTAAAAAAATGTTTAATGAGTACTTTATACATTACTACGCTAAAACATATAAGAAATGAATATTTAAAGTAAATGAATGTGTAAATATTTAGGTTCATCCTTGAAGTCAGTATTTGACCGCCAGTATATTGATCCATCAAATGCTGGAATGCGTCTGTCATTTGGTTAATCACAATTTACTTCCATTTTTCTAAACCGCGTACGTTAAAATATATATATATATATTTTATATAAAAAAATATAAATTGTGATTCCACAATCACAATTTTGTTTTATTTTAACGTACGCGGGCTGCAGTAAAATAGAGTGATTTTTAAAATTAGAGTCAAGAAGAATATAAGGAGTTGGTTTCAAATTCAGGAGAATAGTTCTCCAGAAAATCAAATTGTCCTCCTCGCGTAAAATTTACAAAACTTACGCGGTATTTGACAATGTAAGTTATGTGGTATTGGACTATCAACGACGATACCTTAAACTTCCCTACATGTACCTTGAAAGACAATGAGCAGCAGTTACAATGGAACGTTTGCCAACGATGGATCCACCACATTGGTAATAGTCACGGCCGTCGTACAGCAACAAATAAGCTTGATAAGGGTACATTTGTATGGTACTATTGTTCCCTCCGACTATTCTGCCGTTCTCATGATAGGAACGATGTTTGCACCAAATGTCTAAAAATATACAGCATTGTTAATATATGATGTACCTTGCCTCGTATATGATGGTAAATATTTTTGGGTTTTGCTCTGTAGGGAAAGAGAGATACACAAAGTTGGTCGAATTCGTAACAATACTTCAGTAATTAAAATTTACATTGACGGTTTGTTTTATCGAGAAAATAAATCGTCAATACGTACAATTCGACCGATTTGTCTGTGAACCGAGTGAGAGAACCAGCACTATTGTATTTTCTGGAAAACTTGCAACTTTTTGATTCTCATTGTACTCTTTTTTCGCTGCATCATAATTATGACCACTTCATAGATAAGTTGACTTTGTATCTCTCACTTAGTTCTTTGTATGCACGCCGAAAAGGTAATTACATCATCTATCATTGACAGATATACGCAAACATTTAGTAAATATTTCTTAAGATTTTTTTTTACAATGAAAATAAATAAATTCAAGTTTAAATAAAGACCTTTTATGCAAATCGTAGTTGTTACAATAAAAATAAATAATAACTTGTCCATATTGTTTCCGTGTGATAACCGGTAAGAAAACTGTTGGAAAATCTCAATGTGTGATACTTAAATAGTCAATGTGGCGTTCGGTATATACTTTAAGTGTCTTATTTTCCGTAATTATACGACCGAATTAAGATAAGATATGAAAAATACATAATTATGATATTTTCTTGAGTATCCTCTGTACAATTTCATCATGTTCGCTGTCAACAATGCTCATTATCTGTCCTTGTTATCGGCCCACACACAATATACAGCTCATTATTTCTATTTCTTACAAAATATAGTTTATTATTGAACGAGTTTATCATAAAAACC
Organism: Catocala fraxini; assembly: GCA_930367265.1. Classification (NCBI taxonomy): domain Eukaryota; kingdom Metazoa; phylum Arthropoda; class Insecta; order Lepidoptera; family Erebidae; genus Catocala; species Catocala fraxini. The sequence goes on from OV884027.1 coordinate 2,113,382, forward strand.
ATTCGACTAACACCGCGTTCTAGATAAATGTTCCAGGTTTGTGCATAGTAATTATTTTATACCTATTGTATCAATCATTGTTGCAATATGAAGAGTAAGCCAAAATGGGTTTGTTGATAAACTGCGCTCTGTTGAGTTCTGTATACTAAGTAACGTCAAAGATGTATGTCAGTCGCAAGTCAAATTTAGTTAATGCAAAAGCTTATGGCCTCGTAGTAGCTTATGGAGCTAACTGTTTATTGGTGTGCATAGAATTAATAGGTATTCTCTGTAGATGGCAATTGGCTCGCCCTCTAAAATGTGGGACCTTAAATCATAGTTGTGGGTGTGATCAATCTTTCACACTTCATTCTCTTATCCATCAGGAGGAAAAGTGTATGACTCTTAAAATTTAGAATAAACAATATATAACAATATACAACACAAGGTGCCATCTTTAGCAAAGGGAACTGTCCATTATTGGCGTAGCGTGAACAGAATTCATACATAAAAACAATTAACGACAATCCTACGGTCGATGGACAGTAGGTTGCTGCGGCCATATAATGCCAATTATTTGGTTTTTGAATTGAGCAAGATATCAAAACAATTTAAATCCACCAGCCCAGTTCCTAGATAACATTTTAGTAACATATGAAACACAATAATATAAAAAAAATTACATAAAACAATGATTTTAGGATTTCAAATAGGATTTCAAATACCTTTACTTTACATAAACCACCACATCAAACGAATTAGGAAAACCTGGACACAAAACTTTGTTATTTTTCTAATTCCTACTGGTTAATGCTTCTAAATTAATATATAATTATTATTCTCAGTGACTGTCCATTCCAAGCCAAAACCTCCATAAAAGTGGACAGTTTCATTTACGTATATCACGTGACACAGTCTCACGCGCACATTCACATGGGGGAGGTAGGTACTCCGTTCACATTTTGCCAATTATGGTTTTAATTTTCACGAAATGTGGACAGCTTATTGCCGTCTGTCATGCACTGCTCAGGACTATACTGCGAATAATATCTCGAGAGACAAAGCTAACAACACTTTGCTCGACCTGGGAATCGAATTAGAGATGACATGCAGAGCTGCAGTAACAGGCACTGCGTGACTGCGGTAGTATTTTTGTTTTTTTATATTAGTATTGATTGCTTCAATATTCGGCATCCGGATACAGTAAAAAAAACGTTGTACCTAGACTGGCCGAGCGTTAGCCAAAAGATTTCGAGCAACTACCTACTATTGTCTTCTGTTTACGCGAATATTATTCATTGAAATTAAACTACTATATACGGATTTTATCGCGTTGTTTATTTGACACTTTATTACATAATTTTGAAAACTGTTACACTACTACTACTATTAAACTTTACTAATTTTTAAGCTAATTGAATTATTATTAAAACTATTTAGATTTGATTTAATTTTACACTTTCGGGGAGAGTCTCCCCGTGACCATGGCTGCTGAAAAGCAACCGAAACGTCGGGGAAAGTGTAAAATTAAATTAAATCTAAATAGTTTAAATAGTTTTAATAATAATTCAATTAGCTTAAACATTTGTAAAGTTTAATAGTAGTAGTAGTGTAACAGTTTTTCAAAATTATATAATAAAGTGTCAAATAAACAACGCGATAAAATCCGTATGTAGTAGTTTAATTTCAATGAACTACCTACTATTCAAATTTAATATTTAAATATTTTTTAATAATAAATCATTTATTTGGTTGGGTCAGATTAAAGGAACTGACGTAAGAATTTTTATAAAATGATATTGTCTGATGCAAATCCGTAGTAGCTGGTAGTATGCAAAAGCTCTTAAACTGTCATTCATCATGCGTGGGACAGCGAATAAATAATGTTGCATTATCCAATCTTGTTCATTTCCGAAGTGTTAAATCATATATAAATTATTGAACAGTTCGTGTTCGGATTTAACAAATTATCTGATTTGTAATACTTACATACATATAACAATTCAAGTATAACTTAACACATTTTAACAGAACAGTGTGTAGTATTCTTTTCATTAGATATTGTTATTTTTTTATAATTTTGCTGAAGATATAAATAATGTCTTCTAGCAGTATTTAAAACAAAACATTCAATCGATTTTTAAAAGCTATCTACTACAATAAGTGCAAAGTTGTAAGATATCTACAAATATTTCAAAGTAATAGCTGTACTGTCTAAATTAGGGTGGTTCAGCGTAAGTGCAGTTCTAATATACGTATTACTTGCATAATTACTTAGACGGGCACGACCTAAAACACCTTTGATCCCTAAACAATAATTCGTAGCTTCGCAATAACGCCCATTACTGTTTTAACGTATTCAAAGTTATTAAGGCATTATGCCATAAAATTTGTTCTAGGTATCTTAGCGTGAACATAGCCACTAATTTAATGAGGAGAATTATGTCCGTTGTATATTATAGTATTAATGCCTATTACCTTGTAGTTTAAGGTAGGTGCTCCTTCGTTGAAATAATTCTTTACTTATTTTTTTATGAGATATTTCGATTCGTAGATTCAAAGACCAATGATTTTGGGTTGTGTTCGCCGGTATCAACCATCATCGCTACTTTAAGAAATATTTATGTACTACTGTTTTTTATTTAGTAGTAAAATAAAAGAACAAACAAAACATTTAGGCCATATCCCGAGGATAATACGCTCGCTGGCAAACCTCTAGCGTTAACTTCTATTGACCAGTCAAAGTCTGTGCCATACGTGAGTGTACAAAGAATACATGTGGATATGAGATCGTTAGCTTATGGCATAATGTAAGGTCCCCATTCATGAGATTTTAATGCGTCGGGTAATTATTTTGCCTTGTCTCGTCTGGACAGGGACTGCTGCTAGAAATAAATATTAGTTGACATAATCAGAAAATTGCCGAACCTTTAATGTATAATTTTATGTCATGAATTTATTATTATCTGACAAGTTTATCGGAGTCCGATTTAGAAAGAAAGAAGAAAGAAAAAAATCATGTTTATTTCGTATAGAGCACACACAATTAGTTATAACAAACAAAATAACCAAAAATATTATACATATTAAAAACAAAATGTGTATGCCCTCGCCGAAAAGGGTCACCACCTCAGCATTAGCTGGGCACTGGTCACCTGATACAATTGATGCACGGATGGAGGCAAATGCTTAACATTATAATAAAAATACAATAAATGTGGTTCTGCTACACACACAAGAAAAACGTATAGGGCATATTAAATTACATTTATAAATTAGGTAGGTACATTTTAAAATATGAGAGCAGTGGTAGAAATAAAATACGTCACTATCAAATAAATAAAGGGGGTAGGTACAAATACAATAAAAAAAGTAATTGCATAATGGGCGCTGATGACACAATATTATGCGCAGAGTGAAACGTAAACAAAATGATTAAGAAGCTTGCCTTGTGCAGGTTTTTGTATTGGACACCCAATTCTATCACAGACAATGGAAACAAGGCAATATCGTTCGCAAAGCGTAGGTTTGTTCGGCTCTTTTCGCCGACTACTATGCTTTTATCAGCCCATCCGATAAGTTATTCTTCTAGTTACTATGCAATACTCCAAAACACAAATTGCGGTAATCACTTAAAAAGCTCTTTAATTAAATAGGATTTTTAGGTCAGTAAATGGTGGGCGAATACTTACAATTTCTTATTGTAATTTATTTTTTAACATCACCAACCAATTGTAAACGTATTAAATTTTACGAATTTAAAAGATTATTTTAACGTCAATATAATAAACAGTAGCACTATAGAGGCCCTTGTGGTATAATTATATTCACATAGAAGACGATCTCATATTGACTATAGTCACGCATTCTTGCATTGATACGCGAATCGTGCTGGTTCGTATATTATTCAAGGGAGGATTATCCCGGAAGGATGGACCAAGATGGACCATTGGCTTCAACCAAAACATATAGTTCCTTGCGTTTAATGCATTTAAATCTAATTCTGCTTGAAATTTACTAATTATTCCATTTGTAAATAAAGTATGCAGCGCTTCACAAATTAAAATCAGTTACGAAATTTTAGACGATTAGTCATATTAAAAACCAGTGGTATAGTTAAGGGAACAATGAGTAATCCAACAATTTTATGCACAACATCTAGTTGCAAAGCGTCACGGTAAAAAACTCGCCAACGCGGTAATGGAAAGGTAATGCGGTAAACTGTAAATAAAAAAGGGTTAGGGTTGACTGCGGCCGCCTTTATTTTCCTCAGAGCTACCCGTGTTTTCCAGTAACACAGTAATTTTGTTTTGTAATTAAATCCCACCTTTTTCCTGTTTCGCTCGGATTACTTTCGGTTCTACAGGTATATACGAGAATTACATTTTTGACTACTTTCTAGTCCAGCTTGGAGGTTTCCCATTATAGGTTACGAATCTAGGTACTATTTGCATTTTTCATTAAGCTAGCATTGACTTGTAAATAGCCTTAGTAAATATAATACAATAACATTGCGAGTATTTAATAATAACTAGTTTTGATTAATGGTTTGGTCCTAGATATAAACTAGGCCATGCCACTTCCGATCTCATCATTGTTTCAGGGATTCTACGAGATTTATGGCAAGAAAGTTTTATCAGACAAGAAGATCTGCAAGCCACTTCGTTGTCAAAGGTCGGGCCGGCAGGGCTAGAGCGACAACTGAGCACCAACCTGCCATACTTACACAATTATATGTAAGAGTTGTCACAGACACGATTAGTTATATGTTGCAGCAAACTTCAACTAGAGCATAAATACAAACGAAGATAAGTTCATATTTACCATCTATATCTACCAGATACAGAGCTCTAAAAGATAGATTGTGAATGTGGACTCTCACATATTGGTCAAATGGCTTATGTGAGATATAGGCATACGTATAAAATAACACTTAGCTGAAGTAAAGCACTAAATTCTGCTGTGTGTGAACATGGTAACAGAGGGCAAACCATTACTTCAGATTTGACGGACTACAGATACTCGCAAAAGAGCACTGATTCCTTCCAAGGATCCTCTGAAAAGCTATTGAAATAAAAAAGACATCATAATTTTAATAGATAAGATGGTTGGAATCTGCCTCTAGCTTGGCATCCAATAATTCATTTACACAAACCCAAGAAGAAACAATATACAGCAACATTTCGCTACATTGAGACCATTGTGCGGTTATGGAATAACCAAAAATGTTTCGGCACATTGAAATCACTATATTTCGAGGCATTGGGATGAAGATTGTTTAAGGCCCCGCGATCCTGGCTGCTAAAAACAGCCGAACCTTTAGGAAAAGTGCAACTATCAATAAAAACACCACGGTTTTGCAATAAACCGCGATAAAATTCGTATCATCATTTCTCAGCCGAAAGACGTTTACTGTTGGAAATTGGCCTCCCTTGAGGTTTCCACACGGGCCGGTCTTCCAGTAATTTTTAATTAATATTAATAAAAATACTAGCTTTATTCGAGGTTTCATTGATTTGCAGGATAAGCAAATCTTCTACACAGGCAAATGTTTGTTTTTTGAGGATAAACATTTAGTTCAATCAACTTGAACTCCGCTGTCCGATATGAAATAAAAATATACAAAGCAAGCAAACAAGATTATACTGAGAGTAAAATAAATAATGCAGCCAGAGTTAAAGAAGTTTTTAACGCTCTTCTAAAAGTTACCTTGTGCTTAATTACGTTTTCATTTATCTTTCGTTTTGTTCATCCAGTTCGAAACGGTAACAACTAAATCGTGTCGTCGTCGTGCGACTTGCTCCGAATATCCGAAGGAAACAACGTGTCTAGATCGCAATATACATTATTATATCAAATGAAAATCTGATTAATTGACTGTCTGTCAAAGCATCACACACAGTTTCCTCATATAGAGTATAACGGAACGGAAAAAAAAACCGGAGACTTATCAGAGTATTTTGGATTAAACAAATTGAAACTCTGTTGCAATTACTTAAGACAAATATAATAGTACAATTTGTCACAAAGTTAGAGTTCAAATTGCCTAACCTTTAAGTTACGAATGTCGATGTCTTATTGTTTTATTAAGAGTGTGATATGCATCCATGACGTTTCGCCTGTCCAGTTTTATGTATCACATTATAAGGGGAGAGCCTATTGCTGTCTACTGGGCTGAGTTATTATTTTATTTATTTTTATTTTATATCTGTTCCAGAAAGCGTGCCGCTTCGCCAATTAAAATGACAACTCGCCACATTATAGTGAGTTCATTAATCATACATCATAATTTTGAAAACTGTTACACTACTGCTACTATTAAACTTTACTAATTTTTAAGCTAAATAAATTATTAATACTATTTTTATTTAAGTTTACATTTTCTCCGACGTTTTGGTTGCTTTTCAGCAGCCATGGTCACGGGGCGACTAAGATGGTAGTTGTTAGTTTTCAAAATTAGGTAATAAAGTGTTAAATAAGCAACGCGATAAAGTCCGTATATAGTAGTTTAATTTCAATGAATAACATTCGCGTAAACAGAAGACAATATTATGTAAAATACTTAGGATTAAACTGCTCTCACTCACATCATCATCATATTATTAAATATGTAAATAAATAATTAGTGATCATAAATTCCATGAGTTTCTTGCCAGATTCTTCTCGTAGGAGTTATACTCCTCGAATTGGCTTTTTAATTCAATGCTAATCATGATTTTATTTAAATAATGATTTGCATTGATTTTTGACTTGGACTTTGACTTGGAATGAAAAGCCGCCTATTCAGACAATAGTAGAAAAGATAAATACACTTTTAATGTCTTAAATTTGTATAATACTAGCAAACACTCAAAAATATTTTAAAAACAATTTATTACTCTGATATAATAATAATAAAATATATAATAATATATAATAAATAATAATAATAATAATTATTATTATTATTATTACTCTGATATGTTTTATGTTATGAAGTCACTTATGCTAAACGCTTACTATCATTAGATTCAATCCCATTTCCACGCTATACGTGATAAACTTGGGCGAGGCGTTAACAAGAATATTGCCTAGCTCATATTTTTTGTATTTTAAACTAAAACATCCTGTGCATGTTGTTTATAATAATTATATACGTTAATCTATGAAGTCTAAGAATACTAGACATAATTTAAATCTATTGTCTATTCTTTGGCTACTGAAGTGCCGCTGCGATTTAATAGTTTAAAAGTCAAGTATTTTACAGAAAATCTGTCCATGAGTACACCTGTGGATAATTGCTTTTAAAAATGAAATCCTAATTATAAAGAAAGATTTTGCCAATCCTTACTGAGGTAACGGACCTTATCGCAAGAATCCAGAGCGAAGGGGAGGGATTGTCTATCGAAGTGAAACTGACGTGCGCTGGCCACCTGGTTCCTTTCGACGAAATTAAAAAAGTTTTAGCTACACGGGGACTCGGTAGGTCTCGTTCATTTAAATGCTAAGGGATTCCGTGTTAGTATTCATTGCGAGTTTTGTCATTCAGAGAAAAGTTTTGCTTTTTACCAGTTTCACTTCGCCGGTTCGGAATTTGCATTTTTTTGCGCCGCGAGTCGTGTAACATTTGCAGATAGCAAATTTCTGGATAAAGTTATTCTGTAACAAATGCAATTAATGTTATTGTTGATAAAATAACTATATTTCAATTTTATGATCTATAGTCCGCTATTGACAGCATAGGCTGTATACTGCTGAGCTCTCTAAAATGATATATTTTATTTATTTGTATGCAAATTATTATGTGTAATAATTATGAGTAAATGTAATTGTTATGTCTGATATAATCCAACGCATTCCGGGTGCTTAATTAGTATCTAAATGCAGTTAGTAATTGGTTAGTACCTATATTAATAAAAGCTTATTTTGTCTATGAAATTGTCAACTTTTAATGCAACCCAGCTGATATTAATAAAATCACTATCAAATATTAAAATTTGCAGTATTTGTAATTAGATCGACAGAAATTGAAATTTCAAATTTATGTTAATGTTATTTATTGTATATCTACATTTTGTTCTTTCTCTAATATCTCATATTTAGTGAATTTAAAAAATATTAGACAGGTGCTGCAAGTGAAAAATATGTATGATTTTGGGTCAAATAAGTTTAAAATTAATCATTGAAAAGATTTGTTTTTTTTTCCAATATGTATTCCTGATGGTGTCCATATTTGACAAAAAAAAAACGATTCTTTTCAATGACTCACTTTAAACTTATAAAAAACAGGTGCCAGTGAAAGCATTGTATGTATGTATTTGGTTTGACAATTAAATCTTGGAAATTTTTATTTTAACAACAGGCCTCGGCCAAGGTTAATGTAGTTGAAAGTGGATAATAACGAATAGAAAGCCTCGGTAGTAGCAGATTCTACTTCAACTATGACCCGAGAGATAACAAAAGCTTTAATTTAGGAAAATTTATAAAATTGGCTTGAACCTAATGAAATATAATAACAGGCTCCAATGGAGGCTGACATGACTTGTTGGTTCTATACACAAATGGCACCCACATCTGTGTATGTGTTCTAAGTTGGATTGTCACTTGTGATGATATTTTAATATGGATCTTGTATAGTAATCTTATGCCACCTTTTATTCATGACTCTTCACCACTCATAGTTTTACGAACTGTCCTAAAATTACAGGAGTTACGACAAGCATCTCTCCATTACTCACCGCACTCGCGTATCTATTTTATACGTTATTTGGATAACTTTTTACAAAAGCGTCTAAATATTCATTGGCATCTCCAACTATTTTACAGCAAAGGTATATATATACTCTATATTCTTTCACATACACACAACACCATCTAGCTCAAACTAAGCAGAGCTTGTACTATGGGTACTAGACAATGGATAAACATACATATATAGCTTTCTTTTTGTAAATACATACATATTATACATAGAAACACCCAGACCAAGACAAACATCCATGTTTAATGCACACAAATGTTTGACTTGTGCGGGAATCGATTCCGTGACCTCAGGCGTGGCTGTCGGTTACACTAACCGATACGCCATTGAGGCCGAGGTATGAATTAACTTTTATTAACATAACAAGACTGACGGTACAAATGAGTAGGCGGCATGAGGAAGTACCACCTACTTAAACAGACATTAAAGTAGTATATGTTACTGCATTTGCCCGTTAAGTAGATGTTTTGGAGGCTCACATACCCATTATTAGTGTTAATTCCTTTTGCGTAATGTCGGAAATGCGCGAGTAATATTTTAGGTATCGCAAGCAATCATAAGTTTTTTTTTTATTCAACTAAGTTGGCTAATAAGTATACGGCCCACCTGATGGTAAGTGGTCACCGTAGCCTATGGACGCTTGCATCACCAGAGGCATCACTAGCGCGTTGCCCACTCTTTAGGAAAGGAAGTGGGAAGGAGAAGGAGCGGGAAGAGGGTAAGGGGGTGATTAGGCCTCCGGTGCTCTTACTCACCGAACGAAACACAACAGTAAGAATACTGCTATTTCACGTCGATATTCTATGAGAGGGTAGTCCTTCACCGGTCGAGCCGGCCCATTTATGCTGCCACTTACCGACATTTCGCGGTCGATAGGCCATAGTATTATTCTTAAAAATAGACCATTTCCACACTAAAAGTATTTCATGTGTTGCGGGTGACTTTACAAACATTCAAATAATGGATACAAGAACGACCAGACTCGGAGCAACCATTTATGGATCACACAATTTTTTATCCCGTATGGTGATCGAACTCACAATATCAGGCGCAGTGGCAGTGCGAGGCGAGGACTTAAAATAGATACTAGGCTATCCATGCTTTTTGAGCTTGTCAACCTTGTTGTATAAAAAATAATGCTTACTATTGTACGATTATACATACGTGCTTCTACCCATAATTCATATTCGAAGTTTCTGGAAAAAGTATACAGAAGAAAGGCTACTCCACTTTTAAACATTATTAAACACCGCGTCAATTTTTTATGTATGTCGCTCATTATTTTCAGTGTAATGCAGGTATATGAACGAGTATTACCTACAGTAAAAGTTTCCTGTACCAGTGCTTTTAAAAATTACATATTCATTGCCAATTATTTTTAGTGTATTCTACATATTATTTATTCTATAATTATTATGTTATTATTATTTAATTTTTGACAATTTTAACAAATAATTCTGCATATCGATAACTGTTTTATAATTTCTCATGCATATAGGTACTTAATTATCGTATATCGATCAATATTGTGGGTTAAATTATTGTAAATACTAGTTTTAGCCTGCGGGTTTGCCCGCGTGAATTCCACGGCAACACTAATAAGTAGAACTAGAATTAGTAATTATAAAATAAAAGGGAATAGAAAGGGAACTAGTCTTTTATATGCAACATTCGTAAAATAGTATCAATAGTTGTTCTAAAATTAAGCTTTTGATTTGGATTCATAATGAGAGTTGGCAACACTGCAAGTATTACTCACGTGTTAGATACACTGCAAAAAGGCCATTAAGCTAGCAGCGCAAGGCATACGTCACTCATGGATAGAAATTTATTGACATCTGCCATAACTCTTTTGGCAAATGTCAATAATTCTACTATTCAGTGAAAAAATGTATGTTACTAAAACAAAATAAAAACACTACACACAACTAGTACAACTATTGAACTTTAATATTCAGTAATTGATACTTGTTTTCTCTTAACAATTACAGCGAGCACTATATTTACTGTAAACTTATTTTACAAAATATATGAAATCTTTTACACTTTTATATATTTTTGCAAATATTTTGCCGAAGTCTGAAACAATAGATAAACAAACTAGATAGCTATTGTACCTAAACAAAAAGTATATATTTTATTGAAAATGAAACATTTACTTAATGTTTTGTATTTTGCGCCAAACTATTTTCCTAAATATATGTATTGCTTTTGGTAATATCATTACACGAACTTAATTATATCTTCTTTACAACGCCATACGTACATTTTACTTTAAAACCCTGTGCCGATATACATAAAAGTATACCATTAACTCCTATTATACTCTTAAGCAAAAATATAATACCGAGCATAATTACGTACCCACTTTGAAATATTTCTTTCCATTTTTCAAATTTACCGTTCCTGTAATTAGCTCTGTAACAAAAGTACTCACTTGTTTGAAGGAAAATCTTTTCTTAAATTCTACGATGGAACGACTCGCGGCGCTTGTAATCAAATTAATGTAATGCTTAATGATTACAGGACATCATACTTAGTTATTTAGGGTGAATGGAGCATAATGATAGTGACATTGTTTTAAAAACGTTCCATAACGTTTTTACTACATTACTTATATTTAATTTTCATTACTGTCCGCGTATAGATACTAGGTACCCGAGACAACATGTGCAAAGAGTACGCTATATTATGATGTTTAAAAACGTATGTGACACCCGTTCCATATTTGCCTTTTGAGTACACTCGTGGTTACAAATGACTTCTTCTTCTCTCTTAGCCTTTATTATTCCCAAGTCACTTGGGGTCGGCTTTTCTGGTCTAACCGGATTTGACTGGATATCAGTTTTTACACGGAGCAGCTGCCACCTGACCTCCGCAACCCGAAGGCTAACGATAAACTTAGCTTAGCTGGCTTAACGTGCTCTCCGAGGCACGGCAGCATTTTCAGCAGCCATGTTCATCATTGAAGCCCCGTGACCATGGGTGCTGAAAAGCAACCGAAACGACGGGGAAAGTGTAAACTTAAATATAAATAGTTTTAATAATTTAATTAGTTAAAAAGTTTGTAGCAGTCAGCATTAAGTGCAGTTAAATAATATTGTCTAATTATAGTTCCCCTAAATTCATTTCTAAAATAATTTGTTTCCCCTCATCCGTAGTTATAAACTAGTACATAAGGAGGGTTCGAGGCAGGTGAAATAGGAGCCTCGTTCTCATTATAATATAAGTTGCACAATTTCTGCTCTGTAGTATTAACGGCCGGTACGCTCCCAAACACTGGCGAAAATAATTTGGAGAAGCACATAAAATAGAGCTTCAGTTATATTTAGAAGTTTTATTACAGCTTACATAAACGTTAAAAACGCTGCTTTCTCTACAACTTGTTCGCACATGGTAATGGCTAATATGTGATTTGGTATAACTATCGAAATTTGTTTAATAAATTTTGATATTGACTATGGCTTGTTGGCTCTTAGGCAGCGCGTTCAACCAAAACCACAGATGTAAGCGAAGTCTTAGTAACGCAGTGCACTGATATTTCCTTTGATATAATGATGTGTAGTAAGTAGCCTTTTGATTTTGACTCTCTGAGAGTACCGTCAAGGCAGCTATGAATGCACATGGCAATGATAAACACAGGCGGGAGTGGATGGCCCTTAGGGGTCTGGAACACTCCAAGAAATTCATTGCAAACAGAGCCACGGGCTTCACCCGGAAGTTCTGCGGGTACAACAAGGGCCAAATTCGCCTGCTCACAGAAGCGTTTACTGGTCACTTTGGCACCAATGACTTCCTGTGCAAATTGAGTTTGTCAAACAATTTGATCTGCAGAGCCTGTGGTGAACGAGACGAGTCCATATTACACCTACTGTGTGAATGTGACGCGTTGGCTGGACTAAGGATGGGTCTGATGGGGTTGGCATATCCGAGCCCTGAAGACTTCAGGCTTCTTCCTCTGAAGTGTACGCTGCGATTGATGCAGTACATTCATAGGAAGATAGCTAAGGTATAGATCTCGGGGCCAACACAAAAGATCCCACTGGGTCGAAGTGTCGCCGGTCTACACTGACTGGCCCCCGTAACAAGATAAGATGAGATAAGTAGCCTTTGATCTTTTTAGCCAATATCGGGTGTTCGATTGACGAACGAATTGTTATCAACATTAGTTACACGAACGGTATGGTACTACCGAGTCTACCTTTATTAGTGTAGTAGTATTCTTAGGTGATTTGTATGTGTTTAAGGATAATTTACTTGTATACATAAATTCATTATGTATTGGATCTGTGTTCTGAAAATAAAGATTAATTGAAAGCGTATTATTATGTTATTTATTAAAAATATTATTTTAAAATATAAAACATAAAATATATAAATAGTATAAAAATGTTTAGGCATCCCACTCGGGTGCAGGTACCAAGTTATCGGTAGTTAGGGCTCCAGAGACAGGAACCTCCGAACAATGCGTGACGTGCAATACCGCACTCAGTATGAAGAAATTTATTCAGCCGTCCAACGCGAGTCTTTTCAAATGGTGATCGCAGCTTTTATATATCTATATATATAAAACTATTCCGTTACTGAGTGACTGACAGACAACGCACATCCGAAACTACTGAACTACTGAACGCAAGAAGCTGAAATTTGGCATGTATGTTCCTTGGAGAGTGTAGGGGAGCACGATGTCACCATTTCCCATTCTCTTCATGGGAAATGGTGACATCGACGTGAGGCCCTCTAATGGATATAATTTTTATTATCCAGTTTATATTATGTTTATTGGTCTGTGTGGAATGTTGACAAAAGTGTTTTATGTTTTACAGTTCTCAGCTCCATACATCAGCTCGTAGGTTCTGTTGGTTAGTTAAGGAATTGCGGATACCTATTAGCTACGATCCTGACGTTCTTCTGTTGTTTAATTCACCGGCTTTCACATTCTTCATGCATGGGCAGACGCGGTCGCGATCGCGGACGCGGACGTTACTGGCAGACGCCAGTAACGTCCTGAATAGTCAAGCGTGGTATATGTATTTATATAACCGTCTCTCCTTTTCGTAGTATTACTCTACAAAGTATGGGTCTACGGAACGACCACGGTAGTGCGAGGTCAGACTAGCCAACCGCACGTCGAAAGATGTGTCCTATTAACCGCTGATTGGAGGTTGTGAAGTCTGACGTTAAGGCTTGGTCTCATAAGGCCTATGTGGTTAGCTACAGAGAAAACATGTTCCTTTCTTGGCAAGCACATGGCGTTCGTGCGTTTCACTTGCGCGCGGCTAATGCATCATAGTAACAGTTGTGAATGTAACATACGAGGGACGGAGTTGTTATGAATGCTGTCGCGATACAACTCGGGTAGTGAGTAGAGTCATTCGTAGAGTGAGTTAACCTTATGTAATTTTAGTTTAGATAGACGCAGGAGGTATGGTGGGAAATGAGCACGCCAGACAGCTCTAGTACCATACCGGAGTTATGGAAGCCTTTCCATCGTCGGCTGAGCAATGTCATCATTAACAGCATCTAGAGTTGCAGGTGGTGAGTGACTTTATTGCGATACTTATCCTTGCTACAACGAGAACAGAATTTGTAAATGAGAAAAGACATGTCTAAATATTTCTTGACGTGTCATAATTTTGGTTGCATCGATGTCCTAAGTAATCGCTGCATTCCACTTCCTAGTTAATTATAGTACTCCCTCTGTTTAAACCCAGCCTTCAATTTTGTTGCTTTTGCCGGCTACGTCGACAGATATACTTATCTAAGAAAATGTATCAATTTCGTGATTATTAAGGTTGGTGGTTCGTCGTTTAAATTTGAGTCTTACTTAGTCTGGACAGTTATCCTGCGCAGGAAAATACCTCGTATAAAAACAAACTTAATACTAATATAAATGTTAACTAAAAGTACATATATATGCTTATATTGGATCCAAAATATTTACAAACTATATTGAAATATTATAATAAGTAAGAATGTATGTACAGTATTATAATTATGGATTTGTACTTGTTAGTTAAATACACTCATAGATGAGTGTATTTATGTAATACCTGGGATAGCTCCAAGTAACAACTATTTTATGCTAAATCTCTCTAGACAGCTTATATTTTCATATCTTAACGTTTAGAGTCTATCAAGAACGCTCTTGTGGAGAGGTGAGCGACTTTATCTCACTGATAAGATATTTAATTTCCTTTCTCAGCAAGACAGATGACGTAAAAAGTGACATTATTTTTAGGTATCAAAGAATAAACCGGGAAAGCTTACTTATTTATAAAAGTATTCAAAGGAAACGAGCCGGTAATTTATTTAAGTTGGTTTTAACTAGAGAAAGAATCTTGCATTCATAAGTAGCAAAATATTTTTGGCACTAGTTAACGTGAATAACATAATATAATATATAATGCTCTTTGACTTTATCTAGGAGAGGTAATAGTTTCATTTAACATAAAAGGCATGATATTCTTTGTCAGATAATTACACACTATATATTTATTACCAAATGAATTTTAGAGATATGTACACTTAACTATACTACCGTATTATCTTGTTACAGTTAATACAATGGTATGTAAATATGTACCGTGTAGACATTTAAATATCATTCAAGAATGCAGACAACAAAGAATTTTAATATGGTTCAGATTCTTAAAAAGCGCACTCAGTAAGTATTAAATATGCAAGCGAAGCCATTCTTACATTTCAAATTCTGAACACAGTAAACGCCTAGAGTAGACAATTCTATAAAAGAGTCGACTGAAAGGATTTGAGTGTAAGCATACCATACTCTCTCACAAAGAAATGCAATTTGCATTATAATAAATTTTTATTGAAAGCCTCGGGCTGGGAGATCCGTTTGAAAAGCGCGATCCTCGATAGCATAACACTTTTTACTGAATTATTGCACAATATACATTATATTATCTTTTATATCCCATTCATAATGTGAGTTTTTATTGTTACGATTTTATTACTAAATGAGAAATGTACGTGAACAGAATTTTATTTTGAAGTAGAAACATTATACTTGAGTAATGGTGTGTCTCAGTTAATATAAAATGGAATGATATTCTTATTGTAGCATTATAATAGTAGGTTGACTAAATATTACCTATATATTATGTAGTATGAGTTATTGGAGTAAAAGTTTTATGCTTAGTTTCAACGTCGCAAGTACATAACGTTAATTTATTCTTCCAGGTTCCCGGACACCAAACGTCAGTTTAGGGATAAATTTCAAATTAACCTATAGAGCCGTAGCGGCACACCGATGAGCAGGCACCATAGGTTATCAGTTATGTCTGGCGTTTCGACAAATGACAGGTTAAAGCATTGTAGTTTTATTTCACATTCTATCGTTATACACAGAACGCTGCAAGGGGCGATGTGAATGAAATGCCTTATGAGATCGAACTGAGAACTGTGTCCGATGCTATTGAGTCTAACGTAACGCTATTCTGTAGCGTGGCAGTTATGAATGACCAGCTCGAAGCGATGCCTAAAAGTCACATTACGAATGAAAAACCGCAGGATTGCCGTAATTGAAAATTCCCTGTGTAATATACGACTTGCAATTTCAGAGTGGAGCGGCTCCGGCGCGGTCCTACAGGGCGGGAACATTTTTCTTCTCTCTTAACGATATTATTTAACGCCACAAATTTTACCATTTTTCTTATGGGCCCCAGAACTGCTAGCAATTTCATTATGATAATCGCGCATAACCTGCGCTATTTTATACAATAACCGTTTGAGGCGCTGTTTGAATAGAAATTTTAAGTTGGCACCCTCAATATATTTTAAGGTATATTTTTAGATTATGCAGACACGAGAGGATTCATTATAGTAAATCATGAGTTGGCGTTCATAAAGAAGTTGGTATGTAATACCTTTTTTAGAGAAAATATGTGGCATCTATGGGCAAAATGAAATAAATCTATTCTAGAAAACATACGTGGCACCTATCGGTAAGATGGCATAAAACAACGTAGGTAACTTTTGGCTAAAATGATAAATTTATTCTTTTTTAGGCAAACGTTTAGATTTCTCCTTCTCTTGCCCTTAGGTGGGTAATTATTCTCTTCCCCTGAGGTGGACAAGCATCCCACCTGGTAAGTGATAAATGCCACTCACGAATGTGGCTTTGTTTCTGCAACAGTTGTATGTGTGTGTTGCACACATTTCACCAGTCCAAGATTAGTTTGACCATGTTATTGGCTTCAATCACATGCTCAAACTTATCGTACGAGCAACTTGTGCAGCTGGATCGCGTCGGTCATTTACCCGATGCACACGACCCACGCCAGTGACACAACCAACGCGTTACCCGCGTCGTGAATGAATTGCCATGTTCGCCCAGTATCTGCTCACGGGCGATTACACTATGAGATTGTTTGACAGTTGCCAGTCTTGACTTGAAATATATTTAAACTGTTGAAGAAATATAAGTACTCAGACACAATTTTCAAATCTATGTCGTTGATATGCTAAATGTTGGTAGGTGACACTGTAATTCAGTTGTCCAAATATGTCACCGGATTCAAATTAATGTAATGAACAATCCAGATGGTAGTTTGAGATCGAGTTAGGAGCTAGAATGTGTTTCTGAATTCCTTTGTCTGGAGTCGTAGCTTCATCGTTATGTACTTCGCTCACGTATTTTCCTGTACAAGATTTAATTCCACTTCATACACTGAAGCTATTTATGTTAAAGACGTCTTGCATATTGAAGTATGTCTAAGCACGGAGAATGAAGAATGCGGATACTTCAATACTGCTTTTATTTACTTTCTAGCACCGATTATATTAATGTTGAAATTATTTCGAGCGAATAAATGATCTTGCCTTATTTTTTCAAAGTTATCAAACTACTTTGATGGTCAGATTAGCAACATCAATGCTAATCTCCAACTGGGCTATCCAGTAACCATACTAGATAGCATAAAAGCTTATTTAAAAATATCTTTAATATATTTTTCATTGAACTCACTTGCATAATAACAAAGCAAACAAAAGATTATTTTGGATATAAAACATATTCTTCTTGTTCGAAGCGGCAGATAAGCCAACGGTCCGCTACATGCTAAGTAGTAACATCCGCCATTGATAATGAATGAGTTGTCTTAGCATTGAAATGGCAATACCGAGGCAAAAGCGGCATATATGTGACTTGGTTATGCCAACCACACAAGTTACAACCATATACCTATTATAAACTTATAGGATGTACTTGTGCAGGTGGAATTTATTTGTTATCTAATGACAGCAAGATTTCGTGGTCATGACATAATTATCATAATACTTTCCATCTTACTGGCAGGTAGAACTTTCAAAAGGTGCTCCACGCAATAAATTAGTTGTTTACTTATAGATTAAAGTGGGTAGATACTTTAATTGAATTACTTCAGGCGCTCATAGCCAGTTGCACTCACTGATCGGTAAACGATTAGCGAGATTAAGCAACGTTGGGTGCGGTCAGTCCATAGATGGGTGACCGCTTAGTGGTATTTCATCTGAGCATCTCCGTGCTTCAGAGGGCACGTAAAATAGTCGGTCCCGGTTGCTGTCAAATTGGCAGCAGTCGTTAAGCCATGTCAGAGGCCTACGGGCGGCTTGAACAACTCTTGACAACAGGTTGGTCACTAACCACACGAAAAGAAAGAAAGAAAGACTTTAAGTAAATAACAGTAAGTATGACTGATATCTAGATACCAGATTTGTTATTAAAATAGATAAAAGTAAACCCACAAAATAATAAGAAGTAAAACTTAACGTTGACTAGGCGGCCTCGATGGCGTAGTGGTTAGTGTAACTGACTGCCACGCCTGAGGTCACGGGTCTGATTCCCGCACAAGTCAAACATTGTGGGCATGGATATGGATGTTTGTCTTGGTCTGTGTGTTTCTATGTATAAGATGTATGTATTTACAAAAACAAAGTATATATGTATGTTTATCCATTGTCTAGTACCCATAGTACAAGCTCTGCTTAGTTTGGGCTAGATGGTGTTGTGTGAATGTGATAGAATATTATATTATTATTATTATAGCTTAGTGGGAGACCGTTGCATTGCCACGCAGAGGTCTTGAATCGATCCCAAGGCACGCATCTCTGACTTTTTGAAATTATATGCGTATTAAATAGTTAATTATCGCTTGCTTTAACGGTGAAGGAAGACATCGTGAGGAATCCTGCATGTCTAAGAGTTCTCCATAATGTTTTCGAAGGTATGTGAAATTTGCAAACAAGCACTTTTTTTTACGCTTTCACACCTATCCCTCCGCGGGGGCGGGCGGAGGGGTTATGTCGAACTACAATATATTGGGACAGTCTACTAGCACTCCTTGGACGTTTTTTATTTAAAATTGTATTTAAATAAAAAACGTCCAAGATGTCTCTGCGCTTATGATGCCATAAAAACCTTTTCTGTACGCGTTCCAGCCTAAGAGAGTGTACGGCGTAGTGCAGCCTCCATATCTGGCAATAATATTCTAGTACACTTCTAACCAAGCTATTATACAGTACTATTTTGGTTGAGGGTTTCCTGAATGCCTTGCCATTGCGTATGACGAAACCTAACATCTTGGAAGCTTTCTTAACCGTAATTTCCAAGTGGGGCACAAATGTTAGCTTATTGTCAAGGATCACACCTAGGTCTCTCACCAATTCTACTTCAGACAGCCCGTTGTTACACATGCTGTATGACGAAGCGATAGGGTTACGTTTTCTGAACAAACGCACAAAGTGGCACTTTTGGTGATTTAATTGCATGCCATTATGAGTACACCATTTCAATAGTTGGTTCAGGTCTCTTTGCAGGTCGTTTACACCGTCCGCATTATTTATTTCTTTGGCAAGTTTCAAATCATCAGCATACATATAGGGGACTGAGTAGGTGAAGCATGAGGGTAAGTCGTTAATAAATATATTAAATAAAATTGGACTCAAGTGTGATCCCTGCGATACACTAGATGTTATCGCACATATCCTGGATCTATATCCATTTCCGACTACGTAGAAATTGCGCTCACTTAGATAGAGCCGCCACGATTCAGTGGCGTCTAAGATCTACCGGGGCTGCAGGATAAATGTGCGAGCGATCCCTACGCCCCGGCCATAGACCGTGTGAAGGAACACCGTGGTAGGTTTAGTCGGTAGGACTCGGGACTTTCTATATTTTCCCGGGTGAGCCCGACATAACCCTTCCACCCGCCCCCGCGGAGAGGGTATGCGTCACAGCATTCTCCCACGTAAAAAAGGTTATATTCGCTTTATTAATAAAATAAATTTTCAATAAGAAAATTTTGAGTATTAGAGGTAAAACACAATATCTATTAACTCCATACTCTGCTTCTCCCTTAGCCTTTATTATTTCCAAGTCACTTGGGGTCGGCTTTTCTAGTCTAATCGGGTTTGACTGGATATCAGTTTTTACACGGAGCGGCTGCTACCTGACCTCCGCAACCCGAAGGCTAACGATACTCTAAGGCTAGACGTCAGGATACTATAGGGCACTGACTTCCCAATAACGACTGCCATAGATGTTCATGGCAGCGGGGACCGACAGTTTAACGTGCTCTCCGAGGTACGGAGCAGGCGATAATTGTCAATCAGTACGCACATAATTTCGAAAAGTCATATATCTTCCGAAAGTCAGAGGTGCGCGACGTGGGTTTGAACCTGAGACCCTCTGCATTGCAGTCTGTTGGTCTCACCACTAAGCTATCGCTGCTTCTATTAATTCTATTAACTCCATACAAGGGCGCAGGTCCTCTTTGAATCCTTGCTGCTAATGCGAACTTCTTAACAGAAAATCTCTTTTTTTTTAAATGCATTTTTCTCACTAGATGTAATTCCTGTATATGCGGGGGACTTCAAACAACGGACCCAAAGAACATACAGACTCGGAAGAACCATTTGTGGGTCACACAATTTTTGTCCCGTGTGGGATTCGAACGCACAATACTCGGCCCAGTGGTAGTGGCGAGGTGAATACTTAAACCACTACGCCATCTATGCAGCCAAAATTACACTCTCGATCTGGGAATGTAGGCAGAGACCTCATACACAACTGTCGCATTTACTCCCGCTGAGCCACTGAAGCAGTAAGGAAGAAAGCATAAAACTCAATTTGAACAATACATTTTAGCCAACATGCCTATTTGTAATATGTCTTTATACGTTCTCTTGTTGAGACCCCGTAGACAACAACCCTCTCATCTCGTCTTAAGTGAGATCGATGTGCCTTCTCTTAATTACACTGGCTAAAATATTCGCCTATCGTCGAGTACAACCCACCTTAATTGTCTCTATCCGGTTCCTTTAGATTACAGAGATTAATTTGTATAATAAAATTAAATGTATCATTAAATAAATGTTATTTGTTTCAAAATATATTTGATGCCACCCATAACCACGTTCGTGTTTTTAGAATATACCTTCTTAATAATATATCCTTATTGAAAATATGATATTAGTCTATATTGACCTTGACAAAATCGTACCTGTGGTTTAGCCGTGCAATTGTTGTCTCTTGTCATTTTCATTGTCTTAAATGTAACAGAGTTACACGCATTTCCAATATTGTTATTTTTTTTATTCGTTTATTTCCATAAAAATATAAAATGTGGTACATTTTTAACAAACTCGCCAAACTGTAAACACAGTTTGTTGGCGAATATGAGTTAGTATAGTCGTACGAAACGCTTAAAAGTCTTTTATATAATACTAGCTGTCCTCCCGACAGACGTTGTCCTTTACACACAAAAAAAAAACAAAATTTAAACCATCCTCGAATCCACATGAACACACACAAATTTTTTTAACAGAATCGGTCCAACCGTTTAATAGGAGTTCAGTGACATACACACGTACAGTAGAATTATATATATAAAGACTATATAACGGGTCCTACTACCGATTAAGTATTTAAAAGGTAATAAATATCTAATGATTGTGGTTTCTATTATTATAAATCAAATACGTATTGCATAAAAGTTTAACCTATTTAACGTTTTAAATTTTATCTATTATGGAGCAAACTGAACTAGCTGGAATGTTTATATAATTCGACAAAAGATTTAAAGATATTGCTGGTTCCAGTAAGCGTACCAAAATGCGGAACCTAGTTACATAAACAAGAATTGTTTCATGTCCTTAAAACTCATCATTAGCAGGCTAATTACACAAGTGGGCTGTTGCTATGGTCTGAGATAAAATAGATGACAGAGGGGAGCCAGAATTAACCGTAATTAAGCTGAACGAAACTCTTTCAGAGGAAAAGAAAAAAGCGCTCTTAATTAAAACAGGAGTCATCTAAAAATGTCTTATGTTTTTAATTATTACAGTTTTTCAGTTCAACCTTCTTTTAGTGTGTAATAAAAAGTAAAATAAATTTTATAGCAACCGTAAATATCTTTAATTAAAATTTCAATTGTATCTAATACTTATAATGAGTATTACTGTTATCCATAAAACTATACCTACTATGAAATTTTGAAAAACTGTGCTGTTAAAATAGTACATTTTCATACATACCATTTAAGTAATATTAAATAACTCTAAATGGATATGAATGACTTGGACGCCTTTGAACGGGACTAGCAGGGGTATCTCAGAACAGTGATTATGAAATCCAACGGGTCGGCCGGCCAATGCCCAGGGGTGAAACATACAAAAAAGGCAAATAAAAAAGACATATCTTGTAGCTCGTTTATATATAGGTAGTATTATTGGTTTCAAACTTGGAGTAAAACTTAATAAGTATCGTTATTTTATGAACTGGGAATGAACAGCCATGACACCGAGAAATAAACCAGCAGAAGGATATTGTTAGGTCGAGCCCACAACGTGCAGTCAAATAATTTGTAAATCTGTGTCACTGGGTCTGTCCACTATTTTTAAGCCATTCGGTAAACTCTGGTGCGCACTGTGCTCAAACCATTTTTGGTTTCTAGAATTAAAAGTTCTTAATAAATTATCATATAAAGATACCTGGTGACTCTATGGCACAGCACTGGTGTATGCGACGGCTGTGAATGAGGTCTCGGGGCGATTCTCGGGTCAGGCAATGTTCCATTTTCTTCTTCACTGTCTAGAAGTTCTTAAAAGGAGTACGGTGTCTTGAATTGCGTACAGTAAACGGGCAATAGACTCGCCTCATATCATGTGCGACCTGCAAACAGTTGTTCGAGATGTGTAAAACACGTCTATCTACGTCTTCGATTATATTTTTATTTTATTTATTTGAACAACCGGCAAGAACGTCGGAGACGTTCTAGATAAAGGCCAGGTTAAGAGCACCTTAAAACGGCGAGCGTATATGAGGAATGTTATGAAAGCGAATGAAGCCAGAGAAGTGTGTCAGGATCGTAGCAAATGGAAATCCGTAGTATCTGCCTACCCCTCTGGGAAACAGGCGTGAATCTATGTATGTATCAACTAGAACATATATCTTAAAAGCTAAGAGTTACATAGTCAGTGATATACAAGTATTGGTGCTACCTTTACAGGTGGCCACGGAAAGCAAAATACAAAAAGATGGGAGTATAAGGCTTCCCATAACTTAAAAAAAAGCTTTAATAAACAATTTTTTTCATAATAACTACACACAGCGACACATCAACCTAGACTGTTTGGACTTTGGACTATTAGAAGTTGAACGCTTGCGAATCGTGCGAGAGAGTGCGTTATATTTTTGTTATTTTGTCTCATTCGCGCTGAACGGGATGCGACGCTCTATCCTTACCATTACATCGACACCACTATGCACAGTCCCTTTCCGACAATTATTATTTTATATGTAGCGTAGTTATGCGTATTTAGGGTGTCTAACTTGATGTGTAGCCATGTGTACTTAGAAATATATACCTAATAAAAATACAAAACTTCGTGAATAACGTGATATTGTGTATGTGAATTCATATGAATAAATATAGACTGCACGGATTGTGTAATGGTTTAAATGGCTGCCTCACTGCTGCCGCGCCGAGTGTTGTGGGTTCGATCCCCACACGAGACAAAAAATTATGTGATCCACAAATAGATGTTCCGAGAAAAATAAATAACAGTTACCCACTAAACGGTTAAAAGCTCTTTTACAAAAAGCACACAATGTGTTAGTCTTTTGTGGTCCATTTTTCTACACATCCATACTGTCTTAGCTATGTGAATAATAAACCAAATAAAATAGATATCACTCTCTTTCCATGCGTACATGATGATGAATAAGTTACTCAAAGATAAATAAGGTGATTTCTCATAAAGATCCAGTAACCCTCAGAATCCTCTTAAACGACTATAGCAACGGGATTTCAAAAGAATATTTCCAATTCCAATTTATTCGCATCCACGCACCACCTTTTCCTTGTCTTCTTCAAATCAGTATTTCTTTAACCCCTTTCAAAAGTCCTACCCTCATAATATGCGAGGTCGCTAAAACTAAGTTAAGCCTTTATTGAGATTCACCTCTTAAAGCAATTCTATCCGCCTTGGTATACCTATTACTTTTTTACTTAAGTATATTGCGCATCAATAGAAAATAGTAAAAAGTAATATTAAATCTTAGTTTAAATCACATATTTATTGTGTGGTTTTTAAAAATGCGTATTGTTCTTTTGCATATCGTCAAAACTATATCTTTTTAAATAATGATAATAATAATAATCATGTCCTCTAGACCAAATTTCGGAAACAGCGCGCGGCGGCGCGGCGGCCGTCAGTCAAAACGGATATTAACCATCTAAGCAGGACATATTATGGTGCAAGAATTTGTGCGCAAACACAAATGCAATTTCTGTTCCCTAACTTTCATAATGGAATGGGACGCCAATCCGACAAGACCGGGGAGAGATCATGCGCAAAACCAAATGCTTTACTTGCTTTCCAAGGCTCGACTGTGTAACACCATTAATAAACTTGTAGGTAAAAAGGGATTCTATTAAAGCGCAGTAATATTTAGCTGACTAGGTATTACACGTACTAGTATTTAGGAACTAATGTTGCCACTAATTTCATGGCATGCAAAGAGTACAATCAGCTGGTCATTGACATACGAGAATTTTCTTGCTTTACATAATTTAGATCATAATAATCGTCTATAGACCTGAATAAATTTGTCCTTAAAAAGTTGAATGATAGACAATTTAATAAAAAGAAACTAAATGTCTAGAAAGAAGCAATACCAAAAGATGAAAAATTCTAGTATATATTTAAATATTTGACTTGTTAATATAAAATAGGTTATATTTATGAACTAACTGCACTACACTGTTGGTACAGTACATTTTGGCAGGCTTCACACACCTTAAAACATTATGATTAGGAGAGCGCTTAAAATACAGGTATCTTCGCGATATTTTCCTTCTCCGTTGAAGCGAAAGATAATTAACTGTTTATTATCCACATAACTTCGAAAAGTTAGGGGTACGTGGCATGGGATCGTACTTGAGATATGTTTGCCGTAGTTTTCGGTGGCTATATTTTAAGACACTTCAAATGCTTTTACGCTAATACTTATGTTTATGTATCTAGTTAGTTTCTTATTAATTTGAGTTATTTTATAATAACTCAAATGAATAAGAAACTAACCAAATACATGAATAATTATTATAGCCACTGGATGGTTTCTTACAGTTTTGATATATTTTTGTATTATAAGAAATGCATTAATTTTAAACGTGAAATGAATTAAAATTTACGTTTCTATTATTATTAATGCAACACCATACCTAAATGTCACATCAAATTTAAATAATTTAATAAAATTATCAGGTAGAGAAGAACCAACCATGCACCGCCTGATTGCCCACACCAACTATTGCAATAGATAAAGGTTAACAAAACTGAACTCCTGTGATAAGGGACAGCCGCGCTCTGAGATCCATGTACTACAACTTACAGTATTTGGCGTTGAATTCAAAATATGCATCGACATGCGTTTTGTCTCAGCGTGAGGCATTCTCAAAACAGTTTGGCAACGAATGAACCCATTTAGTTAGAGTGGGCAAACCGAGGGTGCGTCGCAGGTTTTAATCTGCCCAATTAATACATTTTAAAATGCACTGAGCCTAGTAACGCCTAACTCGAATACAAAAAAAAATATAAAATGATTTATATTTATCAATATAAGTAGATTTCGTGAAATCACAAGCTATTGATAACAGAACTATG
This sequence comes from Catocala fraxini, assembly GCA_930367265.1. Classification (NCBI taxonomy): domain Eukaryota; kingdom Metazoa; phylum Arthropoda; class Insecta; order Lepidoptera; family Erebidae; genus Catocala; species Catocala fraxini. Next base: position 2,139,270 of record OV884027.1, read on the forward strand.
ACACATTGAGAGCAATTTAATACTAGCTCACGCAAAGATATTGGAACAAGGCACCATTTTTAAAAATATACTATTGTCGCGTAGGACACGGCTCATCTATGAAAGTGTTTATTAAAATATAATTAATCTAACACTAGTATAAAAAGTACGTCTGCGATTTTAACGTGTAACATTCACGTTTGGCTCTTCATAGAGGACTTTTAGTGCGCACACTTATGTATGGAAGTGAAAGTTGGGTATTGCCAAAGAAGCATGAGAGCAGAATAAATGCTGTAGAAATGAGAGCTCTGAGAAACATATGTGGTGTGACTCTGAAAGATAGAATAAAGAATAGTGTGATTAGAGAGAGATGCGGCATGAAAGTGGATATAGTGACAAAAATAGAGAAGGGTTTGTTAAGCTAGTTTGGGCATGTAGAAAGAATGAACGAGAAAAGACTGACTAAGAAAGTTTTTAAGGCTAGTGTGAATGGAACAATCACAAGAGAAAGACCTAGGCGGACGTTTCTCGATTAGATCGGAGGCGTTCTGGACAAAGGCCAGGTTAAGAGCACCTTAAACCGACGAGCGTGTATGAGGAATGTGATGAAAGTGAATGAAGCCAGAGAAGTGTGTCAGGATCGTAGCAAATGGAAATTCGTAGTCTCTGCCTACCCCTCTGGGAAACAGGCGTGAATCTATGTATGTATATTCACGTAAATTTATGACCATATTATTTGTACAATCTAAATTAAAAATAGATATATCTTGTTATGCAGATAGGTGAAGTTATTATACTTTAAATCTATTAAGAAAAGCCTGCACTACATTAATTTTTGTTATGGTATTTTTATTAAGTACGTACCAGACCTTGGATAGTTGAAATTTCGCAACAGTTTATGTTAGAATTTGTCAGTCTTAAATCAATAATAAATCACAAGTGTCAATTATCACAAGATCGTTAACGGCGTAACGAATTATTTGATACTCAATGCTGTCTTGAATTGAAGATAAATTTTATCTAGTGCCAATTCTAACGTCTATTTTCTTATAGTTGAAGTAATGAACTAGATGAATCGTTAGGTTATGTTGACATGTAATTAGAATTAAATGTCTTGTAGCACAGCAACACAATACATACCCACAGCAAAAAAGTTGCACAATTTGAAAAAATATATATATATTAATAATAATATCCTAATTTATCGATAGTTTGTTGCTCCCGGAAAATGTTATTGAAATTATGGTAATGTTACTAAAAGCCTTTTTGTAAAAGGAAAAATTAACTACATAGCTAACGAAATGTGATGTGGTTTGTAATAATTTATTTTTATAAACATAATATGTGTATATTATAATGCTAGTTGTACTCTGCTTATACCTTCATGCATATATGAGCGTATAAACGCTCATAAGAAAGCATCATTGAGGTAAAAAATTACCTCAAGTACGTGCTGTAGTGAAAGGAAATGTCAACAACAAAACATTATAAAAATAAAGATTTTTATCTGACCTATTGCTGTTGCCCTGGACTCGAACAAAATATCAATGTGTGAAAGAGATAACTACAGATCAAACTGATTATGAATCAACAATCAGTTTCAACAAATAACATTTTTTTTTTATAAATGAATAAATGGATTCATTTATTGACGATTCGAAAAAATTGATAACAATCAAATAAATAGTAAAGTCACCAACAACCTAAATTAAGTGCGAGCTTGGTCTTTAATTCATAAAATAACAACGTATTCTATCTAATTTGGTAGTAAGAGTAATTGTCAAATAACCGAGTAACCAAACCAAAGGAAGCAAGATACAACGTTGTGACGTAACCACTACTTAATGGTTACTGAGCTTATTTATTTTAAATGCGATTTGCAGTTGTTTATAAAATATAGTATTAAATCAAACAGGCAACTATTCTTTTGAACTATACATTTATTCCCCAAAGTAATTGCACATCTTTACATTAGATACTATTTTTTCTTTAATAATCATGGGCTTTTCGGCGTTGGTCTCTGGTTGTAGCAGTGTGTGTTGAGCAGAAATCCGAATCGAGCCAAAATAACTGCCTTCAGAAATTCGCAAATGGGAATTCACGGATATTCACCAATAAACACACGACGAATCACAATCATAATAGCGCGTAGCGTACACTCGATGCTATTACTTGACTTAACTTTTTTTTTAACGTGGGGAAATGCTCCTGATGCATCCTCCTCGCCGCAAGGGGAGGCGAGAGGGTTATGTCGGGCTCTCCCAAGAATTAGGGCGTACGGAATAAAACCACCACGGTGTGCTAACTGCTGCTTTGTATGGTGGGCGGGTCACTGGAACTGAAACTACATCAGCGACCCATACAGCAGTGCCCAAACTGGAAGGTCTGCAGGCGACGACCTGGCACGACAGAGACCATCGCTCCGACCTTTAATGCGGCGCGTATACGGATCCGTCAGGATACTTTCCTCACACATCCACTCAGCCGCGTCCTTCTACCCATTTTCTCTCACCGTCGACCATAGCTTTGATCACGCACGGCAGCGAGAGGTCATCCCCACAACGAAGTTATTTTAAACTTAATTGGCTTACTGGTTATATAACCCATTAAGTCATGTCAAGTCGCTGGTCACGTCGCGGGTCTGCATCTATGCGTCAAAACAAGCATTTATATAAAGTCTTCTTACTGCGCCTTCAGTTTATTATTTCAAAGAATAGGATTAACATATATAAATGAACAGTGGAAACTATAGTAATAATATATCGCATGCCAATTTTGGTATTGTAGAGTCTAAATAATTTTCAAGGCTTAATCATTTTTCCATTACGAGCTTTAATCAGATTTGTAAGTTTCGATTATCAGTTATTAAAACGTTGTTACAGTACGTAACAAATTGCATGGCACTATGTAGTTTCAATGACATAAATATGTATCATAATAAATGGATGTTGATCATCTTTGGGGCCAAGTCAACGGCGACGGGTCCTTTTGTGTTGACGGTTTGCTGTTGTCAGATCATTAATTACTATCAATAAATAATTAATTATTACGAAGAACTGTTTGTATAATAAAAAAAAATTTGCTTTGTATTTTACTAGTTCTTGCCTAGAGTCGACTACATATACGTGAACCTAGTATTGCCAACTATTACATATATTATTAAATAATAAAACTATTTAAGAAAATAATATTGACGTTTACAAAGATATTACACATTAAAATTAAATGACTAAATACATATAAAATAGTTGAATTTGAACCAATACTCATTTCTTTTGTATCTATTAATACCCTCTAATTGATCGAATTACTAAGATTAATAAATATAATGTATATTATTTGCAAGAATTACGGTTATACAATCTATATAATATTGAATGTACCTAGGCTTAAATTTATTACATAAGCTACAAGCCAAAATAAATACACATATAGCAACCACAATTTCAAACAATAATAACAATTGTTAACAGTTAATCATACATTTTCTTATCGTTTAAAAGCAGCAGTTTTTTATCGATTTTGATATCTTATTGCATATAGATGTGCCCGCGGTTTCACCCGCGTTTATCGTTACTGCGCCGCCCCCGTGGGTCGTAGCGTGATGTTATATAGCCTATAGCCTTCCTCGATAAATAGACTATCCAACACTTAAATATTTTTCAATTCGAATTAATAGTTCCTGAGATTAGCGCGTTCAACCAAACAAACTCTTCAGCTTTATAATATTAGTATAGATATGGATGCAGTTAGTGGTTGACACAACAAGTAAATGTAAGTAAACATAAACTTTTTTAATTAAAATTGGTTAGTACCTATTAACAGTTGCTAATATTTATTAGTTTTGACTTATTAGGAACAAGTTTATGAAAGCACATCTAAAACTATTCTACTAAATATTGGGCCGCGCGCTAACAATGCACGATTTGTACGAGGCATGCAAAAAGCTACGTAATTTATGGTTTGAGTTCCTGAGGGTGAGATAATAATCGGCACAGACGGATAGTATCGCGTTGCTATTTTCACCCTTGGATGCCTACGTCAAAGTTTAACGAACGTTGTCGTTTATATATTTGCATCTGCCGATTACATCAATAATAATAGAATTTATAGCTTGTATCCAAAAGACTATAAATGCATGTAAATATTTGAGACTATAATGTTCACAATGTAAAGCAATATAATAATCAGTTCCACACAAAATGTATGCTTGTATACCTATTCTTAAATTAGCTGACTCGCGCAACTTCGTCTGCTTCATATAAGATAAGAGAATTTACCTCTTTTTGCAAAATTTTTCATTGCTGCTCCGCTCGGTCGTAACGTAAAAGAATTTTTCAGTTTGGACCAGTAGTTTCTGAGATTAACGCCTTCAACCAAATAAACAAACTCTTCAGATTTATAATATTATATTAAATGAGCTTCTCAGCCTATTGCTTTCTACCGAGATCAACGCGGAGTCTGAACTCCGAGTTATCTGAGAATTACCTCACAGAAAATCCTTATCTACATATATTAATATTATAAAGCTGAAGAGTTTGTTTGTTTGCTTGAACGCGCTAATCTCAGAAACTACTGGTCCGAATTAAAAAATCTTTTAGAGTTGGATAGCCCATTTATCGAGGAAGGCTATAGGCTATATAACATCACGCTACGACCAATAGGAGCGGAGCAGCAATTAAAAATGTTGCAAAAACGGGGAAAATTCTCTTATGTGAAGCAGACAAAGTTGCGCGGGTCAGCTAGTAATATACATATATTTTCAGACTTTGGAATTGAACGCGGGATTTTGATTAATAACGTCGATCAAATGATGTGCTGTGTTCAGATTATTCCTGTAACAGTTCTCGCCTATATAAGCTTACTATTAATTGATACACATAAAGACATCTGTTTGCGCTTGGGAAAAAATGCGCGACGCATGTACACCAGTCTTTTTTACTATTAACAATGTGTCACGTACATTACATATTATATTATTTCTTAACTTGTTGCTTGTTACTATTATGAGAGTATTAACTGGTACAGCAAGTGTTTTCGTTTTAATGTAAATGGTATAATTTATATAAATATTTATGCATAAAATACCTATATATTTCGCTTTATTATATGTCAATAATTTACTATTACGTTTGCATTTAACTATCCAATATTTTAACTATAGGAAATATTAACACTTTGATTTGCTGTCAACTAAAATCAACATAAATTTGAAAGTTGTTCAAGTTACCGTTTGTGTTATGAACCACTGTTATGAAACTATTACCTATCTATATTAAAACGTTTACTTTCAAACTCATAAAACGTCGTTATCTCTTAATCTGACAGTAAAAACAGTTTTCCCTCTAATAAACCAATTAACGACATCATGTACGGCTAAACGTACAATTATTCGAACGCATTCAATGTTTTTTCCTTAGCTTGCCTTGTAGGCATTAGGTATTTCAAATAGGTATCAATTAAATTACTAAAGAGACTATAAATCACTTTAAAAGACCAGCAAGTTGTATTATTAGTTATAGAGAAGCGTAATGCACTGTGTTAATGTCGTGTAATAAAAGCTTACGACCAGCCGCCAGACCTTCAGCGTAGATAATAATGAATGTACTAGGTAAGTATTGCGATTGTTATAATTATACATTCAAGTTTATGTACGTCTGTTCGTTGTACAACGAGCTGTTAATTGCATCGAATAGACTTCACACTTGATGGTTGCCGCGACCCCTAATTATAAAAATATTAATGTAATTATAACCTTACACGTTGCGTTACTTAGAATTATTTTCGTTACTTAACGTGTCATATACGAAACTTGTTAAAATCATTTGGAATCTGAAGTATTTAAGTTCCTCACTTAGGTGTTGAATATGATGACATTATATATATATATACTAGCTTTCCGCCCGCGGCTTTGCCTGCGTGAAAATCCAAATTTTTAAGTCACTAACTTCAACGGTGTAGAACTTTCTTATAAAAGTTTTTCACCCCTTTCACTCCCTTCGGGGTGGAATTTCCAAAAATCCTCTCTTAGTGCTCCCCTACACTCTCCAAGGAACATACATGCCAAATTTCAGCTTCTTGCGTTTAGTAGTTTCGGCTGTGCGTTGTCTGTCAGTCACTCAGTAACGGAAGAGTTATATATATATATATATATTATTATATTATAATATATATATTATATATATATATTATTTGCCATTCTAATGCAGATAAACTTATCTAACATACGTACATACATAAACTGACACCTGTTTTTTCCCGGAGGGGTAGGCAGAGTCTTCAGATTACCATTTGCTACGACCCTAGCATATCTCTAATGCTTTGTTTACTAGCATTACATTCTAAATACTCGCTATTAATTTAAATATACATTAACATCTAAACCCGGTACTCCATCCCTACTCTACTTGATCATAGCAGCCTCTTCTATAAACCAATAAATACCATGAAATAAATAAAAATAATAAGTACTATAAAATACCAACAGTCTGATTTATTATAGGTACTTTCTTCTCTCTTCTCTCTTAGCCTTTATTATTACCAAGTCACTTGGGATCGGCTTTTCTGGTCTAACCGTATTTGACTGGATATCAGTTTTTACACGGAGCGGCTGCCACCTGACCTCCGCAACCCGAAGGCTAACGATACGCTAAGGCCAGACCAGTGTCAGGATATTAGAGGGTGCTGACTTTCCCAATAACGACTGCCATAGATGTTCATGGCAGCCGGGACCAACGGCTTAACGTGCTCTCCGAGGCACGGAGCAGGCGATAATTGTCAATCAATACGCACATAATTTCGAAAAGTCATATAAATTCCGAAAGTCCGAGGTGCGCGACGTGGGTTCGAACCCGAGACCCTCTGCATTGCAGTCTGTTGATCTCCCCACTGAGCTATCACTGCTTATATAGGTACTACTAAACTAAATGAGAGATCCCGAGGGCAAACATAGTAGCAGCTTAATGTTATTATGAAACATGCTAATCAATTGTTGGCGATCATTGACGGTAAAGCAAAATAGCATTAATCTAATGCACTATTCGTGTATTGCTACAATGGCTGCTAATTCACGTCCAGTCTAAATAAGTTTTTTATCGCATTAAGTTGTATTCATTATCTATTCTCTATATACATATACTATAATAAAACGGTAGAGATCAAACAGACTGTACATTAAAAAGTTATAAATCTTGACGGAAAAATTCTGCAATTTCTTGAAATAAGCAAAATAAGAGAGTGTTTATGATTTTTTTTTATTCGTGCCTGTCTATATGTTTATTGTCTAAAAGCTTGAGAATTTTTGGACATATTTTAATACAACATATACTGATGTGGTGTACATTAGTATATCCTAAATACTCACTTAAAAAAGGAGACATGTTTCACCTCAATCGGTTACATAGTTCCTAAGATACAGGTTGACGTCTCTGTTATATGCAATCCTATACCAAGCAGAGGTCAAAATCAAATGCTTATTGAAATGGCGTTCGCGTTAGCAATTTAATATTATGTTTTATAAACCATAGAACAATGTATCAATAAAACTATCTTTAATTATTTTAAATATATATTTGATAACTATCATAATTTTTTATATATAATTTAAAAATATATCTATATATTTTATTCATTTCAATATAATGATACGCTAATAACCCTATTAAAACATCGTAACAGTGTCAAAAATGTACATTCGGTATTTCTGAAACAACAACAAACTGTTATTGATACGTGATCTCGGAATAATTAAACGATACAAAAATACATTTTAAAAAAAAAAATTATATATATATTAAGATTAGAATTACAAAGATACTAATAATTATAATACTAATATTTAAAAAAATAGTTTAAGCATCGTAGAATTTGTCAACATCGCTGTCAACTGGTATCGTGCCCAGAAGACTGGCAGCATTGCCACGTATAATGGCAATGCTGATTCTTTGGGCCAAGAAAAGACCAGCCTTCTGATCATGCAAAACGTCGATCAGGCGTTTTGCGATCTCTTTGTACAAAATACGAGCGCACGGACCCCATAAACCTAAGGTTTCCACCCCAAACGACTCAAAAATGTAATTTACGACTAAATTACTATATTTGCGCTGTTTGAGGGTTTCCACGGTTGCAACAGCGTTTGTAAATATATATTAGATTTATTAGTGTTAAAATTAATAATGTAAATCTTTATATAATTCTACTGTACGTGTGTCTACTGTGAGTGTGTTCATGTGGATTCAAGGATGGTTTAGATTTGGGTCTTTTTTTGGACATATAGTATATTATAAATATTGTTGTAAATGTAATAAAAAAAGATTAGAATTATAAATGCATTAATTAAGTGCATAAATTAAAAATTCTAGAAATGTTATTAGACGTAGCGGAAAGCGGCATTTCGATTGAAATATCGAACTTCACTGATACAGGAATAGCCGGAGCCTGGATGTAAGTATGATTTTTTGTAGCGCAGAGGGCGCTACAAAAAATCACAGCCGACCAGCCTTGTGTTGTGTTCCTGTGATGAGTTTTAAATGCGCAGGTATATGTATGCGTAACTCAGGTGCATTATCATCAAAAGGACTTGAGTAATCTTTGCACCTTGAATTATCCTTACAATGATACCTTATTTGCAGGGCTGCCACGCACGAGTCATACCCCTTGTGTTGCAAGCGTCTAAGGCTATTGTAATTTTTAATTTTTCTATTATAGAAATAATGCATGTTCCTAGCACAGCGGGTTGTGCTGGTGCTGCTGCTGCATCAACGGAGACCCTCACATGGTGCAAATATCGAAAACTTATTAATGAGGTACATATTTGAGCCATTTGGTGTCGATGCGCAGGGGCCATGGGGTCCAAGTGCTAAATCTGTTTATAGACACCTAGCTAAGTGGCTGATCGACGCTTTGCGTGACCAGAAGGCTGGTTTATTCTTTGCGCAAAGAATAAGCATTGTCATTCAACGTGGCAATGCTGCCAGTCTTCTGGGTACGTTGCCAATTGATGACGACGCGGAGAAATAATATGACGCTTTTTAATTTTATTTTTAATTTTATCTTTTATTTTGTATTTCTTGTAAATAATTTGTGTATATATAATATTTTAATTAAAGAAATATTTGTATTGAATACCAAAATTGTATTTTGATTTATCAATTTTGTAAAATGTTGATATACAATCCGAAACGTTCGACAGACAGGTTTTGCCGGTGGTATAATGTTATCTATCTTATAATATTATCTGTTCTCAACTTATGCAGTTTATGCAAAGTTTTGAGTGCAAAGATAACAAAAGCGAGCTGTTTGAATAATGCAAATAGTTCATCTATGAGAAGTCAAGTGTCTGGTGTTTGCTTGCTACCGTGCAATAACACTATATCATACCATAAAATATATTTTTGTAAAATAAAAGTGAATTGCGAATATATGCTATAGCTCACTTATTGTAGCTAGTTGAAAAAGAGCAGCGATAGCTCAGTGGAGAGACCAACAGACTGCAATGCAGAAGGTCTCGGGTTCGAACCCACGTCGCGCACCTCTGACTTTCGGAAGTTATACGACTTATCGAAATTATGCGCGTATTGATTGACAATTATCACCTGCTCCGTGCCTCGGAGAGCACGTTAAGCCGTCGGTCCCGGCTGCTATGAACATCTAAAAAAAATATATTTTCAAGACACCGTGAAAAATACTAACCTAGCTTCTCCGTCAACATGACTACAGAAAATTAATCGTAACGTTGGAAAAGTGTAAATTACGTCGCAATCAAAATTAACAGTGATAAAATTCGTTTTAATTAGTTTAATGTCAGTAAGTCAGCATGTTGTTATGATTTAACCTATGTATTGATCACCTTTGCATTATTATATCAAAAAATTACTGCATGGTGGTTTAAATGGTCGGCTCGCCATAGCCACTGTGCCGAGTGGGTTTGATTTCATACGAGAGAAAAGATTGTGCGATCCACAAATAGTTGTGTAGAATCCAGGTAATCTTTGGGCCGGTTATTTGATGCTTTGTAGACTTCCTCAAGACACGGGAAGATTGATTTTGTTGATCCTAGTTACATTAACATGTTTTATTGTTTTATATTTGTATAATTAAAAACTTTTGTCTTTATTATTAACAACAAAGGTTTAAACTACCTGCACATCATTTTATTAAATAATCATTTAACAGCTGTTGTGATTTCATTAATTAAATAGTGGTGTTTTACACTCGTTTAGTCATAATCATTCATTGCAGCCATTATGGAAACATCCTCGTTGGTCGACTAGGTAAACTGTTTATGGGTTATATAGCACAGTCTGGCAATGACTATTGGACCTCGGCATTTTAAACCATTTATGTTGCACAGCTGTCCACGTTACAGTTTATGAGTAGTAGAGCCTCGCTGATTTTAGCATGAATGGGCCGGCTCGACCGGGGAAGGACTACCCTCTCATAGAATATCGACGTGAAATACCAGTATTCCTGCTATTGTGTTTCGTTAGGTGAGTAGCGATTGCTCAGTAGGGAGACCAACAGACTGCAATGCAGAGGGTCTCGAGTTCGAACCCACGTCGCGCACCACTGACTTCCAGAAGATATAAGACTTTTCGAAATTATGTGCGTATTGATTGACAATTATCGCCTGTCTATCGTGCCTCGGAGAGCACGTTAAGCCGTCGGTCCCGGCTGCCATGCACATCTATGGCAGTCGTTATTGGGAGAGTTTCGACACAAAAGATCCCACTGGGTCCAAGTGTCGTCGGAATACACTGACTGGCCCCCACATAAGATACATACATACATAGGTAAGTGAGAGTGCCGGAGGCCCAATCACCCTCTTTCCCCCTTTCCGCTCCTTCTCCTTCCCACTTCCTTCCCTAAAGGGTCGGCAACGCACAAGTGATGCCTCTGGCGTTGCAGGCATCCACAGGCTACGGTGAACACACACCATCATAATATATTTATTAAGCTTGTCTAGTTAATCCTAGTCTTAGTGTGTAATCAAACTAAAGATTGTTTCTTTTGTGATTAGAGAATGCTATCAAATCACAGGAATGTCCATGAACGACAGTAAACGTTTTACCATTAGATGGACCGCTATAAATGTAATTTAGACTTAAAAATTTATTTTGATTTATTTCCGTGCCTTAGAGAGCACGTCAAGCCGTCGGTCCCGGCTGCCATGAACATCTATGGCAGTCGTTATTGGGAAGTCAGTGCCCTGTAATATCCTGACACTGGTCTAGCCTTAGGGTATTGTTAGCCTTCGGATTACGGAGATCAGGTGGCAGCCGCTCCATGTAAAAACTGATATCCAGTCAAATCCGTTTAGACTAGAAAGCCGACCTCAAGTGACTTGGGAATAATAAAGGCTAGGGAGGAGAATTATTTGATTTACTTGTGTGTTTATATATTTTTGATATGTATGCTTTTGTTGTACAAATCGGCATACCTAATTATTATAAGCTTAACGACTTTTAATGTACATTCACGCTAGACCGCTTAGCTTTTTACTTTAGAGATGATTTACGACGATAAACTACTTTCAACTAATTTTATAAACGTAAAATATTGTGATCACATTAGGATATTGTGCAGCATAATTACACGTAAATTGTTAAACAAATCGTTCGATTATTACAAAGGATACTTTTAAATACGTAAGGTTAAGAATCCTTTACATACAATTTTTTTATCCCGGTATACGTTCTCGTAGAATTCACGCTGGTGAAGCCCAGCACAAAAGCTGGTACCAGTCTGTCTAAAGTAAGCACGCAAATTAATAACGAGTTGAGACAAACATCGAGCCTTTATAAAATGAAAGTAATTCTGATCCTTTTGAACTTAATAACTATATAAAGGTATAATAGAAAGCACTTAAAATGGCGTCCTTTAATGACTAAACGATGAGCAATAAACGACGATTTAGATTACAAAGCTCGCTTTAAAAACTCTAAAAGATAAAAGGCATAAAAGCTACACTTAGCCGACACACTTGTGTAAAACGACTATATAAATATTCCACTGAAGATCTATGAAAACGATGGTTTAAATTGGTTTTTTATGGGCATGCATAAAATAGACTACCGATAAAAAGAGAAAAGCCTAGTCTAGTAAATTTTAGTTTACGGTACAATTCTCTGGCAGTATTGGCCCCATAAACATTCGTATGCATTGCTCCGAACGGAAATAACAATCGAAATAATGTTCGGCTTTACGTAAGGCTATTTTCCCGCATTAAAACTTTACTCTTACCGACCAATATCAGCAATTTGTAACTGTGTGAGACACGGCCTCCTTGTATTGAATATATAACATCCAACTTGCTTCATAATACATAATTCTTTACGGCATTATTTATATGGTTAAACTTGACTTTGACAAAGGTACATATAGGTATATATAGGTACATACCATGATCATGAGCGGCTAACGTGAGTCTTTTTAGCGTTTGTTATACCAGGTGCACGACACAACTGTTCACTAAAAAAATTACATGAAAATACTGGCTGTATTGCCAGTGTATGGGCGACAAAACACAGCTCCTTCTGTTGAGTTATTTTTATGCAGTATAGAAACCCTACACCTACATTAACACAAAATGTGGTTAATTACCTGCGATCTTCTGCAGGTTTCTTACCCTATAGAAGATCGTAGTAAAAGGAGCAGTCCGAATGGAAAAGTAGCCTCTACTTACCAAGTCAGTATGCCTCAGGATCAGCATAATTTATTTCTGAAATCCAGAAGTAATAATTACGTCCAGATTGTAGGCTTCACAAATAAATCTCTGTTATTGCCTTATCTATATTATTTCATAATGATGAAGAACTAAACGTTAACAGCACTAAGATTCTAACTAATATTATAAATGCGAATGTGCGTTTGTTTGTTTGTTACGCTTTCTTTCACGCTTTAACTCGACTGATCGTAGTGAAACTTCGCATACACGTTGTCAAAAGGACATATTAGGGTACTTTTCATCCAGAAAAATAACTTTTCTAAGTTAACCTACATTTATGCGAGGAAAAGGCAATATCTGGAATAAAACATAAAGATAAATGTACATTAGTTGATCATCCTATGAGTCCGTGTGTTCGTCTCGGGTCCTCGGCGTTGGCGGGCGCATATTAAAATTGATTGCGTTCTGTAACAATTGAAACCCTAGTCTGCACAAATTGAGTTTGGAACGCGCATTGGACCCCTGAGCCTGCACCTGTGAACTCATACCTTGTAGTTGTAAAACTATTACCTGCAAACAAAAATTTCAACCGTAAAGATTTAAAGGCATACGTTGATTATGATATAACGCAGTTGCAGAGATAATATAAGTTTCATTTAAGGTATATATGATTTACCGATGCCCTAAAAATATTTAAAGAGAAAGATAAGACATAATAAATATTTATCATGAGATTAATTAAATTCGTCATTGTTATCATGTCTCCTCATGAACATGGTTGCTAAAAAGCAACCGAAACTTCTGGGAAACTTGAATCTAAATAGTTTTATAATTTAAAAAGTTCAAATATAAGTAACTTGTAACAGTTTTTAACAGTAGTAGTTTATGTATTTCAAAATTATGTTATATAAAATAAACAATGCGATAAAATACGTTTAAAGTTTAATTTCAATAGGTTTTTGTGTTGGACAATCAGGGAATCCGAGTTGTATCATTGAGTCTTACCTCAATAATAGTAGTCTGTGACAGTACAACTTTATAAAGAGCCTTAGAAATCTCAGTGACCAGAGGAACACAACACACCCTTATTAAATAAATTGTTTTGCAGTTTGGTTTTCACACTTGCCTGACAGCAGCTTGAAACATCAAACTCTACCGTATCTTACCAGTCTGGGTACTTAGATTTTATTGTATTACAAAGGTGATGTATTAAAAATTACGATTAACATAAATTATACCTGTGACATTGACGATTTTACAAACATGACAACGATAAATAAAGAAATTCCAGACTTGACACAACACTTTGTGAATCAAACATTCTTCGTATCCTGGCCAAATAACCAATGCGTCAAAAGTAAAGTCAAAAGTCTTCACGCATTGGTAATGTGGACATTTAGTAATAACTTTACCAATGCGCCAGTGTTTAACGCATGCATGCATTAATATTTAATAATAATTGATCTGCGCGGCTAAAAAATAATTTTCAACGTGGGATAAGACCACGTTCGTAGACCGCTATGTATATGTATATTTATTTATTAACTCTATAATGTGTAATAGCAGCGATAGCTCAGTGGGGAAACCAACAGACTGCAATGCAGAGGGTCTCGGGTTCGAACCCACGTCGCGCACCTCTGACTTTCGGAAGTTATATGACTTTTCGAAATAATGTGCGTATTGATTGACAATTATCGCCTGCTCCGTGCCTCGGAGAGTACGTTAAACCGTCGGTCCCGGCTGCCATGAACATCTATGGCAGTCGTTATTGGGAAAGTCAGTACCCTCTAATATCCTGACACTGGTCTAGCCTTAGGGTATCGTTAACCTTCGGGTTGCGGAGGTCAGGTGGCAGCCGCTCCGTGTAAAAACTGATATCCAGTCAAATCCGGTTAGACCAAAAAAGCCGACCCCAAGTGACTTGGGAATAATAAAGGCTAAGAGAGAAGAACTCTATAATGTGTCACCGTATTTATATCTAATTCGTTCTCCGCTTATCTGACAGTATCTAAACATTCACACTAACCTATAATTGACTAGATTTTGCCCGCGGATTCACACGCGCGGCAGCGATACATTTTTCTGGATGAAAGGTACCCTATGTTCTTTTCTGTACCCCTGACAACGTGTAAACGAAATCATGATGATCGGTAGAATAGTTAAAGTGTAAAAGCTTAACAAACAAACAAATTTATATTCGCACTTATAATATTAGTTAGTATTCTCGTTATTTTCAACTCGCCTTTGGCCCTTGGCAGTAGGTATATTAAAAGAAACTTGTCATCTACCATTCAAACAAAAGAAACTACTATACAACCCACCTACAATGCCGTTGAGATGTGAGAACAAACATTGCTGACATTTTTTACACAACATAACAATAGATGGCGACATTGCATTAGCAACAAGCATAAGAACATTTGCAGATAATTTATACGAACCGACAAGTTGTATGGACTTCAAATAATATGTATTGACTAAGCCCTTAAAAGCTTTTAATTATTTTTATATGGAGTAAGATATGAAATTAGAAATGTAATAATATCCACTCAGAAGAATGACGCAGTAATTTATAATTTAGTAAACACATTTTAGAGACAGGCATCAATGACAATACCAAATCTTATCATATAAAATATTAGATTTTGCCCGTGGTTTTGTTCGCGTTAATGTAGATTTTGTCAATAACTTTTTATCCCTCGGGCACAGTACACCTGATAACGTGTACCTATGCGAAATTTCATCACGACCTATCGAGTAGTTACGGCGTGAAGGCGTAATAAACGAACAAACTCACATTCGCATTTATAATATTAGTTAGGATACCTGAAATACTTTTAGTAACTTCTCTGATAATTAATGTGAGGCCGAGCCACTGCCAAGCGTGGGCGGGTTTAGCTAGTATCAATATAACATAAGTCATCACATCTTCATCATGCATAATATTTGTTAATGTTGCATAAAAAGACAACATTAGGAATAATTCCTCCGTCCCGAAACACTTAACAAACATTATAAACACAATGAACATTCAGGCTTGGAGCAATTATTTGTGGAAAACCCCAAGACTCAGCGCAGCGGCAAGGCGAGGCGACCACTTCACCACCAGCTATTCAAGCAGTCAAATATACTAATTGCAGATATCTGTATTAAACGTACCATGCGTTCTTTAATTAATATCAAAATTATTGAAACGATTTAACCTCAAAGATATCATTATCTTATACATATGTATACCTCTGTCATATAATAAACTAGCGTTGCCCCGTGGTTTGACAAGCGTTAATTTACATTTATTGTTAAATAGATACTTGAGTTTTAGGCTACATATAAGGATGAAACATGCAGCAGATTTAGATTAAGCTAGACCTCCAGTAATACAACTGTAAAAACAGCGTGTGCGTACAAACATATCGAACAATGACACGTTCATAATAAATAAAATCACAGATTTGGGGTTAGTACGTAAGCGTGTACGTAAACATATTATTAAATTGTACGTAAGTTTTGTCACGCTCATTTATTTTTTGCCGAGATATACTGCATTGTGCTACTCCGAAATTTGTATATGAAAACACCGCAAGCAATCTAAAAACACATATGTCAACTTTGACAAGGATAATTAATAAAACCTGTGTCAATAAAATTGAACACATAGTATAGGATGTAAAACTTTCAAACACAAGAGGCACCTGAGCCATGGCGACCTCAACATGATTGATTATGACATATACGCCCAACAACGGCATGGTATAATTTACACGCGTCATTGAAGATGCCTATTTAGATAAGCAATATGAGTGACGCTATTTTTGTCATTAGTGTGTAATGTGTTAATATGTATTTCTGCTATTTATTTTACCATTTATATACAAAGTATTACACTTGTGAATACTTGAAGACTGGACAGTAGTGTAAAACGCTGGCTATGAGTATATATACCTAGTCTTGCTATAAATATTGTTACAAGGAAAAATCTTATTTCTTTCTATTGCATAAAACTTTTACCTATTACTGTAGCAGCGATAGCTCAGTGGGGAGACCAACAGACTGCAATGCAGAGGGTCTCGGGTTCGAACCCACGTCACGAACCTCTGACTTTCGGAAGCTATATGACTTTTCGAAATTATGTGTGTATTGATTGACAATAATTATCGCCTGCTCCGTGCCTCGGAGAGCACGTTAAGCCGTCGGTCCCGGCTGCCATGAACATCTGTGGCAGTCGTTATTGGGAGAATGTCGATAAAAGATCCCACTGGGTCGAAGTGTCGCCGGTCTGTATTGACCGGCCCCCACATAAGATACATACATACCTATTACTGTAATGTATGTTAGTTAATACATTAATATAATAAAATTAAATATATGAAACTCATTCAAAATGATCTCCATTAGCTTTAATACAGTCCTTCAAACGTTGAGGCCAGTTATCAATAGAAAAACGCACTCTCTCCATAGGAATATTCTTCACTGCCAATCTTATGGATTGTTTTAGGGACTCCAAATTATCATGGCTTAAAGAGCATGCTATACGCTCTAAAACTGATCATAAATCATAATCCAGCGGATTAAGATCGGGACTAGATGACGGCCAGTCTTCAGCTCTGATGAAGTTCGAAACGTTCGTTTTCAATTATGATCTAGTGAACAGATGCAACAGGGAACCAACCACTACCTACGATTTGACAAACCACAGACACTCGCAAAGGGACACCGATTTCTACCAAAGATGCTTCGCGAGGCTATTGAAATTAAAAAACATCCTAATTTCAATTTCAATAGAGGAGATGGTTGGAATGTACCTCCAGCTTGGAATCCAGTCATATAATTATATAGTCAAACCCAAGAAGAAGCAAAACACAGCTAGACTTCATAATACTTTGAGCTCATCCTGTGTAAATAAAACACCAAAGATTAAACTTTGTTTGGGTACTTTGAAATAACTATGTACACTTCAGAACATTGAGACAACTACCATCTTAGTCTCCCCATGAACATGGCTGCTGTAAAGCAACCCGAAACGTCGGGGCAAAGTGTAAACTTAAATATAAATAGTGTTAATTGAATTAAATAGCTTTAATAGTAGTAAAGTTCTATAATAGCAGTGTTAGATTTTCAAAATTATGTAATTAAAGTGTTTTAAAATAAATAAACAACGCGACAAAATCCGTATAAAGTGTTTAATTTCAATGTATAACATTTGCGTAAGAATAAGACAATATTGTGTGACCTCCTTTTGCGCACCGCTTAAGTTGTTTTGATTTTACCACCCTATTCATTTTCAAATTATCAGATTATTCATGACCGGTACGTCTCTTCTAGGCTGCAAGTCCTAAGTCATCTTTTATTTATTTATTTATTTATTTAAAGACACATCAACAATGTACATGTTACAAATGTCCAAAAAAAAATTTACATTTTCATTCGCCAACATGAACATCAATTATAGATGTGTACGACATTTACCAATTTGTGGCTTAAATTAGAAGCTAAATCTAACTCTAAAAAGAATAATAAAATACATTTACGATTAAAACAAAACAGAGCAAATAATAAGCGTCATTAAGCCACGAGTATTCCACAACATGGTTCTAGGTTCTATATTCATTTCCCGAGATAAAATCTTTTGCTTTCGGACTGGATTTCTTCGAATTCATTTATTCACAATTCGAAATTTTTGTTTCACAAACCGAGGAGATTTCATAATACCTATCAATAGCCCGGTTGAATGTTTGTGCATTCGATTAATACCAAGCGGATGAAGAGTTTCTAAAATTGCATTGAGCTCCATACTTTGTGTAATGCTATTGAATATTCATATAAGAATGACAGATTTCAAATTGAATAAATATTATATTTCATTTTAATCGTAACAGTATTTATGGCCACACCAAGTATATAATTTCACGTTATAGAGGATTATGCAATCGGTATATACTGCGTGCAACTCCAGATCCTGTGCTTCTGCTATCAGTCATCAGTCAGAAAAGGCCAATAACACTGCCTGGTTCAGGAACCAAAACCAGGTTTCTTTTGTAAATGCAACAAGTACTTTTGTGATTGCGTTTAAATTGAATAACTCATGGTATTATAAAACGGGATATATACATAGATTGTTTCTTGAAGAGCGCGCCGAGATTAAGAATTTCTTCTTTTTGCGATTTTAACACATTGCTTTCGGTTTAATTCTCTTATTCTTGTTGGCCCAGTGTACTCTTGACTTTACTCCGTAAAGAAAAATATGCGTTCTTGTATAATAGAATAAGGTCTAAATATCGCACGATCCCCACTTATTATTTTCTCTTTTCGTAAATTCTAGATTCAGTAAATATGTTTTATGTTTAACATATTTTCTTTTAATTAACAACCAAACTACAACTGTGAAATATCTACGCCATCACGTTAAAATATTCCTAATAAAATGTGCGTGTAAATTTATCTATATTACATATAAAATTGTTTTTTTGTTTGTCTTTCTGGCACTTCTAGTCAGAGTAAATATTATTGTTAATTTTGTAGTTTATTTATTGAGGAAGGTTATAGGATATCTAACATTCCGCTATGACTCTTAGGGGCGAAGCGGAGGAAACCGCAGGGTGCAGCTGTTAAATAAAATAACTTATATTTAATATTTCTTTTATAATAGAGCTCATATCTTCTTAGGTATATTATTTGGTTGGACAATAACATTTCTACGATGATTAAGTAAGGATGTGCATATAGGTAATTTAAATGTGATTTAAATGGAAGCAGAGGGAAAATACCATTAGCTGTTTACCTGTAAACATGGTACGTGTTCCGTTATTGAGAAAGTGACATAATTGTAATTCTACATAATAATTATATATTTTATTTAGCAGCGATTGCTCAGTGGGGAGTCCAACAGACTGCAATGCAGAGGGTCTCGGGTTCGAACCCACGTCGCGCACCTCTGAATTTCGGAAGTTATATGACTTTTTGAAATTATGTGCGTATTGATTGACAATTATCACCTGCTCCGTGCCTCGGAGAGCACGTTAAGCCGTCGGTCCCGGCTGCCATGAACATCTATGGCAGTCGTTATTGGGAAAGTCAGTACCCTCTAATATCCTGACACTGGTCTAGCCTTAGGGTATCGTTAGCCTTCGGGTTGCGGAGGTCAGGTGGCAGCCGCTCCGTGTAAAAACTGATATCCAGTCAAATCCGGTTAGACCAGAAAAGCCGACCCCAAGTGACTTGGGAATAATAAAGGCTAAGAGAGAAGAAGAATTATATATTTTATTTGATAATATGTATTTGACGATATTACAGTTAATTATGTTTTTTATAGGAGGTGTTTGTTTTACCTAGTTATTATTAACGGGTATAAAAATCTTAATAATCAAAATTATATGAAACAGTAGTAATTGCAATACATCGATGATCACTGGCAGACCCAACCATAACAGAGTTCTTGGGGCATCTAGATGCTCCTGTACTACCACCTCCTTCTTCGTTACTATCTTCTTGCCTGTTTGGGGTTAGTACAACACCCAATATGTTTAATAATACGTCACCAGCTTGCGTCTTATCCATGCCTATGTCTTGAGTGTTACTCCGAGGCAACATGGCGATATCTTGAGTATTACTCGGAGGCAACATGGCGATGATGACGAGAATTAAAACAACCAAGTATATTCCCCGCATTTTTGTTGTTGAATCTGTTAAAAGAAAGAATAACATTTTTTAATCAGCAGCCTAATTCATTTGTCCGCTTCTTTCTCCGTATGAGTTATTGACAGGTTAGGCATGGCGTAAACGAGCGATTGAAGTCACTGCGCAAATAAACAGAATGTAGAATTCGCTCGCGCAAGTATTTACGAATGTAGCTCGCAATAGCTACTTCGGTCCTGTAGACCTTCTTCTCTCTTAGTCTTTATTATTCCCAAGTCACTTGGGGTCGGCTTTTATGGTCTAACCGGATTTGGCTGGATATCAGTTTTTACACGGAGCGGCTGCCACCTAACCTCCGCAACCCGAAGGGTAACGATACCCTAAGGCTAGACCAGTGTCAGAATATTAGAGGGCACTGACTTTCCCAATAACGACTGCCATAAATGTTCAGTGCAGCTGGGACCAACGGCTTAACGTGCTCTCCGAGGCACGGAGCAGGCGATAATTGTCAATTAATACGCACATAATTTCGAAAAGTCATATAACTTCCGAAAGTCAGAGGTGCGCGACGTGGGTTCGAACCCGAGACCCTCTGCATTGCAGTCTGTTGGTCTCCCCACTGAGCTATTGCTACTATACTATATGCTTCGGTCCTGTAGACCCTAAACAGATAATTAATACTTTAACTAGAAAAAGCAGGAGGAAATTATCTTTTGCAATTCAACTAAACTACTAACTACCATTTAAAAAAAGTAATTTATAAGTCGGTAATTAAATTATTATTATAAAGATTAACAATAATTCAAACATAATATGTATAATTGTATAATATAAATAATGTCGGCCAATCTTAACGGAGACTAACTATCTGTGCAGGATATAATAGTAGATAATGTACAAAATTGTGCACAAATACTAGTGCACTCTCTGTTCCCTAACTCTCATGTGCCGATGCGGCAGTAGGCCGATACAGCCGGAGAGAGATCAGGCGCAGGACAAATTACTTAACATGCTTGCCAAGGCAAGGAGGCGTCTAACACCGCCAACTTCATAACTCCGGGCTGCTATTCAGTTTTTTAACAGAAAAACCCAATAATATTTTTGTTGGCCCGACCCGAGATTCGAACCCGAGACCTCATGCACAGCAATCGCATTCACTACCGCTGCGTCACAGAGAAACATATGTATAGTAATTTTAAGCTAATTTAATTTTATGCGAAAGTACCTTTAATGTTCGTGGATCCGCACAAGCCGTCTATTCTGAAACTCACTGTAAAACTGACTGCACATTTAATTAAGTTTTAATATTAATAACACAAGTATCCTTGTGTAGTTATCAGATTTTCCTTATAAGTGTCTTTGTAGTCATATATTATAATAAAACCCTATTATATACCTATAGATATTACTTATACCAACCAACCAGTTGGTGGATATGAATAAGTCGGTATTACGGTTGAAGTAAAGTTAATTGGAAGCCCAAATAAATGTTATGTGACAAGTTTGGTATTTTTGATGAATAGCACTCTAAAATTGCAGACCAAATTGCTAGTTAAAAATAAACGTTATGTATATAGTAGATATTGACAGACTTGTCAAACACATTAAGGCATTATAATAAAAAAATGATCATTAATTGTTGATCATTACATCTGTATAACTTACATGACAATATAATTATTTATAATAGTACCTTTTGCCCGCGGCATCGCTCGCGTAAAAGTAGGTTATATTGTTAGGTAGATTATGTTACAAATAGCCTTAAAAAAATGTATGCTCTGTTACTCGGTGATTATATAGCTTACTAATGGTGAAAGAATTTTTAAAACCGGTTCAGTGGTTTCTGATATAAACCCTTACAAACAAACGAAAATTCATTTCTTTCCTCTTTATAATCTATACTTAATGTATACATTAAGTTTTATAAACGACATTTCCGTTTAGATCTACATTCATCACGTGTATACTATACAAAATAAAATGTTTATTTTAAAAGTATTTTTTATGCCGAATAAATATTAATATAATTTCAGCCCAGTTAATAAACTGTCCCACTGTTGAACAGTTTGACCGGCGTCACATATCTTAGAGATATAGATAACTCCTAGACATGCAGGTTTCCTCACGATGGTTTCTTTACCATTACAGCGATCAATAATTATTAACTATATACACATAACTTTAATAAATCAGAATTACGTGCTGTATTGAAACTAAAACCTCTAACAGGCCACCGGTCTCACACTGAGTTTTAACTGCCTTTAGCAACATACAGCTCTGACCGTTGGTTTTACTAGCGCTGCAAGAGGATAAGAATAATTTCCTAGATCCACCGTGGGTATAACTATAGTAACTTTAGGTCATCTTGCATTCCAAAGTACTACTACAATGAGCTTTCATAGCTCTCGATTAGTTCAAAAACACTTTCGCCAGAGGCACTTTTAGAAAATTAATGGCATGATAATATGCCGACTATCAATCGTGTCGAGTTATATGCAGAGAACATGCTCTTAGGTTTTTCCATATTCCATTCCAAGCATGGAAGCTTATGGGAAAACCTAGTACATCATCGTAGGCATCTTTATTATTATGGACTGTGTATTAGTAGTTGTTTTATTTAAGTCACTCTTGGTTTTCCACTTTACATAATATGTAGATTTATTTACACTATTCCTTTATTAGCCTCCGTCAGTAACCGATGCCTCCTGTCACTTGCTTGCTGTTTCCTTTAGATTCATTTAAACAGTTTCATTTGTGGGCTATAGGCACACTCTCATGTGGCAGGGTGTGTCTATACCCACAATCAACATCACAAATATTTAGGAATCATTCTTGATAGGTCTCTAACATTCAGAAAAAAATGCGAGATATTGAAGAAGAAGGTACCCGCAATAACCCGCTGCAGCGTTTTACTGGCGCTGGCGCTAGCATTTTCTGCCGGTGAACACGCGTGCCTTGGGTGGAGTCGATTGACGCATGCAAGGTCTGTGGATACAGCATTTAACGAAACTTTCCGGATTATCACGGGTTACATTAAACCGACCCCGGTAAAGCTTCTGTATCCATTGACTGGCATCGCACCTCCGGATGTCCGCAGGGCTGTGACGAGCTCAGCAGAGTGAGCAAAGATGGATGGTGATGCACGACAACCTTTGTATGGACACAGGCCAGTGCAGCAAAGGCTGAAGAGCCGTAACAGCTTTGTTAAACGTGTCGTGTGTGTGTATGCACTGAACTTGGAGCCATCAAAGGCGAGATATAACCTGTGGCAAGATATATCTCCCCTACTCCTTTCGTATCACCTACTGAGAGCCTTGCACCTGGACATCAATTGCCATGGTCGGTCTGGAAATCGCTAAATGGACTCCGAACCCGGGTCGGTCGGTGCAAAGAAAACATGTTTAGGTAGAATGTCTCAGACGGCACTGATCTGGCTTGTGCGTGCGGTGCAAGATAAACGATGTCCCACCTTACATGGTGCCCTGCGTGCCCGACAACTTGCTCGCAGGAGGATCTGATGGCTGCCTCTGACAACAACTACAACTACTTTTAAAATTGTAATCGCACGTGGCATTAAAGGAATTAAATACCGATCCTTTTAACAACAGTTCTATTAAAATTATGAACTAGATTCATTTCATTCTTACCACGTGGCTCTATGAGAGCATGGATAGAAATGGGGCGTTAAAACACGCTTGTTTTTATTGTTTCTATGACATTTATATTAATTTTGGAAAAGCTCTCATCAAACAAAATCTTAAATAATTTACTGTATTATTATTTTTCTCTTGGGTTCGTTAAGTATTAAAGAGCAATATAATTTTTTATTATTAACGTCAAAGTTGGTCCAAATTTTCCACCTGTAACTAAATGTCAGATTTTAGTATAATATTACAACGAGTTATCGTTGCAGTTTGTATTTGTGGTTATTTATTTGATAACCTTCAACATTATTTGTGCCAACATCTTTGGATACAAAGGCCCGATAGCGAATTTGCCCTTTGAACTTTATCCCACGGCACTCAGCGGGAATGCGGCGTGGCGTCGTGACGCGCGAACAATTACAGTTTTCAAACACCGCTCGCACGTACTCGACTTTATCGCCGTCCATTAAACGTGGACCAGAAACTGTCTATATTTAGTATCATCGCTATCTAACTAGAACCACTTGATTATAATCTATGGTTACTCTTTAATGCATATCATCCAAAGGCATGCAATATGGCTGAAATTGCGTCCCACTATTATTTAATGTAGCAGCCATATTTCTAAGCGTCCTTCACTTTAAATGCGAGCACCTGTTTTATACGTTTGAAATGAAATTAATGCCACCTGTAACTTGTAGTATTGAAACCCATTACGTGACTATAACGACGTATAGTATGAAAGCCATCATTCATATAAACTTCTATATCTAACTATATTTCTCAAAGCTATCAAACTTTACTCCGTAGACAATCCAATCGCGGGGGGAGTTCAACATCGACTTTTGCATACAAACTTTGTCTACAGATTGTTCGTGAAATGTCAAACTGATCCAGACAATTGAACCAATTAATCGGTTTTCGTGAAGTTGGTATTTGATTAATGCTGAACACATTCTGTGGATAGATAATATTAGCTTTATTTAAATCTATCAAAGTACTGGATCGTTGCTTCATTGTGTGCAGCATGTTGCAAACTTATTACCATTACACACTAGGCAAAGCTTAGTATAAAATACCGCTGACATTATAATCTTCATTGTGATTTGTTGTTACCAACTGCTTAATATACAATAACAAAAAACTATATCACAGATAATAATATCAGTAGGTGATTACGAGTGAATTAGGTAGCGGTTTGAAACAGGTCCAGTTTGTTATAAGTATAGCAGTATTAACATTTTGGTTTAGTTCACTCAAGACAAGACTGACTTAAAAGCTTAACCTAAATATTTTGAGCATTATAAATGGTAATAGTAGTAGTTGCTAATAAAACAAGCTCTCGACAAAAATGCAGTTTGCCAAGAGATCATATTGTTAAATTTAGTTTGCATATCCTAACTTAATATTTTAAAGGCGTATGTGAGTTTGTATGTTACGCTTTCATGTCTTAACTACTTGACCACTATCACAAAATTTCGCATTGTCAGGGGTCTTCTTTTCTCTTAGCCTTTATTATTCTCAAGTCACTTGGGGTCGGCTTTTCTGGTCTAACCGGATTTGACTCGATATCAGTTTTTACACGGAGCGGCTGCCACCTGACCTCCGCAACCCGAAGGCTAACGATACCCTAAAGCTAGTCCAGTGTCAGGATATTAGAGGGTACTGACTTTCCCAATAACGACTGCCATAGATGTTCATGGCAGCCGGGACCGACGGCTTAACGTGCTCTCCGAGGCACGGAGCATCAATACGCACATAATTTCGAAAAGTCATATAACTTCCGAAAGTCTGAGGTGCGCGACGTGGGTTCGAACCCGACACGACAATGCAGAGGGCATTGTAGTCTGTTGGTCTCCCCACTAAGCTATCGCTGAATAGAATATAGTGTCTTTCATCCAGAATGAAAGTACCTACTATTCCCGAGGAATAAAAAAATATCGCTAAATTCTAAAATATCGCGTTATAAGCGGCAGCTAAAATCTAGTATGTAATATTTAATCATCTTTGGCGCTAGTAAAAGGAACTGTACAAAAATTAGACTATGTAGTCGAACTAGGTTTATTAAATATTGTCCGTCAGGCATTTTTAACACCATAGAACCTAATACACGACACTAACTTTACTTCCTATCACGTTGAATGCGAACATAATTGGTAAAATGTGGGTACTATACATAACTGAACCACATGACACATGACATAGGATCTTCTAATCTTTTTGCTATTGTCTGTCCTCCAGACCGATCTTCGGTCACGGCTGCCTACCTCAATGGAGACTGGCCATCTGCGCAGGAGATATTATAGTGCACAAGTATGTGCGCAAACACAAGTGCACTCTCTGTTTCCTAACCCTCATGATCCGTTGGGAGGGATAATCCGACACGACCGGAGAGAGATCAGGCGCAGAACCAACGGCTTTTCAAGGCACAGGCGTGTCTTACACCGCCAACTTCCTAATTCCCGGCTCGTATTGAAATTTCTTAATAGAATAAGGCAATAACATTTTGTTGGCCTGACCCGGAATTTGAACACGAGACCTCATGCAGTAGACAGCAGTCGTATTCACTACCGCTGCGCCACGGAGGCAGTTAAGTTTAGTTTTTGCTACTACCCGCGTAATAGGAGGCGAGCTTTTCTGCCGTCTACCGGGGCACTGTTAACTTAAAACTTAGTTGGCAAATTGTGTTATTGATAAGTACAAGTAAATATTTTTAAAGTGCTCATACTAGTAGATACAGTTTTATAAGCATCTTATGACATAAGATGTGATGCGCGACACAAACGCTTATATCTTGTTAGCCGTCTCCCCAACTATTAACTTTGCTAGCACAAGTTTGGTTGAAGCACGTGTGTGTCGCGCGCACCACATTATTTCCAGCACAGGTACTTTATATATTGCCGTAAAGTCTGAGATGACGACATGAGCAGCCCTACAATGGGTACAAGCTGACAACAATGTGTAAAACGATAAAGCACAAATGTGCGAATAGGTTTCACAAACATTTAGAAAACATGGGATGTCCTGATTGAGTCTTGTTATATGAATAGCTTATATATGAGACTGCACGGAAATTACTTGTAAAGTGCTTTTACATTACTTCGAAAAATAAAAATAGCAATTAGTGATTAAATTACTTGACTATATGCGAAACTGAACCTTTATGCAATATTTTATTTTTCAAAGACCACGGTAAGGCTGGGCGATGATGAGACTTACGTACGACGTATGACAGTAAGCAATTAATAGATTACAGAAGTACGTTTTTTTGTAACTGTTGGTGGCAGACCTGCCACCGAACTACCTGAAAGCGGTAACAGTCGTAACAGATACAGTTATATTGCTTTTAATTTGGCACGCAAATCTACTTGGTGTATGATGTGGACAAAAATTAATAAGAGACAGATGTAAGAGAACACCAAATCATTACTAACTGTGACAAACAAGAGACGGGAGAATGGGTGAAGAAGTAGAAAACCAAACCGCAGGTGGAATAGGATAAGTGACATTGATTTGGTGAGGCGTATAATTGGTCATAGCCGCGGCGCACGCACTTATGTAGTACTCTTGAGGAATCAAAAGAACGTATCCGCGAGGAAATACAGAACATTTCACAAAACACCTGGAAAGTCGTCATAGAAAATTTCTACTCCAGGTTACAGCAGTGTCAAAATAACCATAGGTCACACATAGACGACGTAATTTAAAAAAAAACTCTCTTTGTATACTTTCATAATAAATAAACAGTTTTTATCTAATTTACCTAGTTATTTTTTTAATCCTTGTTTGAAAAGTAAAAAGACTTGGTCAAACCTGTACATATAGTGTTGTCAATAGTTATATCACCATATATTTGAATATGTAGTTAATCGATTCAAGCAAGACTCGACAGCAAACAGTCAACGAATACCGATGTATATAATAATACGGTTAGGGGTCTGGAAACTGCTGATACATTTGCGTTTATTTGATTTGTCGTTTACTTAACAAGATTTAGCCAAGTGTTTAACAATAGTAGTTTAAAGTTTCAAAATTATGTAATAATAGAGTTTTATACAGAATAAACAACGCGATAAAAACAGCATAAAGTTGTTTAATTTCAATAGCATACGCCGTTAAATTTCAAATAGTAATTAGCTCTCCATTAGAACGTGTCCTTTAAATAAGAGATCTTGATCTTGCATTGGACGCGCGACTTGATTTCAGAGAGCATATTTTAAGTACAGGTGCAACTGCTAACGGAATGTTTAGCTTTGTTAGGTCGCTGTCATCAACATTGAAGAGTGTTAATATTTTACAAGGTGTATGTGCGCCGTCAGCTTTAATACATTGCCATTGTGTGAAGAGGTGCGTATTAATGCATTGCAGTTAAGGTGCAAACTTTTTTCAACCGTCCCTGCCTTTTTTACATAGTGAAGTCGATAATCCAACAACATTGGAGATGGTGACTATCGAAATCAGTTCCGAAGCGAATTTATAATAAAGTGATAGAGGCCAGCAGCCGCCCGCTGCTTCGTCAATTGTTTGCTGAATCTCATTGGGTGCGTAATCTTCGAGGTGCGACAAAACCTACAGCCCGAGTTACCACACTGCTTAACTCGATACACGCTTGTCATCCAAATCTAGATATATTCTACAAAAATCAAATATGCAAATGTATACATACCTTTCTCAATTATAGTCAGTTGTTCAAGTAAATGATTATTGGCCATGTGTCACTAACGTTCATTCAATTTTGATTAATAAATAACAATAGTCGGCAATGAACCATGGGACTTCAAGTAAGTTTACGAGTTGATATCTCGAACTCAGTAGTGATTACTTTTCTTTGAATAACTAGATTAGTATTCTTAAAGCAAGTTAGCATATTGCGAGTTAAGAGTGTTTCATAAGAGGAACAACAATAAATTCAGTTAAAAAAATAAAATACACCTTTTTAATTTAGATTCCTGGTTTCAACCAACATCATATACACCCTAAGCCTTAAAATCTACGGTATTGATGCAGGCTATTGAAGGTACTTACTCTATTCTTGGCTTAAGTTGTTTTTACATACTCTGGGGTTTTAGCTGCCAGATTTGATTGCAGCGTTATACTGTATTGAAACGTTAACTAATCGTTCGGCAAATGTATAGTTACTGTTTATTTTTTAAACGTAGTGCATATAGGACGCCCTCCGACCAGGTGGGATGACGATCTGCGAAAGACTGCAGGCAGATGCTGGATGCGGCAAGTTGAAGACAGGGCGCTATGGCGCTAATTAGGGGCCAGCAGTCCAGCAGTGGACTATTATAGCCTGATGATGATGATGTATATTTTTTAATTTACGCTTTGAGAAATATTTTACAAGCTTCGTCTCTTATTAAAACATTTTTTAAAGCTCTAGATAATTCCTATCCAATTTATTTGTAATTATTATAATTGAAAATATAGAAAGGCTCATACTTATAGAAAATAATTATGATTTTATTTTGCTAAGACTTCATTATCTTTCGATAGGTTTTAGCAATTGCGAAGAATTATTATCAAAGTAAAGAAAATATTTTTTATTTCAGCTCTTATTATGTTTTTGTTTTCGTTTAGCCTACGATCAGAGCCCTCCATGCTATGTCGTCATGTGGAATAGTGTCGAGGTCGCTAGGTTGACGGCCTAAGAAGATGCTTTTTCACGCCGCGCTTAAAGAACCCAGGATTGAACAAGTTTTAATCGTTTGGTAAAAAGAGTCTTACTTCTTACGATACGGGTTCTAATCGACTCTACCATGTAAGGGATACATGGGCCCAGCACGTGTTGTTCTGAAAAGGAGAGAGTGCAATGAGTTGGAAAAGATCTTCAGAACATTCACCGTGGAATATCCGGTGGAAATATGCTCTTGAGGTAATGTCTCTACGCTGCTGCTGAGGTTCTAGGGTATTGGTGATATATATATATTATATCTTTTTATAATATATCTTCTTCCTTAGAGATTTTCTTAATGCCATCATACACATCCTGATCTCAAGAAGAGTATGTATGATGGCATTAAGTCCACCTATATTGTGTATAAAAGTTAATAAATAAAATGAAAAGGAATATGTGTTTATTATTTATTAAATCATTATAAATTATAGTAATGATATAAATAAATGCAGTGATAGAATAAGAAAATTTTAATATTTTCTATGAATAACACTAGTCGAATTAAAATTCTAATAATTATATTGTTACGCCCAGTGACATCTCTCGGCATTGTGGGAGGGACTCGGCGGTTCCGTCTAATAGTTTACACCGCCATCTATTGTCATCTTACGGAACTGCGTAGTACGGTACGAGAATCTTAGAGAGAATGCTGGTACTTTCTCGAATCGTCGTGCTGTTTACACGCCGAGTACGGCGTTGCTGGAAAGCTCTAGAAGCGCTTTAGCCGCGTATAAATAGGGCGCACGCGCACCGCCAAGTTTAGTTTACAATCGTAAGCGATCAAGTGTTCATCGAAGCGAACGGAAGCGGAAATACTACGGAGTTTGAAGCAGTACAGTGAAAAAGTGTGGTATAGTGTTTGTTGTGTTTTAAATTTAATTGTGTGTCTGAATAAAACGTGTTTTTGTCCGTAATATTGTTTATATTCTTATCTGTCGAGCCCAGCTCGTAACAATTGGTGTCAGAAGTAAGGTAAGAATATGCCAGTACTACCGAAGGAGGAAGTGGAAGGGGTGCGTACCAGGAACCAGCGCCAGCAAGATGTGGACCAGAGGCGCTTTGGAGACGCCCCCTCGCCGACGTCAGGTGAATCACGTGACTCCGCGGCTGCAGCGGAACCATCTAGTGCAGCTCACTCGCCGGTGAACCCCGACCTCGCGACTCTAATGGCGTTTATGCAGGAGCAGGCACGCCGCCAGGAGGAGCAGGCACGCCGCCAGGAGGAGCAGGCACGCCGCCTCGAGGAACAGCTGCAACGCGATAAGGAAGAGGGCATGCGCCGCTAAGAGGAGCAGGCACGCCGCCTTGAGGAACAGCTGCAACGCGATAAGGAGGAGGGTATGCGCCGCCAGGAGGAGCAGCTGATGATGTTAAAAGACCTCAGCGCAACGGTTGGCAAGGAGATGAAGGAGGTGAAAGAGCAAGTCCAACGCCACGAAAGTCGCACCGCCGAAGTGGAGAAAACGATACGTGGGCTCAAGGCTGGCGATGGGATCGTGGCACCTGCGGTTGTGGCGTCTTCACCACGAGGCTTTAAAGTCCCACCATTCGACGGATCATCGTCATGGTCAGCCTATAAGATACAGTTCGAGGCCGTCATGAAATCGAACGGGTGGACGCAAGAACAGGCTCTGACTGCTCTCACCTTGGGGCTTCGTGACCAGGCCTTGACTGTGTTAGAGGCGCTTGGTCAAGACATCACGTACGAAAAGCTGTTGGAGGCATTAGAAGCGAGATATGGCGACGCACATCTGGAACACGTGTTTCGCGCCCAGCTGAAAGACCGATCGCAACGTGTTGGTGAAACCTTGCAGCAGTGGGCCCTGGAGGTGGAGAAGCTGGTTCGAAAGGCGTACCAGTCCTCACCTGCGCTCATCGACGGAAACCTCGTTCAAGCTTTCACCGACGGGATCCGAGACCTGGAGGTTAGGGCCGCAGTGAGACTCGGACATTTCAAAAATCTGAAGGACGCCCTAGCCCACGCTCTGGAAGTGGAAGCAGTACGACGGGATGATCGAGCTCACCGTATCAGGGAAGTGTCGACTTCGCCCCGGTGCTATAGCTGCGGTGAGAGAGGCCACATCAGGTTGAGCTGCCCGAAGCGAAGGAGTCCACGCAGCAGTAACCAGTCGCCGGTAGAAGGAACACCTGATGTGCCTGCCGGGCAACAACAGCAGGGAAACGAGTAGACGCCAGGACTACGGGGCGGGTGCTGGCTGGTGATAGGAGAGCCCCAAGGATCTCGATCTCACAATCGTGTGACGGAAACAGACTGATTATCGAAGGCGAAATTAACAGAATGCCGTGCAAGATGACATTGGACACTGGAGCTTCTCGGACAGTCGTCAGTTTCCGACTAGCAAGACGGTTTCTTGGGGACTACTACGGGAACCATGAATGTATACATCTAAGAACAGCTACCGGTCAGCACATAACCGTCCGAGGTGAGAAGGGGGTGGATATGAAACTAGGTAATAAAATTTACCGCCACAACGTCATCGTGGCTGACATAGTGGACGACTGCATCCTGGGTTTAGACTTCTTACGGAAGCATCACTGTGAGATCGACGTTAGTCAAGGAGTATTGAAGTGTGGCTCAGAAGAAGTATTCATGGAGGGCGCATCATCAGGCAAAGTGTACTGCCTGAAGAAAGTAGTACTTCGTCCGAGGTCGGAAACAATCATACCGGTTTGTCTACCAAGGAATTCTGATCAGGAAAATCGATGTGTAATTATAGAAGGCTTGGACAACGATGCTTCATGGAAGATTGCACGCACTCTGGCTAGAAATACCAACGTTACATCGGTACGTGCACTGAACCCAAGCGACAAAGAACTGGTACTCAAGAAGGGCACGATATTGGTCACCTGTGTAGGAGCAGTTTGGATGCGTAGATGCCATGAACAGCCTACCAACGCCAAAGTTCAAGGGGCAAGGTACGACGTATCTTCTCTCTTGAAGGACTGCCAGAATAACCTGTCGAGAGAAGAAAAGAACAAGGCTGAGACGATGTTAAACCGGTTTGCCGACATCTTCTCGACAAGTGATGCTGACATAGGTAAGACTGCCCTAGTTCAACACCAAATAAACACAGGAAATGAGGTACCGATCCGCCAGCGACCAAGACGTGTACCAGTGGCACGGGAACATGAAGTTGACACTATGATCGAGGGTATGGTGAAAGAAGGTGTGATTGAGCCTTCGTCCAGTCCATGGTGTTCACCAGTGGTTTTGGTCAAGAAGAAGGATGGCAGCATGCGCTTCTGTGTGGACTATCGTCGGCTAAATGACATCACAAAGAAAGACAGTTACCCGTTGCCAAGGATTGACGACACTCTGGATACGCTAACGGGGATGAAGTGGTTTTCTACACTAGACCTAAAAAGTGGCTACTGGCAGGTCGAGATACATCCTCGAGATAAGGAGAAGACAGCATTCTCCACAGGCAAAGGATTGTGGCAATTTAACGTCATGCCCTTTGGACTGTGTAATGCCCCTGCCACTTTTGAGAGATTGATGGAACGGGTACTTACTGGATTGATTGGAGACGCCTGCCTGGTCTACTTGGACGATATTATCATAGTAGGACGCACCTTCGAGGATCACCTTCGCAACCTGGAACGCGTTCTCTCGAAGATTCGTGGAGCCATCCTGAAGTTAAGTCCAAATAAATGCGCGTTGTTCAGGCGGCAAGTGAACTTCTTAGGACATGTGGTCTCCAAAGAAGGCATCCAAACGGACCCGGATAAGATCATTGCTGTCAAGGACTGGCCAGTTCCGGAGAACAAGACACAAGTCAGGGCATTTCTTGGTTTGTGCTCCTACTATCGACGGTTTGTAAGGAACTTTGCTGACATCGCCCGGCCTCTGCATAAGCTCACCGAGGATAAGATAAAGTTCTGCTGGAATGAGAGCTGCGACGTCGCATTTCAGAAGCTGAAGGAACATCTGTGTAATTCACCAATTCTAGGCTATCCCGACAATGAACATGAATTTGTAGTAGATACAGATGCCAGTAACACCGGCATTGGTGGCGTGTTATCTCAACGTAAAGGAGAGCATGAGGTTGTAATAGCGTACTTCAGCAAGGCCCTATCCAAACCTGAGAGGAACTACTGTGTCACACGAAGGGAACTTCTAGCTGTCGTAAAGACATTGCAGCACTTCAGTAAATACTTGTTGGGACGGAAATTTCACCTGCGAACTGACCACGCTGCATTGAAATGGCTACTACAGTTTAAAGACCCAGAAGGACAGGTAGCAAGATGGATTGAACAACTACAGGAATTCGACTTCGTAATACAGCATCGTAGTGGCAAGTCACATGGTAATGCGGATGCCCTGTCACGTAGACCGTGTCCCGACCAGTGTAAGCACTGCGCCAGGCAAGAGGCTAAGCAGGAAGGACTAGTGAGGATGTTGAGGACGGATCTTAGCGAAGACTGGAAGGAAACTTTGCAGAGAACGCAACAAGAAGACAAAGACATAAGACCCATCCTTGAATGGAAGAAAACAGGTGCATCGAGACCTCACTGGAGTGAAGTTGCGGCAATGAGCCCTACCACCAAGAGTTATTGGGCACAGTGGGAAAGCTTGGTTATCCAGGACGGAGTTCTGTGCCGGAAATGGGAGAATGCTCGAGGTGGCAAGTGTCACCTGCAAATGGTCGTGCCAAAGCTCAAGGTACCGGAAGTTTTACAACTCTATCATAATGGGAGTTCGGGAGGTCACATGGGAGTTAAGAGAACTCTGGTTAAGATCCGAGAACGATTTTATTGGATCCATTGTCGAGAAGACGTTGAGGAATGGTGCCGTAAATGCACGAGTTGTGCTGCCGTGAAGGGACCACACACTCGCAGCAGGGGTGCATTAAAAGTGTACAATGTTGGAGCCCCGTGGGAACGTATAGCTTTAGATGTTGCCGGACCGTTTCCTGAAAGCCAAAGTGGGAACAAGTACTTCTTGGTGGTCATGGATTATTTCACAAAGTGGCCGGAAGTGTTTGCGATTCCCAATCAAGAGGCATCTACGGTCGCCGACAAGCTAGTCCACGAAGTCTTTTGTCGTTTCGGGGTGCCCTTAGAGATACACAGTGACCAAGGTCGGAACTTCGAGTCTGAAGTATTTAAGGAGACATGCCGGGTGATGGGTACCCACAAAACGAGAACGACCGCTTATCATCCGCAATCAGACGCCATGGTTGAACGATTTAACCAGTCTCTGGAAAGATATCTGGCAAAAGTTGTAGAAAGCAAACAAAGGGATTGGGACAAACACATTCAACCGTTTCTCCTGTCATACCGTAGTGCCGTTCACGAAAGCACATCAGTAACACCTGCTTTCGCTAACTTCGGAAGGGAACTACGATTACCTGCAGACTTGATCACCGGCATCCCACCTGAATCTCCACGCAGCATAACAGATTATGCGAATGATTTGCGCAACAGGATGAATGACGTATACGAGCATATCAGACAGACCGGTCAGCAGATGTCTGAGAGGATGAAGACCCGTTACGACCGGAAGGCGAACAATTAAGGCTTCGAGGAAGGATCGCTGGTGTGGTTACATAATCCGGCACGCAGCAAAGGAAAATCTCCTAACCCTTAAATGCATCGTGATGGATATTTCCATCAACCAATTTGTTTGCAATTTTTTCGTTACACAGAGCTCGGTGATCACATTATTTTTACATGGCAACTTATAAGGAATATTTACGACGTTTCTGAACGAAAAGAAAAAGTTTATCTGTCAGTGTCTGCTGTCAAATGTCATTCGAAAGTGTCAATAGGCGGTATGGTAATTTCAGTAAATGGAAATGTGAAAAAAATATTGAAATACTCAATGTTTATATACAATTTTATTTCTGAATGATATATTTGAGGTAAGTTTAGCGATTTATTACTTTATTTTTGTTCATCAAAAGAATAATGCTGAAATAAAACACAAAATAGTATTGATGTAAATTTACATCATCATGTCATGACGGTTATTTAGGTTGTATGAAAACCCAGTGAATAATATTTTTTGATAAGTTTGGTCTTTTTTCTGTTCTAGGCGTCGATATTTTACAAAATGAATGACAGGGATATAGAACGATATTTAGCATCGTTAGAAGGTGGATGGCTGTCGGAAGATGACATGGAAACATCCGACCAAGAAGAGGAACAAATACCTGAATGTTATGACAGAGAGCAGGTGCTAAATATGCTAGAAAGTGATGAAGAGGACACAGAAGACCCAAATGATCCTGGAGGTGACCCTCCCTTGATTGAAAATGAGGTGAGAGACATTCCAGACGAAAACATCAGCATTCCTACTGGACATACATTTACAGGATTGCTGGATAAAAGAAAATTGATTTGGAAAAAAAGAACCATGGAATTTGATGAATCTAAAATTAAATTTCAAGGCAGTTCTGATTTAGGACCTGAATTATCAGAATTAGATACTCCATATGCTTGTTTCAAGTACTTTTTTACTGAAGACTTTATGAAAATCATCTTGGAACAAACAAACCTCTATGCCACTCAAAAAAATCCTGCAATCTCTAGTGCATACAATTTGACAGACTTGAGGAAGTTTTTTGGTGTACTATTATATATGTCTGTCCAGAATTATCCAAGCACAAGGTCATATTGGTCTCCAAAATTTGGTTATGAACCAATATATTCAGTACTAACTAATAACAGGTTTGAACAGATAAAACAATCATTACATTTCAATAACAATGAATACCACAAGCCCATTGGTGAGCCAGGCCATGATCGTCTATTCAAAATACGTCCTCTTATTGATGAATTAAATAATAGATTTTCATCAGTTGCTATGGAACAAAGACTTTCCATAGACGAGCAAATGTGTGCAACTAAAGTTGCACACTTTCTCAAGCAGTATTTGCCTAATAAGCCCCATAAGTGGGGCTTCAAACTTTATGTTTTGTGTAGTCTCCAAGGCTTTGCATATAAGTTTGAGGTGTATGCTGGCCAGGATTTGACTGAAAAACCTGAGAATGAACCAGATTTGGGCCCCACCAGTAATATTGTTCTTCTTTTAGCTCGAGGTATACCTAGATTTGTCAATCATATTGTCTATTTTGACAATTTTTATACATCTGTGCCATTGGTGTACTATTTGGCCACTCAAGGAATCCTGTCAGTAGGTACAGTTCAACAAAATAGAATACCAAATTCAAAATTACCTGATAAAAAGCAAATTATGAGTAAATCTACTCCAAGAGGCTCATATGAAGAAAGAGTGACTACTTTTCAAAATGTGGATATGAGTGTTGTTGCATGGAAGGACAATAAAGTTGTCACATTACTTTCATCCTATGTTGGAGCTTTGCCTTTGGATAATGTATCTAGGTATGACAAAAAAAATAAGGAAAAAATACAGATCCCATGCCCTAAAATTATAAGAGAATACAATGCCCATATGGGTGGGGTTGACTTGATGGACAGTTTTCTTGGGAGATACAGAATAAAGATCAAGTCAAGAAAATGGTATATTCGTATTTTTTTTCATCTTTTAGACCTAGCAGTAATAAATGCCTGGATAATATATAAAAAGAATTTGATTGCCAAGAATGTGCCCAAGAAAGATATCCTCAATTTGGGCACATTTAGAAATGAATTGGCCTTTACTCTCTGTAACTTAGGAGTAGTACAAGAAAATAAAAGGGGTCGTCCAAGTTCTAGTGCTTTAGAGCGTGAAATACAAGCAAAGAAAAAAAGAAGTGCTGTTGCAGTTGCTCCACCAAAGGAAGTTAGAAGAGATGGACAGGGTCATTGGCCTCTGGTTGGGGGATCCCTACGATGTAAATACCCTAACTGTAAGGGATATTCAACTATACATTGTTCAAAATGCAAAGTAAATCTGTGTCTCAATAAAAACAATAATTGCTTCAATAATTACCATAATGAGTAATTTGTACTTGTCAGTTCACTACTGACAACATAGTGATGGAAATTTCCATCAACCCATTTTCATTGAAAATATAATATTTTCCTGATCTTTTTATTTTTTATTTTATTTTTCCCTTATTATAGAGCTAACCCTGCATCCAAAAAAAATTTGTTTGCTTAGCAAGCAAAATTCATGCATTTAAGGGCTAAGTTGCAGGCAAAATGGGATGGACCCTATCGCATAGTCACTAAGATGAATGACGTCACCTACCGGATCCAGAAAGGACCACGAGGTACACCAAAGATCGTTCATGTGGATCGATTGGCACGCTACTACGGATCCAACAGTGTTCGGGACGAACATGTCTAAGAGGGGGGCAGTGTTACGCCCAGTGACATCTCTCGGCATTGTGGGAGGGACTCGGCGGTTCCGTCTAATAGTTTACACCGCCATCTATTGTCATCTTACGGAACTGCGTAGTACGGTACGAGAATCTTAGAGAGAATGCTGGTACTTTCTCGAATCGTCGTGCTGTTTACACGCCGAGTACGGCGTTGCTGGAAAGCTCTAGAAGCGCTTTAGCCGCGTATAAATAGGGCGCACGCGCACCGCCAAGTTTAGTTTACAATCGTAAGCGATCAAGTGTTCATCGAAGCGAACGGAAGCGGAAATACTACGGAGTTTGAAGCAGTACAGTGAAAAAGTGTGGTATAGTGTTTGTTGTGTTTTAAATTTAATTGTGTGTCTGAATAAAACGTGTTTTTGTCGGTAATATTGTTTATATTCTTATCTGTCGAGCCCAGCTCGTAACAATATTATTATTATAAAAAAATATATTTAATAATTAAAATATATATAACATAAAATATATATAGCTTTTAACCGCTAGTTTATACGCCTGGAATTTGGTAGTAGGTACTGCTTTTTATGTTTCATTTATTTGTATTTAAAGCGTTATTTTTGAGGATATAGACAGTTAGGTAGGTAATTTATTTTATTTCTTACAAAGACTTCTCATATTATTATTTAAATATCCCGTTTATTTTATTAAATTTTGTGCTGTAGTTTCTGCGTGGTGAAAAATATGCTAAAATAGTTGTTTTGACATTATTTTTATCTTAAATATCTTTTGTATATATGAGATATTTAAGAAAATAATGTCAGGCCATCGACCTGATACAATTGTATCATATGTATAGATAAATGCTTACGAAATTGTATAGATGCATTGATTTGAATTGTAGTCTATGAACTGAACTTTTATTAATGCTCATAATTATGGACCTACGTATAATTGTAACGTTGTGTGCGCTCACTTACGTACATGCATTATTGATCATATAATTTCCTTATATTAAATGAGTTACTGTTTTTTATTCCAAATTATAATATAAATTACCGTATTGCTGTATTTTCATTACAATTTTGAAAATTAATTCTTACGTCCCGTTTCACCACTATCAAGTAAAAGGTACCCGAAAGATAAATCGCAAGCTGTTTCACTCTTGTTAGGTTAAAGAAGAGAGATGGCGTGACTTTTATATAATAGATAAATGCTATTTGGAGGTGGTGTTACAGGCTCTTAGAATTATTAGACTGTCTACTGACTGTCTATCAGGTTTTTAATAGCAACAAAAATCCAAAGTAAGAATTTCGAATACCTTCACACTGACGAAACGAACGGTACATGCTAAAGTCCTAAATAAAGATCTAAGCGCGTTAATAATTATTATTAATAAGTCAAAGAGTACAATGTAATTAAGTGCTAGCTAGCACGGAATTACTGAACCTTATACCTTAGTAAAATAGATTTTATACGTCTTATTTTAGAGATTCAAGCTACACGATGACATTGAGTCCATACTCCATGGAAAATTTGCGTATTTATTTATCCAAATAATAATACCACAATGCTGGCAATATTATACTAAGGCTAATGGTGAGAATATCAAATAAATGTTGTATAAAATATATTATTTTGTATAGAATATCTATTACCACGCGCCAACACAAAATTACACAGGCAACATTAATGGCTGGACAGAGAATACAAGCAGTTATTTTTTTTTATTTTTTTTTCTTGGGGAATGCTTTACGCATACCCCTCCGCGGGGGCGGGCGGAGGGGTTATGTCGGACTCGCCGGGGTAAATGAAGATGTTAAGGTGATAAAGTACCTCCCGGAATACCGACTAAACCTACCACGGTGTTCCTCGACAAAACCAGTATCGACGGGGCCGCGCGAATCACTTTCGCATGCGGTCGCGACCCCGCCGAGGTTTCGGCCCACCGTATGAAACGGCAGGCCACTACGCAAAAGACCTACCCAAAGGCACTTCTCACAATTATCTCTACTGTCCCCCCTAGAGGGGAGACGGACTCGACACAGAGGCGCGCGTGGGAACACGCACGCCGCCTCTCGGACCTGGTGCTGAACGGATGGCGGGCAGGCCCACAAAGCCCGCCACCCCCAGGTCAAACCTCAGGGTGAAGCTGTTATAACGTAAGGTTCCTTCAAACCTTTCTAGATATAAACTACAAAGCGTAAAGAGTCAAATCGTTCAAAACACTGCTTTACAAATTATGTTTAGTTGTTTATTAGCTGTTGACAAAATGGAAACTAGCAGTTTGAACGATTAACGTATTTCGGTATATAATTCTGTCTTTGTCGGCGGAGCAGCGGTATTAAATGCAACATTATGGTCTCGGTTTACATTTCTGGATCAGCAAATTAATAGTGGCTTCCTCTGTTAAAAATCTTATAATGCAGTCTAACAAGGTATCTGGTAGATGGCAATAGGATCGCTTCCTATAACTTGGGACCGAAAAACATAGTCGGCGAAGTCTATACTAATATTATAAAGCTGAAGAGTTTGTTTATTTGTTTGGTTGAACGCGCTAATCTCAGGAACTACCGGTTCTATTTAAAAATATTTTTGTGTTGGATAGCCTATTTATCGAGGAAGGCTATAGGCTATATAACATCTCGCTACAACCCACAGGGGCGGCGCAGTAACTGTATACGCGGGTGAAACCGCGGGCACAGCTAGTTTGTATATATTTGTAGCGAAGTTTTTATACATGTCTGTCTACTCCTGCAGATATAAAGGCTCACGTCTTTATGGCTATTCGTGTATGTAATTTTTTATTAAGTGCTGAATCATGCGTGATATTATATATAATTTCACAGCGATAAATCTAATACATTTGTGATTGTATGAACTTTACATTGTTACCTTTCGTATATCGGAGTAAAACCGTCGAAGTACACATTGCGAAGTGTATCGTTATTGCCGACCCGCATTGCCCTTTGTGGATGACGTTAGCCGCGCCCGCCTGTGTTACTTTGTTGCGCAAATGGCAATCAGAGCTGCCGACTAATATCTCCCAGAGGCTACCTCGGTTAAGTGATTTCCTAATGATTTTACTTTAGATTGAAAATTTACCTTAAATAAAATGAGGATTATTAAGTTCAAGTTTT
Source organism: Catocala fraxini (assembly GCA_930367265.1). NCBI lineage: Eukaryota > Metazoa > Arthropoda > Insecta > Lepidoptera > Erebidae > Catocala > Catocala fraxini. The sequence goes on from OV884027.1 coordinate 2,180,258, forward strand.
AGATAAATTATTAAAGGCAGGATTTCTTTTTGAAAAAAATTTTCCCCGTGTATTTCACCTGCCAAAATATTTTTTTATTTAGGTTATAAAGTATAAACCGTCATTGCCAATATAATTATAACAGAATTTAGTAGTTAGTGAGTGCACTCAGCTCAGGATGTGATAGCCATGTGAAAAGAAGTGTTAAAAATAAGAAAATTATAATACGAACTTGTTAAATTAAATATGTTATTATGATTATTGTACGGTGCAACCGTACATTTCTTAACTCAGCATTTTTACGCGATACACGCATTTTCATTAATATTACATTCAGTTTGCGTCGAGCCATCATTAACGCCGTGCGTTCTCAATTATCAGTCTTAAACATATCGCGTCATATCATACACATATTAGTTTATAAAGTAAATTTCAATATATTCAGTTTAACACTTCATACAGTGTTTCAATCCGTACCAACCGACGCGCGACATATCATATTATCAATCAACAAAGTTGTGTGATAACAAGATCATACAATTATTAAACACTAAGGCCGAAGTAGAACTCAAATATTTGATGACATGGTCTTGATTTAAGGAGTATATATGAATATATATACTCGGCCTCGATGGCGTAGTGGTTAGTGTAACCGACTGCCACGCCTGAGGTCGCGGGTTCGATTCCCGCACAAGTCAAACATTTGTGTGCATGAACATGGATGTTTGTCTTGGTCTGGGTGTTTCTATGTATAATATGTATGTATTTACAAAAAAAAAGTATATAAGTATGTTTATCCATTGTCTAGTACCCATAGTACAAGCTCTGCTTAGTTTGGGCTAGATGGTGTTGTGTGTATGTGGTAGAATATTATTATTATTATAATTATATATGAGCAGTGATAGCTCAGTGGGGAGACCAAAAGACTGCAATGCATAGGGTCTCGGGTTCGAACCCACGTCACGCACCTCTGACTTTCGGAAGTTATATGACTTTTCGAAATTATGTGCGTATTGATTGACAATTATCGCGTGCTCCGTGCCTCGGAGAGCACGTTAATCCGTCGGTCCCGGCTGCCATGAACATCTATGGCAGTCATTATTGGGAGAGTGTCGACACAAAAGATCTCACTGGGTTGAAGTGTCGCCGGTCTGCACTGACTGGCTCCCACATAAGATACATATATGAATATATCATTATAACATGTAACTTGTTAGAAAATCGAAATTTTAATTATTTTAATTAATCGGAAATAAGACCGCAGATTAACAACATAGTAAATGATATTGTCTTATTTAGAATTTTTATAAAAACGGGTTATATTACCCAGCAACTTGAGTTTATATAAGTAGGTACTACCGACCGCACAACAAAACATTTTCATAACATGGTAAAAGTATAAGAGCCTAGAAAAGAATATGGTAAACACAAAAGCTGGCGATCAAATAAAACCAGAAGTATACGAGGCAATAATACTTATATTACCTAACATATAGCTTGGTAAAGGTTTTATGAATTTGGATGAGAGAGAAAACAAGGTTATTTATGTTAATAAGGAATTAGTAGAGTAAATAGTATGTAAAACATACAACAGATGAAAGTACTAAGCGTTTTTGTTTTCAACAGTAATGTCTACATTGGTTCTGTTACTGTATCTGCTTAGTAGGAAACTATCTTGATGTCAGTTTGTTCAGAACAATCGCAATCTCTGCTATCTCTACCATAACATCGGTGTATACAGACCGGATACTATTCATATTTTATGCATTGCACTTTGTTCTATTTTTTAAGCTACATGTTAACACTCATAGAAAATACGATAGTACTGACAAAATTATGAATAAGATGCTGATATAGAAAAGATACAACTTGTATGAAAAACAAACGAATTTATATAATTTAGAATTTTACGAATACTTGTAGATTAACAGATATCAATCGGGGACAAGGATCGTGAAATAATTTTCTTTTTTAAAAAGTGAGTATGTATCTGGACGTTTTTATTTGAAATAACCCGGATTACTACATCACTGTCAATGTTTCGATGTTGACGATAAGGACAAGGAACCCAATACACGTGCATCAATCAATATCTTAACATAAATCAAGTCATAAAATATAAAACAGACTTTACCACAATTAGAGGCAGTCCCACCTTATTTGAAACAGGCTCACGTTTGTGAGCCTGATGATAGAAAGATGTATGATGATATTATAATATCATCATACATCTTTCTATCATCAGGCAGGTATCAATACTTACATATATCTAGAAAGATAAAGCTAGACAAAATCCATCCACTTATATTGATCAATTATTACTATCACTGGATATGTAAAACTAGTGACAATCTAGATATAAATCCGTCAGCGCTTTAAAATATGTAAGTATTAAAATCGCATACATAAAATACATTCAAACATGGAACTATTATTATTTGTAAAGATGCCGCACATTTTTGCTAGTGTAGAAGCCAAGAGTTTTTATGACTATCAGTCATTGTCAAATTGACAGCAGCCGTTAAGCCATGTTAGAGGCCTACGGGCGGCTTGAACAACTCATGACAACAGGTTGGCCACTAACCACACAAAAAGAAAGAAAGAGTCATTTATTTGTAGTTTTACGACTAATAGTCATGATGTACACACACGATTACTTACATCTGTATCTCTCCAAATGCATCCAGAGATGATTTACATACACTTTTTGTCCGTTAGGATTTGCAGACTCTCGTAATAGGGAGCGAGTCCATTGACCGGCTTACCGGACACATCTGCTGCTAAGAATTCCCTATCGTAATCGCATGTGTAAAACGACTTACCCAACCTGCCCCCTCTGGTGGGCAAATTTAAAAGGCTGGCAATGCATTTGTGACTCCTCTGGTGTTGCGGGTGTTCATGGGCGGCGGTAATCGCTTACCATCATTGATCCGTCTGCTCGTTTGCCGACTATTTCATACACAAAAAGAAAAACAAGATATCTAGCTCTCATTCTGCGATATTATGTCACACGCAAATAAGTGGTAGATTTTTAAGTTGCCCGTCTGAATATCACGGTATAGTAGCAGCCTGCGTTCCGCATCATCTCAATTTAGATATTAACTTAGGATAACTTGGCCGCCTTTGTGATACGTTTAGCTCACTTTTGAAGCTGTTTCAAACTTTGCCTCATCTTCTTTAATGAGCATTAAGATGCATCTGTATATTAAAAGTTTGGCGTGAATTTTTTGTATAAAATAAATATAGCACTTGTGCCTTTCATTATTTAGCCTATCTTAGGAAGAAAGACAGTGTGAGTTGTTTCTAGTGCTTTTAAAACATAAGTGTTTTGATAATTACTGCTGATATACATATATCTGGCTCAGTAGCGTAACGGCAGTAATAACGCCTGATAGACGTGAAAAGGCTTTTTATTACACGTAAAACATTTTATATAATATAGCTTTGCTTATAATGTATGTTGATTACTTAGTTTCCTTATAACGATCTTGGATTGACTCTTGTCTTGCGGGGAACTCTACAAACTTTCAAAGAACGGACATAAAGAACAACCGGATTCGGAACAACCATTTGTGGGTCACACATATTTTTTGTCCCGTGTGGGGATCGAACCCACAACACTCACGCAAGCACGTAGTGGCGAGGTGACCACTTTAACTGCTACGCCATCTGTGCAGTCATAAATCGAAAACTATGCTACAGAGCATAGCATTTGTGTGCCACGCATCTCTTTGCGCAGTTCTTCTGCGAGTACTATCTGGTTCTCTGCTCTGTTAAGGTACATACACCATGACTACAATTATAAACGAAAATGTTCGTAAATTATAGGTCTTGTATACGGCGTGGGTAACATGTAGGTACATGTTGATATTTGCGTGAGTTGTATGCATCGAGTAAACGACCGACGACGCGAGCCTGAATTAGGCGCGTGAGCTTGTCCAAGCTAAATACATGACACAAATGACAGTCGAAGTCTACATAATATGGCATATGTCTGACACTTGTGTCATGTACTATTATGAATTAATAGAAAATCATTTATAACTGTAATTAGAAATTCCATAGTTAAAGTTTGAATCAGATTGATTACAAGTGATATAATACGATACTCGTTTAAAATGAAATCAGAGGTAGCAAGACGTTACGTAACTGTGGATGCTAAAAATATTTTAAAATGTTATTATTAATATGTATAGTATTATTACTAAAGCTTAGACTAATGGTGCTATTATACTTATTCTGAATAAAATGTAGATAAGGTAATGTCAGGCGGGCGACATTTTGGTTACAACATTACCATATTAATTTATAATAACTACCGTTGGCTGTTGGCGGTTTTCCCTTGTTATGTGATCTCACTACATTAAACGATATTCATTGTTATTATGAACAAGTATGTCGAATATTGGTAATTAATTTAACCCTACACCTTTAATCATAGGAGATGAACATCGTATATATATTTGAGACTCTACGTGTTATGGTTAAAATTAGCTTTCTCTGATATTTTTTATGTATTGTTGAAATATGGTACTTAAAATATGTTATATGTACGATATCACGCTTTTATAATTTGCAATGGAAGCCAGAGAAGTACTACTCTTTCATGCCGTAGTAAGATAATCTAATATGACAGCGTGTACCTACATACTTATATATATGATATAAATTAAAATGAAACCATAGAAGACAGAAATAAATTCAATACTTTACTAATAATAACAATGTTCCTCTGGCGGAGATAAGGTTAGGCTGATGCCTAATCTTATCTTCGCACTGTAAGCAGAAGAAGACCTTCTCGTAGCTTCTGTGAGGGTAGGTACCTAGTTCTACGTAGAGGCCCATCGTTGCACAGGTGGGCCGTAACCTCGGCGGGGTCTCGAATCGCATATGAGAACGATTTGCGCGGCCCCGCTAGGTACTAGGTAACCTCGAGAAATACCGTGGTATGTTTAGTCGGTAGGGCCCGGAATTTTCCATTTTTCCGGGCAGACGTCACTTTTTCATCGCCCTGCGGAGAGACAAGCGTTAATGGCGTTCCTCCACGTAAAAATAGCTACATGTTCTCTATTGATCAATTTTGGCCACCATTCTCTCTAAATCACCAGGCTCGTTCAAATTACCATTTGTGGCGGTCTCTACAACATTGAAGACGGTAAATTTTTTATTCATATGAGGAGCTCCAAAAACACCTGGTTAATTTTTTTTTGCCTACATAAATTCAAAATCTACGAGAATTGAGCATTGACTCATGCTACTGCCATGCCATTAGAATGGGAAATATATAATTCAATGAAATATTTATTGACTATAAGAAAATCGTCATTCATTCTCATTAAAAAAACGAATTTAATTTCTAATATTTTGTTATAGATTTCATTTAAGTTACATCATTATAACTTTCACCATCCAAATAATAAGATTATTTTAATTATGTTCTAACAATTAACAACAAAGACGAATGCTAACATAACTTTATCAAAGTACTGAATTACGTAACTATTAAACTAATATTTTTAATACACCGTTTCTTAATATCATTATTCCTTAAACAAAGATCAGATAACAGTAATAGCATATATATGCTCACATAAACCTGTAAAAATATGGTCATTTTTACAAAGCAAGGTTAAGATTTGTAAACTTCAAGATGTCATAATCAAATGGTCTATATTATGATATCATGTCTGATGTATATTATTCTAGAGACTATTACTTTATGCCTTCCTTATTCTGTGAATAAATTATTGTTGTATTCAACTAACAAAGGCTTTGTGTATCTTGTTGCATGGGTGGCTCGGTTTGAATCGTCATCTCACTACTGCCACTGCGCAGAGTGTTGTGGTTTCAAATCTACTCGGTACTAAAAGGAGAATGCCTATTCTCCATAGTATCTAAGGCTGTATGTGGACATCAAAAATTAATATAAAGATATCTAAAAAATATATTTTGATTTTGACGGCCTCGATGGCGTAGTGGTTAGTGTAACCGAGAGCCACGCCTGAGATCGCGGGTCCGATTCCCGCACAAGTCAAACATTTGTGTGCATGAACATGGATGTTTGTCTTGGTCTGGGTGTTTCTATGTATGTATTTACAAAAAAAAAGTATATATGTATGTTTATCCATTGTCTAGTACCCATAGTACAAGCTCTGCTTAGTTTGGGCTAGATGGTGTTGTGTGTATGTAATAGAATATTAATAGAATATTATATTCAGATTGACGCCACTATTTTAGAAATACCCGTTAAAAACCAAATATATTGAGGTTATTTTTCTATACGAAAATGTGCCTGACTGTGAGATAATTCAGTCAGACATCTCGTTTCTCAATGCTTTATTATTTGATTATGATAGGAGGTGTGTTTGTAATATATTTTTATCCAGTTATACTTAATAGGGTATGAGAAAACAACACATTTGTTATTTTAAACGTCTATATTCTCTTCATTGTCATATACTATTAACAAATCATCTAGAAAAGGCGCAGAAGGGCATATATTGGTCTCATATCTTGCCCAACCTATATGCCAAAGCACAGTCCTAGTATGTGCACAACAACCTACCGTGCGTTTTCTATTATACAGTTACAATAATATTATTGTAATTATATAATAATTGCATTTTGTTAAAAATATGTTTTTGAAGCTGGCAATATTTTGCAACAACTTCTCGTTTTCAATTGACTTACTTTATCGTTTTTTCAATAGACTTACTCTTTTTAACTATCTTTTGTAAATTGCAGTGGCGTCAATTTGAATCAAAGTAAAAATATAGATTTTTTTTAAAACAAATGTATAGTTTTTTATAGAAGTAAAACATAATTTAACAAGATAAACTGCGGTCGTTGATACGTTTTTTTTTAATACTACCTTGGCACACCGCTAATCTGGTATAAAAAATGTTGTAACTTATAAAGCTGTCATCATCCGTAAAAAACGTTTGACAGATACATGAATGCTTTAATTGGATAATGTTAATAGAATATTTTACTTGCAAATAGCTCATGGTGCCACAGCAGGTTCCGTATTAAACATGGATTGTGTTACAAGATAAGCTTGTATTGACACCAACAAATTGACGTAAAGCGGAAGTAAGGAGACATACTAGGACCATTTTTATATAATAGATTAAATAGAATTTTAGATATATATAGTCTAATATATAAGTCTAAGTCTTATTATAAACAATGTAATGTTATTTTTACCAAACACCTGCAAACACTGACCTACTCCGATACAGAGAATTTGCTTACAGTTGTAAAATAGCCATCATCAGTAATTTGTAATAATATGTAATCTAAGTATTTTTATTGTATCAATATACATCTTTTATTTTAAGTTTATGCACATTGACCTAAACTAATATTACTTGGCATATATTTTTTGTAAGTAGAGATATAGCCTGAAACACATGTCTAAACCTAGTTCAGGCAACCACTTTATTAAACCTAGCGCTTGAAATTAAATTAGAATGCACAATGTCGGCCGATTAAAATATAAGTAAAACATGTACCAGATTAAGCATAATTTTATGATATTTTATTATAATTTATTGTAGTATAATATTATTTTAGACTAATAACAAAAATGTATACCCATGTATTATTATTGAATAAGTTATTATTATTCAAGACCGGTCTGTGTGGAAAACCTTGGGGGAGGCCTATGACCAGCAGTGTACGTCTTTCGGCTGAGATGATGATGACGATGATGAAATTATTATTATTATTATTAATACAAGCTTACAAGTTTTATGATCCTAGAATAAGACTTTGCCTTATTATTTTATCTTATAATCGATAACTTTAATTAATGGCAAACAACTAACCTTATAAAGGCATGTACCATATTCTCACCTAAAGACAAAACTGAATTACTTTTAAAATAAACTTCACAAATGGCTTATAAAAAACTGCTATTATCCATTAATATTATCCGTTTTTAGGGCACAATAGTACATGAAACAAGAATTAATAGATATCGTACGGTATTATAATGCCTGACCACACCTAAATAAATAATTCATTCGTTAGACGCAGCCAAATTTTTTCCAACTGCTTCAACTACAGGTATATAATCAATTACATGAATTAACCATTATAAATGTTCTTAGATTTTATAAATGTGAACAAACATGTGACAAACACAATGTTCAGATTTAATTAGGACTTTAACAAACCATGTGTGACCAGATTATAGCCGGTTCGACAACACATAAACAATAATGGCGTAAGCATTAAAATGATTAGAGCTGTATTTAGAATTGTATATGTATTATAATAATATCAGCCCTATATTAAACTGTCCCACTGCTGGGCACGAGTCTCTTCTCACTGTGAGAAGAGTTAGGCCATAGTACACCTTGCTGGCCCAGTGCGAGTTAGCAGACTTCACATATCTTCGAGAACATTATGGAGAACTCTCAGACATGCAGGTTTCCTCACGATGTTTTCCTTCACCGTTAAAGCAAGCGATAATTAAATATTGAATACACATATGACTTCGAAGAGTCAGAGATGCGCGCCTTGGGTTCGAACTCGAGACCGCTGCGTGGCTGTCCAACGGTTTACCACTAGGCTATCGCTGCTTATTATATATACTCCAAACTAATATTATAAATGCGGATGTGAGTTTGTTTGTTACGCTTTCACGCCTTAACTGGGTTCTCGACCGATCATCATAAAAGGGAACTGTCCACTTGGTATGGGAATTTTGGCTTGGAATGGACAGCCACTGAGAATAATAATTATATATTAATTTAGAAGCATTATCTTATCTTATGTGGGGGCCAGTTAGTGCAGACTGGCGACACTTCGACCCAGTGAGATCTTTTGTGTCGGCACTCTCTCGATAACGACTGCCATAGATGTTCATGGCAGCCGGGACCGATGGCTTAACGTGCTCTCCGAGGCACGGAGCAGGCGATAATTGTCAATCAATACGCACATAATTTCGAAAAGTCATATAACTTCCGAAAGTCAGAGGTGCGCGACGTGGGTTCGAACCCGAGACCCTCTGCATTGCAGTCTGTTGGTCTCCCCCCAGAGCTATCGCAACAAATTGAATAATGTACATACATTACTTGTATACGTGTTCATGCGTAACTTCCTCAAAACTTGTAGATAACAGATGTGTAGCTTCTTGACTAGTTGGTTAAAGTGTAAGAGCAGCGCTTCATTCTTACTAGGAAGGCCGCTGACTCGTCTGTAACAGGAGAGATTAAAAAAATTACAAAAAGAGTCAAGTTCATAGATATGGCCAATACGCCTGAATTGTAAGTAAAAATTGCTAGTAGTTGTAAAATAATTTCTTATTGTTTAAGCAATTTTTCATTTTTCATTTATAATTGTTATTATTTAAAACTATTTTAAATGTATACATAACTATGTATGTTTGCAGCACATGTATAAATGTTTTGCAGACCCTTGCTTTATTAACAGTAGAATAAAAATGTAATATTAGAAACAGTCTGAAACACAGGTCTCTGACCATATTCAGATAATACAACGTAAAAACAGACTTCATAAACACGTCTTTTTTTGTCCAATATTTAAATGGTAAATGTTTTCCTTTAGATTAAATATAGGTCTAATGTAAGTTTAATACAATAAGTAGCCTGTAATATGTTTTGCAAAGACTTTTATTTATTTGCAATTTGTGTATATATTTTAATATTATCTATTTAATCGTAGTAGACTATTCTCCTATTTTCTATTATAGTGTCATATATATTAACATAATTAATTTTAAAACGAAATAATCTAATAGCCTATATTTACAAACGTATTAAAAAAGATAACATAATTACAAAAACACAAATAATTATATTACTAAATATTTACAAAAATGGTTTAGGCATCGTAGAATTCTTCAGCATCGCTGTAAACTGGTAACGTGCCCAGAAGCCTGGCAGCATTGCCACGTTGAATGCCAATGCTGATTCTTTGGGCTAAGAAAAGACTAGCCTTCTGATCACGCGAAACGTCGATCAGGCGTTTTGCGATCTCCCTGTACAAAATACGAGCGCTCGGACCATAATAATAAATAATTAAATCATTTTTATTTATTGAATAAAAATTATTTATTATTATCATAATTTATTATTATAATAAGCAACTTTGAAGTTAATGTACAGTACATTTAAATAGTACAGCGGAACTACACAATGAACGCGCGTATGCATTCCTAGCAAGTACAGAATAAATAAATAAATGTTTCACATACCGACGCTGGCGTTTCTCGTGTCACGAGTCTTGAGCTGAACATTATACATGCATAAATTATTACTCATATAAAATACATACATACATTCATTAGGATTTATCACAATTCTTTAAATTGTTCTTTGAAGCATGCATAATATGTCATCGTTCCTATTACTAAAACGCAGTGATTGAAATATAAAATTATTGGTTAGTTTCGCTTTTGCTGTTTAGGTTAACGGTTTGACTTTTAAAGGCAGTAAATACTCTGTCTTCAGCTACTTGGGTCACAAAATATCTAATGCTTTTTTATCGCACCACTGTGAAAGATAATTGGTGCCGCACTAAGCGGTTTCAAAGGAATTTTCTCCCGCGGACGCTCAAGTTGTGGAATGAACTCCCTGCCCAAGTTTTCCCACAAGACTACAGTATGGGGTTCTTCAAAATGGGCGTTAAAAGTTTTTTACAAGGTCGGCAACGCGCAACTGATGCCTCTGGTGTTGCAGGCGTTCATAGGCTACGGTGACCACTTACCATCAGGTGGGCCGTAGGCTAGATTGCCACGACAGGAGTACAAAAAAAAAATTAAGGTAAGCGTAGTGCCCACCTGACGGTAAGCGATTATTATAGCCTATGATCGCCTGCAATACATGGCATATCACATCACTCGCGTGTTACCAATCACAGGGTGAAGTAATTAAAGATGCGAGGAAAGAGAAGAAATAGAAGACGTACCTATATGTATATGTAAACTCTTACTCTCTGTACGAAACTGAATAAGAATAATTGAGCTAATCTGATTTTATTTACCTTTTTAATTTGCCTACTCCAAACTTTATTTTGTTAACTACTCAGACTGTTGATGGAAAAGCACGTTTAATTTTTTTTTTTTTTATATCTTTATTGCTTTATAAGGGTTTTTGTCTACATGGACATGCCAACCCTATTGTACCTTATAACTTAACTAACACAAAAATAAAATAGGACAATTTATACAGCTAAATCTATAAATTATTGGTATATAACAGTAGCCAAGGAACACAGACTTTTTGCTACATCAGTCTTTGGATATGATAGGATAGACTGGATTAAGCCCACATCTAATTTTTTTAATGCAAATTTCCTTATCATTTCTTCCCTTTTACTAATGTTTCTGACACATTCTATTAATAAATGTTGCACATCCTCTATTTTATTGCAGACATTACAGTTGGGTGAATCCACCTTTTTCATCAGGAATGCGAATTTAATTTAATTAAATAAATTTAATTTTTTTTAGTTTATATTTCTGTCTAGTATCGTCTTTAATTTTTTCATGCTCGCTGCTTTCTAGCAAGATTTTTTATTGTTGAAAAGGTTATACTTTGCCATAGCAAACAACATTTGAAATTTCTCAAAAAAGGTTACACTCATATAAGTCCGTAAACATTTCTTTTTCTCGCTTTTCTCATTCACATACGTATTTCCATTTGGCTTAGCGCCTTCAAAACCAATTCCATCGTCTGAAAATGCTTTTCAGAACAGTTTACCTTTTTTATTCGTTAATAACTGAAGTATCACGAAAGTATTTAGTGTACGCGACAAATCAAACGACTATTAATATGTCATGAAATTGCTCAAAGTTATAATTTGCTAAATCAACATCTATTTGCTTGACGTTTATTTAAGTTAATATATAATGCTATTTGTTTAAAAGTTTGTATTTCATCATATTACTAAAGTAGCGAACGAAAGCAGCGATAGCTCAGTGGAGAGACCAACAGACTGCAATACAGAGGGTCTCGGGTTCGAACCCCCGTCGCGCACCTCTGACTTTCGGAAGTTATATGACTTTTCGAAATTATGTGCGTATTGATTGACAGTTATCGCCTGCTCCGTGCCTTGGAGAGCACATTAAGGCGTCGGTCCCGGCTGCCATGAACATCTATGGCAGTCGTTATTGGGAAAATCAGAACCCTCTAATATCCTGACACTGGTCTAGCCTTAAGGTATCGTTAGCCTTCGGGTTGCGGAGGTCAGGTGGCAGCCGCTCCGTGTAAAAACTGATATCCAGTCAAATCCGGCTGACACTGGTCTAGCCTTAGGGTATCGTTAGCTTTCGGGTTGCGGAGGTCAGATGGCAGCCGCTCCGTGTAAAAACTGATTTCCAGTCAAATCCGGTTAGACTAGAAAAGCCGACCCCAAGTAACTCGCGAATAATAAAGGCTGGGAAGAAGAAGATTAAGTAGCGAACGAATATAATTATGACTTGCCTAGTTGTAAACTTTTATTTTTTTATTTATTAGTTTTTTATCTACATAATATTTAAGATATTTTAATCTGGTATTTGTAAACGTTAAAACGCTATTCAATTCAATATGGAGCGAGCCAAGAACGTGTAAATGATCATTGTATGTCCAGTACCAAGCAAAAAGGCTCAGTCGCAATGAATTAGATCTGTGCAAGTATAATAGGCCCGCTCCCCGCGACATTAACCTCGACAGATTGGATTGACTCCCACCGTATAGTTCGATATTTCGCAATCATATTATCATTGCGATTTGGAAAGGTAGTAAGACCTAATATAGGCAGGATTTCCTATTATACTATTAGAGTATTATCTATCTAGATAAATCGGAAACGATCGGAAACAGCACGCCCGTTTGATATTGACAATTATTTTGTGTAACGAATGGCCTGTGTCGAAATAGCAACGTGCACTATTTGGCATGCTTCTAGGATTTAAATCTTGGACATGATTGCGTTAAAGAGATAGGTACAACGAGCCTTACGATATCGTGCATAAAGAGTCGTTGTTCAGTTTAGTACGCAAGTAATAATTAATAAAATTTATTTTATTACTCAAAGTTATTTGTAGATAATTTACTTTAAGCTCCGTTGATTTCGAATGAGTACAATGTTGATATACAAAACAATTAGTAGAAACAACTGCCTTAACGGCGTATCGGACTAAATTGGCGTAAACTAGATAGTTAATACGGCCGGTTTTATGAATTTGTTTATGCTTTGCAGTTCGATCGTTCCCGCAGGCACCTGCCACCTAACAGTGCGATTGCGCAAACGCGCGTTGCTATGAGGCCCGCGCGCCGCGCGCCGTGCTCTCCTACTTCCAAAGCACGTGCTATTCAAATTGAATGAACCAATTTCAATTTCAAATTCCGTCCGACTGTTAAATTTGTAGTTGACAGTGATTCATTGTTGACAACTTGATGATTTCTGCAATATAAGCTGCACTTGTAAAGATTGCTACATTTCCATATATTAGGTTCAACAATATTTATTTATCTTATGAATAGATTAATGAAGAAGACATCACTAATTTAATATACACAAATACGTGCTGACTGCTGTTTATTGTATGAAAATAATACAACCAAATTTTTTCTATATCTTGTTGACTAGGCAGCTTTTGTTCACGAATTAGTAGACTACTAAGTAGGTAGGTACAAGTTCACAGAATTAGATAGTATCGGCGTAATTGTGCGGACTGGTTCAGGGTAAAATTCCTACCGCCCGTACAACCATTATAAGATCAAATATTATGACATTATGACACACAAATCCTAAATAATTTGTACTTTGACTTTAGACAAGAAACTGGAACAACTGGGTGTTGCGAAACTACGGGCGGCTATTAGGGCACCAGCTATAACCCGCACAGCCTTGATACAGTGCCTGTTACTTAATTATTATGCTAGCCGAATTTAATAGAGGTATATTTTTGTGGTACAGATAACATTTTGTATCAATAGTTCCACAGTATTAACATTTATAGTTTGGTATTATTGATCATTAAAGCGTTTATTGGTTAGGGCAGGCCACTGACTATTCGATTCACTTTGAAATAATAGCGAAGACTATTTTAATTGTCTAGACGACAAGTAATTTCATATATGTTAACGAATTCCGTCGAGTGTGTAACAATGTCAGTCGAAGGTAATGATATTTATATGAACAAATTGATACATTATGATATTTATATGAACAAATTGAAATAATTGATTATAAATATTTGCGTTAAACTGATTTTATTAGACATTGTTTAATTTAGGTATCTATTGGTTAATCGCAGTGAAGTGTAGGTTATGTTTGGTCGGTTTCTGGCCCGGTCTTGGAATGTTTTTAAATAGATAAATGTTAAGGATACAGTGTCGATGTTGTCGTGTATGGACTGGCCGGACTTGACCGATGCTAGGCCGAGAACGTTCTTGAACTATATGCACCAATATTTAACTACAATATTATAAACCTAGGCTTAGTTTATTTATGAATTAAGTTTTCCGTGTCTTAGAATAATACTGAGCCGATATCATAAAAACGACTTATCCGCAATCATCGTATTTTGAATGGCCAGCATAGGTACTTAATAAGAGGTGATTCTGTCCAAATGTATAGAATGTATAACTATTTCACCGCACTTTAATATTATGCGCAAATATATTGTAATAGTATCAATACTATTATAATATATTTGTTAAAGCATTTTATATATTATACAAATGTGACTGTTAAGGCTAGTTTTTAAAATAACGTTTTTCGATTTAGACACATATTTTAAAATTAAATGTAGTGGTATTATGTTTCTCACGGATTTAAATAAAGTAATCATAATAATTATATGTTGGCACAAATTTAGCTCAATATTTGCTTTTATTTTTTGTGTTTGATTATGTAATATCACAGATGATTTGATGTTTTTATGCGAACAAGTGCTAAGCAGTATACGGGCGCCTAATTAGTAGGCGGTTACGTCGCTTACAGTTGCTTGCAAAGGCACAAGCTTTGATGAGCCTTTAAAATAGGAAACATTGTTACCAATGCAAGGTTTGAAGATTACACTGACCTCTGCTAACAGCATATATTTTCGTAGGCTGAAGGTGCTTTTCCAGCCGATGATAATATGTTATTTGAGTTTTAGCTATGCAGTAATAAGAGCTTCATGATTTACAATAAATCAATCATAAATATTTAATTACCAATTCAATATTTTACTTGTACATAAAGAGCTAATCTTTCTACACTTATGTAAATTATTGAACAACCTAGCTTTCGTCGTGACGAGCCGTTAAGTGCTTGTCTAACCTAAATAACGTAGTATAAAAATCATCGTCGTCAGTCGGCTAGCTTATTAATAAAATATTAATTATTAGTCTTTATAAATGAATGCATTTTGACCTGCGGTTTCGGTCACTTTGATGTAGGTTATGTAATTTTTATCCCTGGGGAATAAGCCTTTTTCTAGACGAAAGATACCCTATGTTCTTTGTTGTTCTCCTGAAAACGTGTGTGCGATATTTCATGGTGATCGGTCAGGTTTAAGGCATGAAAGCGTAACATAACAACGAACAAACAAACTCACATTCGCATTTATATTAAAAAAGGATAAAAACGGCGCTCATAGCCAGTTGCACCCACTGATTGGTAAACGGTTAGCGAGGTTAAGCAACGTTGGGTGCGGTCAGTCTGTAGATGGGTGACCGCTTAGTGGTATTTCATCTGAGCGTCTCCGTGCTTCGGAGGGCACGTAAAAAGTCGGTCTTGTCTGTTGTCAGATTGACAGCGGTTTAGCCATGTCAGAGACCTACGGGTGGCCTGAACGGCCTTTGACAACAGGTTGGCCACTAACCACACGAAAAGAGAGAAGATTTATAATATTAGTTAAAATTAGGATTCGCTATCCCTTATACAGCAAATAGCTGCTGCTAAGAATGACGCAACAAAAAATCTACAAAACTCTGTTCTCTCCTGGTATAGGACCCTGGGCCTCATGTCAAAAGAACTTAAGCTAAACTATAAACACTAAAAACTAAACTTCTTGGCTTTTCTTAAAAGATAGTGATTTTTAAAATGAGTGCTTAAGGTCAAGAAGAATAAAATGTTCCTTAAACCAAACTTCCTTTTCTTTTCTTTTCCTTCTCCTATAAAATTTGATTTGATAATGTAAGATACGCGGTATTGTTCTATCAAAGATGATATCTCTCTTGCTTTATTCACATTCATTTTCGTCGGTTTAGGGCACTCTTTACCTAGCCTTTGTCCAAATTGGTGGTCAGAGAACGTCTAGTACGCTGCACAATATGCTTGTTTGCAGGTGTGTGTGAAGACATTACAGTTTAAGTTAACATGACATTAGCAATACATCAAAATCTATTTATAGATTGACTTGAATATACAACTCAGATGTTACCATACAAATATATTCAATTTGTCGTAAATATTTTCGGAAGCAAATGCACTGCGCAGGTCGTACTTCGTTGAGGGAATCGGTTAAAAGCGCTGCTCGTCTTTAGTACACATGCATCGTGATGTATTCAATATAGGTAGATAGCACACTCGAGATTCTGACGTATTTATTGGACAATTTGACACATTCTTGTCGCTAGTACGGTTGAAGAATTCTGTCCTAATGTATTTTGTACATACACACTCTACAATTTATAATGCCTATTCTAGGAATGGATTTACGTTAATAGGTTATGTAAAGGAAACTTTTTCTTGTTATTTCTGAAAGAAGACTATTCTACACAAGGGATAATTATTACTGTCGGTGTATGTTACAAATTTTATAACAATCGATTGATTTTGCTATTAGAGAAACCTTTTTGTTTTTGACGGCAATTTTGTACTCAGATTGTACTTCTTTCTTTCTTTCTTTTTCATGTGGTTAGTGGCCAACATGTTGTTAACAGTTGACATCGCTTAACGACTGCTGTTAATTTGACAATAACCGGGACCGACTTTTTACATGCCCTCCGAAGCATGGAGACACTCAGATGAAATATCACTAAGCGGTCACCCATCTATAGACTGACCGCACCCAACGTTGCTTAACCTCACTAATCGTTTACCGATCAGTGAGTACAACTGGCTAGGAGAACACGTAGCCGCGTCCTGTTGTCAATCTATCGTAAATAGAAACGTGGATACATAGCCACACGCCTTATATCTCCAAAGGGGAGGGTAAGGCAGAGGTAGAAGTATTTAAATCTTAATCCATCCATCTACTTCCCGTATATCGGACACAGTTTTAAGTTCCGTACTACTACTAAGAATATTATGACAGAATAGCCCAATAAAAATTGCCCCGACTCAGGGAGTGAAACCGAGACCTCAAGCACTGTAGTTGCGTTCACTTTATCTTGTCAATGCAACAAAACAAATAAAATAAAAGGTGTGTTCCTACCATTGTTATCTATAATTAGATATATGCCACGAATAGTACTCATCAACCTAGACTGTTTGGACTTTGAACTATTAGGAGTTAAACGCTGCGAATCGTGCGAGAGAGTGCGTTATATTTTTGTTATTTTGTCTCACACACGCTGAACAGGACGTGACGCTCTATCCTTACTATTACATCGACACCACTATGCACTGTCCCTGTCTGACTATTCTCTATTTTGTATGTAGCGTAGT
This sequence comes from Catocala fraxini, assembly GCA_930367265.1. Taxonomy (NCBI): domain Eukaryota; kingdom Metazoa; phylum Arthropoda; class Insecta; order Lepidoptera; family Erebidae; genus Catocala; species Catocala fraxini. Next base: position 2,197,856 of record OV884027.1, read on the forward strand.
TATGCGTATATAGAGTATCTAATTTGATGTGTAGCCGTGTGTACCTATGAGTAACGATGTTACTAGCAGTACGTATTTATTAAAAAGTAGACAGATGATATTCTAATGCCTGCTTTGGTGATGCAGCGGTAGTGAATGGGACTGTTATGCATAAGGTTTTAGGTTCCTTGCATGGGACGGAGTCTGGAATTTTACTGATAGACAAATTTAGGTTCGTCGTCTGCTACATAAAAACTTAAACAGGGATGTTGCGAATATTCGCATCCGCATCCGCAATTGCGGAGCTGCCGCATCGATTTGAACATCTGCATCCGCATCCGCATTCACAATAATCAACGCGGATGTTAATGCGGATACTGAAATAGCGTAGGTTGCGATAAGAAAGAAATCAGTTGTTCAGTAGTACGTGTTTAATTTATGAACCTTTGCAATAGAGGCTTGAACCTGCGAAGGCGGTGATATTAGATACTTTTTATTAATAAGATAAACAATTTTCATCAACATCCACATCCGTAATTGCGAACCCTATGCATTAATTTGGGCATCCGTATCCGCATCCGCGGATGTGAGTCTTCAAATATCCGCATCCGCACCTGCGGGTATAAAAAAACCTGCATCCACAACATCCCTGCTTAAAACCACACCTAGCATAATGTGGGTGCATATTTATTCCTTTGAGGATGCAGATGTTCAATTATATAAGTATATGCATGTGACTTACTTCACATTTTCTTAACCAGTGTATCTAATGGATCTTAGTATGTTCGAATGTTGCCGATATAATATTTAGTACCAAATAGTTTTTTCTGAATGGTGTTACAAAAATATCGTCGAGGAATATCGTGACGCTAATGATCTGATAAAGTAAATTGCCGTGTGACTTTAATGATATTAACTTCCTGTTAGCAATGTATGTAACCTACGCTGAGCTGTTTAGTTTTACGTATTATATTATACTAGATTTTGCTCGCGTAAGTGTAGATTACCTTAGATTACTTTATTATATTGTCTTCTGTTTACGCGCATGTTATTCATTGAAATTAAACTACTATATATGGCTTTTATCGCGTTGTTTATTTGACACACGGGGATCATGACCATGGCTGTTGAAAAGCAACCGAAACGTCGAAAAGAACGATATAAATAGATTTAATAATTTCAATAATTTAATTAGCTTAGAAATATAATAGTGTAACAATTTCTAAATTATGTAATAAAGTGTCAAATAAACAACGCGATAAAATCTGTATATAGTAGTTTATTCTCAATTAGATTACTTTAGTAATAGCAAATTTTTCTAGATGTAAGGTATCGTATGTCCTATTCTATACTCTTAACAACGTATATGCGAAACTTTATGATGATCGGTCGCGCAGTTAAGGCGTGAAAGTGTAACAAACAAACAAAGAAATAAACTCATATTCGCATTTATAATATTAGTTAGGATAGCAATAAATAATAATAATAATAAATTTGTTAGGATTCGTTTTTTTATTTTATTATAAATAGCCTAGGCTGTCCCACTGCTGGGCAAAGGCCTCCCCCAAACTCTTCCATGACTCTCGATCCAGCGCCACCTGTTGCCAGCCCGCCTGGTATGTGCTCAAGTCGTCACGCCATCGCTTTCGAGGCCGGCCCCGGCGACGCCGTCCATCTTCAGGTTCCCATTTTGTAGTGATCTTTGCCCAGCGATCAGGATGCATACGGATGACATGACCCGCCCAATCCCACTTCAGCCTAGCAGCCTTTTTGCCTACGTCCACTATACCCGTTTTAGAGCGCAGCGTGGTGTTACGCACTCTATCTAATCTTTTTACGCCCAAGATACTGCGCTCCATTGCTCTTTGGCAAACCCCGAGGCGGAATTTCTGCGATTCGGTCAGAGACCATGTCTGGGCACCGTAGGTTAGGATGGGAAGAATACACATGTCGACGAGCCTTCGCTTCAGGGAGATTGGTAAGTCTCCCTTCATTAGCGTCTTCATGGACCAGTAGCTTTTCCAGGCGTTTTCGATGCGGCGATCGATTTCTTTTTCCTGCCTGTTTTCGAAAGTTGTTAACTGGCCCAAGTAGATATACTCGTCGACATAGTGTATTTCCTCTCCATCTACCTCTACCTTACGTCTCGTGCTGTTGGACATTACTTGGGTTTTGGACCGATTCATCGCTAGTCCCACCTCGAGGCTTGCGGCGCTAAGTTCTTGGAGCATTGACTGTAGTTCCAGGGCTGTGTGGGCGAACAGGACAATGTCGTCGGCGAATCGGAGGTTAGTTAATCTTCGGCCGCCGACAACAACTCCCCTGTTTGACCACGAGACTGCCAGTTTACGAAAAACTTCTTCAAGTACGCTGGTAAAAAGTTTGGGAGAGAGCGGGTCTCCTTGTTTTACTCCTTTGAGGATTTGGAATGTGGGTCCTGTAGTGTTAAATTTTATGTTTGCGGAACTATTGCTATAAATTATTTTAAGGAGGTCTATGTAGGTGGTATCAATGTCTTGATTATGGAGTGCAGAGAATATAGCAGAATGTTTAACGCTGTCGAAAGCCTTCGTGTAATCCACGAAGGCCAGATAGAGGGGTTTGTTGTACTCTATATGTTTCTCAAGGAGTTGATTCAAAGTTTGTAAATGGTCCGTTGTAGAAAAGTTGTGGCGGAAACCTGCTTGTTCAGGTGGTTGCTGCTGGTCTAGTTTACCATCAATACGGTTCAGTATGATTTTTATAAAAGTTTTGTATAAATGTGAAACTAAACTAATTGGGCGGTAGTTACTGATGTCGTTTTTTGCACCTTTTTTATGGAGTAGTATTAAGTTGGAATGGCACATGTTTGTTGGAAATTTTCCGGTTTGAAGAATTTTATTGAATAGATTGGTGATAAAGGGCAGTAAAGTTGGTAAACCTATTTTAAGCATTTCGGTACTAATGCCGTCTTCTCCAGGACTTCTATTGTAGGGCATACTCTTCAAGACTTTGTGTACTTCTAATCTGGTAATTTCAGGGATGGTATCTGGGCAGGTGTAATGGAAACTATGCAGGTTGGTTTGTGGGTTATCGTTATACAAGGTCTTATAAAAATTGGTGGCAATTTCCATAATTTTGTCTCTGCTATTGTGAGTATTTCCTTCGTGGTCTTTAAGGCTATTGATCCAAGACTTTCCTTTAGTTATTCCTTGTTTTAAAATTTTTAGTGATGTTTGTTTTTGTAAAGCTGTTTTAACTAAGTGAGTGTTTAGATTCCTAATGTCTTTCCTAATGCTACGTTTAACTTTTTTATCTATGTCTCTATATTCCTTCGAGCCAATTTCCTTTTCAGTTCTTTTTTCAATTAGGTCTATTGTTTGCATGGTGAACTTATTTTTGGTTTTAGGTTGTTTTTTAATCTTTTTGCTACTCTTACTAATTCCTGTTATTATTGCGTTGTATTGGGTTTCTGCATCTGTTTCGTCTAATTGTAAGTCTCTAAAATGATTTGATAGTTCTAAGTTGAATTGATCTGAATTGTTGATGAGCGTTTCTTTGGAATGATTATGGATGTGTTTGGTGAAGGTTTTGGCGCGGTGAATTCTGAAATTGAATTTGATTCTTGCTCTCAGTGGCCTGTGATCAGAGCTGTATTTGATTTGGTTGATGGTGCCGACATCGTTAATTATTTGTTTATCTGATGGTAAAATAAAATCTATTTCATTGCGTGTTTGTCCGTCAGGTGACACCCAAGTCCAGCGTCTTTGTGATTGTTTGTAAAAGAAACTATTAGCAACATATAAGTTTTGTCCGAAAGAGAACTGAAGCAGGCGATCTCCTCGTTCATTACGGGACCCTAGACCGTATTTTCCAAGAATAGTGTTGTTGTCAAGTTCTTGTCTGCAGCCTAATTTTGAATTAAAGTCACCGATGATGAGGTTCCAAGTGCTTCTGTTCTCGTCACAAGCTTTGTTCAATAGATCGTAAAACTCTTCTACGTCTTCGTCTGAGTAACCAGATGTTGGTGCGTAGACTTGTATCAGTGTTAGTGTTTTATTGGGTGTCAGGCGGAATTTAAGTACTGCGATACGTTCAGAATAGCCGATGAACTCCATAATGTTATTCTTTCACTTCTTTGCCACTAGGAACCCCACACCGTGTTGTCCGCTAGTCTCGCCATAGTGAAAGAATATAGAGTCTTCTCTTTCTTCTATGTGTTCCCCTTTACGTCTAACTTCAGCAAGCCCTACTATATCCCACTTAATATCTTTAAGTGCATTTTCTAATTCAATAATTCTTTCGTCTTTAAATAGTGTGCGAACATTGTAGGTAAATACATTCAGCTTATCGGAGTCCTTTATAACGTTAGCCATGATCGTTTGTGAATTAGTAATAGATACCGCCGCCCGGGGATTCTTAGCACCCCTGATGCCGGGCACTCGGGGCCTTGTTGATGTCGTGTCAATCATTTTGGGGGGTTTGGACCGTAACCCGTCACGCTGGTCCAGTGCGTGTTGGCGGGTCGCCAGAGCCTCGTCCGTTGGTCAGCAGGGTGTACCACGTGCAGGGGAGGTTGGCTTGGGTCTCTGAGATGTTGGTGAGACCCCTTACACCCAGCCATTCGTTACGGCACTAAAAACAGTGAAATGACAATATTTTAAATTATATAACGCAAATGTTTTTGGTCGTGAATATTAAATATTATAATGCAAGCAAACGATACATGCAAGTGGGAGAGACATATTGTCAGAATATCAATTCAAAATGATAATATAAATACAAACACACGTTCAAAGTGTCATTTGTATGGAAGGATATATAAGGGACCCAATAAGACTTTTAGTATAAATGGTAAATGTGATTAAGACTGCGCCGAGCATAAGACAGATAATGACAGAGCTCGTGCGGCGCATATTCAAATCGGCGCGCGGCCGCCATAGTAAAATTGTATGGAGGATTTGAAGTGCTTTTTTGATAAATATATATCTTTATTGTCAACCAATAACTTAAATATTTGGGACAGACAAATTATTGTAATATAACTATTTATGTTTCGTTTAAACTGTAAAATAGGATAGATATCTACTGTTATAATCTAAAAATCACGTAACACGAGCTTATGTTTTTGCATTTTTCGTCCAAATGTACGTAATTTTGTAGACGAGAATATTCATTATTTTTTTACACGCAGTAATTATAAACAAATTCATTGTTATGATAAATATATATTTTATATTTGTGTTAAACAAAAAGTGTTGATTTTATTCACTTAACTGTGACCGCCTGTTTTGGCACATTTCACTCGGCGCAGTCTTAAGGTCACGTGAATTCTTTCAGGCAAGATACTTATATTATTATACGCCGTGTTTTCGTGGACGTAAATGTAATAATGTATAGTATTGTGAATTGTTTATTTAGACAGACAGACGGTAAATTAAATGAATCTTTTTTTAAGTCTCCTCCACAAATAATAATTCCTGTGTCGCAGGGTACTTTACAAATATTCAAACAACGGTCACAAAGAACAACTAGACTTGGAACAAAATTTTTGTTGATCACACAATTTTTTGTCCCGTATGGGGTTTGAACCTATAATACTCGGCGCAGCAGAAGTGGTTAAGCGGCCACTTAAACCACAACGCCATCCGTGCATTATGTATTTACTTCATTAACCGTTTGTTCGTTATTCGCCTCTATCCCCGAAGGCGTTAGTAGATGCATATTACTCCAACGTTTTGGAAGCGCAAGGCACAGCGCCATTCGCCGTGACACTACTGACAATTATTTGTTTATATTTATAGATTTGCCGGGAATACAGACGTAAGATTATGCTCACACTTGTATTCACAAAAATAGCATTTTTTTAATGACACCAATGGCACTAAGAGTAATTCCTGTGCCGCGAGGGAATTTACAAGCATTCAAACGACGGATACAAAGAACACCCAGACTCGGAACAACCATGTATTTGTGGATCATACAAAGTTTTACAAAGTTTTTTCGTGGGGATTGAAACCATAACGCTCCGCGCGGCGGCAGTGGTGAGGCGACCACTTGACCACTTTGCCATCCGTGCAACCAAAAAATATATTTTACTAAATTTAATGGTATATGATGAATTCGTAGACGCTCTACGAGTGTAAATGGTGAGACTGTAGATCAAATCTTTAAAAAGCTCACGCCGAACGCACCAGACCGAAGCGTGCAGCACGCCTTAGCGGTTGATCGGTGACAGCCGTCATTTTGTAGTGTAGGTACTCGTCTGCGAGAGCTCATGAATATTTAAGCGCTCGTCAATGCTCCGGGATCAAGATATCGGATTTTCCGCTTGAATTGTTATACTAAGGGTGTGTGTGTGTGTCTGTGGGTGTCACATATTTTGCAAGTGTGCAGATTTGGATATATTGTACATATAAATCGCGTTTTTAACAAAAAAAATGGTTTCTGCTTTTCAATTTTTTTTATTAAAACTCTTCATTCAATTAACTGTCAGACTTTTTGTCTAGACCCCGACTTCGCCACAGCAATATGTAGTGCACATTTTAACGTAAATTAAAGAAAATCCAACATTACTATATATTACGTTAAATAGACATGGGCAGATAAATAAGAGTTGCACCAGCTTATACTAACTTCAAATATAGTTTACGTCACGCTCGTGTATCTCAGGCTCTTTTAGTGTTTCTTACGCAGAGTTCGGCAGAAGTTTTAGAAACCAGAAGCTAGGCTCCCTCCGATAACTCCCATATAGCTAAAGCATTTGACCAGGTTCAAATTTGTCATTTGTTAGGGTCATTTGACCGGGCACAAGGCACGGCTACTTACCTGAATTTCCGATGGACTTTAGAAATGTACTATCAGGCTTCTAGATGGTTGGAGCATCAAAGACATCGTAGACGGTTGCTGCTTCGAAACTAAAACCATTAACGATGACTTACATTTATTATATATTAAATATTTGTAGCCTTTTTGAACAGCAGCAAAACAAATATTAAAGTGGTTGAAATTTGAATATAATATTCGTAATAAAAATAATTCGTTTTACTAAAGACATTTTTATATCATCTTACTTACTTAACCACGGTAATACATTGTTTCACTCTTAAAACTTATTGAGCCTCTAAATCTCTTCCAGTTACTATTAAATAAAACAAGTCTCCAAAAATAATAAATGCGAACAAAGTTAGTCGAGGCTCAAGGTAAGCCGTTACAGTAACAGTTTAAAAGGATCTCGCTACGCTTCGCGAGCTCATGCATAATTTAAAGCAAATATCGATCTCGTAGAATGTACGAGGCGCATCGCTAATAATGGGTATTATTTTGAAATTATGAGGGCATGCGCGTCTCAAATATGATTTACGGTTTAACTCGTGAAGTTTTGATGGGCAGGTTAATAAGAGCATACTTAGTTTAGAAAGGTGCAACGTTCAGCGATTTAAATGTAAGAATAGATTGTGTTACTTTTTTGCCTTAAAGCACTACAATATTTGAACCAGAAAAGCATAGAATTATTTTGCTGGTTTAAATATTTGCCGTAATGCGTCCCTGTATAAAAAAAAATATTAAATGGTATGGTAGTAACATTTCAAATAAGCATACGGATCTCGAGATGGTAACCTACCATTACCGCGAGTTATAAACCCTGCAGGAAAAAGCTACTGCGCTGGCAGCATTAGGTTTTAGGGAGAAATATTGAAAGCATAATGTCATCTTAAAGTGCTATAAAAGTTTACTCCACTTATTACAGATACACGGTATAAGGTTGTATCATTTCGATTTATTGCAAGATGGTTAATACTACCTTTGATAGAGCTGCTACAGGTCCTAGTGGAAATCTGTTTCAGTGGACATCTTTCTTCGACGCTTTTACAAGACCCTTCTGTTAAAGGTCGATGGTGGGTTGTGTAATAATGAAAGTCGTAATGAAACTCTAACTAAAAGGGTTTTCTTTTTACTATTTTGATAAAGAGCCTAAAAATTATGTTACAATAAATAAAATGTAACGTTTACAAAAAAGAAATATTTCAAATTAATTTGGTAGGGTTAGTGTCAACGTACTATGTTTGGCTGATGCGTATTTACTTTTATAAGTTACGTTTATGACAAAACTAACTTGTCACGTTTTAACCACGTGAAAATACTTAGCTAGTAACGTGCTAGATTTTGGATTATTATTAATTACTTTTGTTTTGAAATGAGTACAAAAAATATGCATTTGAAATTACTTGTTTTCTTGCTATCCCGTTCAGCTAGTCTAGGATGCCTATGATTGATTAGGAGAGAGTTCTCGTAACGGAAATTTTTTCTGCGATATGGTATAAGTTTGCCTTCATTCGAAAATAAATTAAGGTAAGCTTTTCTACAGTTACGGATGGTTTTCTTATGAGTTTTCTTGAAATTAGGTAATATTTGGTTTCTTGCTTATCAAAACATGGTTCTATTTTTAAGATTCTAGGTATGTATGTATGTATCTTATGTGGGGGCCAGTCAGTGCAGACCGGCGACAATTCGACCCAGTGGGATTTTTTGTGTCGCCACTCTCCCAATAACGACTGCCATAGATGTTCATGGCAGCCAGGACCGACGGCTTAACGTGCTCTCCGAAGCACGGAGCAGGCGATAATTGTCAATCAATACGCACATAAAGATTCTAGGTAAATAATGTTGGCATTTAAAACATAAATTTGTTTTAAGTTTGTATGCATGTGTGTCTCAATTATAATTTGTATAATATGACTAATGTTAGTTCTTAATAAATTAAAGATATAATACGTGTTCCGTAATTATTTATCTGCTAATTGCTATACAATTATGTTATTCAACTTATGTAACAAGTTGAATAACATACTCTATTTTTGTGTTTCTCTATTTCTCTGTTTTTTATGTTTTTTTTTTGGTTTAACAAAGAACTCCTACACTAGTAGTAATTCCTGTGTCGCTGGGGACTTTACAAACATTCAAACAATAGACACAAGGAACAACCATTTGTGAATCACAGTAATTTTTGTCCCGTGTGAGGATCGAACCCACAACATTCGGCGCGATGGCAATGGCGAGGCGACCACTTAAACCGCCATCCATCCGTGCAGTCAAAACTACATCTGATTTGTTAATGTTTATGCCAAAGAATCTAAATGAATCTGAATCTCAGTGTTTTAATTTAAATGTTAATTATTATTTTTTATTAATTAAATAGTGAATTGACGTATTCAAGAATTGTTTGCACATTTTAATGGAAATAAAGATTTTTGACATTGACTTTTACTTAAAGTGTGATGACTAAATTACACCGCAATAAAATCTGTATAACAAGTGAGAATCGGCAATGAATTGCCTTAAATCTTAGAGTTTGAAAAAATGGTTCAAGTAATATGCAAAGGTCACGTGATACCACGTGACTATGGTCAGAGGTTAATATCATGGTCATAGTAATTTCGGGGGTATATCGACTATGCTGAGTCGAATGGCGTTGACCGCGAGTCACTAGCTCTTACGGTTCTTGAGTTGAAAGTTGTATAACAGACAGACGGACGGACGGACGGACAAAGCTGTTGTATAAGAGTGTTTTCGAACTCTAAAAAGTTTAATTTCAATACAAAAGCTATCCTTAATGTGGCTTGTAGCATCGACGTCAACAAAGAAGTGTTATAAGTTTAAAGCCAACGTATGTGGTTTCGTTGCTCCAAAAGGGATGGGTCGCTTAAATGTGGCTTTTGAAATTTACAGCTAATTGAACTGGGGTTTTTTTACCAATTGGCAACCGAATCTGATAATTAAATATATATTATACTTTTGATGATTTCTTTATATTTAAATATAAATTATTTTTAACACTGTAAGAAATCAATATCTTATGTGTCTTTTTAATTTATGTTTGCATATATTTTATATACAAAAAATAAATCAGCAACATAATAGAAAATTGTAATGGTAAGTAATATTTTATATTTCGATGTCGCAGATAACATTTATGACTTTTATTCGATAAATGTTAAACTTACCATAGGGTATCCTCACCCTTGTAAATGCCAATCGCGTTGTTATTTTTGACATTAATAACTCGAGTTGAAATGTATCTAATGGCTGAAGCGGACTTGAACAATACAATTCCATATAAGTGTATCTCTTAGGTTATAAATTATTTATTAATCCTTTTGTATGAAAATAAATTTGCATAAAAGTATGTAAAGATAGAATACTATCAATCAAAATATTAGTTTTAGTTCAAATGTTTGAAACAAACGGTATAGTCGTTATAAGCTCCATTTAGTGCTTTATTTTCAGGTATCTTCTTCTCTCTTAGCCTTTATTATTCCCAAGTCACTTGGGGTCGGCTTTTCTGGTCTAACCGGATTTGACTGGATATCAGTTTTTACACGGAGCGGCTGCCACCTGACCTCCGCAGCCCGAAGGCTAACGATACCCTAAGGCTAGACCAGTGTCAGGATATTAGAGGGTACTGACTTTCCCAATAACGACTGCCATAGATGTTCATGGCAGCCGGGACCGACGGCTTAACGTGCTCTCCGAGGCACGGAGCAGGCGATAATTGTCAATCAATACGCACATAATTTCGAAAAGTCATATTACTTCCGTAAGTCAGAGGTACGCGACGTGGGTTCGAACCCGAGACCCTCTGCATTGCAGTCTGTTGGTCTCCCCACTGAGCTATCTCTGCTACTTGCTACTTTATTTTCAGCTATCTAAAGAAACAAATGTTATTCAAAAAATATTAAATAAAAGTTGTGAAGTTCTTACGCGATATACGATTATAGACTTTCGAACTCGAACTAGCCTCGATAACCGACTGACAATAATTAAGAGCAGTCAAACTTTCTCCGACCATTTTCTTCCGTGTAGAAACTTTAAAATTGCTTTACCTTGGTTAGTGGTCTTCACTTCACGTTCAAAAGATTTAAAGTATGCTTCATTAAAATTGCGTTGGGCATCGACAATGGTCCAGGATCTCAGGTCTCGGATGCAATTAGTGGAAGGCTGCCATGCAAAAGCCGTTATACGTTCTTAATAATTCACCTTTGTTGAATAAGCTTTTATAATTATGGTGTATGGAGTTGAACTGTGAAATATAATTTAATAAACGATAGAATACTGCTAAGGTCGTTCTTTTTAAATCAAATCGAACATTGAAGACGCCACCCCAAAGTCATGTTAATTATTGATTATTAATTGTGTTTCTTTATTTAACGACGGCCGTTCTCTTAAATAATATAATAAAGTGAATATTAAATAAGTAACAGTTCTATCTAAATAAATACCCTTGGCTTTACCCTGGGCTTTATAAAATATTTTTTTGGTACTTAAAGGTACAAGCCGACGTTGTCTTTTTTATTTTACCTCACGTATGTACCGTATTTCACGTATTTTAAACTTTCTCCGCTTTTGCTTTGCTTTAATAAAACAATTTCCGTACTACGCTTGAATTCTATGTCTACAAACATTTAAAAAAGTATACTACGAATATCCAGATTTTGAACAACTATTTGTTGATAAAAAATCCCAGAACACTCGGCGCAGTACACTTATGACTACGCCGTCGTAGAGTCAAACTGATATACTTTTATATTTTTGCCAACTAATACAGGTAAGTGCCGATTTCAATCGTCAGATAATTTTATCTGAGGAATAAATTTGGCGGTTTGACATATGGCGTAGTGGTTAGCGTAACCGACTGCCACACCTGAGGTCGATTCACGCATAAGTCAAATATTAGTGTGCATGAACATAGATGTTTGTCTTGGTTTGGGTGTTTTTATGTACAATATGTATGTATTTACAAAAAAGAAGTATATAAGTATGTTTATTCATTGTCTAGTACCCATAGTACAAGCTCTGCTTAGTTTGGGCTAGATGGTGTTGTGTGTATGTGATAGAATATTATTATTATTTTCTATACAGAAGCTATCAAAACGTCAAACATATTCCTTCTTTCTTTTTTATTTCATCAGATAAAAGTTATCTGACGATTTAAAAATCGGTCCTAACACAAATTAAATTAAAAGAAACCAATATTTTCCTTTCTGTAAACTATTTTCTTGTGGTATCAATATTAATTAAACTGTTAATGTAAATTGAATGGATTCATCATGGATCGTAGTCGACTCCTATTAGACCGCTGAAAAAATAAATAGTGTATCCACACCAATTATATTTTACCTATCGAGTTACCCACTTTTTACATAAAATCTCAGAGTAATTAATGTTTAACTACTAATATACTAATATTCGAATTTCTAGTTTTTGTCTGAGGAGGAAATCCATGTTAAAATATTTACTGGGCAGCAGACGGTCCATTTCAGTTTAAAGCTGAAATTATTTTCAATTTAACTAGTGTTCTGTGCACCAGCCCAGATTTACTGCAGATAACGAGTGTATGATTAATATTGAAAGCAGCGCCGGCTGCGATGACGGTGATTAACGACAAGCAATCATCAGTTCGAATAATTCGGAGCTATTTGATTTTACAGCTTAAATCGCTTTTTTATTAATAGCTTCGACAATGTTCACAAGGTTTTAATTACGAATATGTCCCCATGTATATTAATTTATGACCCAGATCTCTGCATCGTCTCACTGTGCGGCGTGTATGAATTTTTGATTTTAATATTCGGTTGGGGTACGATTGGTTAATACTTTTACCAAGAGTTGTCAATATCAGTAAATTAAATCCAATGACCTATAAAAAATATAACACGTAAGTAAATAAACGTTTCCGATAGAAATATTCAAAATCTGTTAAAGAATAAAACAGGAACGATAAATCATTAAGTAAATAATTATAATTGATTAAGCAATAAAGTTATTGCGGTCTTTTTGTAAAACTCTAAATCAGTAAGCAACAAAATGTAAATAAATACAATTAGTGCCGGAAACATGCTGCTTAACTTAGGATATACGACAACATTTATCTTTTTAATGTAGGTATATTCCACTACACTTGCGATGGACATAATAATAATAATTATTATTATGTACGTGACTTATGAAACACGATAACATTGCGAGTGTGACGCAAATTTCTTTGTTGTTGTCATAAACAACTATTACTGGGATGCGCTAATCTTATATTAAGGCTTGCTTGCCACACGGCTATAAAATATTTCGGGCTACGTGGTTTACTGCTAAGACCGGGCAGGAACAGCCATAAGTAAATTCCGATATTTTAGAAGGTAAAAGAAAAGTATTTCGTGAAGCATCGGGTATAATAATTCGGTCACGAACTAACTAAACGTGAATCGTCGCAGTCAATTTCAGCCTCACTTATGGCTCTGATAATGATAGATGATAACACTTCCAATGCTGACTCGCAACACAACCATTGCCTTGCGCTTTCTTAACTGCGTAACATATTTGATGAATTAATAGCAGCACGACAATCTCATACTGTATATCCTGTCTACTGTCCTGAGATAAGGAAATTATTATAAAACAATTATCCTAAGTAATATTATAAATGCGAATGTTAGTTTGTTTTTACGCTTTTCCGCCTTAACTATGTGACCGATCATCATGAAATTTACGCATACACGTTGTCAGGGGTACATAAATTGACATAAGGTACCTTTTATCCAGAAAAAAAGGACTGCTTCTAAGGCAAGCCGCGGGGAAAATCTAGTATTTTATAAATGTTCCAGCACTATCCAAAATTCGGTGCACGAAAATTATATTTATCTACACAATAGGCTTCTACAGCACAACGTCACTGCGTGACCCGGTTTGCGAGTATGACACTTTTAGCCTCCAATTTGGTTTTAATTCAACTAATCCAACCAATCGTGTGGTATCGCAATACGTGGATTTATAACTGGTATTAGATAAAATTGCTTTTGTACATGCAAAAATGCAATGTGGAACAAATTGATCAAAATTCTTTAATACGCATAAACTCGTGTAATGAATATATGTATTTTTGTTGTATTAAAAGCAACTACCATGGTGTCGCAATGGTTGTGTATGTTACTGCTAAGCATGACGACTCAGATTTGAATCCCGGGTCAAGCAAATTATCACTGGATTAAGAATAAATTTTCAGTTGCAATACAGAGTCAGAGCTTCTTTACGTAGGACTTACTTAAATCTGGCGAAATGTGGGAGTATTCCGTGTCGAGCAAATTCAGAAAAGTGCATATGATTGCTATGAGATAAATAAGATTGATAAGTTATAAGACAGTATCAATAACTTTTAAGATAACTTTCATACTATATTTATTCATCTAATTGCTGAATTTGGATTAACATTATTCCTATTCTATTTATGTCTGGTATATAAATATATATATATTAAGCAATTCTACAAAAAGTACTTTGGAGACTTATTTGTCTTGGAGTGGTTCTACCAGGCCACTCAGAAAGTATTACGAAAAAATGATTTTATGTATGAGAGACTGGCCAGTTATAATCTATTAAGAAAATATAATTATTATTAATTATTATATTATTTATAAGTAAAATAGACACATTCCAATTTTTTAAATTTCCCTCCTCATTTTTTGCGATCTAATTTAAATTATCGTGTCTCATTGAAAATTTACGCGCTCTCATTTTTTAGGATTTCAAGTGTTGCCTGAATCGTACGATAGACTTCAAATGACATGGATGAAAGCCCTTCCAAGGCAACCGTGTATCGTTGTTATAACAAATTCAAGCGCGGTCTATTAACTTTGGGGGATAAAGAAAGAAGTGGTCGCATTTTGTCATTACAGGGTATGGAGCTTTTTATTCCGTCCTCTGTGGTCCCCATTGGTGGCAAATTTCGACCTTGGTTAGGTCTATCTTCTAAAAACGCTTTTCGCAGGAAGCAGAAAGCTCACCAAGCCTAGGCTGATGTGGTGACGGCAAGTGTTGTAAATACCAGCGCACTAAAAATGGAGTATAACTTTGCTTCCAGATCCTTCAAAAGAGACATTGCAAGGGCGAAGTCAAGGCACATCGGTGGAATTGGCGAGAGGCTTGAGCGTCTTCCTTTGGGAACTTGTACATTCTGGTCTCTTACCAAAGCTATTGAAGGAAATTTCTGCAAGCCATCCTTTCCACCCCTACACCCTGGAAATGATTTGTTGGCCCACGACACAAAAGAGAAAGCCGATCTTCTGGGCAAACTCTTTGCGTCCAACTCGAATTTGGATGACGGGGGACATGAACCGCCTACCATACCGCGGTGTGACGAACGGTTAAGTTGAGTGGGCCTGATGGAATGATTGTGTTAAAGATGTGCGCTGCTGAGTTGGCGCCGGTCTTAACGCGACTATTTCGGCTCTCTTACTCTTCTGTCGTATTTCCGACATCATGTAAGTCAGCATTGGTCCACCCGATCCCAAAAAAAAGGCGACCACTCAAATCCGTCCAACTACACACCGATAGCCATAACCCCCTTTTTCTCGAAGAGAATGGAATCCATTATCAACTGTCAGCTCTTACGGTACCTGGAGGGTTATCAGCTGCTTAGTGACCAGCAGTACGGCTTCCGTAAGGGTCGGTCGGCTGGTGATCTTCTAGTATAGCTGACACATCGTTGGTCAAAGGCAATCGAGACAAAGACAAATTTGGACATAGCCAAGGCCTTCGATCGTGTCTGGCACAAAGCGCTTCTTTCGAAGCTCCCTTCCTATGGGCTTCCTGAGAGATTATGCGAATGGGTCACTAGCTTTTTAGCAGACAGAAGCATTAAGGTCGCAGTCGACGGTGAACGCTCTAACTCCATGGCTGTAAATGCTGGTGTCCCGCAAGGCTGTGTGCTATCGCCTACTCTGTTTCTCCTCCATATCAATGACATGTTGCATATCAGCAAAATTCATTGTTATGCAGACGACAGCACGAGCAATGCTCTCTATACCGTACGCGCTAACATCTCTTGGGATCGATCGGGTCATTGAGAGCCGAAAAAAAATGTGTGTGGAATTGAGACCTCTTTAAAGAAAGTCTCGGATTGGGACATAGTTAATTTGGTCCGATTTAACCACACAAAGGCTAAAAAACTGCCGTTAGTCGTATCTCCTTGTTTTGAGCACATCCCCATAACTGTCTCAGCCAATATTGGAATACTTGGTGTTGCCATAATGAGTGAAGTCCAGTTCCGCGGCCATTTAGAGGCTAAGGCTATATTAGCTTCGAAAAAGCTTGGCGTGCTCCATCCACACCGCCTTTTTCTAGTATCTTATGTGGGAGCCAGTCAGTGCAGACCGGCGACACTTCGACCCAGTGGGATCTTTTGTGTCGAAACTCTCCCAATAACGACTGCCATAGATGTTCATGGCAGCCGGGACCGACGGCTTAACGTGCTCTCCGAGGCACGGTAGAATCCACACCGCTTACTACTTTACAAGGCGCAGGTTCGGCCTCACATGGAATACTGTTCTCATCTTTGGGCAGGGGCACCCCAGTATCAGCTTCTCCCTCTGGACCACGTTCAACGGTGAGCGACTCGAATCGTCGACTGCCAGGTGGTTTCAAATCGGCTAGACCCCTTGGCGCTGCGTAGAGATGTGGCCTCGCTATGCATCTTATTTTTAATTTGTTATTTTTCACCTACTATAAAAAACCCTATAATATGTATTTCGCTTTTTTGCTCCTATTGAACTGGACATATCCGTCACATGTCAAACGACAAATGGGGAAAACTGACAACAATACCGACCCCACAAGATGGCAAGCCTTATCGCAACAGGCTCAGGTGAAAATGGCGAGATGAACCCATGTACCCTCATTTTAATTTTAAAGAGAGAAGCAGTACACATTTTTGTAACACATAACACCTAACACTGTTTCCCACAGAGGTTCGAAATACGGATTATTACGAAATGTAAAATGCTTCTCAAAATAGCTTAGATAATATGAAAATTATGTCAATCATTAAATAAATTAACACTAAATTGATAGCAATATATAACCAAGGCTTGCAGTAGTATCTACAAAAAATATTTACGGTAGGAATTATATATTGTTTTGTTTCGGTACGGAATGAAGAAGAAATGTTTTATTGAAAACTATTTAAAATAAATATATTTTGCCATTGATACGATAAATAAAACTATTTTTTTTATGAATATTTGAATTTAAATGTTTTCAATTTGTTGTCACTGATTTAAATGGATAAAACCTATCTATCAATAGTGCATTGGTTAATGTATTTTGCACGGTGCATAATGATATTGGACATTCGCGACCTCTTTTAGGTCTTTCTTATAATATTTGTATACATAAATACTTGGATATTTATTCAAGTTTCGGATATTTCGATGTGCTTAAGGATTCAAATTATCCAATTCCTTTTATAATCAATAATAGCCAGTACTACTCACAAAATGAAGTCGTAAAATAACTGTACTGTAAACCAATAACGAAATAGATTGCTGACTTAACCGAGTCTGACCGTGCCTAAATGTATTAAATATGGACCAGATTTTTAGACCTACCACAAAACACAGGTTAAAGTGAACCACTAATTCATAAATTATTTTGTCTGTTATGGCACGTGGTAACCACTTCCAAGGTGCACAACTATCGACACGATATTATCAAATGTAAGTCTGTATACTGATTTATGACTTTTAATGTAACACATGATATATTATATATCAATTTTTTTATATTTTTGATAAAGACAATATGTATTATTATTATCATCTTATGTGGAGGCCAGTCAGTGCAGACTGGCGACACTTCGACCCAGAGGGATATTTTGTGTCGATACTCTCCCAATAACGACTGCCAAAGATGTTCATGGCAGCCGGGACCGACGGCTTAACGTGCTCTCCGAGGCACGGAGCAGGCGATAATATATGAACACAACATGTAAGTTTTTGGATATAATTTAGTACCTAAGTAAATTTGTGCTCTGAAGTACGGTAAGTATGTATTTGCTTAAGTATGTCTGTGTATAGCTATTTTAATTACTAGATTAAGAGTACGTAGGACAAAAATTATCAAAAACATCAACACAACCATGGAGTATACAAAAATAATAATATTTTTTATAATTAATTATATCTATTATATTTTTTTATAATAAGCATCTAGCTTATAACCGGGTGGTAAATATAGTTGGTGGATGTTCGCATCACCGCGAAAATATTTTTCTTATGGTGTAACTTTGTACGTCGGTCTGCCTGTCATAGCTGCTGATCTCAGTAACTAATAATGATTTTCTAAGCAACTTGAAATATGGCATACTTATAAGTAGTAAATGCTTTCAAACAAAGGGATATTATCAAAAAAGAGCATATTTATATATTTGCTCATAGCAAAATACTTTTAAATTTTTCATGCGTCCTAAAATACCCTTCCTTCTAAATAGAGTAGGAATAATTAAAGTATTTTTTAAAATATAAATGCTGGAAATCTGATATAAATAGAATAATTATAAAATATGTATACAGGTTACGGGATAAATAAATATGTTTTTAACAAATCGGCAAATATCTGTTGTAAACAAACAAAATTTTGTCTGCTCTAATGCCATATCAAATAAAAGCAGCTTCGCCTACACCCGATCACTAGATAATTCTACCATAGATTTGATATACATTTAAAATAAATAAATATAAAAGAGAGCTGCGCCAAATCGTTCCAGAAACCGTAGGTGAAGACGAGGTCACGTAGACTGCAAATCTTCCATATGCGGTATTCTTGCAACGTAGTTTTTACATTTTACTGAAGTCAAATACATTCCCGGAAACATTATTTCAAAAAGATTAGGTACCATTTTGTCTATTACATTGAAATTTAAATGTAGATAAGTGGTTTTTAGACGTTAGTTATTCTATTTTCTGCCTACATTAAGAAGATTGACAAACACTATAGAGGTTCATTGATATAATTGTAATTTATATAGTTAGAAAATAAAGTAATATACTTTGGATTTAATTTATTAAGAATAAATTGTCATGCTGTATTGAACATAGTTCGATTCCCGCACAAGTTAAACATTTGTGTGCATGAACATGGATGTTTGTCTTGGTCTGGGTGTTTCTATGTATAATATGTATGTATTTATAAAAAATAAAAATATATATGTATGTTTATCCATTGTCTAGAACCCATAGTACAAGCGCTGCTTAGTTTGGGCTAGATGGTGTTGTGTGTATGTAGTAGAATATTATTATTATTATTATTATTATAGACAATGCATATTTTTTACTTCTAATATGGTTTATGGAAACCTGTCTAAATTAGTTTATATTATATTGTATTCATACCTATAGTGGTGAAAACAAATGTTGAAATATATTGAGGTCAATATATTTTTAACATTTGTTTTGTATTCAGATATGTTTTTGTAACCCAAATCTAAGCACATTATTTATTTGTATTGTGTGTTTTAGTAGACTCATATTAAATAAAATTGTTCTAAAATATCTAATTTCTTTATTTATCTATACCTAAGTTTGATTCAATTTTAAGTCATTATTATCAGTAGAAAAGACTTAGTATTTTCTTATTATATTGTTTATTGATAAGCGCACACTACTACTTGCTATTTCTATATTACTAATATACTAATCTGAACTGAAAATGAATAATTTAATAATTCTATTTATCTCGACTCGTTGGTCTTACTATAACCGCCAAACAATGCCCAAATAATATAAAAACATAGGCTATATATATTAATACGTTTTTGACTATCCTGAAATCGTAAAACGTCTAAGCGTAGGTCCATCGTTTTCTATTAATCAGTAAAATAAAATTAATCAAGATTTAATCATAGTAAAAGCATCCCAAATGATATGTATCATTAGTAGTTTCTCAAGATTTACCGTCCAAGGAACTTGTACTCATTACAGCAACAGTTACAGTCGAAACCTGTAGCACGCCGCATCTCGGCTCTTCACTGGAGGGCCCTACATTCGGCTAGCTTCGAGCAACGCCAGTAAAAAATCTCCAGCTTTAATTGGATTGCCTTTTATTAGCGTAATAAAATTGGATTTACTGAGTCGAAACCGGACGCGTTTCGGCGCCCCGTTGTTTCGTTATATCCAAATGGAATATTTGAATCGAGAAATGGTCCTTTGAGGCCATCATCCAACGCTTCTGAATACAATCGTAATGATTGTTATTGGGATTTTTCCAGATATAATTTGGGTGCTATAATTAAATGGTTGGTTATCAGAAAATACCTTTCAATTCTATTTTCGTTTTTGGGACTGTTTACCATGATTTTATATAGAACTAGTAGTGTTCCCGCGGTTTCACCCGCTTAAGTCCGTTCCCGTGTGAATATCGGATTTCACCCCTTTCACCCCCATCAGGTTGGAATTACCAAAAATCCTCTCTTTGTGCTCCCCTACACTCTTCAAGGATCATACATGCCAAATTTCAGCTTCTTGCGTTCTGTAGTTTCGGCTGTGCGTTGTCTGTCAGTCACTCAGTAACGGAAGAGTTTTATATATATAGATAAAATAGTTATTATCTTTAGTAACGTTTGCCAAGAGCAAATGCTGGTTGGAAAGTATGCCAGCGGCACTATTATTAATTGGAATAAATGTTTAAGTATACAAGATTAACAAAATTTCAGTTTAGACAACTGTGTCGAAATGTTCGAGAACTACATTATAATTACCAAAAATATTTTCACAATACTTAATTTGTTGCAAGCTAATGAAGACATTTATTAATTATCGCCTACAGCTATTAAATAACTGGAAAAAAAATTATATGTAAAATATAGTAGCAAATACTAAACACAAACATACGACTATTTAATCATTTTATTTTGTTAGTATGTACCATAACTAGATAAAAATTGAGCAGTTTAAATATATCAACAAAATGTGCAGCATGGCATGCAGTGGTAATTAAAATATCTTATAAATTCGAACAATATGATACGTGCAAAATAAAAATGAGTATATACATAAAATGCATACGTATACGCTATACGGATATAACACACAAACCAAGACAAACATCCATGTTCATGCACACAAATGTTTGACTTGTGCGGGAATCGTACCCGCGACCTCAAGCGTAGCAGTCGGTTACACTAACCACTACGCCATCGAGGCCAACAATAAGCTATATTTGCAGTAAGCTTTATAGCTTTATAGACTTTTTATTTTATTGTAAGGTTCGCCTATAGATTTTACATTTGAAACTTATGAATTATCTAAAAGGAAATGTAAATAAGATTTTACATTTGAAACTTATGAATTATCTAAAAGGAAATGTAAATAAGATTTTACATTTTAAACTAATGAATTATCTAAAAGGAAATGTAAATAAGATTTTACATTTTAAACTTATGAATTATCTAAAAGGAAATGTAAATAAGATTTTACATTTGAAACTTATGAATTATCTAAAAGGAAATGTAATTATTTACATTTCCTTTTAAATAATTCATAAGTTTAAAATGTAAAATCTGTAGGCGAACATTACAATAAAAAAAAACTTCAGGTCTCAGGTTCAATGCCCGGGTCGGGCTGTTTGATATAAATATAAATCGTATATTGATATATTCAGTCAAATTGGGATATCCTATGAAATATTCTTCTATTAATTGGATAAAAATAATAACATATGTATATAATAGAGTAAAAACATATTTTGATACCGGAGTGAATGGCAACTGTTAGTGGGTGTTATTGAATATTATATTTATAAACATTTTGCTATTGCGCCAATTTATTTATTATACTATATTTATTTATATATGTATATATATATACTCATCGATTATAATTTATATGTATATCTTAGGTATATTTCTGTGTATGTGTAACTGATATACGTCCGAGCGTCACTTGGGGTTACCAAATAATATCAGGGTTAACAATAATCCTGTGTGGTAACCTCATTTTTATTATATATGTCCTTCTCTGTTTCTTCTTTGTATTAAAATATTCGTATAATAATGTGTACTTATGTTTTAAAAATAAATACTTACTTTACTTTACTAATATTAGTATTATGAGTAAAACGAAAAACTAAAAGGAAATGTAATTATAGTAAATATATACTGCGAATATACTTTTATGTATAAAAGTTAGTTAGGTTTATCAACATTTTGTAAACGGTACACCGTTTACAAAATGTTGATAAACCTAGCATACATTTTACCTGTCCATTGTAAAAGCTAGCCAGACGTGTCAGAGTAGGCACACCATAAAACAGCAAATAAAGTCAACGAAGCGGCACCGGACAGCACAACAATATATACAGTCACGTTCGAGTCCAATGTGTCCATTTGGCAGAAAAATATAATTGGATTGTTTCTCATGAGATAAAATTGTAGGCCCGACACAATGTGAATCGCCGTTCAGTCATTCATCGTCCAAAATAATATACATTCTGAAAGGATGTGTCATGTATGTATATTTAAAAGATAGGTAAAGGTGATTGAAGTAAATAAATCCTCTATTGTAAATGATTTGAATTCTAGTTTTGAGATTTGATGAACGCATTTTATTCTGTTCAAGTAAGTAAAGTAAGTTTGATATTGTAATAGTTTCTTTTATTTTCGTCTTCAAAATCTTTTTCTTTATTTAGTAAATAATACTTCTTCTGCTTACCCTTCGTATACAGCGTGTAACTTTATTATAAGAACGGTAAAACATTATAAGGACTATACTAGCGTTATGCTTTGTTGTTTTTATACTATTTATTAAAAATAATAGTTACAAGCACTTATCGTATGTAATACATGATTATATTATAATATTATCTTCTGTTTACGCGAATGTTATTCATTGAAATTAAACTACTATATACGCATTTTATCGCGTTGTTTATTTTACACTTTATTACATAATTTAGAAACTGTTACACTTCTACTACTATATACTATTAAACGTTACAAATTTAAAGCTAATTAAATTATTAAAACTATTAAAACTATTTATATTGAAGTTTACACTTTCCCGACGTTTCGTTTGCTTTTCAGCAGCTATGGTTACGGGGAGTCTCAATTGCATGTAATTACATGATTATAATTATTAATATGCTACCTACTTTTGGATATATAGATGAGTAAGTCTGTTTTACGTATGACTAAATTTAAGTAGGCTATAATTACATCTAAGTCACCAAGTCATTAATTTTAAGTTACTAGGGTACCCAAACTAAGTACAATTAAGTCTCTAAAGCGTATACAATTATAATATATTGTTACGTTCTTAAAATAAATGACTTTATCTCTCGTGATAAGTGTTTGCGTCTTTGCAACTTTCCGGCTTTAATTTTCCAAGATAACTGATTATACGTGATATTGTTTTTCTATAGGGAAGTCTCGGGAACATTATCTTTAGCGGAGTTTCTGCAAGATTAATGATAATGGCGGTTCACAAGCCGGAGGTGACGCTTACTCGGAAAGACGCGACAGCAAAAAGAAAATATTAATACTTGCTAACGTCTACTTCTAAAGTGCTCGGATAAACTTTACTTGAAGTCATTGTAAATTACCCCGTAGTAAAGCTTGATGGTGCATATAAAAATGTATAAATAATAGGCATATAATGGTTGTATTGGTAAAAAAAGAGGATCACGACGCGTATATCTTAAAAAGAGAAGTGAATATCCTAACTAATATTATAAATGCGAAAGTGTGTTTGTTCGTTTGTTTGTTACGCTTTTACGTCTTAGCTGTAAGATCGATCATCATGAAATTTCGCGTTGTCAGGAGTACAAAAATGGTGTTGTGGTACCTTTTATCCAGGAAAAGTATAGTTCCCGAGATGTAGCAATTTATTGACAAAACCTAGATTATCAAGAGCGAGGCCACGTGCAAAATCTAGTACACTATTAAAATATTCACTTCCATTACAATGATGCAAAAATATAATATTATAGCTGGCCTGGTAGACTTTGTTCTGCTATTTACAGGTGACCCACAGTGGTGGCGTAACTCGACCACACTGCCATATATCGGAACCTAGCATAGCAATAGACAGTCGTTTCGACGAAATAAAAGTAATTTGTGAAAATAACCAATGTCGTGGAATGTATAATATACAAGTATTTGTAGCAGGTCAAGATTACCGTAGGATTTAGAGGACAGGGTTACTTTGCCTCATATCTAGTTTCCGATCGCTGTCTTAGCGCAATAATATAATCTAGCTGGTTCAATGCATCAGGTTACCCTGTTCTTTGTATTTTCTTCTGCTTTGTAATAATGGCACTATGACGTTGCCTCTATGTGCAACAGTGAGAGTGATCAAAACTGGTTAGCGTCATCGTAAATGGAAACACTAAAATATTTTAAGCATTTTACAATTCATGTACACGACGTTATGCATTGAAATAAAATTACTTTATACATATTTTAACACATTGTTTATTTGAAAACATTACTTTTATAAAATTCTGGAAGTTCTATCTGTTTATTTTTGCATCTATTTGAAGCTATTTAAATTATTAGACTTTTTAAATTTCCGCTTTACGATGTTTAGGTTGCTTTTCAGCAGCCGTGGACTAATAATGGGAGACTAACGTAATAGTTATCTCAATGTCTTTAAGTGTAGATGTCAATTAAATTGAACGTAAAGAAGAGAGTGACTTCCTTGAACAACACGAACAAATAAATGTTATTGCAGACTGATAATGTACGGAGGCAATATCAGAGCTCACACTCGACGAAATACACGCAATAGCGCATAGAAAAAGATAGACGACACAATAAAAAAAAATTCAAGGTAACCATACATAATTGAATTATTGGTGTTCCTATTTACGCAGAATGAGTTCCAAAGTATTATGGGCCAGACGACGCTGTATGAGAATTAATAAGTCTATTGAAACCTACGCCTATTTGCTCAAAAAACATAAATATATTTTATTTCTGTAATTTTTTACTTAATAAGATACGGCCTTATCCTCGTAATAAGAGGAGGATGTGGAAGCATAGTCGACTGAATCAAATCACAAACAGCTGACGGGTTGTTATTAGGTGCAGCCGCAAAGCATTCCTATCTTTTTTTTACTAAAAATGTTTTATTTGTGGAGTTTGACGTTATAATATTATATTACTATGCTTGCAGGCATAAAGATGGTCATAACTGACTGCAACTTAAATTTACGTATTATTTTTGGTATTCTGCGTTCATTAAATGTTATGAAATTCTACTCCGACAATTTCCTTAATGATGAGTTGTTCACCTACATTGCTGCAAAACGGTTCTACATTACATACTTGTGCAGTTTCTCACACATCCTGTTTCTATAAACTTGTTTAAACACGGAAAATAGAAATAAATAGTGAGAGAAAAAGTAGCCGAGGTGAACAGGATAGAGTGAGGACAACCGATGACTTGAGAGGTTTACGTAAATGGTAACTAGTACTTAATAGCATATTTAATAGCCATATCGTTGTCACAAACGTTCACTTTTGTACTAGACTTTTTCTGTCCAGCACCGCTAAGAAAAATATCTCTAGTTAAATCGTTAATGAACATGAAGTATAATAGGTTTTCATGTTTTGGAACATAATTCAAAATAGGATAAAAGTATCTACATAAGTATAACGTATTTGGAAATGGTATTTTGTAATTTTCGCAGTTATAGTGTGTAAAATTTATTGTAAAGCTATTTAATACGAATTGTTATACAGTTAGTTAAATTAATCTAAGTATATTTTAGTTATGTTAAGAGTCGAGCATTCCGTTTGTAAATCGCATGAAGGCTAGTCGGTATGGAATATTATGTAGAAGAAGGTTAAGTTCATACAAATACTAAGAACAGCTTATTTTATAAGTTACGTAGTAGTATTATTGACACTTACTACCAAATTACAAAAGAGAAAATATATTTTTAGTCATTTATAATTTAGTATTTTAAGATCTTAATTAACACATAATATAAACAAACAAAAATAAATAATTATTCAAAGATAAAACAGTGATATACATTTGTATGGATTTAACGCTGGCCGTATTTCGCCTTATGGCTAAACTGGTCTATAATTGTCTATACCGTCCTCACTCTTATTTTTGAGCATTGGCAATATGATAACCATCTTCAAAGCAACTCAACTCCAGCACTTAGAGTCAGGTATATTTACTATTATGACATGTTGTTGAAATGCTGTTTGACGCAAATTTTACCACGGTCCTTGCAATCATATCAAATCTGCAGCTTTATTTATATTAATGTGTTAATCAAAAACTTAAAATACCAAATTATAAACCACTCAAAAAAAAATGTACGTGAGTATCCTTTTAAGATTCAATCCATAGTCCTATTGTACTGTTATATGTGTGTATACTGTTGTATGTGTGTTCACATGTTCATATGTTATGCTTTTTTCATTCGTTTATTATTAGACGCACCAACAACCTTTGCACATTGCAAGTATTGCTTGCGTTTTATAGTTCACACCACGGCCACACATTATAACTTGATTGTTACATACATTATTCAAAATTGTGTAAGTTACGAATTAATCTTGTGGTTGTATCAAATACTTATTAATCAGATTAATAATTAACCTAATACTAAAATGAGCTAGGCTCAACAAAAAGAGAGGACATCGTAGGAACGTTGTGTCGGTTTGCCACTTAGTTGTTATTTACTTAGCAAAGAGATATGGAAAAGTAAAGCATGTCATGGAAACTGTTCATATAACTAATTGCCTTATTAAGTGGTAAAAACATGTTAGGATATGGATAAATAATAATTATATTGTAAACAACACACTTAAAATTTTTACGTATGATAACGCTGCGGTGTAAGCCTGGTTTAACACTTCATCCTTTCGCGATTACAGATGTCATGTATTTTTTAATAAAACGGCGGACTTGAAAATCCTTTCTATTTAAATATTAATTTAATCAGTTCCCAAAGCTTTACGTGACCTATTAACCGCTTGCCCTGAGAAGGGACTCTCGTTCCAGGATTGTAAAAATTAAAACCGTCATTAAGTAATTGTCTACGTTTTAAATCTGTTCAAGTATTTTACTCACAATATGATTACATATATTACGATGCTGTAAATTACTTACATGCTTGTTTGTAAGAAATGTTATAATTACGGTCTGTTCTACGGTCGGGCCATGATAGTACTGATAGAGTGTTCGATCTCCACACAGGACTATTTGAGTGATCCACAGATATTGTTCTTAGCCGGGGTAATTTTTGTAGATAATGTTTTGAGAATAAGTTACGCCTTTTTGTATCAATCTTTCTTTCATTGAAAGTCATGGACCGAAATTAAAAACTAATACGTAAATACAACACCCGTTTGAAGTATTAGAATAGTATTGATAACCAGTGCATATGAATTTTAGATATACCGGTTTATTATAAATATTTAATATAAAATAAACCCGGTAAAATCCGTACATGTATTACGTGTGTAATATTCGTGTAAGCGTTAGAAAATATTATAACGTTTTATAAGCCTTAGCCCACTATAATATGCCGTAGGGTATAACAACACGCATAACTTTATAAATACGATAGATTGAAAGGCATCAAGGGTCTGATAAAGATAGCTAGCGAATGTGCTTGTAATACGAGTTGCCTTACAAGTGAAATTAAATATAAGACGTATTTAGTTTAATAAATAAATTGTCTTTCGTATGCGACCGATTCTTGTACAATCGTTAAAATTTTGACATGATTTTCTAATTTAACTTTTTTAATTTGTTCTTTTTTTAGTTTATTTTAGTCAATATATTAATAGACTTGACTGTACATGCAAGCGTCGCCTCTGGTTATCCTTTCAGTAATATCTCCGATTTCCGAAGAAGGACAGTTATCAAACTGACATTCCTCTAGCTATGGATGCCGAACATAAATCTAGACCCCGTGTCGGTAATAAAATTTCTTAAAAAGTTGTTCATTGATTCGTGCAATTCACAGGTCTTCATTTCTGGCCGGTAAAATACGCGAAGTCTTATATCTCAGGACCAACGAAACAATCAAGTATTTTATGTTGGTACCATAATTATTGCAATATAATATTGTTTAAAATATTTTATCGTATTAAACCAGCACGCTGCCGAGCCGTTTCAAAATATCTAACGTTATAATATATTATGGATACGGAACGTGTGCAAATATGAATTACTGGTGCAAAGCGGGATGCGCTCACTCAAAAGCCTCCCTCTCTAATGA
Organism: Catocala fraxini; assembly: GCA_930367265.1. Lineage (NCBI taxonomy): Eukaryota > Metazoa > Arthropoda > Insecta > Lepidoptera > Erebidae > Catocala > Catocala fraxini. The sequence continues at coordinate 2,225,882 of OV884027.1, forward strand.
GGAAGGGAGAGTGAATTTTCCCCTCTCGAAAAGAAAATTTCAACTCAACTATCTCTCCACTAAACGTGCGCAACATTTTTAAATGCGTCAATTACGAAATATTTTTTACTCCAGTAGGGTAAGGACTTTAGTGGTAGCGATGTTTTTCTCTACTAGACATTTTAAAGCTGGGCATTTAAAGATAAACAAAAAAAATAATGTTGCTTTAAAAAGTCTCTGAGGTTTAACATATGTTTCATTGCAAAAACTAATACCTAACTAAAATATTATGTATGTATTGGAAAAATACCATGATTATTAGTAAAATGTCGTTAAACTATTTAAGATTATTATTAAAATAATTTAATATTAAACTTTGTAGATAAATTCTGCAAAAAGTATTCGTAAAATATTATGGCCTAATTCACTTCTGTGTCCGCAGTAAATTATAGATTTTTCTAAAGAAACTATTTTTTTCGAGATAAACTTATTTTACAGAATAGTTCAATGTTCATTTTAAAAGATTTATAACTTGCTTTAAATGTAAAAGAAAAAAAGCTAGTTGATTTTAAATCCTTTTCGGATAAAGCATGTTGGTAATATTCGTAAATAAAACCTTTTTAACTTGTAGCTACAGAATCTAAATTTCTACTGCAAACTTCAACTGGCTTTTTTTAATTTACAGCGCAGCGCACCCAGACACTTAAGCAGGAATATTTAGGTTTAAGCGCCGCATTTTTACGACCATCCCGATAGGCAGCGGCGAACAAAATTGAAATGTATTCTAATTTTTGTCCTAAAGTATACTCTGCGACTGAGATTATACTTTCAGTAAACAAACTTAGTTGGCAGATTTTGTATTCGCTATTTAATAATTATTATTATTTTGTTTCAGTAATATAACATTTTTATTGAACATTGTTACATTATTTATTGACTTGCTTGAAGTAATAGGGATTAAAGTATGAAGTTGCCGTTGTATAGTAATAGATACATTGAATTGACATACAATCTTCATGGTGTGAGATTTTCTAGTGAAACTTTTTTCACATGATACCTATAAGATTCTTCTTTTAAAAAATGCATAGGTAACATTCGATTTGCGACTTTCGATAGATTTTTTTTATTCAGCTTAGACGGTAAAGACCGATACTTTAAAAATTTGAGTCATTTTTTAATACCAGTTCCGTCGCGGAACTAACGCGGCAGAAACGGCTCGCAATATCAACGTTGCGTTTGGAGAGGAGACTGCTAATGAACGCATCATGCGTTTTTGGTTTAAACGCTTTCGTAATGGAAACTTCGACTTGAAGAACGAACCATGTGGACGACTGCCCACACAGGTAAATGACGCTAAATTGAAGGAGACGGTGGAAACCGATCCGAGTCAAACTGGAATTAGCAGCATGGTTTAAAGTTACCCTACCTACAATATTGACTCATTTGCATCAAATCAATAAGATAAAAAGATATGAAAAATAGGTGGCCCATTATTTGACTGATCTGCAGAAAGAAATGCGTGTTGAAATTTGTGTTGCCTTGTTGAATCGGTACAGAAATGAAAGAATATAGGATCGAATTGTGACATGTGACGACAAGTGGATTCTTTACGATAACCGTAAGCGAAAAATGCAATGGCTGACCCCAGGTCAAATACCGCAACAGTGCCTTAAAGCAAAGCTTAGCCATGAAAAGGCAATGGTAACTGTTTGGTGGTCTCTTCATGGTGTTATTCACTATAGCTATATCAGGTCTGGTCAAGCAATAATAGCAGGTGTTTAGTGTGCCGGACTTCGAACAACGAAACTGACAGTGAAACAGCTCCGACTCGTGAATCGATCTTCACCATTATTGCTTCATGATAACGCAAGACCTCACACTGCACGAGAAACCATTGTAACTCTTCAGGAGCTGCAGTTAGAAATTATACGTCATCCTCCGTACTCGCCAGACCTTGCCCCTATGGATTTTCGTGATTTGGACAATTTTCTAAGCGATAAAAATTTTCTTCTCAGGAGGCAGTACAAAATGCTTTCACACAGTTTGTCGAATCTAGATCCCCGGAGTTCTATCGTTAAGGCATACATAAACTTCGGTTTTGGATGGCAGCAATGTATAGATAATGAGGGTAAATTTTTTGATTCAATAAATATGGTACATCTTAGAAAAAAACGAGTTTCAAATGTTCAGTACAAATCGGCAATTTCAAACTTTAATCCCTAATATAATTTGTTTCATGAATATTTTACAGTCATAATTCATTAATTTTGCCCATACAATAAATATTAAAATACACAGAACAAACAAAAGTAGGTAAGTACTAAACATTCAGTCCAATCGTATTCACAAAATGAATGAAATATATTTTCCTCGTTTCTAAAGCCAGCACTCAAATGAATGACTAAATAATCCTTTTTTATTGAGCTTCTATATCACTCAGGGACCTACGTCAAGGACAAACTTACGAATTATTTTGTGCAAGTCTCTTTGTCTTTGAAACTTTATTGATGACATAGAGATAGGCTGAGGACGCACTAAGATTACGTAAGAAAGACTTATACCTACCTTATATAAATCGTGGACTAAAAGTCGTTACAGGTTTTAGTGTAGGAATTATAACTGAATATAATGGCATGTATATTAACCAAACGCGTTTACTTAAGGTACAGCGACCTGCCTTTTTTGAACATAAGCAATGTTATTCCATAGATTTAATATTCTTACGAGCTCCATTGTAATTTAGATTATAGAAAGCAACTTATAATTGGTACCATTCAATTATAAAAACGATTTGCGTAATGTGATCATTGATCCTTGCGCTAATAGCTTAGAGACTCGAGTCTCTATGCTATTAAAAGTAAGGGTTTTAACTGTCTTTGTTTATATTTAGGTCTGCATTACCATTGTGCTTAAACTTTTATGCCAAATAAAATCAATATTACAAGATGATTCGTAAAAAATTACATACCGTTGTGGCTTAATGCATATGCTGTACTAGTGCGTTGTTGTTATAAAAGCAAACATTGTCATTCGATAGACAAATAAAACCAAAAATATTTTATTATCATTATTAATATGAAAATGGCAGATGATATTTAACATATCAAAATACCTGTCTTGCTCATTGTGATACAAATGTATATTTCTGCCTACCTCTTTAGAAATATACAGGTGTAAGTGTATGTATACAGAGTGTTGACAATTTTTGTTTGGGAATGTTGCGACTAACTTTCACTCGTCAAATGCGTACTAATCCTTAAAGCTAACCACTTAGGAGGCCCATAAACCTTCATCGACTGCCCTTAATTTAGGGTGTTACGTTAGACGTCAAACTTAAGGGTACTGTTTAAGTAGCGGTGGCTTGCCATCGTAAAACCAACATGAGTCTGAGGAAGATTTACTGACTGCGACGTAGCTTAGAATAAATAAGTACCACCTCTCTGAAGCAGTAAGTTATTATATACATTGTAAAGTATCCGCTTAGTTTGAAAAATATCCTTATATTAATTCTTTTAACGCGATCATGCATAATGTCAGTCAGCTTGTTTGCTTGTCACCTGGTCGAAATGTCAAACATTAAATAGGCAAACGTTATGTATGATTGCGTTAATATCAGTTACGAATTAAATATACATTTTACGAAATTTATGTTTCTGGCGTGGCAAACAAGTATCCATCTCGATTAATTACTATTTAGTTTTATTACTCACATGTGTTGGCGCGAGAGGTAGTTTATTTATTTATTTATAAGCCCAACCACATCATACATATTAATACAATATAAAATTTCGTTACATAATATTTTGTCTGATATGTATGACACTTACGGTGTACATAACATTGACTGGTTATAGAGAAATTAGATGTTTACATTTTTATGTGACTTAATCTCATTATACAATACAATACAAGAGTTAGAACATAACAGTTTAAGTAATTTAGTTTTGAATTTTTCATTTCACCTGCTACACTCACAACTACTCTCTAAGAAGGAAGAAATCTTAAAAAATTGCTGCAGTATAACTCAAAACTCCTGTCTTATCGATAGGTAACAGATATAGCGACGGTCCAAGTGCGCTACACTTATCATAGTTCTTCTTTGTCCCACGGATATTAGTATAGTGGGATGCCAGTAATAATAATACAGTAGTTTCGCTATCATTCGCATTTATATTTTTGCTGTAGCGAGCGCCGTTCTCAATAAATACTAAAAACCTGTACTTACAATTATTATTTTAGTAGGTCACTATCAGGGAATTGCGAAGGATTATCAGGTTATTTAAATTGTGGCAAATTAAGTACTTTAATAACGCGTATTTGTTTTTTTCAAATACGCGTTATTAAAGTACTATAGCAGCAATAGCTCAGTGGGGACACCAACAGACTGCAATGCAGAGGGTCTCGGGTTCGAACCCACGTCGCGCACGTCTAACTTTCGGAAGTAATATGACTTTTCGAAATTATGTGCGTATTGATTGACAATTATCGCCTGCTCCGTGCCTCAGAGAGCACGTTAAGCCGTCGGTCCGGGCTGCCATGAACATCTATGGCAGTCGCTATTGGGCAAGTCAGTACCCTCTAATATCCTGACACTGGTCTAGCCTTAGGGTATCGTTAGCCTTTGGGTTGCGGAGGTCAGATGGCAGCCGCTCCGTGTAAAAACTGATATCCAGTCAAATCCGGTTAGACTAGAAAAGCCGACCCCAAGTGACTTGGGAATAATAAAGGCTAAGGGAGAAAAAGATTAGTTTTTTCAAATAAGCCTCTAAATTTATACCTAATCTTTTATAAATATAAGGCAGTTCTTAGTTCTGTTTTATGGGTGCACTACGAACTATCTGGTGCGGTAGGCCTTAGTGTTTATGAGTCTGATAAGTAATAAGTTATGATATTTATACATATTAAAATGTACAACAGATATACCTACATCAGACTCCACTCAAAAAATTTTTACAAGAAACCTAAACTCAAATAAAACTAACATTGGTATGCTACAAGAACAATATGAGAATTTAGTTATAAGTGTAAGCGTTTAAAGATGATTGTAACATAAGTTAATATAAAAAGCTGCAATTCAAATAAACCGAAAAGTGGGCAAATGCTGGCAGACAGGCATATCCGGCGGCGTCGACTAATTCAATGAACCGCTATTCGTTTCAGGCATGCTTCTCAAAGTGATATGTCTGATTACAAAAATGTATGCACCGTAATCCAATAATACGAACCGCAATAACTGCTGCCGTGAAATATTATCAACGTCGGTTCCCAAAGTTTCTGACAGGTACCGAATCATTTCTTTTTACTATATAACATTGTAAAATTATTGTTTAATATTGTCTTCTATTTACGCGAATATTATTCATTGAAATTAAACTGCTATATACGGATTTTATCGCGTTGTTTATTTAACACTTTATTACAAAATTTTGAAAATTGTTATACTACTATTACTATTAAACTTTACTAATTTTTAAGCTAATTAAATTATTATTAAACTATTTGGATTTCATTTATTTTTACACTTTCCCCGACGTTTCGGTTGCTTTTCAGCAGCCATGGTCACGGGGAGGGGTCTCCCCCCTCTAAAAATAGTTTAATAATAATTTAATTAACTTAAAAATTAGTAAAGTTTAATAGTAGTAGTAGTGTAACAATTTTCAAAATTTTGTAATAAACTGTCAAATAAACAGCGCGATAAAATCCGTATATAGCAGTTTAATTTCAAAAAATTATTGTTTTCTGCGTTGTCGTGTTTTACAAACATTGGTCGCAAAGAATACCTAGATTTAGCACGTGTATCGAGGGATGGTAGAAATTCTCTTATCGTGCAACATTCCAACGAGTAACAGTGAGGTTTGACGGCAGCAGGTTAAGTTCCAAAACTACTGCGGCATTCATGTCAGTAGTCAAATATTAATAAGCTAATTTATTTTCCTCTGCTATATTCATAGCTTAATTTAGCATGATGGTAGCTACAAATTATGTGCAACAAAAATACACAATCATCTTATTTTTAAGATTACTCCGACTTTTGAGATTATTATTGTAGTTACGAAGCGACCTTCATCAGACTTTTACAAACTAAAGGTATGGGACCAGATGTCAATATATTTAACGGTAATAAGTACTTATGTTCATATAACTGAGCACTTAATTTTATTACAGACACTTTTATATTAATCTTTCAAGATGTTTATGACAGCTGGAACCGAGGGACGCTATACTTACTTTTATATAAACGTTCACCTATTTATGAGCAATACGGTGGTAACGTTGCTCAACTTTGCGGGGTTCGAACGATTTGCGTCTTATTTTAGAGTAATCTTGCTTGCCAAGATTCATCTTTAAATCAAAGTTACCAATATGCCAAGCTTAAAATCAGAAATGTTGGGTGGGCATTGTTGTTTGGTTTTCAATGGTTCTTTTGTTGAACGCTGCTCATTTCCCAGACCGCTATCTACACCCATATTTACCGTTACCTAGGGTACGGTCGCACTCACTTTGAGAGTCGTTGCTTTAAAGAACTTTGCCAATATTCGCACAGTGAGCTCGTTAGAGGCGGGCGGTCATTTGCTTTTGAATTTCCATTGGTTAACATAATTTGCTCGTATGATATGAGTGTTTCGTGATTTTATCGACATTGTTTTTACCGATATTTATTCTAAAAGGGATATATTCAAGAGAAATAAGACAAAATAAATACAAATAATAAAACGCTGCGTACATTTACGTAATTGTCGGCTTTGGTGGCGTAGTGGTTGTAACCGATTGCCACGCCTGAGATCGTGGGTTCGATTCCGCACAAGTCAAACATTTGTGTGCATGAACATGGATGTTTGTCTTGGTCTGGGTGTTTCTATGTATAATATGTATGTATTTACAAAAAAAAAGAAAGTGTATATGTATGTTTATCCATTGTCTAGTACCCATAGTACAAGCTCTGCTTAGTTTGGGCTAGATGGTGTTGCGTGTATGTGATAGAATATTATTATTATTATTTACAATTAAAGTTTCGGCAACCCTTATTTCCAATTCTAGATATTTTTCTATTGATCTTCTATATTTATTACTACTTTATTTATTGTCAATGCTAATATAATTGTGATAATACGTTTATTATAAATATGCTTCATACACACTACATAATTTTTATGTAAAATACCTAATACCATTTCCAGTATTGTTAATTTTGCTTTTGTTTATACATACTACTTAGCTGTTAAATAAGTATCATATAGCGCGGCAGTCAGGCAGTAAACGGCTGCCATAGCCTTTCAATGAACGTTGGCAACGACATAGAATCTGCTCTTGTATTTACAGGTTTGTACAACACGAGTCAATGTGCTCTGCCAATATAAATAAGACAAACTGACGGCGGAGCCACGACTGGCGACAATGCGTCTTTTTAAAAGGAGCTTTGTAAACGTTTTACGACTACAACATATGTAAGGTTAGATGGCTGTATTCTTCTTCTGGGTGGTGTACTGTGAGCTCAGTTGAAATAACATTTGGTTAAGTTTCGTTTTTTAATTTAGTTCTTCACTATATGCCAATCTAGCATGTGGTCCGTTTTTACGTTAGCTCTCTTGAGCGCATTGAATTTTGTTCCACACATGAAGAGGCTCAACATATTAAAATCATTAGTAGTTCTATAAGCTGACACTTATTTTCCAGTTAGGGTTTCCTAGGTTAAAACGTGGTAAATATTCCACTTAGACTTTTCTTAGAATATCCATAATTCATAACTAATATTATAAATGTGAGTGTGAGTTACTTTGTTTGTTTATTACACTTTCACGGCTTAATTACTCAAGTGATCATCGTGATATTTTGCATAAGTACACGTTGTCATAGGTATAGACAAAAATTACTGTTCTCGAGGGATAGAAATATTATATGTAACGAATATGACACTACATCGTAATGCATAGACTTATATTTTTACAAGATCATTACGTCATCTTCAAAGAGATCGATCGCCTCGATCGCGGGTCTAAGATTTCAAAGAAAACTTCGTTTTAAAAGTATTAACGGCTTTCAAAGTAAAGCTTACCGTCAAACATTGAGAAAATATTCACTTTGTACATACCGTTATTGTATGCCCTATGCTAAAGCTTATTTTCTTAAAAATACGCACCTAATAATAAAATGGGACAAACATAGCCTTAAGCCTGCCAGTAAAACGTGCAGAGGCTTATCGTCATTTAAATAATAACCGAGGAGCAATAAGTTGCTTCTAAGAAATAATACTGTCAAAAACAATAAATCTTGAAGGGCGCACGACGCACGTTCATAAACACACGCGCGCAATCTACGTTGTAATAGCGTTAGCACAGCTCACGTCGCCGAGGTATATCCATCCAATTTGGAGAGATTATGTAAAACACGCTAAATTGTTTGCGTTTGTTTTATAATAAGGGCACACGCCGTTATAATGTCATAAATGTTACCTGCCGGGCAAGTTACTCGTCAGGATATTGTGAATTGCACCATTTGAAGCGACAAATAACTGGTATGCATTTCAGGCAGAAGATGATATTATCATGACAGTTAGTAGCACTTTACATGTGTAATTTTGCTCTGAAGCTGGTGTGCGTACAATGTTGTACTTTATTCGTAGTTATTTATGTACTACTGGCAGCGGTGATATATGGTTGGCTGTTTAGCGACACTTCCAAAGTTGGCGACTTGACCCTTGTACTTTATAGGCAAAGTCTCGGAATCCACACGGGTACAACTTGTGACTGACAACAACCTCTTATTTGTAAGGTAATATAGTGCCTTTTGGTAGGCACATTTTATATTACATATCACTTTGTTATAGGAATAATATTCTCAGTGAAACTTTATTACATGCATGTTTGATGACGTTATATTTATTGAAATATGTTTAACGTATAGCTTATTGGATTACGTTTGTAAATTCATTGATAAATCAAGAACTTAATGCAGCAAAAATCACGGCTGTTCATAATAAGTCACGCATTTATTTTTATCATTATAGTACATATATTTTGTATAGTAATTGTTTGTGTAGTAGGTAAATTTATTTATGTAAGTTGATAATGTAATTTGTTTTCATACTTCGACATGTTATTTTAATTAATCAAATATCTTCATGATCATTATTATTATTGTTTTTTATTCTAATCAAATCCTATTTTATTTTATTTTGTTTTCATTTTTAAATTATTTATATAAATACATAGCTAGCAGCGATAGCTCAGTGGGGAGACCAACAGACTGCAATGTAGAGGGTCTCGGGTTCGAACCCACGTCGCGCACCTCTGACTTTCGGAAGTTATATAACTTTTCGAAATTATGTGCGTATTGGTTGTCAATTATCGCCTGCTCCGTGCCTCGGAGAGCACGTTAAGCCGTTGGTCCCGGCTGCCATGAACATCTATGGCAGTCGTTATTGGGAAAGTCAGCACCCTCTAATATCCTGACACTGGTCTAGCGTTAGGGTATCGTTAGCCTTCGGGCTGCGGAGGTCAGGTGGCAGCCGCTCCGTGTAAAATCTGATATCCAGTCACATCCGGTTAGACCAGAAAAGCCGACCCCAAGTGACTTGGGAATAATAAAGGCTAAGAGAGAAGATATAAATACATATAAATTATAACATTGTTTTTCTTAGAATTGTAATCAAATTAATATTATATAATTAAATTAAGTAACTAGAGCCGTATCAAATGCATGTGGTGTTAACCTATAATTAATTGTTCCACTGAACTATGTTACCTTAGTCTGTAAGTTCTGATCGATGTATTGGTGTAAACAGTTGTTGGTTGACCTAATAAAGATAAATAAAAAAATAAAATAGTATCAGCGTAAAAAAATTATGCTCGTCTTCTATTGTGCGTAGTTTGTCTGGTATTGAGTGTTAACGTTAAGAATTACGCGGACACTGACATCGGGTTATTGTGACCCGGACCGGATCTAAAGATTATCGCAAAGTTAAAAGGGTTGTCTGAATTTTAATAACTAATAATTAATTTATTCATTTCATTATCATCTTTATATTAATAAAGATGATATGAATATCCTAACCTAATATTATAAAAAGGTATGTGAGTTTGTTCGTTCCGCTTTCACGCCTTAATTGCTCCACCGGTCATCATGATACTTTGCATACACGTTGTCAAGGGAACAGAAAAGGTCATAAGGTACCTGTAGGCCAGAAAAAAATACTGTCACCAACCTAACCTACATTTATGCGAGCGAAGCTGCAGACAAAATCTAGTATACAATAACTTCATCTTTTGGTATCTAGATCAAAAATATTTCTTCTTAATATTGTCTTCTATTTACGCGAATATTATTCATTGAAATTAAACTGCTATATACGGATTTTATCGCGTTGTTTATTTGACACTTTATTACAAAATTTTGAAAATTGTTACACTACTACTACTATTAAACTTTACAAATTTTTAAGCTAATTAAATTATTATTAAACTATTTAGATTTAATTTATTTTTACACTTTCCCCGACGTTTCACGCCCCGTGACCATGGCTGCTGAAAAGCAACCGAAACGTCGGGGAAAGTGTAAAAATAAATTAAATCTAAATAGTTTAATAATAATTTAATTAGCTTAAAAATTTGTAAAGTTTAATAGTAGTAGTAGCGTAACAATTTTCAAAATTTTGTAATAAATTGTCAAGTAAACAACGCGATAAAATCCGTATATAGCAGTTTAATTTCAATGAATATTTCTTCTCTGAAATTAATTTAAAAACAATGATATTTTGAGTATCGGTATAGTGTTCTAAGTAATAATAGAAATCGGCGTGAATCAATGTGGAGTTCACTATACGAGGTATGTAAATAAAAGTCAGAATGTCACTGTACTGTACTGTTATTATATTGTTTCTTTACAACGTTTGGCACACTCAAATACACTAAAATACAAGGCCGCAAATTCTATAATATTTAATAAACTTTAAGGTCTATAAATCTAACATTGTCTACAATAATATAACTTCGATAATAGTCCGAACACGTATTACAATTTCTGTAGCTTTAAGTAGACTGCCGTGTTATAAATTGAATCGTGGGAAAACGATGTAAGTGGCGCGTTGCACATACATAGCCAGATACGTACAATGCACTTAATTATGTATGTGTGTGTCCCTACACCATTTCCCCCTTTGAGAAAAAAAACAAAATAACAATAACAATCAAAACAATAATCCACAAACATCTGGATTATATAAATCTAAACACAAAAATATAAATCGACACAACCAATATAACCAATATAACGAACACTGATACAAAAATCTTACATAACTATTGTATTTATTAACCTTCGTAGTACAATACACAAAAATAAGTACCTAAAATAAGTACCTACATAGGCTGTCCTGTCTAGGATGTTAACACATATAATATATTATCTGCACTTTATCACGCATAACCGGCGCTTACAGTGTTGGCACCGGCGGTGGCGGCCTGGGTCTGAACTGGCTGCACCCGTACTAAGGGCGGGCCCAAGCTCGCCATGCTCCTGTCCACCTCTCTACGAAACCAATGTTTCATTCGACGATGACACAACATGCGTATACCGTACAACGCCACGCCTACTACTATTGCTGCTAACACAATTAGCATTATGTTGATTTTGTCCATCTTCTCGCTAAGTTGCACATGATTGTTGACCTGGGCCAGTGCAACGTTGTCCTTCACTTGATAATTGCCCATTTTATCAAAATAGGTACTACTTGCTTTGACGAATTGCAGTTGTAAAATGAAATAAAATAACATTCTTTTAACAAGTGAAATAAACTGCATAATTAGATATATTAAGGTAAGGTTGACGCAATACTGGCGTCATCATTTTATAAACAACTCCAATTTCTTACCTCTAAATCAACAGAATGTAAAATAAAGTTTATAAAATTGTAACTTAACTAATATTGATATCAACAATAAGGGTTCCGTATTATGTATCCTGTACATGCATAAACATATGAGCAGCTCATGTAACGTATGTAATCAATAAAATAAGTAGGTACCTAAACTAACAATAAAGTGTAAAATCAATAAAAGCGTATAAGTATAAAGTAAAATCTGTCCAAAACGGAATCGAACCGAAACTCGTATATGGGAGTCGTAACGCAACTAAAGTAACGACGCTTTCCTTATATTAATTTTACTATAATTTATGAATAGCATAAATATAGAGTATACGACTATTGCAACTTTGTTCTCACGATATCTATAAACAAAGTTAAAACAAACATTTTATTATCATTCCCATGGAATCCTAAGTATATCATTATAATAATATAACGACGTTGCGTTATAAGTTATAACGCAAATCTCACGGGTTGTCGAATTACACGCCCGCTTCTAGTGCAATGCCTGTGCACCTGTTGTTGCACCTGCACTGGACTTTGTGAAACCTGATTATCATTGTTTACAGTTTCACTATACGACTCGTGATCGTTTATGATGTAAGCGGGCTTCAATCTATCGATTGAAATGTGCGCTTGTCGTCCAGGTAATTGTACTTTAAAAATTTTAGGACCTCTTTCTAGAACTTTAAACGGTCCGTCATAGGGTTGCTTCAATGACTTGTGGACAGTATCGTCCCTTACAAAAACATAATTACACTTTGACAAATCGGCGTAAACAAAGAAATTCTTAGAACTTAAATTGTTTCTCGTTGGTCGGTAGCTAGCTATAGTCTCGCGTATTTTCTCTACTAAACTATACGGATCACTCGAATCTTTGTCCTTAGATCTATCATAGAATTCGCCGGGTAAACGTAAAGTTTTACCGAAGGCTAATTCTGCGGCACTTACTTGGCTATCGGTGCGTATCGCTGCACGAAGGCCTAGCATAACGGTTGGTAATTCCTCCACCCACGTTGTATTGCTATGTAAGCGAGCCATAAGGGCTGCTTTCAAAGACCTATGCCATCTCTCCACGGCACCATTGCTTTGGGGGTGGTAAGGAGTGGTACGGATCTTACGAATACCCAAAAATTTCATCAATTTTGTAAACAAACTGGACTCGAACTGACGTCCCTGATCGCTAGTTATACGCACGGGGCAGCCGTATCTAACTATCCAACCTTCGTAAATGCATTTGGAAATCACATTTGCGGTTATCTCCTCTACAGGCAATGCTTCCGGCCAACGAGTACATCTATCGATAATGGTTACTAAATACTTATATCCTTGTGGAGACGTTGGTAAGGGGCCAACAATATCTACATGGATATGCTCAAAGCGAGAAGCTTCTTGAAACTTGCCCAATTCCGAAACTACATGACGGTTGACCTTCGACCTTTGACATTGTAAACAAGCCTTAGCCCAACGTCCTACATCCTTGTTCATACCAGGCCAAAATAAATGTTTAGAGACCATCTTACGAGTTGTACGGACGCCGGGATGACTCAAACAATGAATACTCTCAAAAGCAATCTTTCTAAATTCCTCCGTTAAATATGGTCTTATGACGTCATTAGAAAATTCACAAAATATTCTTTTATTACAAGTAGGTAATAATATTTTCTGTAATGTAATATTACTGTTGTTATTAGAACATTTAGTCATCTGTAGCAAGTACTCATCTTTTTCTTGCGCGTCAGCAAGTGCATCGAAGTCGAGTACAGTCGGGCAAAAAATAGTTTCTAAACGCGATAAGGTGTCGGCTACAACATTATCTTTACCGCTAATGTGTTGTATATCAACTGTAAATTCACTTATAAATAGGAGCTGTCGCGTTCTTCTTGGCGTTTCTTTATTATCACTACCAATTTTGGAGAATGCGTGACATAAGGGCTTATGGTCTGTGTACACTGTCAGAGATCGACCTTCAAATAATTTACGAAAATACCTAATTGCAGTGTAAATGGCCAGTAATTCACGGTCATACGTCGAATACTTCTGTTCAGTAGGTGTAAATTTCTTTGAAAAATATCCTAGCGGCTTCCACGAACCGTTTACTCGTTGCTGCAATACCGCACCCATACAGGTGTTAGAAGCATCGGTCATCAGTGCTAGGGGAACATTCGGTAATGGATGTGACAATGTAACGGCATCTTGAAGTCCCGTCTTACATTGTACAAAAGCATTTTCTGAAATGTCTGTCCAATTTATCCTAGTCTTGTCATTTTTCTTTGCGTTTACTAAGTATTTGTTAAGTTCGCACTGATAAACAGCTAAATTGGGTAAATGAGGCCTATAAAAATTTAACATACCTAAGAAACGTCTTAAATCTGCTACAGTTTCGGGCTTAGGAAAGTTAATAATGGCTTCCACTTTATCGTTAAGTGGTCTTATACCGTCAACGCTTACATCATGTCCCAAGAATTCTATGCGCGACTGTCCAAAACAACACTTCGTTAAGTTGATCGTTATGCTATAGGTATTAAAACGTTCAAATACCAACCTTAAGTGCTCTCTATGTAGGGTTTCATTCTCACTGGCTATTATGACGTCATCTAAATAATTATATAGAAAATCCAATCCCTGTAAAACAGTGTTGTTCATGAATCGCTGAAATGTTTGTGCGGCGTTACGCAGCCCAAAAGTCATGCGGGGAAACTCGAATAGGCCAAAAGGGGTAATAATTGCGGTTTTCTCAATGTCATTTGGTGCTACACTAATACAATGGTACGCGCGATTAATATCTAATTTTGAAAATATCGTTTTATTTGCCAAAATATAAGTAAACTCATGCAACCTGGGTATAGGATATCTGTCGGGCTTCGTAATCGCGTTTAACCGTCGATAGTCGCCACACGGTCGCAAGTCACCGTTTTTCTTTGTGACCACATGTAAAGGACTAGACCATGCGCTTTTAGAAGGCCTACAGATCCCTAACTCTTGCATAATTCGGAATTCTTCCTTCACTTTCATATATCTATCCGGTGGCAGTGGCCTAGCGCGCGCATGCACAGGAGTGCCTGATGTCTCTATGTAATGTAAAACGTTATGCGCGGGAGTTTCCCTGAATGACGCTGGCTTCGTAATGTCCGGATACATGCACAATAAATCATAGTACGGATGGCCTTCAACAATAGAATTCAAAGATGGTTGGCTACTATTTACAATAGCTGCTAAAACATGTATGTCAGTAATTTGGTCAATAAGTTTGCGATTACGCATATCGACTAAAATATTATGATGCGTTAAAAAATCAGCACCGAGAATGGGCTGTTTAACGTCTGCTAAAATAAATTCCCAACGGTACGGTCGCCGTAACTTAAGGTTCAACACTAATGTCTTTGTACCATAAGTTGCGATTTTCGTACCATTGGCGGCATATAATTTGTAATCTGAACACTGAGTACCTTTAAAACGTCGGTTGGATGTTGGTAAAACTGACACATTAGCTCCAGTATCTACGAGAAAACGTAACCCAGAATTAAAGTCCGTGATTGATAGGCGGCTGCAGGGTAGAACGGCACAGACCTCCGCCGACGACTGTACCTTGTCCTCTAGTTTTCCGACTTCGAAGAGACGGCTTTGTCCGCTCCATAGCTGTCCTTTTGTTTCCATGCACAGGGCGGCACGCATCTGTGCGCTCGATGGCGGTATCGGAAGTGGTAGCTGCAAAGCCAATCAGGTGACTCAGGATTGCGTCCTCGTGATTTGGAACGTGAGGGTTGCCGAAAACGATTCCCTGGTTGCCTCGATCTTGAACGGGAGCGGGAGCGTTCCATGTCGGTCAATCTAGCGTTGATCTTAGCTAGCTCTGCTGATATGCTAGTTATCTCGACTTCATTCTTGTACTGTTCTCGTGGGGCCTGAACTATAGCGGTAACAGTGTTACTCTTCGTAGCTTCAGCTACGTTGTCAGCGATCATGGCGAGGTTGTCTAAATCTTTGGTTTCCGACACGACTAATACAGCACGCAGTGTAGACGGCAGGTGTCCTTGCCAAAGGACTCTCAGTGTGTCGTCTGGTATTTTGTCGCGAGCCAGGTCTCTCATGCGCTGTAGAAGCTGAGAAGGCTTTAGGTCGCCTAACTCCATCTCACCTATAAGCTTCTCGATCTGTCTATTCTTGGAGTCTTCAAACAAGGTCAGCAATTTGACCTTCAACGCCTGAAATTTTCCTGATTCCGGCGGCTTTGTCAAAAAATCAGTCAGCTGCATGATGACTTCTTTCGGTAATTTAGAGACGACTAAATCGAACTTGCTGTCATCCCCCATTTTCTGTGGCGCTAAGATAGCTTCTACTCGTATGAACCAGACACGAGGTTGGTCTGTCCAAAATTCGGGAATTCGCGATGCTACTGATATAGCCATGACCTCTGTCGGTGGGACTGGCGGCACGTTTGAAAAACTAGTGGTCATTTTCACGGAATTTCACTCGCGTCTAATGTTCTTTATCGGGGTCACCAATGTGGAGTTCACTATACGAGGTATGTAAATAAAAGTCAGAATGTCACTGTACTGTACTGTTATTATATTGTTTCTTTACAACGTTTGGCACACTCAAATACACTAAAATACAAGGCCGCAAATTCTATAATATTTAATAAACTTTAAGGTCTATAAATCTAACATTGTCTACAATAATATAACTTCGATAATAGTCCGAACACGTATTACAATTTCTGTAGCTTTAAGTAGACTGCCGTGTTATAAATTGAATCGTGGGAAAACGATGTAAGTGGCGCGTTGCACATACATAGCCAGATACGTACAATGCACTTAATTATGTATGTGTGTGTCCCTACAATCAATGTGTTCATAGTATTAAGTTTATCGCTATAAATCCATTTTCAGCTTGATTCCGTACTTCAATCAATTTAGTAGTTCCCTGATTTTTATTACATCTTCTATATAATAATAATTCATTTATTTTCTCTCCACAAAATTACAAAATTACACATAGGAGGTACACGGAACTGGTAACAAGGTACACATTGAATTTTGTGAGAGGCTGGTGCCTGCGATAGGTATCAGGATACCTGTGTTACAGGTCACCAGGGCCACACTATAGAGTTGATCCACTATGGTCCCATTACATAGATTTGTTGCACGTTATAAAGCCTCTATAAATAGTTTACATTAATTATAATAATAAAAACATAGAATTTAAAGTGATAATATTAAGGAAAGTCATGCATTGTTAAAAGACATATAGGTGTGTGTATGTGTGAGTGTGCGTGTGTGTGTGTGTGTATGTGTGTGTGTGTATGTGTGTGTGTGAGTGTGTGTGTGTGTGTCTTAAATCTGTTGATGTAAGAGTGCCTCAGTTTGTTCATAGTTTTGTTGTTTAAGCCATTTAGTTACATATGCTTTGCAGGTCAATTTGGTTTGAGGATATATGGACAGGAGCGCATTAGCTTTTCTATAAAGGTACCCGCCAAGAAAACAATGAAACCTGTGTGCCAGGCTACTATGAAGTGTCTGAATATTAAGATCGGGAACTTTCCTACGCTTCTTTCTCTCTCTTCTTTCTATAATAGGTAGGTATAGATACTATATGACTTTTAGAGTGGATATTCACAATACCTATCTTTTCTTTTAGAAAACCGACGTAAACTATTTGTATGTGGCTAATTAATTGCCAATAGTTATTATCGTTCAATATTCCATACTCCATTGTACTGATTTCACTCAATCACATACACCTTGTGTATATGTGTATATTATATACCTATAAAAATGCCATTTCTTTTGTACATCTAATTTTGGGATTCCTATACAAAATGTGATGGTTATTTCGAAAATGAACCAAGTCAAGCAACTATACGTTAAATTTAAACAATAAAATTGGCATTAAAAACATTGGTGAATTTATTTGAAAATCTCAATGACCTTTATAAAAACAGTTTCATAACTAAGGACTAATACAAAAACAGAAATAGGTTTGTGTTAACCACGACCAATAAATATTAATATAATTAAGTATGAAACTGTAAATATTACTGAAATGGCAGAAGGAGCTTGTAAATTACTCGGTTTGTTTAATGACTCAAGTTTTTAACTACACGCAATTGTATGAAAAACTATTTGGGAACTATCAAAGTTTGCCGAGAATTACCCGCTTGCAAATTGCCAGTAATTCCGAGTGAACTTTGAAATTTCGTGTAAAGGAAACTCTTGCTTGGCTTAATTCATATTATGACTCGAATTATATTAAAATACGATAAAGAAGTTATATATGAAGAAGTTAAAGTCTTTTACTGAACTTGGATAATAGACTAGATATATTGGTTATGCTGAGAAGATACGTACACTGGGCAGCGATGGCTCAGTGGGGAGACCAACAGACTGCAATGCGGAGGGTCTCGGGTTCGAACCCACGTCGCGCACCTCCGACTTTCGGTAGTTATATGACTTTTCGAAATTATGTGCGTATTGATTGACAATTATCGCCTGCTCCGTGCCTCGGAGAGCACGTTAAGCCGTCGGTCCCGGCTGCCATGAACATCTATGGCAGTCGTTATTGGGAGAGTGTCGACACAAAAGATCCCACTGGGTCGAAGTGTCGCCGGTCTGCACTGACTGGCCCCCGCATAAGATACATACATACGTACACTTATATTAAGATTCTTTAGTCAGAAAGTTTTACAGCAATAGGGGTGACACAACGTCCGATGTTTGACCATTCGATGGCTTTTTTTGATGAATCGAAATTAGCCAAACGCTCTGTTCCATTTGTGGTATTAATGTCGTACTTCTTCATCGGGTGACGTATTAAATGGGATTATCCACTGGATGCTGGACCTGAACGGTTTAAAAGAATTGGTAATACGTTCTATGTTTTGCAGTTGCCTAGCACTATTCTGATTGAAAAAGTACCACGCTGTCGTAGCGCTAGTAAATGCGACTGCTGTGCATTAGACCTTAGGTTCGATTCGCGGGTCAATAGTACCTACTATAGGGTTTTTCTGTTAATTTTCAATATAAAGATCTGAACTCGGTAGATGACAATAGGCTTGCCTAAAAATTGCTTGACCTAAAACCATAATCGGTGAAATGTGGATATATTACATATTATATAATATTCTACCACATACACACAACACTATCTAGCCCAAACTAAGCAGAGCTTGTACTATGGGTACTAGACAATGGATAAACATACATATATACTTTTTTTTCGTAAATACATACATATTATACATAGAAACACCCAGACCAAGACAAACATCCATGTTCTTGCACACAAATGTTTGACTTGTGCGGGAATCGAACCCGCGACCTTAGGCGTGGCAGTCGGTTACACTAACCACTACGCCACCGAGGTCGATTATATAAAAATAGAGTACCTAGTATTTTTTATCAAGATGTCTTTTGTCCGGAGGTTTGTGCACGATTATTTATAATAACTATAATAGTAGATCCAATTTGAATGTGTTATTCTTAAAATAAGTATAAAATGTAGAATCGTGAATACAAATACTCTAAATAAATTTAGTTCCGGTTTGGTACCTACTAATATAACTTAATCTATTCTATAGTTACATTATTAGCGCAGAGGACAAACTCTGCTATAAGCACGCTGCGCCGTCAGGGGTTTCAGAAACCTTGTTTATCCAAATACATGGTTTGGTTGCAACGAAAGTACTCCTAAAGTCGGGTTGCTCTATTCGAGAGAAATCCCGGGCTCAAGTAGAAATTACTATACCCTATCTCTTTAAATTTACACGCACGATTGTGATGCAAAAGGTAATATTTTTCTAAAATCTGGGTAACAATCTGATTTATGTTAATGCTAGAATGCTGCTTATTCCTGCTGCCAGTGTTTAGTTATAATTATCAGCGGCAATTTTAAGCTCCAATTAATTATATCAGTGTGGTGACTCCGCACAGACGAAGAAGTTCCGCCTACAACTAACAGATGGCGCTAAATACGCTCAAATTACGTCACAATCCTGCATCGCGCAAACGTAGTTTACACAGCGACTAACTATATATACAAGCTCCCGACATCAACCGTCGGGCCGCGGCCCGCCAGGCACGATCAAACCAGCCTGGTCGGAGGATCCTCCCTTTGTGTTGGAGGGACATCACACCCTGTTCCTTCACATCAGCGTTTAAATCTGTTTTTCTAAAGAAATCGTAGTTTACCATGCAAAATCGATCGATAGCAAAAAGTTATAAAGGCAGTTTCTTGCAGGAGTATGCCAAGATATCGGCTAGCAAGACGAGTTGGTAAGATGTTACAAAACAAGCGACATCTTTTCGTTACATCACCTTACAATAAGTAAGTACAAACGCTCTTTTAAAAGCTTATCGACTGAGGTGGCACTAAATAGTTATTTTATTTGCATGCTCGAAAATTACATGCGAGTAAGTGAAAGTGTTAATTACACTTGAGTTTTTACTACATTTATTCTGGAATATGGAATAATGTGTGGAGTGACGAGAATGGACAGAATTAGGAATGAATACGTAAGAGGTAGTCTGAAAGTATTGCCCATAGATGAGAAGGTGAAAGGAAATCGTTTGGCTTGGTATGGACATGTTATGCGAAGAGATGTACGTATGTAGGTAAGCAAGTGATGGATATGAGGGTAGAGGGACAAAAAGGGAGAGGAAGGCCAAGGAAAAGATGGATCGACTGTGCGGGGATGGATATGAAAGGAAAAGGGGTAAATGATCAGATGAGGGGTGACAGAGAAGTATGGAAGCGAAGGACATACTGCGCCGAACCCAAATACATTGGGACCAGGGCAAGAGAATGATGATTCTGGAATAAACACACACATTTTAATAAAAATCGTTGACAAAAGTTCCAAGCCAGCGCTCCTAATCTAAGAAAATTACAGAAGTTTTATAACCTTTTCGTAATTCTGTAAAGTGTTGGGGTACGCATTTAACTTAAACACCTTGCTGCTATATTGCCCAAATGTAACATCTATACTAATATTATAAACGTGAAAATATTGTGCGTAGCAGCGGAGCATACGATTTTTCCGCATATAATAATATCCACTATCCCACAGCTGGGCTCGGACTTCTTCTCAGTGTGAGAAGGTTTAGGTTAAGATTCCACCACGCTGGCCCATTGTGGGTTGGCGGACTATCTTCGAAAACATTATGGAGAATTCTCAGACGTGCAGGTGTCCTCGTGATGTTTTCCTTTGCCATTAGAGCAAGCGATAATTAACTATCTCACATGCACATAATATTAAAAAGTGCCATGGGTTCGAACTCGAGACCTCTGTCTGGCCAACGATCTCTCCCTGGGCTACCGCTGATTTATTTACATATTTCCTATTTAGGTAGTTATTACATTAGCGTGTCATAACATGACGGTAATTTTTATCACGGAAAACGTGAGCAAAGCCGCGGTTATGCGTAATCCAATCACTACATATTAATTATAAAACAAAGTCCTCCGCCGTGTCTGTCTGTCTGTTCGCGATTTACTCAAAAACTTCTGAATGGACTTTCATACGGTTTTCACCAATAGATAGAGAGTGATTCATTAGGAAAGTTGAGGTGAATCATTTGTTAAGGTTTTGAACTACCTGTGCGAAGTTGGGGCAAGTCGCTAGATATTTATAAATTTAACCTGACTCATAATAAATGTACTTTGTGGTTTAATTTTGTTTACGTATAGATTACTAAAGTGTAGTTTTATGATATAGTCATAAAACTACACTTTTTATTTTACGCGATTTAAGCACGTGTCAAGTATTACGTACAATGACCAAAATAAAATGTAGGTGTGTTGCAAAAATCGCGTATATAAGTATTCCCATAACGTCACAGTTAGAAAACTTATCGCGGTTTGCTGTAAGGAACATAAATCAAATGCACACGACCAGACTCTGAACAAATAGGCTATACAGATTTATGTTCGAGGGAATCGAATCCGAAGTTTCAGAAGGAAATTCTGCTATCGCGTGATTTAGCGTTTTTACATATACTATTGAGGACCATTCGTCGTACAATCATGCCGAAAGTAAAATATTACTTCTAGCATGCTTATTATAAACTTGATACATATAAGATAATTTTTATATTACCGTCCAGTGTATATGGATTTAATGATAAAGTTATTAAATCATTTTCAGGGAAGAGAAGCAAACATTTATCATTCATTATTTTAAAAAGTGCTCAGCTGGCTGAAATATTAATTTATTAGAGCGAAGACCTCATTTTCTTGTTAAGAGACAGATTCCAAGAGAAGTATAAAATGTTTAATATTCTTAGGCCATTAACTTGCTAAAAATACTAAAGTGGAGGGCAATAAGATAACAACAACGATGGCGTAGTGGTTAGTGTAACCGACTGCCACGCCTGAGGTCGCGGGTTCGATTCCCGCACAAGTCAAACATTTGTGTGCATGAACATGGATGTTTGTCTTGGTCTGGGTGTTTCTAGGTATAATATGTGCGCATTTACAAAAAAGAAGTATATTCAGTGGTGGACATATAATTAGAAACAGTACATAAAACTTAGGTAAACACAGAATGAACTATCGTTATGAGTAAAAAATATATAGATTAAATCACTATTAACTATGTCAAATTAAAGCCAATGAGTTAAAAAACTGATAAAATATAAAAAAAAAGAAATCCGTTCTATCTTTAATTATTCAAAGAGTTTAAATATGAATGGTAGTTGAATTTCTATTACTAGCCACTTGGACAACTAATTAGAAACAGGACCAATGGTTCGGCAATGTGCCTTGTATAATGTGAAATACGTCATAAGTATTTCTAATTATATGTCCACCACTATATGTATGTTTATCCATTGTCTAGTACCCATAGAACAAGCTCTGCTTAGTTTGGGTTAGATGGTGTTGTGTGTATGTGGTAGAACACTATGGTAGAATATTATCTAAATAAATTATTATATAGTTATAATTTAACATCCGCGTGAACCTATGCACATTTAACATTAATATTGAATTAATGTTAA
Organism: Catocala fraxini; assembly: GCA_930367265.1. NCBI lineage: Eukaryota > Metazoa > Arthropoda > Insecta > Lepidoptera > Erebidae > Catocala > Catocala fraxini. Next base: position 2,248,718 of record OV884027.1, read on the forward strand.
GCTCACGCCGATGATATTTTTGAAATTAAACTAACTAACTGTCTACTCCTTCTATCTTATATTATTTAAATAGATTAGATACATTTAGTAAGAAAACTGCTACACGTAACTTGTGCCTTCATAAAAGCTCGTCCATCCCAATCGTAAACTCAGTACATTTGCTATGCCGCCATTGCAATTAATAATATGCATAGAAAATTCGCGTACGTTGCATGCTGCGTGTACATCATCTATCTGCGTTAGTCCTGTTGCCATAAGTAAAATAAATAACTAACACTACTTAGGCACTCCCACATGCTATGCGTTACATTTGCTCGGACAAAATGTTGGAGTATCTAGATAATCTTTGATGAATTGCTTAGAACAAGCACATTTGCCACGCGTGACTGTCACGGCTCGAGATTTACTGAGATACAAATCAAGGCCGAAGAATATGCAATGCACGGATGGCTTAGAGGTTTAAGTGGTCGCCTCGCCATTGCCGCCGTACCAAGTGTTGTGGATCGAATCCCACACGGGATTAAAAATTGTGTGATATACAAATGGTTATTCAGAGTCTGGATGTTCTTTGTGTCCGTTATTTGAATGTTTGTAAAATTCCCACGGCCATTCATATGAATTATCCATAGTGCGGGAGTAGTCTTTTAGAGTTCGAAAAAACTCTTATACAACAGCTTTGTCTGTCCGTCTGTCTGTTATACAACTTTCAACTCAAGAACCGTAAGAGCTAGAGACTCACAGTCAACGCCATTCGACTTAGCATAGTCGATATACCCCCGAAATTACCATGACCCCTGATCTCTGACCTAATGGTCACGTGGTATCACATGACCTTTCATATTTTCCGCAATAACATACAATCAATTATTATAATTTTTCTAGAAGGAAAATATCTGATTAAATTATCATTTATCAATCGTCAATTCATTCAGATTTTGTATATTAGGTTGTATATTATTAATAATTTACAAATTATTTCATATCATAAAATTTTTCATGAAACCTTCACAACAAAAGGTTTTCTACTTGAACCGTTTTTCGAACTAAGATTTACGGCAATTCATTGCCGTTTCTCACTTGTTTAATAATGCAAAACAAGCAAACAATAAAGCGAGTGTTTTACAAAATAAAAGAAGATACAAGACGGTTTAAACGTAAGAAATATATGATCAATAATACTTACTCGTTTTCTGTAACGTAAATTCACATTGAAATTGACATTATCCATTGCCGACGGTTACACAGCGTGAAGTGCTTGGTTCTTATAGGCTTGCACAGTGACAATGTGAAAAGACTAATGGGACACGATATCGAGTTTCTGTCTGTTAAATATAAGGCATCATTATAAGCGCACGATCAACTTGAAGTTGCTATCTCGTTATCGTAATAGTATAAAGAATATTTTGCTGCTTCGCTGTGTATTTTTATTTAATTAGCTCACTGTCTTACTTATTTTTTTATTGGATCTTTATTTGGTAAATATTTATAGCCTTTGACTTCATTCAGGTGGCTACCAATTTCACCCCCATCGTCGTTTACATGGATACTATTCACTATATCTGTGGAACTGTCTCTTCTCCCTTAGCCTTTATTATTCCCAGGTCACTTGGGGTCGGCTTTTCTAGTCTAACCGGATTTGACTGGATATCAGTTTTTACACGGAGCGGCTGCCACCTGACCTCCGCAACCCGAAAGCTAACGATATCCTAAGGCTAGACCAGTGTCAGGATATTAGAGGGTACTGACTTCCCAATAACGACTGACATAGATGTTCATGGCAGCCGGGACCGACGGCTTAACGTGCTCTCCGAGGCACGGAGCAGGCGATAATTGTCAATCAATACGCACATAATTCCGAAAAGTCATATAACTTCCGAAAGTCAGAGGTGCGCGACGTGGGTTCGAACCCGGGACCCTCTGCATTGCAGTCTGTCGGTCTTCCCACTGAGCTATCGCTGCTATTCTGTGGAACTGTATGGTATTAAATTTAATGTCGTTTAGACTTTGATTTAAACCACAAGCTACCAATCTGGAGAAATCGTGTCCATAACGGTTTTTGTGTAATTCTGAAATTATAGAGAGACGGAAAACTGTAATTTTAGCTTCAAACCAGACTAATCGTGTTAGTTGTTATTCATTATTCATAAAGATCTCCAAAGTCAATACTTTATGAATAATTACGAATACAACCCAGTTATTATCTTATAATAGTATAATTAAATGATATATACACGACGCTTACATGTGTTTATAACACACCAATAATTTTGTTAAAATAATATATTACATGTATAATAAATATTCAAAATAGAACGAGTAAATACAGTATAACAGTGATTGTATTAAAACAAAAATGTTATAATATTATCGTAAGTAATCAGATTTAATAACTATAAAAATCTAAAAGCAATTCTTTACGGGTAATCATTATTTATATAATAATAGAACAAAAATATAATATAGAATAGTATTGTCTTCTGTTTACGCGAATATTATTCAATGAAATTAAACTACTATATACGGATTTTATCGCGTTGTTTATTTGACACTTTATTACATAATTTTATTACTATTAAAACTACTATTACTATTAAATTTACTAATTTTAAGCTAATTAAATTATTATTAAATATGAAAGTGTAAAATTTAATTAAATCTAAATAGTTTTAATAGGTTTAATAATAATTTAATTAGCTTAAAATTAGTAAATATAATAGTATATTCTACATACATATATTCTACCACTTACACACAACACCGTCTAGCCCAAACTAAGCAGAGCTTGTACTGTGGGTACTAGACAATGGATAAACATACTTATATTTATTTTTTGTAAATATATACATATTATATATAGAAACACCAAGACAAACATCCATGTTCACACAAATGTTTGACTTGTGCGGGAATCGAACCCGCGACCTCAGGCGTGGCAGTCGGTTACACTAACCACTACGCCATCGAGGCCGATGTAGTAATAGTAGTGTAACAGTTTTTAAAATTATGTAATAAAGTGTCAAATAAACAACGCGATAAAATCCGTATATAGTAGTTTAATTTCAATGTATAATACAGGATATAATATTAAATAATAGATAATATAATAGCACAGATATTAGGCAAGTGCGAACAAGCTTCATATATAAGTTAAGTTTTATCCTTAACCTCTAAATTTATCTAAGTTCTGCTTCTAATTTTAATTCTATATAGATCTAACAAAAGTTGCCTGACCAATATAACTGATCATATAAAAGTCTCCTTTAAAATATTAAAGAATTTTATATCAAACGCAAAATCTAGGTACTAAGCTAAGATATATAAACCAAGTATTTAGATAATAAACTAGTCGCATTTTGCATTTAAAGCGAGATCAGATACGGCTGTCCAGTTAACGATAAGCACACAAACAAACAAACAAACGATATTCGCTGTGCACTGAGACACTTGAAATAACTCGTGGCTACTATCTTTGTACCATAATAGAAACGTCTCGTTATGACACATATTTTACATTGAACACCGAAACATAATATGTAGTATGTTAGAAAAAAGAATAACGAGTGGTTCGGCCGCCACCGCGCCGCTCTCTATGGGTAAAGCTAGTGTAAGATATGGCCGCTTGAGCATGTGTGTCACGTGCCGGATTATAAAAGCTTTTTCCAATTCTCCATTGTAGGAGCTCTCGGGATCTCACGGCGACCACGTAGGCGCTATATCTTACGCTCTCTGTGCGCTTTTATTTTAACGAAATTTAGCCCACTCCCTTGTCACTGACGATTACTTTCCATTGTCTCGCCGAGAGCGGTGTAATACCGTATCAAATTGGGAAATATTGAAAGAAAACGTGGTAACCTATCCACTTGTATTGCGGGGTCTCGGATCGGTTAGCAGTATGTTTTCTACATATCCGACAAATAGTAACTTATTTTTCATGCCGTTGCGATTCATTGACTTTGAATGGACTCTTTTATTGATGTTGGTACCGCGCTGTCTGAGTAAAAAGCTATTTTGGAATTATAATATTTTGAATACGTACCTAATCTACATATTGCCTTATATCCCAAATACAAACGTGACGGCAAATAAAGTCATAAAATTACTCACAAAAATAATATTATTGGGTGCGAACGAGTATTTTTGTGCTGTCGTATCCCCACAATAGAGGGTGCGGTGTTTGTTGTCCTCATTCATACAAATCCGGAAAAAATAAAACAGATATTAAGGGCACCCTCACCGTCCGCGCTTCCCGCCTCGCACATTAGTGTCCCCGAGAATGTCCCCATTCTTATTCAAATATTTCCGGCAATTTGTTTGTCCTATCGTTTTGAACAATAGGTTAAGTCAAAAATGGAGTTTAATTTTGTAATACTACTTTACAAATATTATCAAATACATAATTATTACATATTAAGCTTTTCGTTACAATAACAGGGTAACAAAGCATTGCTGCCATTGCAGTAAACAGTTTTATCATACTCATCGCGTTGACAAATGAATCAATCGAAACGCAAAACTTGGCATCTAAAATATAATGTAACATGAATTCTTCTAACCTTAAGGGCGATCCCATTTAATAATACAGCTTTCTAATAGAATAGAATAGAATTTCTTTATTTCGGACACACAAATATCCATATGGTGTTAGTAACATACAAAAAATAACTTATTGCCTAGTGTTAGTAACAATCAACCTCCGAACAAACTGCTGTACAATCGGAGAGCCGAAGCTCTCGGCTACAGTTTTCAGGATGCTGTTCCGACTGCCCCTCACTCTCCTCAGAAGCGACGCAGTTTTTTTGCGTACAATTGCATAGAAGCCGTCGGTGCGGGCTTGCGCAAACATATTCGACGCGCTACAGTATCGAGGCAGCCTCAACAACATCCTGAAAGCATTGTTATATTGGACACGCAGGGCATCCAGCGATCTTTTAGTATAATTGACCCATAGATTGCCCGTGTACAAACTTTGGCAGTAAGCCTTAAAAAGTGTTACTTTAACTTGGTCTGTACACCGCGCAAATCTACGGGACAACATATTACTCCGGACCGCTAGCGCCCTGCGCTCCCTCTCAATGTCTACATCGTCCCTGAGGTCAGCGGCAAGACAATGCCCTAGGTATTTAAAAGTTGATACCCTATTAATTGGTAACCCATTAATACGCAACTCGGGACCCTCTCCACGGCTTTTGCCACTGACCTCAAAGACCATGCATTCACATTTCTTTTCATTGTATTTTAATCCATGTGCGGCAGCGTAGGTCTCACACGTTTTCAGCATCTCTCTGATTGCTCCCGCCGACGGACCCAGCAGCACCATGTCATCTGCATAGCTGATGTTGTTAATTCTAACCCCATCAACACTGCATCCGACACGCATGCTGCTGAGTGCGACTATCAGGTCATCCACGTAGAGGTTGAAGAGCCTGGGAGACGTCAGACCGCCCTGTCTCACCCCGCACTCCAACCCATACGGCTCGGATACTGTATCATCCCATTTCACCCGATTGGCTTGGTTACCATACCAATACTGGAATAGCCTACATATTTCCGCGGGTATACCCCTGTCTCCCATCTTTCTCCAGAGCACATCGTAAGAAACGAGATCGAATGCCTTGGAGAGATCAAGGAAACAGGCGTAAACCGGCGTACTGCGATCTTTATAATATTGAACGGTATGCTTGAGACTTAAAATAGCACTTTCAGTTGATAGTCCAGGGCGAAACCCGAACTGTGCATCATGAAGACATATATAATTACTTAAGCAAGAATCAAGCATACCGTCCAACACCTTGGCTATTATAGTCGCAAGAGAAATGGGACGATAATTACCTCTGTCCGAGATGTCACCTGTCCTGTTCTTCACAATGGGAACTACGATGGTCTTCATTAGATTAGCAGGTAGGTACGCGTGACTAATACACATTGTGAAAAACATAGACAGGACCCGCGGCAAATGTACACCTGCGTGCCTCAGGTGCTCAATGCTGAGCCCATCATGCCCTGGAGATTTGCCTCGTTTCATGTTGTTAATGATTGCAAGTACCTAATAATACAGAAGTACTAGCAGTTATTTACAGGAAAACTCAATAACCCTTTGCCTGATATGGAAATCAAACCTGGGACTTCATGCACAGCAATAACATTTAAAACCTACCATTGCGCTACAAAGACAGTTAAATTTTAATATAAGTGATGTTAAAATAAGCGAGCTGTGGTTGACTGCGGCCCGGTCCTAAAAGGTTTAACTACAGTAGTAACAAACAAGTTTCTTGCCAAAAAACTTGTTTGCTTGGGTATATTAATGCAGTCAAACTGCATTACTCACGACGAACTGATTCCTTTGTTCCAGTAGTCTTTACTAAGTAAACTTTCTAAAATACTGCACACAAAAATAACTTCTTGTTTTGACACAATTCTTTAATGAAACGATTAAGATCATTAAAAAGTGCAACTATAGGTACTTTTTTATATTTCTAAGACAACAGTCAGTTATACGTCTTGCCTGGCAGTAAAAGGTTTTCCTAGTCTATAATATTTTCCAACAGAGAGCCTCATTAGCGAATTTTCGGTTCTTTAAATGAGTTGCTGTGCTTCCAAAGCAAGGAGCAAAGATCAGAGGGCTGACCACCATATCATCATCATTGCATGAGCGAGGTTAATGGTAATGTATATAATAACGAAGTATTAATTCAATTGTTTTACATTACTATATTATATATAGTTTGCAGGCAGCAAGGCAACTGTAACGCGTTTATGTTCCTAACAGAATCAAATGAAAACACAAAAATCTGTCTGCAAATTACGAATTCATATTATCGTTCCAGGACGCATGTACTCAATTCTGCAGCGCAAAAAACTCATTTTTGGTAATAAAAACCAATTGGACAAAATTTTCGTCACTATTATTTATATCTCATACAAATTTTACCCAGTTTAATAATTGTATAAAAATCGATTGTTGTAGGCTTGAAAATGCTGTCATCATTACATAAAGTAATTAAAATTATCTCTCAATCAAAATTTATTTTAAGTATTATCTTAATTTCAATTGATTGCTTAAATAACATATTTATTGGCTATGAATTAAGTTGGATGGTTATTTTAAGTTAACGGAGCTAAAAAAAAAGAGATTGACCTGGGGGTGGCGGGCTTTGTGGGCCTGCCCGCCATCCGTTCAGCACCAGGTCCGAGAGGCGGCGTGCGTGTTCCCACGCGCGCCTCTATGTCGAGTCCGTCTCCCCTCTAGGGGGGACAGTAGGGAGTGATAGAAGTGCCAATAGGGTAGGTCTTTCGTGTAGTGGCCTGCCGTTTCATACGGCGGGCCGAAACCTCGGCGGGGTCGCGACCGCATGCGAAAGTGATTCGCGCGGCCCCGTCGATAGTGGTTTTGTCGAGGAACACCGTGGTAGGTTTAGTCGGTATTCCGGGAGGTACATTTTCTTCTTAACATCTTTCTTTTACCCCGGCGAGTCCGACATAACCCCTCCGCCCGACCCCGCGGAGGGGTAAGCATCAAGCATTCCCCCATGTAAAAAAAAAAAAAAAAAAAAAAAAAAAAGCTAAAAAAAGAGAAAAGCTCGATCAGGTATTTGATAAATGCAGCTAATTAATTCATTTACCTTGATTGCAGCACCATAATGACACCATTTCTAAAAAGAATTTAGAAAAATACGTGAAGCAAGTATGTTTTACTCATTATAAATGACTTTACACTCTTATTTTAATCCATCAATAATATATTATAGACTAAATTACTTCTGAATTTGATGAGTAAGGCACGTGCTTATCGGCGCGCTTACCCGAAGTTAAAATGCTTGTCTCATATCAATGACGGCCGCGTGCCTGTCGAAGTCTTTAAATACCAATCAATTAATGTGGCAAGGCCTGTCATACGGTAACCCGCTCGTTAATATCGTCGTATGTAAGGCAGACAGTGGCCGACAACGCGTTAGTATCTACTTATCCTTAAAAGCAGTCTAGTGTTATCGACCTGCATTAATTATGCTGCGATAAAGAAATCATTGTAATAAATTTAAGGCTTAAGTACAAAGCTATGTACTTGTTCAGAGTATAATATAAACTGGCTGCTGAACTATTTTAATCGTTTTATTGGCTACTATTTATCTGCCGCGGTTTAACCCACGTTTATGATTACTGCTTCGCTCCCGTGGCTCGTAGTGTGCTGTTATAAATTCTACGTTACTTACGGATAAACTAAATACCCAAAGGTGAAAATTTTAAAAATCGCTCCTATTTTTATGAGTTTATAAATTACAAACAAAAATACATATATTTTCTTTTTGTAACATTTTTTACACTGGTCTATGTATCTTGGGTTTTTAGTAATATTATATATATATTACCTTTTAATAAACGACAAACATCTGAGGCAGAAATATTTTTTATATCTGTGTAGTATCGGTAGTATCTACGAGTAGTGGTTCAAAACCACATATCTACAAACCTTTTTACCTTATAATATTACCAAACCGTGTGATTTTATACGCAGACGTACATATACGAGGTATCATTTGCATATATTTTAAATTCGGGATTGACAACTGATTGTTTAATTTGACAACGCATTTAAAATTAATTAGCTCCTATACATTAGCTCCCAAGCTCATTTTCATACATTGCTGAAAACCACAGACCAATCGGTTGAGCTATTATAGAGATTAGCGTGACTAAACGACATACCCGCAGACAGTGCATGATTATATCTGTAGATACATTTATAATTATGATAATTTTACGTTACACCTGAATAAGATATTACAGTCACATTTAACTTGTTATGTTTTAGTACCTATACAGATAACAGGGTGCCAGTTTGCTGGCACCTACCAGTATTCCGAGTGTAGGAGCCTGCCCAAACAGGTAATTATTTGATGTCGATAACGGCACAAACAAGCCAGCTTTCCCGGGAAACTACCACATTCAGTCACGTACCTTTGCATTTGTCATAAAGTGTAAGTATTTGCGCCATCATACCATACTACTGTCAATTATAAAATATGATTACAGAACCTGAATTGCTTAACTCTATTTGTATCATTAAGTATGTGCTATTATTCCTTTATTTTATATTTTAATACTCAGTAATAAATTTTATAATGGCTGAAACACCCTGTACTTACAAGTTGTAAAATACTTAAATTATATTAAAGGGCGATTGAAAAGAGTAGTCGTGAGTTTCTTGCAGGTATCTTCAAAACCTAACCTAGCAATTATTATAACAATTATAGCAGTAACTTCACTAAACACACTTACTTATAATCCTTGACGTTCATAAGTGTTACATTGTGACCTAAATTAATAAATGATTTTCTACTATGACTTTTGACCACCATCCTATATAGGAAATCAGCATAGAGTGGCAACACTGTCACTACTTTTCGACTGGTCAGGTAGAGTTGCCGAGGCTCCTATACCCATCCACTATCATTACTTTCCTTTCATTCCATTTTCAGATTAGGCCATGCATGTTTATTTGTTGTTTTACAAAAAATCATAGACTATAGTTACCGCATACCATAAGGTACGCCTAGCGAGGTTATTGTGCCTTTGTTGTGTTAACTGGGTGTCGACAAATAAATAAAATGGAGATAGGTATTTTTTCACAATACAGCAATTTATTCATGTTTTGCCAGTTATGTTTTAGGTCTCATATAGTAGGGTCCAAGCTTATTGATATTTGGAATATAATAAATTTCAGTCCGATTAAGATCTTTTATGATGATTGAGTTCACAATTATGTTTTATTGTTATTAGTGTAGAAACATTTTTAATTTAATAAATGCACATCATTAGTCGTTGGTAGTAGTTATATTGGATAGATAGGAGCCAATTGTATGTTGCAATCGTTGAATAATACGGTGTTCCAGGTCTATTTATTAACTGAAATTAAACTACTATATACGGCTTTTATCGCGTTGTTTATTTGACACTTTATTACATAATTTTAAAAACTGTTACTCTACTACTACTATTAAACTTTATTAATTTTTAAGCTAATTAAGTTATTATTAAAACTATTTATATTTAAGTTTACACTTTCCCCGACGTTTCGGTTGCTTTTCAGCAGCCATGGTCACGGGGAGACTAAGATGGTAGTTGTCTCAATGTTCCAGTGTAGTTATTTTAAAGTACCCGAACATAATTTAATCATTGGTGTTTCTATTTACGCAGAATGAGCTCAAAGTATCATGAAGTCTAGCTGTGGTTTGCTTATTCTTGGGTTTGACTATTTTTATTACTGGATCCCAAGCTGGTGGTACATTCCAACCATTTTCTCTATTAAAATTAGGATGTTTTTTGATTCCAATAGCCTCGCGAAGCGTTCTTGGTAGGAATCGGTGTTCTTTAGCGAGAATCTGTGGTTTGTCAAATCTCAGGTAGTGGTTGGTCCCCTGTTGCACATATAAATATTAATATTATTGTAAATATAAATAGTTTTAATAATAATTTAATTAGCTTAAAAATTAATAAAATTTTATAATAGTAGTAGTGTAACCGTTTTAAAAATTATGTAATATTCATTCATTCATAGATTCACGCCTGTTTCCCAGAGGGGTAGGCAGAGACTACGGATTTCCATTTGCTACGATCCTGACACACTTCTCTGGCTTCATTCACTTTCATCACATTCCTCACACACGCCCGTCGGTTCAAGGTGCTCTTAACCTGGCCTTTGTCCAGAACGCCTCCGATCTGATCAAGAAACGTTCGCCTAGGTCTTCCTCTTGCGACTTATGTAATAAAGTTTCAAATAAACAACGCGATAAAATCCGTATATAGTAGTTTAACTTCAATGAATAATATTCGCGTAAACAGAAGACAATATTATGAATTTAAACTTTTATAATAATAGTTACCTATGCTTTCGATTCAATTCATGTTCATCGATTAAAGTTCAATACAGGTTATTTTGAAATTGAATATCAAACCACAACACAGTTCAATTTGAATATAACAATAAGCTAAAAACTGTTTAAGATTAGTTATTTAGTTACAATGTAAAGCGTTCAGGCTGGTTGCGAAGCTTAAGCTACGAAATATAAATATTATTAACATAGTCTAAGTATAAATTAGGCATTATTAATTAGACTGTATTATAAAATTTGACAATTGATGTACATAGATAGTGTACCATGTGGGATACGAAGCCTCAACACTCAGCAAAGGCAAAACAAACGCTGACTCGCTGCAACATCCGTGCAGTCTTATTATTAAATTAGAACAGCATCAATGTCAGATGGATGACAAAGATCGTCTGACGTGAAGATGAAGATTGATGACGTTGATTAAGTTACCTTAATTATATTTTAAAAAGAAAAGGAGATATGCATACCCTTTCCATTATATTTGCAGGCTTGATTTAAGACGCGTAAATAAAATTATGGGAATTTTTGGATGCCTTGCAATAACTTCACAAAGCAAGACAATTACTTCTAATCTCAAATATTTGTTCATAAGCTTTAACAAATTAAACGGCAACTATTGTCGAATATAACAATAGAAGTTAATACAGTACGATCTAAATAAGTTAATTCACTACGAAATAAGCATAACTACGTATTTATCGTATTTTAAACAAAATCATTCTAAAACCAAAATGTATTCTGTAAACATACAACGTTCTTCTTAACGCTAAACGCGTACAATGTATGCCACATAAAGCGGAGTGCATATTGCATGAACTCCTATTATACCAGCAGAGGGCGCCAATAGCTACAAATTGAGTGCACGACGTGACATGAAGTGTTTACGAAGCGATACGCGACTCAGTCGATCGACGAGTAATAGCCGGTTGTGTGAAGTAGGCTTTAGTTTTAAATTGAACTATTTAAATGTCCAGTTTTATGTTTATTTAGATATCTGAAAGTTGTAAATCATTCAGACTTTAATGTCCCATGAGTGAAATGTGTGATTTTTGAAACATTAAGTTCTACATATTGAGTGTACTTTTCTTCAATGCACGTAATAAGTCTTCATGAAATATTATTAATAGTAGACGTCTATTCGGCTAATAGAAGTACGATTACCATTTCAAGGTTCATCATCATCATCTCAGCCGAAAGACGTCCATTGCTAAACATAGGGCTCTCCCAAGGTTTTCCACACGGACCTGTCTTGGGCCACATGTATCTAACCGCTTCCCGTAACCCTTTCCAGGTCGTCGGTCCACCTTGTGGGGGGCCTACCCTTGCTGCGTGTTCTGCAGAACCTTTCTGCCCCAACGGCCATCGGTTCTACGCGCTATGTGCCCTGCCCACTGCCACTTCATCTTGGCTATCCGGAAAGCTATGTTGGCAATTTTAGTCTGCCTGTGGATCTCCTCATTCCTGATTCGATCCCGCAGGGAAACCCCGAGCATAGCTCTCTTCATCGCCCTCTGAGTGACCTTGAGCCTTCTGATAAGGCCCATAGTGAGCGACCACTTCTCTGGGCACACACTGGTCAAAGACTTTCGTCTTGAGACACTGCGGTATATTGGACGAGAAGATGTGTCGTAGCTTCCCGAACGCTGCCCAGCCGAGTTGGATTCGACGATTGACCTCTTTCTCGAAGTTGGACCTACCTAACTGGATCGTTTGTCCCAGGTATACATACTTGTCGACAACTTTGAAAGTAGAGTTCCCAACCTTAATAGGAGTAGGTATGACATGGACGTTGAACATGATTTTCGTCTTGTCTATGTTCATTTTAAGACCTACTTGTCGGGAAACTCTACAGAGGCCATCGAGCATTATGACGAGGTCTTCCATAGTCTCAGCCATGACCACGATGTCGTCGGCAAATCGAAGGTGAGTGATGTACTCGCCGTTGTTGTTGACGCCGAGTCCTTTCCAATCCAAAAGCTTGACATCTTACAACGCGGCGCGGCGTTTCAAAGTTAACAAACAGTGAAGTAGATTTTATATGGATAATAATTCAAAGACAATATTAGTTAGCCAGGGCTTATCGTTATCCCTTAAGCGAAGCGAATGTAAAATTAATTAAAATAAAAGTTAACGTGATCGTATACATCATGTTTGTAAAAAAGCAAATTTCAGTAGACAAATATTTCACATAGTAAATTACGAATATAAGTACCGTGACTATAATTTACTTTATTACAGTTTTCCAAAAATGTTTGGAAAACTGTAATAAAGTAAATTTTAAAGATTAATGAATCTTTAAAATATACTAATATAACAACCACACACAATAAGCTCATATAAAAAAATACGTAAGGAAATTGATTTGTTTTTCTAAAATCGTAAACAAATTTTGATTGAACCTCGATTTATAGCACATATCGAGGTTTATTACCATAAAATAAAAACAAAATTTATTTTATGCTAATAAAGAAAATATATTATTTATTTCGGTTTTGGCAATCTTACAGATATTGACAATTTCGAATATCATTAAAAAGTTTTAGTAAGCCAATATTGAAGTCTTTGCATAATATAAAACTAGTGAAACAAGCCTAGTGTACGCTTTCAAAGTACTACAGTAGTAAACTATGGTAGTAAGATCCTAAATGTTAATATATCATTATAGAAAATAAATAAAACCGTCAGTTAAGGTCTTTCGCACTGACTCCAATGGATCTATGTTGCACGTCTTACATAATCTATTAAGGCTTCTAATAATCAGTGTATTATTATTATTATTTATCTTCCTCTTTTTCTCTTTTCTCCTTCCCTTTTCTGTAGTACATTAGGCAAATACTAATACCCTTTGCTATAGTGAAATGGGGCAACTACCAAGACACTAGCCGCGGCAGTCTTACCAAATTATTGTTACTGCTTTATATGGAACTTAATGAATCTGGGATATGAGGATGGGTGTTTGATTAGCTGCTATTATGAAAACTATGAATAAAAAACAGCTTCTACCAGATATACTTAGTAAAAATTCGGAATGGCAGACGATGACTCGCTGATTTAATATTCGCTATTGGCATACATATCAAAGGCAGCACGGCAAAGGGTGCGAGCGGCTAGGGGTGTGGTGCGTCGCCAGTTTCACAATTACGGAGCTCATGAAGATGAAGACTCGGAGTAGGCTTTATTGTTCTTATTAAGAATCACAAAGAAAGAAACTGGCGATTGAAAAGAGTAGCCATGAATTTCTTGCCAGCTTCATGAGAGCTCCCTCCTCGAACAGGTTCTCTTCTCATCTCCTCTGTTCAATGCAAAAAAAATAATCTTATATTTTATTATAATACATATATATATATATACATAGATTCACGTCTGTTTACCAGAGGGGTAGGCAGAGACTACGGATTTCCATTTGCTACAATCCTGACACGGTGTTATTATTATAATAATTTGTTATTAATATATGTATAAGTTCATTTACGTGCCCAAGAGGTGTTGACACATTTTCATGGAAATAGAGGTTTTGTCTTTGACATTGAAAAACTAACCAGGTATTTAGTATTTATCTGAGATAGATACTTACGCGGCGAAAAATATTCTATTCTTACAAATAAAACATTTCATAACATTTGTTCGCATCTCAAAATCCAATATTTGTTCGCTTCTCAAAAAACGAATACACAGTAGCGTTCAAATGGCAGACAAATTAGTTGTCTCGCAGGTGACAGACGAATCTGTGCTGCATCGTGCATCGGGCCCCCGATTTATGTCAAGAATGTAAGATTTAGTGCGAAACTGTGATTTTAACTACCGATAGCTGTGAACGAATGACTCCAGTATGTAAGTAAGACATTGATAGGCGATGCTGATTTCAGAACGTGGTGTAAAAGCATCAAAGAAAAAAATTACGTGGATTACGAAATTAGATTTTTATTTAGTAACACCGTTATAAATAATTGATATCTTACTACAAAAGCAAGCTCGAATAGTTGAGCTATTTGAGGTGCTATACACTCTTATACATTTTTCTGTATTATGTCACTTGAAACCAACCTCATTGTATAACTAACGTACTTTTCTTAACTATGTACAAGTTGTAAATAAAAGCCTTAAATTAAAGGTTATACTTTCATGTGCTGGAATCTGAAGAATAAAGACGAAGTATTTATGTTATTGACAGGCAAAAGAACTAATTACATATACTATGATACATCTAAAAGGCATTATACATGAATACTGCCTTTTAGATATATCATAGGCATGACACTGGGTATGTGTATTCATAAGGCATATTAATAATTATATTAAAGGAATCTGTAAGAATCACCAGACTTAACTGTACCATTATTACTGGCATTAGTAGAAGATCAAGACGTTTCGTAATCGAGTTAATAAAAATGTTAACTCGATTACGATACGTCTTTATCTTAGTAACACCGAGGACCAAAATTACAATGTTGTAAGAAGCTTTCAATGTTTTCGAGATGGTTGAACCCTAAACAAAGTGGTTGGCAGAGATATGCGACACCAAGAACTTTGCTGTGTCACACTTAGTAGATGGCTAGCTTGTTGCCGTGTACAGTTTTTTTATATTCATTAATTTACTTAGCATTTCATATCGAAGAAACTCAATGAACCCGATAAATAATAATCAACTGGATACACGCCCAGTAAATTCCAAAACATCATTTTAAATACTCTCAGTAAATCTGTAACTTTTTCACTTTGTATTATTTTAGTTTGCGACAAAATTATAACTGTAGCGAAAACATATTAATGTGCCGGACGGAACAATGAAAATAGCTTCAAAACGTCAGCGGGTATAACAATAGAGTTTTAAACGTTTGCTAAGTGTTGCAGAAAAGGCGAGGCGAGTCGGGCACAGAACAAAAGCCATAACTTCCGACTGTCGAGGACGTCTTTGGCGCTGAAACACGTACGACTTCGTACGGAGACCCACGGTTTCATAGTCAAGTGATACGATTAAAAGCGAAGGAAAGAAATGCTATTTCAAATTGTAAGCTACAATCGAAAAGTATCATATAGTCTCTAAGATATATTTCGGTAAATTATGTCAAAATACAAATATTGTTAACTACATAATTAGTTAGAGCATTGTACCTATTTCAATAAAATTACAATTTGTCTGATTAACTACCAGAGTATGCTTTGCGTTATGACCCTATAACGATCCGATCCGATCCGATATCCGATTTCTGAATAAGCGATAGCAATATGAATACTCATTGCCCCATTTTGGATGTCGATTGGCTCGTGTAGAACTGCACACGATAGAAAATAGATGAACATAGACGCATCCTTACTCAGGTCAGGCCTAAATGAGATTAACTTATCTTACATTACAGCAGTAAGCCTAAATTGTATCAAATCAGAAGAAAAAAGATAATACATCTATTTTCAAACAAGCGAGTGTACAGACGTTGTTTAGCAATATACTACACATGTATATTAAAAATGCAACTGTGCTAAAATGATTTAGGTTTGGTGACTATGAGTACCTACTTAGGCTACTTAATATAGCTTAAAATAAATTTAAAGCAATTAGAGCTAAATCCATACAACGGATATCGTATTTGATAAAAGGGCAACAAAAATATCAAATTAAAAAAAGATTTATAGATATATTGAAATAAATGTATCAGCTGTTATATCTCATACTTATTTGGGAAGAATCTCGTAAAATTACAACCAAGTATAATGTAATAAGTATGTTCCTGGTAAAAGCCGTATATCGCGTACAAAACTGCGAGTATTCAAGTCGAACGATTGAACTGACTTCATATGGCTTTACATAAGAAACGCTATAAGCTATCCAACAAAAAGAATTCCTTTTATCCAGATTGGTAAGTTTTAGTAGTAACGAAACTTTTTCTTCAGATTATGTGTTTGGGAGTCCTTGGATTGCGACATAGTTTATACTTGCATTAAGCCAAAATATCTTTCAGCTTTTTATGAATTTATCTGTAAACATGCCGTCTTATTTTTGTATTATTGTATTATATGGAAGAAGCAAAAAAATTAAACAGATTAGAATTATAGTGGATCAAAAGATGATGTTTAATAAAGTTGCTATATCAGTTAAATATTTTAAAACCATATGAACTTTTTAAAATACTTTTTCATAGGTGTCTCTGTTGAATTATATACATTTATATATGCAAAAATTAATTAATTATTATATTTAACTATTTACAATTATTGCACCTTAGTAATTGTACAATATAACATCATACAATATAAATAGTAGTCAAATACTTTACAGTTTGATTAGCTATAAAAGACGTAACAATACTGCTATCTATCACTTCTTGTTGTGAGCTGTAAGTGAACGGTCATATAAAACTTTCTCGTGTCACAGTATAAAATAAATAGTTAAAGTGTCTGTACAGTGTGTTATTTAATCCATAACCTCTAATAGTCTCATAGGGTACTATAAATGTAAATATACTACGAAGCACCTATTAAATGTGTGTTTTTTTGTAATCGATTAATGTATCCAATTATACTGGTACGTACAATTCCAACTGTCGGCCGCGATGGCGTAGTGGTTAGTGTAACCGACTGCCACGCCTGAGGTCGCGGGTTCGATTCCCGCACAAGTCAAACATTTGTGTGCATGAACATGGATGTTTGTCTTGGTCTGGATGTTTCTATGTATAATATGTATGTACTTACAAAAAAAAGTATATACATATGTATGTTTATACATTGTCTAGTACCCATAGTACAAGCTCTGCTTAGTTTGGGCTAGATGGTGTTGTGTGTATGTGGTAGAATATTATTATTATTATTATAATTGTTTGAGGTAGGATTATTCATCGTGGGCTATGCATACGCGGTTGGAGCTGTTGGTGTAAGCATGATTGTTATATTAGTATAATATTATATTAAATGTATTTCTAGAGTTAAGTAGTACTTGCAGACGAGTTGTTCAGACTCTACAAGTTGAGTATACTTACGAAATTTAACTACTCGTAAACAAATTGAATGAACTGTTCGTTTTTGTTTTAACCATGACATGTTAAGGATACTGATCCTACGGATGGGAGTATATCTGTGTCACCCTCGAGTGCCTACATATGATATGCATAACAAATTGTATTTACGTAAAGTATATTATTCTTAGAAATAAATATGCTAAAATATTTGAGCCATGTTTCATTTGTGATTTGCTACTAGACTGTAACGCCTTTGATAGCTACTTATTATAAAAATATCTATCAATAAATTATAAGATATCAAAAAGGTAGATTTGTTTTTTTTTAATGTCAAAGTAATGTCAATATCGGATTTTATTACGATTATATGCATTAATCTATATTGATGTTGGTACATATAGTCCTTAATGTTATTTCGGCATATGGCCTAAAATGATATAAAAGAGAATATATATAGATGAATATTGATTTTTCATCTAGGAACTCGACAAAAGAAATCACCTTTTAGTGTGCACTGACTAAATCATCCGACATAAAATAATACATACCAAAAATATTACACCTAAATCGATCTGAAAGACCACGACACTATACCTAAATATTCCTAAGTTGTAGTCATAATAGGCAATTTGTTAGGTTACGTTTAATTTGATAGAATTATGAGCCACAAAATATGAAAATTAATATAAATAAAATGTCTGTCGTTGCAAAATATAGATAAAGTAAGATTGAGAACTCTAAAAATTTTAACCCTACCTTGCATATACATATTTGAAACTGTTTTATTTATTAAAATGAATCTTCATTTATTTGAACAACGTAAAAGAATACGGAATGCCGATAAATTATGTATAAGACCTTCAAAAACTGCTCTTTTACATAAGAGTGTGTTATGCATGGGGCCTAAATTATACAATAAGATACCATTAGCTTTAAGAAATGAAAATAATATTAATTTATTTAAAAATAAGTTAAAACATCTACTTGTAACAAAAACGTATTACTCACTGTTAGAATTTTTGAACGATACTAACTGCTAACATTTAATTTTATTTAATTTAGTTTTGACATAATTTTATTACTTATTGACAATTAAGATTGACGGAAAAGTTTTTAATTTTTATATTTTTTGCAACTATGTATTAATTTATTATTGATTTATATTGAATTTGAATTTTAATATAGCAAATTTTTGCATGCTGAACGGCTGAATATGGCGATGCTATTAATATTGTAAAACCTATTGTGAAACCCATATTATGCAAATAAATTGAATTGAATTGAATTGAATTGAATTGCCTGGAGACTGTATTTGGTTAAATCAATCGAATAAAATCAATTTTTAATCAAAATTTATCGATTTGGTTCACCTAATCCGGCAAAGGTGACTATATAAAAAGTTTAATTGAGATTAAATCTTAATATTAACTAGCGGTCGCCTAGTGCTCGAAATTCGACCAAAGTTTTCCAGTAAGATATTGCTGATATGTCATTAACGTCATTATATATTGATATATGTAACCATATTTACGCGCTTCGACTGCGTGTGTCAAATGCACGGTTGTGTGTGTGTAGTGCTCTTTTATTAATTTAATGGATTTCTAATGTATATTTTATATAAATATTAGAATTCGCCCCTCCTTTTCCATATAAACTTTAACTGTGCCAAATTTCATACTCCTCTGTCCGCGCAATTTTTGTAAAAAGGGGTACAAAGTTTTTGCTTCACGTATTAATATATAGATTTCGCATAGCATAATATTCTTTTTTTTTCTGTAATAATTATGATTCCTTTATTCATATAATATCAGTTGCCAACTGTATGATACCGTTATGCAAACTGCAATTTTAATTGCACTAAATTGTCGAGGGAAACATTGCATTATATCCATGAAGCGGCTTAACATTGTATAATGTGATTAGTTTTACATATACTCTTGCATATATTTTGGTGCATTAAAATAATGAGAGCAAATATTATAATTATCACAAATAATGGGACCGCACAATCTAAATTTAAATATATGCTAGTAGCTTCACATTAGTTACTGTTATTTTATTTTATTTTTTACGTGGGCGTATGCATTGATGCATTTCCCTCCGCAGGGGCGGGTGGGAGGTTAATTCGGACTCACCGAGGTAAAAGGGAAAGATGGAAAAGATGATAATAATGGACCACCCGGAATACCGACTAAACCTACCACAGTGTTCTTCGACAAAACAGCTATCGACGGGGCCACGCGAATCACTTGCACATGCGGTCGCGATCCGTATGAAACGGCAGGCCACTACTCGATGAGACCATGAGATCTCACTTTTAATCCCTCCTGTCCCCCCCCTAGAGGGGCGACGGACTCGACACAGAGGCGCGCGTGGGAACATGCACGCCGTATCTCGGACCTGGAGCTGAACGGATGGCGGGCAGGCGCACAAAGCCCACCACCCCCAGGTCTAACCTCAGGGTGGCTGGAGGTCATCTCGCGTCCTCCAGCGCCCGGTCCTGCGATTGGAGGAGGATTTAAGTGGTCTCTCTCCCGCTCCGCCGCTTCCTTGATGGAAATCACATCCTCACAGAAGGATGCGACGGCGTAACACGACCTCGCACTCCGGATCATAGACTGAACTACGGCTGGGAGTGAGAGGGCAACCAATCCGACTGCCGCGACCAACTCACGGCGCTGCGATGTCCTGGCGGGGCAATCCGCCAAAGTGTGCAGCGCCGTGTCCTCAACAACGTCGCGGCAGTCGCCGCAATGATGCCAACCGGGCGTCTCTTGCCGGCCTATGCGACACAGGAACTGGCCAAAATAACCGTGGCCAGTCATTACCTGTGTCAGCCGGAAGGTAAGGGCGCCATGCCGCCTCTCCAGCCACTTCTCAAACACGGGACTTACCGCCACGATCGTGGCGTGCCACATTAGTTACTCTTAGTCTAACATAGCATTACTCCTGTGTAGGTGTCTCTGAAATACCTTTGATATCCTATCTAATACATTATTAACTAATATGATAGGTATTATAAATCCTTTTGTGCCCCTAACAATGTGTATGCGAATTTCATAATGATCAGTCGAGCAGTTAAGACCTGTAAGCGTAACAAACAAATGAATGAACAAACTCACATTCGCATTTATAGTATAAATTATGATATTTAAAGGATGATGGATAGTACTGTTCATTTTAATTATTTTCTTGGGATAATCCCGTATCAGGGAATTGCAGTCAAAATTAAATAATTAATAATAATAATTATTATTATTTATTTATTGATTACAATGGTAAAACATTGATACAGTCCATAAAATACTTAATGTAGGTAATTTAATATGTTCCGGGCCGTGGTTCTATCTATGGTCCGGAGCGAGAGGTCGTGGAACGCCGTCGCCTCCTTCTGTGAGGAAGTCATGTCCATCAAGGAGGCGGCGGAGCGGGAGAGGGAGCGCTTAAATCCTCTTCCCAACCGCAGAACCGGGCGCCGGAGGGCGCGAGATGACCTCCAGCCATCCTGAGGTTTGACCTGGGGGTGGTGGGCTGCGTGGGCCTGCCCGCCACCCGATCAGCACCAGGTCCGAGAGACGGCGTGCGTGTTCCCACGCGCACCTCTGACTCGTGTTTTTGTCCCCCTACAAGGGGACAGTAGAGGGTCTTTTATGTAGTGGCCTGCCGTTTCACACGGTGGGCCGAAACCTCGGCCGGGTCGCGATTGCATGTGGAACACCGTGGTAGGTTTAGTCGGTATTACCGGGGTATCTCTCCCCGGTGAGCCCGACATAACCTCTCCGTCGCACCGCGGAGAGGTATGCGTCAAAGCATTACCCCACGTAAAAAAAAAAGGTAATTTAATATGTGACATACAATGTGTATAATTGTGAGAAAGAACACCTAACCTCGAAATAGTTATGTATGGATCTGCGGCAGCAGTAGTCAGATGTTACCTTGGACCCAGGTGATAAACAGCGAGCATTTTACTGTCTACCAAGCACTTTTTTTGACAAGTGTCTAACAGGTAACCCAGTAATGCTGGACCCAAAAATCAAACCTGATTTTGCGATCGACCCCGAGCCCACATAGGTATGTAAGTTACGGTGATAATAAGAACGTATAGTATTAACATACCGTTAAAAAAATTACTAAAATATATAAATTTATGCCAATGTAACTTAAAGTTTAGATTTACCTTTATGGGTTTATAGCGATATATTTAGTATTTTTGACAGATTTTCCAATACTACGTATGTTTTTACCTTGATGATAAGCGTAGCAATAAAAACAATTCGGTTGCATTTAAAATTGTGTGTGAGATCTAGATATTATTTAATAATACGTATCGATGGTAACCTTGATGCAACGTGCATAGAGAAGAGACAATCACTGCATAACTAGTGGACGCACCCAAGTCGGACAATGTGAATTATAGCAGGAGTAGATAGAGAAGGTCGACTCGTCACGCCTCGGGTTAAGGACAGAAGGGCCGGTGATAGGTCGCTACCGCACCGGTAGATATGCTTTACATATAATATACTGAACTATTGTTTGTTTAACTTTTCGTAGAAGGATAAGGTAAAGTGTAGATATTGACGAGAAAGAACTTCATAAAATAGATTACGCTATATAATATTTATAATTTTATGTCTCATATTCTGTTTGTTTTACATTATACACTTATAATATGTATACTATTGTATGTATCTTAGGTGGGGGCCAGTCAGTGCAGACCAGCGACACTTCGACTCAGTGGGATCTTTTGTGTCGACACTCTCCCAATAACGACTGCCATAGATGTTCATGGCAGCCGGGACCGACGGCTTAACGTGCTCGCCGAGGCACGGAGCGGGTGATAATTGTCAATCAATACGCATATAATTTCGAAAAGTCATATAACTTCCGAAAGTCAGAGGCGCGCGACGTGGGTTCGAACCCGAGACTCTCTGCATTGCAGTCTGTTGGTCTCCCCAGTGAGCTATCGCTGCTCAGTATATACTATTAGTAGATACTAACTGTAAGTAAGTATATTTTACATAACTTAGAATATTTTTTTTTATTTCTCTTTAATTTCTGTATTGTTATTGTTTTGCGGTTCACTGGGCAAGAATCGTGAAGACCTTCACGGTACTTGCCTAATGTGAAAACCACAGAAGTCTTTTTTTTTTCAATCTCTGCTAGCACTTGGCAAATTACTTAATTTTATAATGAATTTATCTTATGTCGCGGAGGACTTTTCAAACATTCCAACAACAGACACAAAAAACATTCTGCGTAAATAGAAACACCAATGATTAAATTATGTTCGGGTACTTTGAAATAACTACACTGGAACATTGAGACAACTACCATCTTACTCTCCCCGTGACCATGGCTGCTGAAAAGCAATCGAAACGTCGGGGAAAGCGTAAAATTAAATTAATCTAAATAGTTTTAATAATAATTTAATTAGCTTAAAAATTAGTAAAGTTTAATAGTAGTAGTAGTGTAATAGTTTTCAAAATTATGTAATAAAGTGTCAAATAAACAACGCGATAAAATCCGTATATAGTAGTTTCATTTCAACAAAGAACAGTGTTGTAGATTGATCTTTTTTCTAACTTTTTAAATGCTGTAATGAACTATTCGTCTTGTTTTCATTTTATAATGAGTGGCATGGTCGGAAGAGAAAGACCTAGGCAAATATGCTCTAACTAGATCGGAAACATACTGAATAAGGGCCAGGTTAGAAGTACTTTTTCTTCTTCGGCCGAGCCACAGGTTCAATCTAGTTCGGGCAAACAACAACAAATTAATGTATTTTATAACTTAATGAGTCATTTATTATAAATTATTGTACCTATTATTTAAATAAATATATTATTATTATTCTCTTTTTTAAAATATTTTCTAATTATTACATTTTTAAATATAAATATAAAAACATACATATTTAAAAACATAAAACTGAAATGACCCACCGACATCGGGAACAGGGTCCAAGCTGCCGGTGGTTAGGGCCCCAGAGAGAGGAATCTCCTCACAATACGCACCGTGTCATTATTATTGTTATTATAATATTATTAGTGTTATTATTTTTATTTTTTTTATATTCAGTAATATATGGTATAATGGCTGCAACACCTTGACGATATGAGTGGTAAAATACTAAAGTATATTTAATTGGCGATTTAAAAGAGTGGCCGCGAGTTTCTTGCAGATTTCTTCTCATAGGCTCTACCCTTTGTCTGAACCTAGCAACTAACCTAAATGTAGCTTTAGTAACTTAGTAAACTCACTAACCTATATATTTTGACGTTCATAAGTGTTACTTTGTGACCTAAAGGAATAAACGATTTTTGACTTTGACAAAAATGGTAATTTAACAATTCTCTTTACAAAATATAACATTAATAAATACTTGTACTAGTAGTCTAAATTTACGAAAGCGTGTAAAGAATGCGACAAGAGCAAATGAAGCAAAATATAATAGGTATATTATATGCCAAGATCGTGCCAAGGTATATTCGTAGGTACCCTCTGACGTTATCTTTGCGAGAAACGAGCGCAGGTCTATGTTATATGCATTTGTATATGATTATAAGATAGGGTATGTATTCAAATGACAAATATTGTGTATTCAAATGTTAAATATCTCTGACGAATAGCGTCCAGCCTTTAAAAATATATCCTTAGTGTTACACTCACTTACTGAAAACATGTAGCTGTCAAATTAGGTACTAATGTGTTTGCGAAAGTGTTTAATAACACGAATTGATAAACTTGGTCTTGGTATGACCTCAACTAGAATTCATTGAAATTAAACTACTATATACGGATTTTATCGCGTTATTTATTTGACACTTTATTACATAATTTTGAAAACTGTTACATTACTACTAATATTAAACTTTACTAATTTTTAAGCTAATTGAATTATTATTAAAACTATTAAAACTATTTAGATTTAATTTAATATTACACTTTCCCCGACGTTTCGGTTGCTTTTCAGCAGCCATGGTCACGGGGAGACTAAGATGGTAGTTGTCTCAATGTTCCAGGGTAGTTATTTCAATGTACCCGAACATAATTTAATCATTGGTGTTTCTATTTACGTAGAATGAGCTTAAAGTATCATGAAGTCTAGCTGTGGTTTGCTTCTTCTTGGGTTTGACTATTTTTATTACTGGATCCCAAGCTGGTGGTACATTCCAACCATATTCTCTATTAAAATTAGGATGTTTTTTGATTTCAATAGCCTCGCGAAGTATCCTTGGTAGGAATCGGTGTTCTTTAGCGAGAATCTGTGGTTTGTCAAATCTCAGGTAGTGGTTGGTCCCCTGTTGCACGTGTTCACACAAATTTAATTTAAGTGTCAAATAAATAACGCGATAAAATCCGTATATAGTAGTTTAACTTCAATGAATAATATTCGCGTAAACAGAAGACAATATTATCAACTAGAATTGATAATTTGGTAATGCAAACAAATGTTCATAACAACCTAGCAGCAGTCACAGTTTCAGCAAATATCCAATGACGGATTTCAGGATAGAGGTTCTGGTAATATTGAATAACGTCAAAAACTAAAAAAATTAAGACATCCTTAAATTATCATATTAGTCAATTATTCAGTATGTTAACATAATCCTAAAATATTTTACCACTGACTATATTGTAAAAAGCTCGTCCTAATTAGGTACTTTCAACATATCTAGATCAATTCTAAAGAATGTATACTATACTTAATATTCAACACCGCCTCGCGAATGTTTTGACAGTATCCTATATTCATCGTGATTTGCAAAGAACATAGAAAAGGTGATTTGCAATTGGTATATTATTTTATAAAAAAGGCAATATTTCTTGTAATTAGAAATAAACTCTAATTCCCTATTTCATAACATTTTTGCACTTATCCAATGTAATATAATTACGCAAATACTTACCTAGTTACAACTATAAAATAATTTAATAAATTTTCAATCATAATAATTAAGACTGCGCCGTGCGAAATGTGCCAAAACAGGCGGTCACAGTTAACTGAATAAAATCAACACTTTTTGTTTAATACAAATATTAAATATACATTTACCATAACAATGAATGTGTTTACTAACTCCGTGTAAAAACTTAAAATAATGAATATTTTCGCCTACAAAATTACGTAAATTTGACAAAATTTGCAAAAACGTAAGCTCGTGTTACGTGATTTTAAGATTATAACAGTAAGAATCTATCCTATTATATAGCTTAAACGAAACATAAATAGTTATATTACAATTTGTCCGTCCCAAATATTCAAGTTATTGGTTGACAATAAAGATACATATTTATCAAACAAGTACTTCAAATTATACAATTTTACTATGGCGGTCGCGCGCCGATTTCCTTACTCTTACGTTCGGCGCAGTCTTAACAAAATCTTAAGGACCTATATAATGTTATTGTTTATATTTAATTTACTAACTCGCTATTTCTGGCGTCGCTGGTATAATTATCGATATGTTTGCAATTAGGTTTTATTTATAGAACACCCTTTTTGAAACTACGAATGTGTGATTTATTTATTTATTGATTAACGAAATCAATAAATAAATAAATCACACATTCGTAGTTGTATGTACTATATTATATACTTGCCAGGTACCTGAATGTTTACCGAATCACTAATTTACACAGCAGCGCCTAGCTTATAAATTCAGAAGCTTATTGCTATGGTAGCAACATAGTACATAAATTCGGAATTTTTATTTTTCAACTACCTTTGTGGCGCAGTCGTAGTCAATGCGGCTGCTGTCCATAAGGGCTCGAAACCCGAGTCGAGCCAGCTGGTTAGGGATTTTAGTAGCCACACCCGATTTGGAATTGTCATCCCTAATTACCTGAGACTTAAATATAGGTGGCGAAATATGGGTGTTATAGGTCTTTATCGTCCCGTTTGAGGTATAGGCTTAAGGCATAAATTATGTTTAAGTAATATTTTAGAATATCGTCATCTTCCGTGCTATGAATAGGTGCTTCTTGTGTCACGAAAACTTTAAAAAGATGAACGGCCTAAAACATACCTGACTCGTGACAACTATTTGTATATCACATAATTTTAGTCCCGTGTCGAACCCATAACACAGCGCTTGGCACAGCGACAAGGTGACCGGTGAAATCATTGTCATCTGTGCCGTTTAGTTGAGTTTAAGATTAATACTGAATGGGCTTATCCGTTTGACTTTCTTTGTTTTTATTGCTGCGCTTTGTGGGTTGTATGCCTTTAATATTACAACGTGTATTTTTCAATTCCTCTTTGTTTAATTATGGTGCTACAAAGAAGTTATTTCATTAAAAGGTAATTCATAACACAGAAATATTATGTTATATAATCGCATTCGATTCGCACAGACTTAATATGAGTAATCATTGAAGCGTTTATAATAAGTAATCGGCAGGTTGGTGGGAGGCATTCTATAAGAAAATGAGAGGGAGTCATTGGTTCGAAAACGTATTGAATATTCTTCAATGACGAAGTTTTATGACACTCCTTTGTTACCGAATCGCTTATAATGTGCGGTAATGTTTTGCTTACGTAACCTGGCTTATCTTTGTAATAGGTTATGTTTGAATTGTAATTTGTGAGATTCAATTGTCGTGTATAAATTTTATAATACACTCCCGGACAGTTGAAATGAGTTGCTTCGTGGATGCCTTATTTCAGCTCAGCTGTCCCGGAGTGAATTTGAATGTAGACCCAAAAATATCCATCCTTATTACCAATGGATAAAGTATGAGACTTGGGATCACGAGGTAGTGGGTTCGACTACCACCCATAGCACTATCAACGTGTACTTACTCTTAATACAAGCATATTAGCTTAACTACGATAGTTTATAAGAAAACAAGTAACTAGTAAGCCAAAAAACTGGTAATCATTATTCCAAAAAATAGCTATACTGATGATACCGACCGATATTTTATATGACTATCATTTTTATGATTTTACAGCGTTTGCGATAGGCTGGTTGATTAATAGATTGACCAGCTTTGTGTTTATAATAGCGAACCATGTATCTATATAATAATTATTATATTGATACAAGATTCGCTATCGAAACTTGAAATAGGTTGTAGGAATGATAACTATTTAACTTTTACTAAGATTTTGTACAATATCAAAGATGATTGATTTCATCATTATCATGATACCACGGCGTGACTGGACACATGATTTCAAAATTTGCACAAACAATTTTCCTTATCTAATTAGCATTCCTAATGCATTCTCCAAACCACTATCTCTAAATTAACATCCCGACTTACGGCACTTTACATCACAAGATAGTGTCGACACAATTTATAGAGGGGTGACAAATTTGATCACATTACAGTAATGTATAGGGGTGTGGAGCTATAAGTTGTGGACCGTCACGTACGTTTGAATGAAACCATTCATGCTAGCTTATGCCTTCAACATAAACAGCACGTGAATGATTCTATCCATTAGGGTTGAACATAACAGCCAATGTGTCTTGTATCTAGTCAGATAATTACGATTTCTAGTATGATTTATAAAAAGAACTTGCCCTAGTTACCTACATTGCCTTACATCGATCGGAGTCTCTATTTAGTATATTTATAGACCGAGGAAACTCAGACATAGAAAATTTATAAATAATTTGCGCGGAGAAAATCTATATATTATATAAAACTCTTCCGTTACTGCGTGACTGACAGACAACGCACAGCCGAAACCACTGAACGCAAGAAGCTGAAATTTGGCATGTATGTTCCTTGGAGAGTGTAGGGGAGCACTAAGAGAGGATTTTTGGAAATTTCACCCCGAAGGGCGTGAAAGGGGTGAAACCCGATATTCATACGGGAACGGGACTTACGCGGGTAAACCGCGGGAAAACTACTGGTATCTATATATATAAACTTAAGGACTTTATGCACTTGACCCGACTTCTAACAGCTCTGAAATTATGGCCTTTCTATTTACATACTCGATAGCCGCCAGTAAGCATCGCACATGTTAGTATGTTGTATACTCGATACTCTCCAAGGTAAATAATAACATACAACTCTATCAGGTTAATTACCTGTTTAATTAATTACCAACTAAGTGTACAACTGCAAGTAATTACCTGGTTAAAAGTTAAATATTGGAATGAAAATACATACAATATTTAGGTCAGAACTGTTTAAATATTAAAGACGATAGATAGATATAATTAGAACTAGTTTTTGATTCTAACTTGCCATAAACTCCAGAGGAAAATACTTTTTACACTAATATGTTTAACGGTTGACACGTGATTGTAATATACATGCAAATATCTTTATAAATTATCAAATTTATACTTTAATTTTTCATAGAACTATCTAATTTTCTTTGAATATAGGATAGCAAGATCTGCTTCTCTATCAGTTTATTCCTCTTAACATTTAGTTTAGCAGAATGATCGCACAAAATAATGAGCTACCCAAAGCTGCGCCAAGAGATTCTCATTTTTTTTAGCTTAACTGCGTTACGTGCTCAAAACATACTACATGCTAGTTGGTTTTGCTGCTCTTGGTGCACAATTGAACAATAAATTTTTAACACTACTGTCTCTCTGTTCTGAGAAACATAAATTATGTTACTTCGGATAATTAGGTATTATGTTGAGTAGAGCATTTATTACGTAGGCCGAACAAGTTACTGGTGTAATTATCCACGATTTGTGATGTACGAATGTGTACAATGCGCTGCTTATTTTCAATTGTGAGACTCTGTATAATTCCTTTGTGCGTAGTGTTTTAGAATATGCATCTCCGGTTTGCAACCCAGTGTATGCCATCCACGTAACACGTATAGAACCTATACAAAAAAAATTCTAGGTATTTAAAATTTAAAGACCATCAGTGTCCTTACAAAGCTGACTATGTACAACGACTAAGTCACTTTAAGCTGGTATCTTTAGAACGACGTAGAACAGTTATTGATCTGTGTACCTTATATAAAATTGCCAATGGATTGATATCTACATCCGATCTTCTAAGCAAATTAAATTTAGAGGTACCACGCCAATGGCACGTTAGGTCCAAAAAAAGAATAAAAACATTTGCTGCTAGATTATGTCGCACAAATCTAGGCCAACACACTCCTGTCAACAGAATTATGTCCACTTACAATGGAGTCTCGGTAGTTGGTCTCCCCACTAAGCAGCGATAGCTCAGTGGGGAGACCAACAGACTGCAATACAGAGGGTCTCGGGTTCGAACTCACGTCGCGCACCTCTGACTTTCGGAAGTTATATGGCTTTTCGAAATTATGTGCGTATTGATTGACAATTATCGCCTGCTCCGTGCCTCGAAGAGCACGTTAAGCCGTCGGTCCCGGCTGCCATGAACATCTATGGCAGTCGTTATTGGGACAGTGTCGACACAAAAGATCCCACCGGGTCGAAGTGTCGCCGGTCTGCACTGACTGGCCCCACATAAGATACATACCTACAATAGAGTCAGTTCTCGTAACAGTGAAATTGATATATATTTTGATAGTCTGGCTAGTTTTAAAGCTAAGTGATAAGTATTGATGACCTATAAATTATATATATTATTATTTTATGTCCATTACAATTTACAAACATAATATCACATTCAATTGTAATATTTGAATATTTCAGAATACCATATATTAATTCAATTTTCATATTTGACATTTAAATATATAATTTTCATTTTATGTAAATTAATGGGAATATTGTGTTTATTTTATAAAAGTATTTCTTTATTTTTTGTTTGTTTATATTATGTAATCTAATCGGCAATGTAATTTTTTATGTGAATAGCAGCGATAGCTCAGTGGGAAGACCAACAGACTGCAATGCAGAGGGTCTCGGGTTCGAACCCACGTCGCGCACCTCTGACTTTTGGAAGTTATATGACTTTTCGAAATTATGTGCGTATTGATTGACAATTATCACCTGCTCCGTGCCTCGGAGAGCACGTTAAGCCGTCGGTCCCGGCTGCCATGAACATCTATGGCAGTCGTTATTGGGAAGTCAGTGCCCTGTAATATCCTGACACTGGTCTAGCTTTAGGGTATCGTTAGCCTTCAGGTTGCGGAGGTCAGGTGGCAGCCGTTCCGTGTAAAATCTGATATCCAGTCAAATCCGGTTAGAACATAAAAGCCAATCCCAAGTGACTTGGGAATAATAAAGGCTAGGGAGAAGACTTATATTATGTAATCTAATCGGCAATGTAAATTTAAAACAGGCGTGAATCTATGTATGTGTTAACTGGGATGCAGGATAGTCTGTTTGTTTCCTATTTGATTATCGGGATGTCAGGATTGTTATAGAAATTCTTAGTCAGCCCATATCTTAAAAAAACAGCATTAAATCTATATACGTATGTAAAGTTTATGTTTTACATTCCACAATTAAGAAAAAATATTTTGTACTTTTTTCTTTTATATAACAATAATTTCAAGCCATGTTCGTGTTAGAGCACGCGTGATAAAGGGTTACATTATTTGTATTTACGATTAAAATCTATTTACCTATTAACACGCAATACAAATATTTCATATTACATAGTATTCTTTACTAAAACCTTTTGAAAACAAAGTTTATTTGTATGATCACTTAACTTAATCCAATATACCATACATCGGCTACATCATAAAATAGAATATAAAGTAAGTCTTTTTATGCCTTTGGCAGCGTATCTTTCATCGTGTTAAAATAAAAAGTAATTTTGAAATCTTTGTGTCATGTTTAGAAAAGTTCTTAAATACCACGCTTACCTATGTATCTCTAGATATTTTTTAATTACTTGATTTTCCTCTTTAACGGTGAAAAAAAATATCGTGAGGAACCCTGCTCAAGAGTTCACCATAATGTTCATGAAGATTGAAGTCTGCCAACCCGCACTGGGTAACGCGGTGGACTATGGCCTTACCGTTCTCATAATAAGAAGAGGCCCATGCCCACCAATGAGTCAGTTAAATACGGGGTTGATATTATATTATATTGATTTACCACACCTATTTACCCATACAAAACAACAACAAAATCCCTACAAAATGGCATGTATGTATGTATTTTATGTGGGGGCCGGCCAGTGAGTGCAGACCGGCGACACTTCGACCCAGTGGGATCTTTTGTGTCGACACTCTCCTAATAACGACTGCCATAGATGTTCATGGCAGCCACGACCGATGGCTTAACGTGCTCTCCGAGGCACGGAGCAGGCGATCATTGTCAATCAATACGCACATAATTTCGAAAAGTCATATAACTTCCGAAAGTCAGATGTGTGCGACGTGGGTTCGAACCCGAGACCCTCTGCATTGCAGTCTGTTGGTCTCCCCACTGAGCTATCGCTGCTCTATAAATGGCATGTAAGTAAGTAATTGACGTTATATACAAAATATGACGGCAATAGTCCTTGACAAACATCACTGTGGCATATGGACGTACAGATGAAGGGGACGAAATTGTAAGGATTGCGTCGTTGCTGTTTTCTTACGGAACCCTGACAAGTTGTCTAGAAAGTCTCGTGATGGTCTGACGTGGCTTTTTTGCTAAAATTGCAGGCTATGCGTGCAAAACATTGTTAACAATTTACAAAAGAAACTGTTACCTGCAGTGGGCAGTGCTTTTTTCAATCTATGCAATAAGTCTAATTTCGGTTACATTTTATACTCAACATGCTTTGCCGTTGTACAACTTCTGAATGACGTGTATGCACGTAAAGTTAATAATGTACATAATTCCACACATTTTATAAGGGAAACGTAGCGATAAGCCGTATTAACTAGTGAGCATGTCGTGACTGCGTTTATGAAAAGAAACCGGGTATGATTAAGTGGTCTGTATTCTATTAATTTATTTATTTATTTATTTATTTCAAAACTATTAATCTATCATTACAGGTTCTTAACCTAATGCGATAGTATAGCAACATAACTAAAATCTAACATTTAAATACAGTAATATAATAAAATATCTTAAATCTATTAACAATAACTTAATATCCAGTATATAGCCTTTGTGAATTCGCTCACTGAACATGAAAATAGATCGATCCGATCTGATACGGTATTGAGCGCACGCAGCGCCCGCGTCAGCGGCGCGTGCTGTAAGAGATTAGTGCGCGCGCGCGGCACCACTAGCAACGCCGGCCGCCGCCGTCGCCCCCTATACTCATCTGGGACAAAAAATTGAATCTCCTGCAGGATGGCTGGGTTATGTATTTTACCTCTTATAAGTTTAAATAAATAGCAGACCATGGCTGCTTCTCTACGTACTTCTAGTTTATGATAGCCTACCATTCCGAGGGTAAATAGAGAAGGATACAGTAGTGGATATCCCGGGTAAACGCCGTACAATTTTGAATATAAAAATCTAATAAATTTATTTTGTATCCGTTCTAACATAGATTTGTATTTGACTTCGTATGGAGACCAAATCACTGCATTACACTCCAAGTGACTTTTGACGAGAGCCTCAAATAACGCTTTCAAAGCCTTAATGTTTGTAAATTGGTTAGCTTGACGTAAAACAAACCCTAAATTTCGATATGCCTTTTTACAAAGCTGTGTAACATGTTTTCGAAAATTTAAATCGACCGTAAAATGAATTCCTAAATCTTTAACCTCATTGACACGCTGTAGTGGTGTCCCATCTAGGTGGTAGTGGTGATGGCGTGGGGTGCGTGCACGGCTGAACGACAACACTGAACATTTGTTTACATTAAAATAAAGTTTATTTTCTTGGCTCCATTTTGCAACTCTATCGATATCACACTGGAGTATATTGCAGTCCGTTTCCTTCTTCACTTCAACAACCAGCTTCAAATCATCGGCAAATAATAAGCATGTGGATTTATTTATGACTGCAGGTAGGTCATTTATCATCAAGATAAAAAGAAGAGGCCCTAAATTACTGCCCTGGCTCACACCCGATCTAGTAAGGTATGGTTCAGACAGGCATCCGCCACAGTCGACATATTGACATCTATCTCGCAGATAGTTGGCGAAAAATTTTAGCGTGTGTGGTGTGCACCCGAAGCTGGCTAATTTCGATAAAAGGATGTCGTTGTCGACCGTGTCAAATGCCTTTCTAAAATCTAAGTACGCAACATCCACTTGTAAGCCGGCATCTACAGACGGAACTAATTGTGACATCAGATGCATTAAGTTGCCTGTTGTTCCACGCCCTGGGCGAAACCCGTGCTGCGCGTCGCATAGTTGGGCACTTATTTGCGCATAAAGACAGCTGTGAATGATGGTTTCGAAGACCTTGGCTGGAGTGCACAAGATTGCAACAGGTCTGTAGTCACTGGGTGTCGGACCTCCCTTACCTTTCGGCACAGGAACCACTCGTGTGAGTTTCCATCGGTCAGGAAACGTAGCTGTATCTATACAAACATTAAATAAATGTAACAAGGGTTCCACTAATGTCATATGACAATCTCTAAAAACAAATGGTGGAATACCATCTGGCCCCACGGTGCGCTTAGGCGTGAGGCGGGCGAGCGCGCGCCGTACGTCGCTAGGGCTCAGGCGCGCGAGGTGAATATATGCACAAATGTTAATATTTTGTACCTATGTATTCACTGAAAAGTATTGACTCACTCACACACTGACTGGCTTATAAGCGCCTTGCACAAATACTTAGATTTAAAAGGTTGAAATTGTGCACAGAGGTACTCCTTAAAATGTAGACAAGGTATAAGGATTTTTTGTATTTCACTCAGGGTGAAAAATAAGTACATTTTCCGCTTAAGGTTACTTTTCGATTATGTTATTTATATTAAATTAACACTGGGGATTTCAGCTTTGGCACGTAAGTAAGTAATTGTAATCAACATTAGACATATTTCGTACATTCTTTATAATTATCCCGATACAGAATAGTAGAGCCTCGCTGATTTCTGCATGAATGGGCCGGCTCGACCGGGGAAGGACTACCCTTTCACAGAATATCAACGTGAAATAGCAGTATTCCTACTGTTGTGTTTCGTTCGGTGAGTGAGAGTACCGGAGGCCCAAACACCCTCTTTCCCCCTTCCCGATTCTTCGCTTTCCCACTTTCTTTCCTAAATGGTCGGCAACGCGTAAGTGATGCCTCTGGTGTTGCAAGCGTCCATAGGCTACGGTGACCACTTTCCATCAGGTGGGCCGTATGCTTGTTTGTCACCTTAATAGTATAATATGACAGTTAACAAATTAAGGACATGCAGCTTAAGTTTGTGAAAATGTGCTTGCTGATTTGTCTTTTTGCCACACAGTAAAAGATCAGCGTGATTTTATAGACATAATAAATGTGCCTGATCAGAGGCGTAGGCTACTTTTATCCATTTTATCCCAAATAAGGCGTGCATTATTTTGCGGTTATTGTTATAATAGCCAATGGAAAAGTCGATTCCACCGGAACCATGGTTCGAGGGGCATTGCTGTTTTCCTTTTAACACGAGTGCAAATGGGTATACTTAATAGTGTTCCCATTATTTTACTTCATAGTTCTTGTCGATATCATTATATCTAACTTACATGACATCATTATGCTAGAAGTTCCATAGGCAACATTTACCGTACACCAAATCTATATTAATATTGTAAAGCTGAAGAGTTTGTTTGTTTGTTTGTTTGAACGCGCTAATCTCAGGAACTACTGGTACGAATTGAAAAAATATTTTAGTGTTGGATAGCTCATTTATTGAGGAAGGCTATAGGGTATATAACACCACGCTACGAATCACGGGGGCGGGGCAGTAATCATAAACGCGGGTGAAACCGCGGGCACATCTAGTTATTTTATATAACTACATCGGTTACTATTCCAAATTATTTAATTCAGACTACATACGTTTTTGTCAACTCTATCTATTTTGAAAATTATTAGTACCGTAGTATTTTGAAAATTATTTATCTAACCCTTTATTCCTTTGCAATTCAAATCTACGACTTATTATTTCTTACTAAAGGATCAAATTCGGTCTCTCATAATTACAACACCGACAAAATTCTCATGCGGACTCTCATATAAATATGTATAAATTCCCCAATTTAACCTCTTTTCTCCCTCTCTCTTTAAAATTACTCAAATAATTTATATGCATTTATATCTATTTCTAATCGAAAGGCTCAAAGAAAATTTCATAGCATTTATTATCTTTAATATTTTCAAGCAAACTTAGGGCAAGTTTCCTCATTAATTATACTAATAATCACTTTATTCGCTGAACAAAGGTAAATAGGTCTTACAATTTATTAGCATTGCATTGAATCAAAAAATCCTTCACAATAATCTTATTGAGCAGCTTTTTCAGCTTCTTATGACGTAACAAAGCATCGCATTACATGCAAAACACAGAGGTAAACAGTCCCTGACGTAGGTCATGAATAGCTTAGCTGGCAAAGCATCGAGACGGTTTGTCGAGATCGCAGGTTCAAGTCCTGTTAAATAGATTATCTTATTCTTTTATTGTACATAGTATACATAATGTACATGTTACCATGATAAGTTGACTGAAATCTTTCTTACGAATTATAATTAATTAAATACAACGTGGTCTGATAAAGTGAACTGCGTCTTACAGCTGCGAAAACACAAGACTGTGCACGCCAATGTTTTAAAGATAACCATGCAGATACAAAAACCATAATTAAGCAAAAACTTATCCGAATACTGCATAATTATACAGTCAGTTTACAACTTCAAGCAACTAAATCGAAAACCCTAAGTAATTTTATGTTAAAACCTTTCTTGTTTGCTGCAAAACAAGCCGAGCTTCGCGCCTTTAATGGTTGTGTGCCACGCACGGCTGAAGCCGCGTTTGTGGTGTGGTGAACTATATATATACATACATATAATACTACAGCAACAGTGAAGCCAACTTAGTAGCCGACGACACAAAATTTACTTATAAGTTATTTGAATTACATTTTATCTCGAATTTTAGATTGATCGCAATTGAACTTTCTTTTTCAGTCAGTACATTTAATTTAAATGTTATGCTATTACCAACGACATACCGTTAATTTCGATGTGATTATTTTACTACGATAAATTCACCAGGAAAAACGTTATTTAATTAATAAAAAACATTATGTGCAAACTAGTCACAAAAGCCCGCCTTGCTACCTAATATGATTTATTCGTGGGTATTATCATAACTAAATATTAATTAAAGAATGGCGCTTTTTCGTCTAGCTATACTATGTTCAAATTTATAGTTTGTGATATTTGAAAACTACCAAATATATTAATATATGTATATTCCATCTTATGGAATCCCCGAAGGACTCTGCAAATGGATTGCCAGGTTTCTGGATAGTCGAAGCATTACAGTCGTCGTTGATGGCTGCAGCTCCGAAACTAAAACCATTAACGCTGGTGTTCCTCAAGGCACGGTGCTCTCCCCAACGCTGTTTATCCTGTATATCAGTGACTTGTTGTCAATCGAGAACATACATTGCTATGCGGATGACAGCACGGGTGATGCGCGTTATACCAGCTATCAGAATGTCCCTCGGAGCATGATACAGGAAAGACGAACACAACTTGTGTCTGAAATCGAGGACTCTCTTGTGCGGGCTTCCGAATGGTGTGAACAGAACTTAATTCAATTCAACCCCTCGAAGACACAAATGTGCGCGTTTACTGCCAAGAAGGACCCTTTTATCATGGCGCGACAGTTCCAAGGAGTTACTCTCCGTATCTCCGAAAGTATTGGGATCCTCGGCGTGAAAATCTCGAATAAAGTCCAGTTTGGGAGTCACTTGGAGGACAAAGCTAAATTAGCGAGCAAAAAGGTGGGTGTACTGAATAGGGCGAGGCGGTACTTCACACCCGGTCATCGTCTTGTGCTTTACAAAGCACAGGTCCGGCCGCACGTGGAGTACTGCTCACATCTCTGGGCAGGGGCACCCAAATATCAGCTCGACCCACTTGACTGCCTACAAAGACGGGCAGTTCGAATCATCGATGATCCCAATCTCACGGATAGATTCGAGTCGTTGGAGCAACGGAGAGACTTTGGGTCGCTCTGCGTGTTTTACCGACTCTTTCACGGGGAGTGCTCTGAAGAACTGTTTGATTTGGTACCAGCGGCCCCTTTCTATCACCATACCACTCGACAACTAAGCAGGGTTCATCCATATCACCTGGAAGCGTTCAAATCAAAGACGGTACGCTTTCAGCGATCATTTCTCCCACGTACGTGCAAGATCTGGAACGAACTGCCTGCTTCGGTGTTTCCCGAGCGCTATGATATGTCCTTCTTTAAACGAGGTTTAAAGAAAGTTCTTCTTTCACAGTAGGCAGCGGCTTTGCTGTGTCCTAACATTGCTGAAATCCATGAGCAGCGGTTACAACTTTCCATCAGGTGGACCACTTGCCCGTCTGCCACAAAAGGCAAGAAAAAAAACATATGTATGTTGTAATACTACATTACATCAAAATGACAACCTACATATTATGTGCATACTCGTATTATATATATATGTACATACTATCTTAGACCGAGATCCTTAAGACCTTCGAAATTTCAGCACAGCTGATTTGTTACATGTATACTATACCGTTATATCCGTGCCTCGCAAAGCACGTAAAGCCGTTGGTCCTGCGACTGATCTCTCTCCGGTTGTGTCGGATTATCCGTCCCATCGGATCATGAGGGTAAGGGAACAGAGAGTGCACTTGTGTTTGCGCACACGTTTGTGCACTATAATATCTACTGCGCAGATGGCCAGTCTCCGTTAAGATTGACCGCTGTGACCGAAATTCGGTCTGGAGGACATTATACCGTTATAGTGTAAATTGATTCCACGTATGGCGTAGTGGTTTATGTGTTCTGGGTTCGATTCCCACACGGGACAAAAATTAGTGTGATCTACAAATGGTTGTTCCGAGTCTCGGTGATCTTTGTGTCCGTTGTTTGAAAGTTTGTAAAGTTACCCGCGACACAGGAATTATTCATAATGCGGGTGTTGAACGTTTAAAGAAAAATGTAATATATATTGGTATTTAGATATAACAGGTTTGTTCCGCATTCGTCCCTATTATTTCGTCACAAACGTAGAAATATGCTTTCGTCCCAGAAATAGTTCCTTATATGTCCCTAAATTTAAATAAATTTTAATTTCTTAATGTATTTCTTATTTCGTCCCAAATTGTACTCCTTTTTTGTCCCTGTTTATTTTGTATGGACCTTTTGTTGTAACGTCAACCGGAAAATATTTTAAAATACATCGTTAATATCTCGGCAATACTTTAAGCTCTGATTGCATGACATCATGACATCACTAGCCCAACAAAGAAAATATTTGAAATAATTTTAACCATGTTTTGTTTTGCTAACCATGTGCACCAAAATGTAGGACGAAAAAGGAACAATTTAAAAAGAGGGGCGAATGAGGAACATTTTGAAATGTGGGTCGTAATGTAGGGCCAAATACGGAACAAACCATAACATATCGTAGTAAAATAAATGTTTAACTATTTGAGCAACGTGGAGGTTTATTATCAAAAAGTAATTTAAGGCAGATCTTTATTTTGAAATATTTTCTTGCCATAATTTCATGAACATTATTGTTAATTAACCATTGTTTAATTATTGAGCAATCCGTAATATTATACACTTTAAAAATATATAACCGAAATAAATAATAAGATATTTAGATATTAGCCATTTCACAACATCCAGTAACAAGATTTTAACCTAATCCAATCGCCTAGTAATCATTTAATTATTCTATTGCTATTAATTAACTCGTTATGGACGCGTTGATAGCCGATCGATTATCATAAACTATAATAATGGTAGCATTGCTAACCGGCTTACAATAGCAATGACTATCGAAATTAGCCTGCTAATTTAAGCTATTTCAAGCTGTTCTACTCTTTGATATCCTAACTAACATATTAACTAATATTATGTAACTAATATGATTAACATTAACATGACAAGCAGCGATAGCTCAGTGGGGAGACCAACAGACTGCAATGTAGAGGGTCTCGGGTTCGAACCCACGTCGCGCACCTCTGACTTTCGGAAGTTATATGACTTTTCGAAATTATGTGCGTATTGATTGACAATTATCGCCTGCGCCGTGCCTCGGCACGCACGTTAAGCCGTCGGTCCCGGCTGCCATGAACATCAATGGCAGTCGTTATTACGAAGTCAGTGCCCTATAATATCCTGACACTGGTCTAGCCTTAGGGTATCATTAGCCTTCGGGTTGCGGAGGTTAGGTGGCAGCCACGCCGTGTGAAAACTGATATCCAGTTAGATCCGGTTAGACCAGAAAAAGCCGACTCCAAGTGACTTGGGAATAATAAAGGCTAGGGAGAAGGGAGAACAAAACTGTGCTACTTTTTCATGTACGCTTAAGATACATGATATACTAGATTTGCCCGCGGCTTCGCTTGCTTAAATGTAATTTAG
Organism: Catocala fraxini; assembly: GCA_930367265.1. Taxonomy (NCBI): domain Eukaryota; kingdom Metazoa; phylum Arthropoda; class Insecta; order Lepidoptera; family Erebidae; genus Catocala; species Catocala fraxini. Next base: position 2,288,949 of record OV884027.1, read on the forward strand.
ATTAGTTACATTTTTTCCTGGATGAAAGGTATCCTATGTCCTTTTTGTTCCCCTGACAGCATGTATGCGAAATTTTATTATAATATATGTCATTATATATTGATATATGTAACCATAGTTACGCGCTTCGATTGCGTGTGTCAAATGTTTGGTTGTGTGCGTGTAGTGTTTTCCCATTAATTATATGTATTTCTAATGCATATTTTATATAAATATTAGGATTCGGCCCTCTTTCTCCATATAAACTTTAACTGTGCCAAATTTGATACTCCTCCGTCCGCGTAATTTTCGTAAAAAGGGGTACAAAGTTTTTGCTTTACGTATTAATATGTAGGTTCTTCAAGCACGATCGTAGTTTAACGTAATGCTAACATATAAAAACTAGCTGTACCCAAGATGCCGCTTGAGTGAACTACATGTTAATAACTTTCGTAGCGCACACACCTATTGTACGTCTGTAACAGTTATGTAGTATTTTATAATATGTAATGAAATTTATTGCTTATATTATATTTATTTCGTTTGCTTTAACGGTGAAGCAAAACATCGTGAGGAAACCTGCAAGTCTAAAAGTTCTCCACAATGTTCCCGTTGATATGTGAAGTCTGTCAACCCACACTAGGCAAGCATTTTTTTTTTTTTTTTACTTGGGGGAATGCATGACGCATACCCCTCCGCGGGGGCGGGCGGAGGGGTTATGTCGGACTCGCCGGGGTAAAATAAAGATGTTGAAAAGATGAAGTACCTCCCGGAATACCGACTAAACGACGACTTCCTCGACAAAACCACTATCGACGGGGCCTCGCGAATCACTTTCACATGCGGTCGCGACCCCACCGAGGTTTCGGCCCGCCGTATGAAACGGCAGGCCACTACACGAAAGATCTACCCAAAGGCACTTCTAACACTCCCTACTGTCCCCCCTAGAGGGGAGACGGACTCGAAACAACAGAGGCGCGCGTGGGAACACGCACGCCGCCTCCCGGACCTGAGGCTGAACGGATGGCGGGCATGCCCACAAAGCCCGCCACCCCCAGGTCAAACCTCAGGGTGGCTGGAGGTCGTCTCGCGCCCTCCGGCGCCCGGCTCTGCAGTTGGGGACAGGGTTCAAACGCTCCCTCTCCCGCTCCGCCGCCTCCTTGATGGAAATTACTTCCTCGCAGAAGGAGGCGACGGCGTTCCACGACCTCTCACACCGGACCATAGACTGAACTACGGCCGGGAACACTAGGCAAGCATTTTTTTTTTTTTTTTTTTTTTTTTTTTTTTTTTTTTTACGTGGGGGAATGCATGACGCATACCCCTCCGCGGGGGCGGGCGGAGGGGTTATGTCGGACTCGCCGGGGTAAAATAAAGATGTTGAAAAGATGAAGTACCTCCCGGAATACCGACTAAACCTACCACGGTGTTCCTCGACAAAACCACTATCGACGGGGCCGCGCGAATCACTTTCGCATGCGGTCGCGACCCCGCCGAGGTTTCGGCCCGCCGTATGAAACGGCAGGCCACTACACGAAAGATCTACCCAAGGGCATTTCTAACACTCCCTACTGTCCCCCCTAGAGGGGAGACGGACTCGAAACAACAGAGGCGCGCGTGGGAACACGCACGCAGCCTCTCGGACCTGGTGCTGAACGGATGGCGGGCAGGCCCACAAAGCCCGCCACCCCCAGGTCAATCCTCAGGGTGGCTGGAGGTCGTCCCGCGCCCTCCGGCGCCCGGCTCTGCGGTTGGGGAGAGGGTTCAAACGCTCCCTCTCCCGCTCCGCCGCCTCCTTGATGGAAATTACTTCCTCACAGAAGGAGGCGACGGCGTTCCACGACCTCTCACTCCGGACCATAGACTGAACTACGGCCGGGAGCGAGAGGGCAACCAATCCGACTGCCGCGATCAACCCACGGCGCTGCGATGCCCAAGCGGGGCAAACCGCCAGAGTGTGCAGCGCCGTGTCCTCTACAACATCGCGGCAGTCGCCGCAGTGGTGACAACCGGGCGTCTCTTGCCGGCGTATACGACACAGGAACTGGCCAAAACAACCGTGGCCAGTCATTACCTGTGTCAGCCGGAAGGTGAGGGCGCCATGGCGCCTCTCCAGCCACTCCTCAAACACGGGACTTACCGCCACGATCGTGGCGTGGAACACTAGGCAAGCATGGTGGACTATAGTCTAACCCTTCTAACACTGAGAAGAGGCCCGTGCCCAGCAGTGGAACAGTTTAATACAGAGCTGATATTATTTATTTTATTATATTTAAAGAAATAAGTTACTTAAATCTCTAAAAGGAGTTTCTTTAATAATACAATAACATAATTATGAAGATACATGCAATTAAATGACAATCCACGTTAATGTCTTAAATATTTGCAATAAAATAGTATTCAAAACTAGCAAGTGATTGTCCACCGCTTACAGAAGGAAGCACAATGTAAGTTTTGCAAGTGGAGCGTCTCCCGAATGCACTTGGCAGAACATTTTGCTGACCCATCGCGGCATGCATAACAAAGTAGGTACTCTTGTCTGCGGTAAACAAGTTCACTGAGACAGAATAAATGTTTCGATGTTGATACATTGCCGACGAGTGCAAAAAGAATTGAAATTTATTTGGCGTTGTAATATTCGTTTATACTAGACTAATATATTTTAATTCTTTTGCGACTATTCCACGAACGGTTGCATGTAGTAGATAAAGATGTATTTTGGAGTGTTTGAAATCTTAGAGGGGATTTATACTATCGTTCTATGTACTAGTTAATCTCAGTGCATTCATAGATAATTATTTTATTTTGTAACTAGGTTTTGCTTCGCTTGCGTAAATGTAGGTTACGTCAGATAAATAGCAGTTTTTTTTCTGGATAAAAGGTTTTCTATGTCCTTTGCTGTTCCTTTGAGATTGTGTATGCGAAATTTCATGATGATCGATCAAGTAGTTAAGGCATAAAAGCGTAACAAACAAACAAACTCACATTCGAATTCACATCATGCCTGGCGATAGTAGGCATGATAAGGGGTATGCAGAGTAGCATAACATCCACATTTCACCGGCCATGCTTTATAAGGTCTTACGGAATAGGGGGTAAGCCCTATTACGTCGGACCTCCAAAACATGGCCGGTGCCGTTTACTAGACACATTGCCCGATTTCGTACTGCTACTGAGAATTATTTGATAGAAAATATATAATAAATAGTTTGCTCAGCAGTTTGTCAAATTATATAATCATTGCCAACTCTAGGGAGAAGGAATTAAAGATGGCATGCAAGGAAAGAAATGGCAGTGAGTCTTCGAACCTCCTACCTACAGTGCAATTCGTAATAACAGTGTAATAATACCTTTACGCAGATGTTTTGACCGAACAGACGTAGCGTTGTTAGGTTTTTAAATCCATAAGCAGTGTTTAAATGAGCAGACATGGATACGAAACATGAAATAAAAACCGGTTAAGTCCGGGTCGGACTTGCACAATTTTTATTATTTTGTGTTATAGTGGCAACAGAAATACACTATCTACACAACCTACTACGATTCATGAGGCTGGCAGACGGACAGATGGACAGCGCAGGCTTAAGGCAGGCAGAATAGAACCCTAAAAACGTATCAAAATAAAAAAGTTACTAAGACTTCTAAAGGTATTGTCACAAATAAGACGCAGCAGTTCATATTATTAATTTGAATATGATTAATATTTATGCAGAATTTTATTTACAGTGTATTTACATAGTTAATTTTAAAACAAAATAATCTAATATACCTATATATATTACAAACGTATTAAAAAAGATAACATAATTACAAAAACACAAATAATTATAATGCAATTAATAAATATTTACAAAAATGGTTTAGGCATCGTAGAATTCTTCAGCATCGCTGTCAACTGGTAACATTAATATTAGTGATTAATATTAGTCTTGAAATCTCATTAAAAAATAAAGAGCCCATTGAATCTCAGCTCAAACTTGGCCACAATAATACGCTAAATATTTAATTTCATAACCAAGTAATTTCATAAAAAGCCATAAAATTTTCTAACTATTTTAGCATAAAGTTTTCGGCTGGCATTTCGGCAGACGATGCGAATAGAACCTATCTTGTGATATAACTCTGCCACCGCAGAGTACCAAGTTAGGTTCACACGAGCAAACCAAAAAATTAAAATTAAAAAAATGTGTAGAATTCGGTGAAACGAAAAGGTACTACCGTCTAGATAAACCTTTAATAGGTTACATTTTAAATATCACAATATACCTGATAATAGGCTTTTACTATTCTTATTTATTACAGAACCGGATTTAAATACATGTGTAATAAATATGGCTACCCTAAAAATTTCACCATCCTATTGGTTATTTCTATCTTATGCAACCGAACGATGCCATAAAAAGTAAAGGTGAACATGAACAAAAGCGTTATCGTTTGAATGCACCTAACAGCGCTTTTACCTTCGGCTTACATTTTAACTAAAGCGCTTTAGTGCTATCGAACGAATGCACTGAATCCAACCATTAAATCTCGAACAACTGGACTCGGCCGGTGGTGAAACGATTTTCAGCCACTTACGTTATTGCCGGACATTTTAGCGGGCCGCTAACATTTTTCATGCAGACTTGAGATTGGTTCAATTTACATCCTATGCATCACTTTGGGCAACAAATCTGTAAACGTTTAATGTTACTTTGGGTATCTGTGTAACTATATAAGTTATAGTTTATTATTATTTATTGTATAAGACACTCGTTATGTTATCTTTTATATTTCTGTAGTCGCAATGATCCTGCATCTATGCGGTGACGGATACTTAAGCATCGAACTTGTGATCGAGAGCTTTGAGTTCTATTCCTAACAATAACACAGTATAACAGTAGAGTTGGCGGAACAATTTAAGTAATAATATGTATGGAGAATACATGAATATTATGCACCTAAAACATTTACTAAAATAAAATATATTATTAATGAGATCTACTTGTATATCATTCAGCAAGAGTTTAGGCTTTTCTTTAATTGATATGGCAATATTGTAGAGATACAAAATGTTTGCCTATTTGGTAGCTGTAGTATTTTTTCACAAGGGCAATCAGAATTGTAGTTAAAAATATATAAAATTTGAACTTATAATTTATTCGAAACACACAGATATAACATATAACGGTTATACGGCCTAGAAAACCCATCTTAAATGTACGTAGTTTTTAACTATAATAGCGACTGATCAGAAGACTTTTCAAGAACATTAGTTGGCATTTAGTGTTAGTTGACTCACATCTAAGCAGTACAGAAATCAAAAAGCCGCTGGCCTTGTTAAAACTTAGTTAATAGGCAGCATGGGAGATATGACTATTTAAGCTTTGCAATAATATTGTTTTCCCTCTTCATGCGGCTGTCAGCTAAAGGACCGATAAAATTGGTTTATATATAGCGTAAAAGTTATTCACTAATTAAAGGATATGAAAGCTACAGAGTTTCGAGATAGATATGCAATACATAGTTAGTAATATTCTAACTGATATTATAAATGCAAATGTGAGTTGATTTGTTTGTTTGTTACGCTCTCACGCCTTAACTACTTAACAGATATTCATACAATTTCGCATACACGTTGTCAGGGGAACAGAAAAGTATATAGGGTACCTGTCATCCAGAAAAAGTGCTTTACTGATCTAATCTTACCTAACCTACATTTAGCGAAGCCGTAGGCAAATTCTAGTCACATTAAAAGGCTGTTACAAATTAACAAACAGTTTAAAATAGTCATTACTAAACCCGTCAGTCCAAGAATGATTTATGATATAAGTTACCATTTTGGTTCAATAGAATAATAGCAAGCGTGTTCAGACACAATGGTAAGGTTCCGGATCTAATTAGCGAGATGCAATAAAATTATGTTTTCTTATATCGATTTACTAAAAGTTTATTGTAGCAATTACCGCTTATTACTTAAACCACAGCAGGAAACATTCGCATCACGTTGATAACAATTTTATACGAAGACGTGACGCTGTAACAGCGGCGGGTAAGACTGACACGGTACTCATACACGAACTAGATAAATTTATTACCTCACGTCAACTTTGATGTTACACAAATGTGAAATAAATGTCCTCATAATAACCCCTAAAATTATATACCTAATTTTGTGTACTTATTATGTATAATACAAAATAAACATTGCACCAAATGTTGGTGATGATGCGTACCCTGTGCTTCAAAAACCATGTAAAGACATTGGTTCAATGCCTGATTTTTTGCCGGTCTTATCGAATTGTTGCCCAATCGGCCCTACGGCTGACATCTGAGAGCATAGAGATGTCAGCCGTAACCGTAATTCGGACTGTAGGACAATATTGTTATCTATATTTATCATTATTAAATACACTCTTTCTTTGTTTTAGTTTAATATGGATAAATTAATATTATTTAGTAATTCCCCTAATATTTTATATATTTAAAACTCTTCCGTTACTGAATGACTGACAGACAACGCACAGCCGAAACTACTGAACGCAAGAAGCTGAAATTTGGCATGTATGTTCCTTGGAGAGTGTAGGGCAGCACTAAGGATTTTTGGAAATGCCACCCTGAAAGGGGTGAAAGGGGTGAAACCCGATATTCACACGGGAACGGGACTTACGCGGGTGAAACCGCGGGAAAACTACAAGTATTTTATAAAATTTTCAAGCAATCGAATTCTTATATTGATATCATTATTCCTAACGTGGCAAGAGTAAAAATCTGCTTAAACGTAGTATGTAACATAACACAGTGTAACTGTAACATGGATAAGAAATATTTTTTTTATTCGAAATGGAATGTAAAACCTACATCATGATGTATTGATTATTGCAAACAAAAAATAAATAAAATCTTTATCTGTAGTGCTGGTTTCAGGGGATTAAATAAACGGTATCCAGGTTGTGGTCTGATGCACGATAGTAACAGTAACAATCCATTGAGTTTTGTCTTATAATCATATTATCAGTGCTAAAAAGTCATAAAAATAATATTTTACCGCAGTAAATCTCTGTACTGCTAGACGGATTGTGCAAACCAGCTGCCATTTTTGTCCGGCAGGTACATAAAGTCCGTTGTAGTTAGGGCAGAGATTATAATATCTCTTCCGTGGTTGTAAACGATAACTTGTCTAACCGCACGACTATGATTACCCTGGTTGAAAACGACATTATTGGGTATGTACACAAAACAAAATAATCAGCACATCGTATCTCTAAAAAATGAAGATCAGTAATTTAATACTGTCCTAATGATGAAAACTAGATACATAATTATATTGGTATTAAACTTAGTCAAGAAAAACAAATTGCAGCGGTCGCCATTTCAACATCTTCCACTATTTCCAAACTTTGAAGGCAAAAATAAAGAGAAGAGATATCTCCTTATAGAGCAGCCTAATATTACAGTATGGCGGGAAAAATACTTGACACAAATCAGAAATTACAGAACGCAAAACCGCAACATATATTTTCTTGATGAAACATACATTAACGCCAGTCAACATGTCTGCAAATGTTGGCAATCATCGTCCGAACCTGGAATTCACGCTGATATCAGAAAAGGTCGGCGTTTGGTAATTCTTCACGCTGGATGTCGAAATGGCTTGGTTGATGGTGCATTGACGATATTCAAATCAGATGCTAAGACCGGTGACTATCATGGAGACATGAACGGGCCTACTTTTTATAAGCCAACCATAGCAAGCCTCAAAACTGAAATGCAGAACTGGTTACAGCGCCACAATGTTGAATTTTTGGAAGCTATGACAGAAGCTCAACTGCAACTTCTTATCGATAATACACAAAAAGAGCCCGTGTACAGAATTGATGAACTCCTGAAAGCCCATGGACACGTAATCTACGTTTACCGCCGTACCCACCAATTGAATTGAATTGAATGCCCTAGAGTTAGTCTGGGCTGATATTAAAAACAACATAGCCCAAAACCATTTTAACCCTTCTCTAGAATAAAAGATAAACTTATTGAATAAATTGTTTTCAGAGTTCACAGCGGCAAAATGGCAGTAATGTGATGATCATGTCCAAAAAAATGAAAACAATTACTGGGATCGCAATAGTAGGTTTGATAATATTATCGAACCATTAATAATAAATTAACAGAACGACTCTGTTTCAAGTTCCGATGGCGAAACGGAAGATGAAGTTGAAGCAGAATCTATGTCCTACTGTTATATATTATAGATAGTTAATTAATTAAATGAAATATTAGGTACACTGATTTAATTAATTCCTTATCATGTTTAATAATTGAATGGCGTGTAAAGCCCGAAATTATTATATAGGAAATTTTAATAATTTCGGGGTTTACACGCCAGTCGTACGTTAAAGCTTAAAAATATTGTAAACCGATATCGTAAGATCTGTCCGACAATATCGATCTCATGTGAACTCATGCTCTTTTTTCTTCGGCCCCCATCTCACCGCGCTTTCCTAAGGCGCGGTACAGCAGTTTTGGTCAAACTATACTATTTCTTATTATCCTGGCAAATTAATTTATAATCAGATACAAAATGCATAGCATGCATAAATTTTAATATTTTAATCTTCTTACCGGTAATAACGATAAATACTGTTTTTATATATATAATGGCTTAAAACCTAAAAGGATAAATATCTGACAAATAAATCCATCACTTTTATTTTTCTTATAGCTGACAGATGTCGTAAAGCATATTATCAAAAATAATGTAAATTTTAAGTGTTTCATGTTCAATCTTATATATATAATTAGAAAATAAAAATATAAATATAAACAAAATGTTGGCGAAACGGGATTTCACTGATCCGATCATACAGAAGGTAGTATGTTACGCTACTATGATGCTTTTGCTGATTTACTTTATGAAATTCGTAAGGCACATCGCTAGACAAAGTTGTTGTGTACTAGTGAGCAATGCACCAACTACATCATGTTTGCCTGTACTGGAAAGCCCTCAACCTCGTCTAAAAGATCCACCCTGTATTAATGAAAATAACAAAAATAAAAAATCGAGAAGGCGTTATCTAAAGAACGCGAGTCCAGAAAAGAGACAACTAAAGCAAGAAGCATCACATAGTCAAGATCTCGGTCATAATGTCTAAGAAGGTAGAAATCAGCTAACGTCACGGTTGAACATGGTAACACTTACAAAAAATATTAGGTAAAATATTTTATCAGTGAATGTTTACAAAATACATTTGTATGTTCATGTCAATGTGAAATTAAGTGTAAGCTATAAAGCTTTTTTGGAAATAAGTGTTTAAGTATTAAAACTTGTTTTTGTAATATGTATGTATATTATATAAACTGATGGACACACAAACTGCATGTATGGGTGACTTTCATACAATAAATAATGTTTAACGATTTAACAATTTTGTTATATTTATTTTAATGGAAGAATCGTCAAAGCTCTTTAAAAACGTAGTGTCATGCGAAAAGCTTCGGTTTGCTTATTAAAAAGAAATGTTATTTTTTTGGAATGAAGCAGTTGATGAATCAAACATAAGGATAAATTATTGCAGTACCTATTATAAACATGCTACATAAGACAGATTACATAAGAGCCAGCCAAAACATATCCAATATACTACATTTTTGCTGAAACTTATATTTTGTGTAGCATATCTCGAAAAGATTTGAACTGACTTGACTTGAATACCTTCACGTTATTATGTAAAGTGAGACCGATGAACATAGCCTCACTATGTGGGAAATATCGCAAAAGGAACAATAAGTATAGGGCTAAGTTAGTAAAAGTAACAGTTAAAGCATGAATCCTAATCCTAACTAATATTATAAATACGAATGTGAGTTTGTTTGTATGTTATGCTTTCACGCCGTTACTAATCGACCGATCATCATAAAATTTAGTATACATTTTTTCAGGGGATCAGAAGAGGATATAACTTTCATATAGAAAAAGTACTGTTACTAACCTAACCTAATCTACATTTACGTGAGCGAACCTGCGGGCAAAATCTATTTAGTTGTATTATATATCGGAACGTCAAGAAAATAATCATTGGAATGTAATTTATTCATTGAAATAAACGGGGAGAGGTCTCCCCGTGACCATGGCTCACCGAAACGTCGGGGAAAGTGTAAAATTAAATTAAAACTAAATAGTTTAATAATAATTTAATTAGCTTAAAAATTAGTAAAGTTTAATAGTAGTAGTAGTGTGACAATTTTCAAAATTTTGTAATAAAGTGTCAAATAAACAACGCGATAAAATCCGTATATAGCAGTTTAATTTCAATGAATAATATTCGCGTAAATAGAAGACAATATTATGTAATTTATTTGTTATTGGAGTTGAATAAAGCGCCATCTATTGGTTTGTTTCGGAACGTCAAGCGTAAGCTTGAATGAGGTCGCTATAGAGCCAATGCGTCAGTTGAAGTGACAGTTATAACTGTCAGCGTCATATTGACGTTATATAAGCGCCGGAGACTCGTGTGGACTCATTCGGAAGACGAACTCGCTGTGTTACGGATCAAATCAGAGATAATCACAGTCAACCTTTATTGTTTTATTTCTGTTGTATTTGCCTATCATTAGTATACGTACGAAATATAATACCACGCCTATATTTTGTTGCTTAATCTTATTAAAAGCGAGTTGCCGTCCTAATCTCCGACATATATATATCGTATATACCTGCAAGGATGGAGTGGTGGTTTTAAGTGGTCATCTTGTCACTCATACCATACCGAGTGTCGGCTCCTTATGTCCAATATTTAATTATTTTGCCGGCGGCTACGCTCGCGTAAATATAGGTTAGGTTAGATTAGTAAGAGTACCGCGAGATGACCTCCAACCACCCTGAGGTTTGACCTTGGGGTGGTGGGCTGCGAGGGCCTGCTTGCCACCCGATCAGCACCAGGTCCGAGAGACGGCGTGCGTGTTCCCACGTGCGCCTCTATGTCGTATCTTTGTCCTCCCCCAGGGAGACGGTGGAGGAAGTATTTTTTATGTAGTGGCCTGTCGTTTCACACGGCGCGGGACGTAACCACGGCGGGGTCGCGATTGCATGTGAAAGCTGGATATGGTTATGTTGAGGAACACCGTGGTAGGATTCGTCGGTATTACCGGGGTATCTTTTCCCCGGTGAGCCCGACATAACCTCTCCGTCGCCCCGCGGAGAGGAAGGCATCGAAGCATAACGCCAATAAAAAAAAAATGTTTGTAAGGGTACGGGCACGCCACGATTGTGGCGGTAAGTCCCGTATTTGAGGAGTGGCTGGAGAGGCGGCATGGCGCCCTCACCTAATGGTAATGACTGGCCATGGTTATTTTCCCGTTCCTGTGTCGTATAGGCCAGCAAGAGACGCCCGGTTGTCACCACTGCGGCGACTGCCGCGACATTGTTGAGGACACGGCGCTGCACACTTTGGTGGATTGCCTTTGTATATTTTGTTCTTGTTTCTACTTGAACCAGTGAATTTTTCACCGAGTCTTAAAATGTATATTCATTTTTACAGAACAATTTTATTGAACTGTTTATTAATTATTTTACTAGTAAGTGTGCACTTTTCAGTTACCGTAAGTACGTCAAAAGTAGTTACGGTGACAAAAAGTAAAACATTTTTATTAAACATTCCATCTTGTGTTTCTTTATTAAAATAATTAAATTACAATAAAAAATCACAAGATGGAATCACATTTATCCGCTATACTCACAATACATTTCATATAGTTTTAAGAACTTTTATACATAGTTTGTTTTTTAACAATAGAAAATAGTCGCTTTAGAAAAAAAAATATTACGGCTGCTTTTTTTTAAATTGCTGTAGTATAAATAACAGCTATTATAAAATTTTTGCAAGAAGTTAATTTCAGTTATATACTTTTATGAATGGCCTCATATACTCTGCAATACCCAAATATATACCAAACCTTATAATGTACTTATTGTTATATTAGCATTAATATGTATATTATGTAGCTTTTTTAAATGTATTTGATGTTAAAACTAAACAATAATATTTTTATATAAGTTTGGGCCAAAGTAACCTTAAGTTCTAGCTAACCTACGCAATTACTGCTCGTTTATAAATCTTTAATAAATCCTTCTTTAATACTAACGAGTTAGTATTAAAGTACGATTTACTAAAGATGACATACAACCCAATTGAGAATTTCTTGTAAAAATAAATTAAAATGAACGTAACTTTTTAAATTATCTTCTTGCATTGTTTAAAGCTTCGATATGTCCAATCATAAGTACTACTCTAAATACTATTGTATTGATATAATATTAGGTTAGATATATTTTTACGTAAAATAATATAACTTTTCCACTTTCGAAACCAAATATTAGAGAAATTTGTTGTTCAGAACGGAAACCGAAAATCATACTGGCTAAATATTGCCTAACCATTCGAGAAAATAGGCGGGATGAATGTACATATATATTTATATATTTTTATATAAATGTTGTAAGTCAGAAAATAGTCGAAAACCACATTGTAAATTTTGATTTCAGATAAATGTGAATCGAGTTATTTTGTGGTTTTGTTACATGTAAGTATGTCAAACGATAGAGAAAAATCGCAAACGACTAATCAGAGCGATTGTCTTGCAATAGTTAGTGTTAGTGCTAGTTGTGTTAGTGTGGAGTTTATTGTTAAATCAGTATCAATTTGTTTGCAGCTATCTAGATATATGCAGGTGCCACTAGCAGCCACATTTGTTCCAAAAGAAGGACACGTAAATATATGTTAAATATTAAATTACATCTTTCGATCGTTAAGTTAATTCACTATAACAAACTCATGAGTGACTTACAGACATCTATTAATATTTAGGCCCTGAGAAACAAATAAAAACTCCTGTACGTGTGTAGCAGCGATAGCTTAGTGGGGAGACCAAGAGACTGCAATGCAGAGCAGAGGGTCTCGGGTTCTAACCCACGTCGCGCACCTCTGACTTTTAGAAGTTATATGACTTTTCGGAATTATGTGTGTATTGATTGACAATTATCGCCTGCTCCATGCCTCGGAGAGCACGTTAAGCCGTTGGTCCCGGTTGCCATGAACATCTATGGCAGTCTTTATTGCGAAAGTCAGTACCCTCTAATATCCTGACACTGGACTAGCTTTAGGGTATCGTTAGCCTTCGGGTTGCGGAGGTCAGGTGGCAGCCGCTCCGTGTAAAAACTGATATCCAGTCAAATCCGGTTAGACCAGAAAAGCCGACCCCAAGTGGACTTGGGAATAATAAAGGCTAAGAGAGAAGAAGTACGTGTGTATATTTAACCAGTTAATTTAATTAAAACAAATTTGATTATTTTACTTACTCTATATTCAGTAAAACATAATGAACCTCTTTTATAGTGTCTTACAAAGCTGCCTAATAACGTAGCCCGAAGTAAAAAAGGAAATTATCAAAGCTCGCGCACGTTATAACTACATGTTCACGTTCCAATTCTTCAGCGGAGGTTAATTAGCCTAAGTAACATAGCGCAAAATAGTATGCCGCAATTAAGAACGCTCGGCTTTCTTCTTCAACTCACTTACTTTATGGGTAAACTTCACTTTCCTGGCGCCATTTTAATAGTACCAACGAAATTGCACTGCGTTTGTGTTCAAGTTTGTGCTAATTTCTATATTGAAGTGTGTTCTAGAATCTTGATGTGGAACATAAAATTATATTCTGAAACTCAGATTTATCTTGTTAATATTAAGAGTTTGCATTTAAAATACGGCAATATTAAAACTTGTTATAATTCCTTCGTATTTAATAAGAGTGGTAAATAATAATAATGCCGTGATGGTGAAGATAGGATTGATAGTTAGCGTACAATAATCTATGATCGCTTGCAATACTGGAAGCATCAAGACCCTAGATAAAAGTAATTAAGTAAAGATGGGATGAAAGTCATTGAATAAGAGACTTAGGTATGTGAGCCCACTGTCACCGTGTAATTAGCAATGGTAAGATCTTTCACCCATACCCGAGTGATGATTGGATAATGTAACTACTACCTAGTAAAAATAATGAGTAAGTAATTACTATTAAAACAAACATCAAATATCTTCTTCTAAAATAACAATAATATTATAAAGTTTAATTATTTTAATGTTTTTTTTTATTGATATAGATGGAAAACCAGCGGACGGATCGCCTGATGGTAAGTGATTACCGCCGCCCATGGACACAACACAACACCAGAGGAATCACAAGTGCGTTGCCAGCCTTTTAAATTTCTCCCCAAACCCAGGAGGGGGTAGGGTTGGGCCTCCGGTACCCTCAATCACTTGACGATAATGTCAGGCATCGATGACACTATTTTTAATCATTTTCTGGTATCAATAACGTTTTTACTATCTCGCTTAGCAGATACTGTAAAACGATTCTTGGTAGCATTTTACGACGTGATAAAACGCATTATTCTTATACACTCTAAGTAAGTTTTTAACTTTGTAATTTATTCTTGTAGTTCAATAAATACTAACTAAAACGCAAGAAAGTCGAGCCTAATGTAATTTTGTTAAGCGTTAGTAGAACAAGAAAACGCTCGAAAGTGGCTTTTTATAATCGTTAGATTCAATACCTTAGAGGCTGCTTTTGAATGTATAAACTCCTTAAAAATAAGAAATATCTTGACAATATAACAATCAGTCTCATCGACTTAATGGAATAGATAATGACGTGAACGTCGAAATAACATGTGTGGAACGAGCGTATGGGTCACGGTACGGCAGGGTCTCAACGTAATTTTGACAAATAAGCCAGCGCTCGGGCTCTGTAATCAAAGTTATTACCCGCTACGTCGCCGTCGCCCGTCACGGCAAAGTCACGACTAACCTGCTTACTGATAAATCATGTGAATCATGTAAGAATTATTATCTAGGACCCATACCTATGTAGAATATAATAGAAGCCTTTATTTCCAAGAATATGGTCATTACAGATATTCAATTATTCTTGTTCTGCATATTCTGCCAAATGTGGCGTGTAAATAATTAACCAATATCTAAATTTTTTACATTCTACTATGGTAATTTACATTATTTATTAAATAGTAATATAATTTTTAATAGGTCATAATTACATCATGCAGTAGTCAATACAATAATAATGTTAATTTAAAGTCAGGAATTATATTATTAATATAAAAATACAACATATTATATCAAGGGTTGAAATGTCAATTTATTACTTACATTTAATATAGCTGATTAATTAATTTGTCTTGAAGATATACATTAATGTTATAATAGACTTTTTCTTGTAGTAGCTTGCAAAATTCTCTACGAAATTGTTTATACGATAACTTTTTAAAATTATCTGGCAGTTGGTTATATAGTTTTATGGCCATACAGTATGAGTTGCGTTTATATAATTCTAGGCTAATTTGCGGTATTTCTAGATTATTTCTAATTTGTTTAAGTATTAAATCTAATATAATTTTTTACTTTTACTCGTTCTGGTACACTCGACTTTTTGCAAATGTCATGATATGACACTACAAAATCCCATACATTTTATCATACCGTCTATAACCGTACTACCATATTTAATAACAATAATAATATTCTATCACATAGACACAACACCATCTAGCCTAAACTAAGCAGAGCTTGTACTATGGGTACTAGACAATGGACAAACATACATACATATATACTTTTTGTTTTTGTAAATACATACGTATTATACATAGAAACACCCAGACCAAGACAAACATCCATGTTCATGCACACAAATGTTTGACTTACGCGGGAATCGAACCCGCGACCTCATGCGTGGCAGTCGGTTACACCAGCCACTACGTTATCGAGGCCGACATATGTTATGATATTCTGTCAATTATTTGTGCGCTGTCGTTGGTATACTAAACTTACAACAACAAATAAAGAAACAAACAAACTCTTCAGCTTTTTAATATTATTATAGATGATAGATTCTATCGCCTCTATTGACTTACTTCTTACTGTGTGTTTACAAATAGAAGCTACAATTCACTTAGAACTTTCATTTTTAAGGAGGATCATAAGAAATTAATATGCAGCCATGATTAAAAGCATGCGTTTATTTAGTAGTGTGGGGGAACAGGGTGTGATGTCCCTCCAACACAAAGGGAAGATCCTCCGACCAGGCTGGTTGATCTTGCCTGGCGGGCCGCGGCCCAACGGTTGATGTTGGGAGCTTGTGTTTAGTTAGTCGCTGGGTAAATGTCACTTGTGCGATTCAGAATTGTGTGACGTCATTTGAGCGCTTATTGTATGCAGCGACATCTGTTGAAAGGAGGCTGAACTTTTTCGTATGTGCGGAGTCGCCAGAGTAAAAAAATTTGAATTACTGCTTCGCTTCTTCGCTTTTTTAGTCTCTTTTTTGAAGGTATGAGATACATATATATTAATATTGCTATTTCTACCTACTCTTTCGAGGATATGGGCTTGAGTTTATGTCATGAGATTATATTCTTCTTTACTCTTTATAGAGTTTTGTGCAAAATTAGCGGCTATCAGCATTGGAATACAGCAGCACAAGGAACCGTTTATACAGTTGAGGCCTGTGAATTCATCAGTTTACTATGGATTAAGGTACTGTTTCCATTATTTCTGTTGTTTCACATTAATTAATATGTTGTTACATATTGCTCTTGCAGCATTGTTTATCAATTACGTTTGTACATAATTATGCAGAACTTTATCTGATTAAATATTAAATCTTCTTTCACAAGAATTAAGGAATGCGTTGAACAGTTTATTTTGCGTTTTTACTACACAATTGTACACAATGTAAATGTTGTCTAAAAGGTGTTTAAAATATATTACCTGTATTTTTGCCTGAAACAAATCACTGTAAGGAAAACAGAATATAATAGCTCGTATAGATCAAACATTTTTATAATCAGCTTGTATTTGAAACAACACTTAATACCTGATATAATTATTCAAACCATTCTACCTAAGCTTGTACTTTCAACCGAGAAACGCAATGTGTGTCTTTGAAAGAGTCGGATACTAAAGCATAATCAGTTTAACTAATTAGTAAGAAAACAAAAACCGCGTTGACTGTTGTTTTATTAGATTACAATTAAAGATTTGAATCTCTGTTTGCATTATTTTTTTACATAGTTTATTATCCGAGTTTACAGGTTACCTACTTAAAAAGCAAACGAAGTTTTAGTTTAGGTCAGTAATAGTTATTAACTTTTTGTTTATAACAAACCGGTCACAAATAACTACATACATATATGTTTATGTACATTTTCTACGTCTGATACAAAACATTCTGTTTTATATTATAATGTGTTATAATATATTTTTAGTAGTCGAGCCTCGCTGATTTCCCCATGAATGGGCCGGCTCGACCGGGGAAGGACTACCCTCTCACAGAATATCGACGTGAAATACCAGTATTCCTACTGTTGTATTTCGTTCGGTGGGCGAGAATGCCGGAGGCCCAATCACCCCCTTTCCCCCATTCCCGCTCCTTCTCCTTTCCACTTCCTTTCCTAAAGGGTCGGCAACGCGCAAGTGATGCCTCTGGTATTGCAGGCGTTCATAGGCTACGGTGACCACTTACCATCAGGTGGGCCGTAGGCTTGTTTTCTGCCTTAGCTGTATAAAAAAAACAAAGTAAATATATCAACTTAAAAGTAACATATTCTTAGCTTTCTTTAGGATATGATTCATGTTATATTTGATTATACAATTTACAAAACCTCATTCATAGTGGCTAAACACAGCGCTGATGGCGTAATAGTACAACCGGTGTTGCCACCAACATTCAACGGCACATTTTTTCTGGCAGACACGGTGTACCGGCCGACGATCAAATCAAATCAAATCAAAATTCTTTATTTGCTAAATACAGGTTAGAGATATAAAGAAAACCAGATTAGAAACACAAACATAATTTATTAGCAACTCTTCTTATCATGAAACGTTATACATATTTTGGATAGCTACTTGAGTAGTTTTTACTTAAAAGGTAATTTAACTATAACGAGACTTTAGCCATTATATTAAACAGATATAGTAATGTTATTAATGTAGGTAGAAAATACATAGTCTTACTCAATAGATTATAATTAAACGCTGACTGTACGCTTGACGCTTAACACTGTATTAAGACGAGAGTCAGCGAGAGATTAACGATTACAATTCTTACTGTGTGTTTACAAATAGAAGCTACAATTCACTTAGAACTTTCACTTTTAAGGAGGATCATAAGAAATTAATATGGGGTAGTGTGGGGGAACAGGGTGTGATGTCCCTCCAACACAAAGGGAAGATCCTCCGACCAGGCTGGTTGATCTTGCCTGGCGGGCCGCGGCCCAACGATTGATGTTATTAACACTAGAGAGAGCGTTTAGATGGTCGCATCACTTTTTATACCCTCCGGTCGCTCGCCCCACGCCGTATTCGCCAGGTGTAAGAGGACGTGACGTCACAATTCACTCGATTTATTTTTAATAAGCCGTGAGCGATAACAGAGATGATGGTGATGTGTGATGGATGATAAAGCAAAATAGTATTTTACCGTAACTGGCTTGCTACTACTGATCCAAGATGTAACTCTTAAAAGTAACAATATTTGCAGATAGGTGCCAAAACAAAACAATCGTTCTAATTCCCACACAATCCTTATAACTATCCAAACGTGTTCTTAAGATTGACACTAATTACCTAGATTTGTCTTGGATAGCACAGCTCCCGTAGTCTAGTGTCCGAAGTACTTACTAATCACTAGTTGTGTACAACTTGACTCACGATTTCCTCTCACATCCTAAGGATGCTTTGCCTTGTTGTGATAATAATACATTATTATAAGATGTTTCATTATTTTATTATATCGATGGCTATCATCAACTGTACTTACGATTTAAGAAGATATTTCTGAGGAATTGTACATGTTATATACCTACATCTGCCTCCGCTTTCCGAGACAAAGGCGTTAGACTATACATATATATTATGCACATAGTCTACGCGAGCCAAGCTCAGACCAGCGCTTTAAAATTGACAGTTATGTACTCGCTCTTACTTACAAAGCAGGTGAAATTACCACCTTAATTATTTAGCCTATAACTAGCCAGTTTGTGTGGGATTCTTATCTATCTACCTTTGAGGGCAGAGGTGTGTCGGCATCCTATAATATTTTTAAGGCAATTTTGACGTCAAATAAGAGTCGTATGGAAATAAAATTTGCAATATGTTCTAGCACCACAGAATATTATAATTACTCTTATATATTCCCGAGTTCGATTCCCGCACAAGTCAAACATTTGTGTGCATAACATGGATCTTTGTCTTGGTCTGGGTGTTACTATGTTATAATATGTAAGTATTTACAAAAAAAAATGTATATATGTATGTTTATTCATTGTCTAGTACCCATAGTACAAGCTCTGCTTAGTTTGGGCTAGATGGTGTTGTGTGTATGTGGTAGAATATTATTATTATTATTCTCTTTATTAATCTACTTCTTTTCTAATAATTACATTTTTAAATATAAATATAAAAACTATACATATTTAAAACTATAAAAACGAAATGACCCACCGACATCGGCAACAGGGTCCAAGCTGCCGGTGGTTAGGGCCCCAGAGAGAGGAATCTCCTCACAATACGCGACGTGTCGAGTAGTACTGCCTTTTGCATCAAGGACTTGATCCAGCCATCTAACGCGAGCTTCTGCAGGTGGTGGTCGAGGCTCTTAGGTATTAAACCATTGACTGTAATGACTATCGGCACAATGATCGCCGAGTCCACACGCCACATGTCGACAATCTCGTGAACTAGGTCCAAGTATTTCAACTCTTTTTCTTTTTCAGCTTTCACAAGATTCTTGTCATGCAGAATGGTAACATCGATGATCATTGCTCGGCACTCCAATCGGTCTATCAGCACAATATCTGATAGACCGATTGGATTTATTATTATTATTATTATTCCGTGTCTAGCACTGGTAGACCTAAAAGCAAGTGTGAAGCTAAACTAGCAAACGTTAATGTTACTGTTATAGATTAGCAAAAAACCCCTGGCAATTTAATACTTACATTAAGTCCTGGGTAACTTATTTTAAAACAATATTTTAATATGACCTGGTACAGGACAGTTTCCTTAGTAGTACGACTCTACGCTAAGTAGAAAATATGATAAACCAGTTCTTAGACTCAGGTCACTATCCATCTGTAGAGATTGCATTTTTAATAAAAAATCAGATTCTCCCAACTATTGTTAATAAAATTGAATATGTACAACATTTGCTGATGGATTAAATTATAATAGGAATTAACGTAAAGCATTGTTGGAAGAACTAAACTTAAATTAATCGATGTGGGTTTGATATGAGAATACTTTGTTCTAAATTATCGGAAGTCAATAACTGCCAAAATCTGTGTCGTATAACAATAGCCCAACGTTGTCTTATTTAAATTCGTTACCTCGGGCTATATATTGTCATTTATCATCCATTACAATATTGTCATTTTTCAGGTGTTTCTCCAGTTGTAAATGGGATTGACACTTTAAATAAATAGCCCAAAATAAATAAAGTAAATTTGCCACCTTTGTCGGCCTATGCCAATCTAA
The DNA here is from genome assembly GCA_930367265.1 of Catocala fraxini. NCBI lineage: Eukaryota > Metazoa > Arthropoda > Insecta > Lepidoptera > Erebidae > Catocala > Catocala fraxini. Next base: position 2,309,516 of record OV884027.1, read on the forward strand.
TTTACCGACATATTGGATGTCGTATTAAAAAAATTATGTTAAGTGTATCCCGATCTTGCCGTCATTCTCTTTGAACATACAATTATTATATTGATATAAACAGTTTTACTTTGAACACTACCTACAACAACTGCATTTAAACGACATAAACTGGCAACATCAATCTTCGTACAAAAACAACAATCTCAAAAACAAGATGGATCCCAGAGCAATTTCACTGGTGAAGTAAATCTAATAAGTGTAGAGCATTACTTGATCAGAGTCCCGCGCGGCTAGCTTCACAGGTGGGGCATTAATCTAAGACTGCCACGGGCGAGGGTTAATGATTCTCATGATCCGATTTCTCCATTTCAATCAATATTGTGTAGTACCTATGGTGCTGAATCATTTAGCAACAGTAACTGGTTGTTGTGTTGTTGATGTTCAATTTATTTGTAGCAAGACGCATAGGTAATAGGTAATGATTGTACTAAGGGGTGTTAGTGCAGTAAAAGTTGTTTAAGCAATTTTGTGTATATTCTATCTTACAATCTGTAAATGAGGCAATACAATATTTGAAAGAACCTTTCGTTAATTTAAAGCATAAATATAAATTAAAACTAAACAGATTTATTTACGGTTCATGTTTTAATCATTACCTTTTCATGTATTTTTTATGCTATTCCATGCTATTTGAGTGTCAAATAGCGTTATTATATTAAAATTAGCGTTTTTAACCGAAACACCGCTATAAAATCCGTATAATGTAATTAAATTTTAATATGTATCATCCGCGTAAACGTAATATAAAACGTTAATAAAAATATTTAAAATATATGTTAAACAAATTAAACTGCGTTAAAATCCGTTTTTAATTATTTAATTTCAATGCGCGTCGCGTAAACGTATGACAATACTACACTTTGTATAAGGTGATCGTGAACTCCTGAAACTGAAACGGAGACAAACCGATGTTGGTATCAGAGAAATCTCAGAAGGTCCAGCTGCACGAAGTCTTAAAATATAAGTGGCAGGCGGTATTAGGCTCGTCGTATATTATTGGGAGTTTCGATTATATACATTATTTGAAAATTCGTATGATTTGAACTTTTTATCGATAATCACTATAATATAACACTATTTATCCAACGTAATACTTTGAAACTTACTTAGTAACACTATTACATCATAATATATCGTTATCCAATTTCTATTATAAGAAAAGCTTTTTATAGTTGCTTGCAGTGTAAGTTCGTTAATACTAAGTTGCAGTTACGTCTTATGTCAAACGTCAACGCAAGAAGTTGTGGTCGGACGTTGCTTGCAACCGCAATGTTTGTGACACTTGCTAGTCCGCTGTGTACTGAACTAATTCTGTTGTACGGGACATTTATACTAATTAGTTTATAATGTCATTAATGAACTGGATACAATCAAATAACGGAGATACATATTTTTTATTTACTTAGTATGTATTTTTAATTAAGAAGAAATATCTACCTTTATGGCCTTGTCTTATCGAAGATGTTAATAATAATGTCCTCCAGACCGAATTTCGGTCACGGCGGACAATCTTAACGGAGACTGGCCATCTGCGCAGGAGATATTATAGTGCACAAATATGTGCGCAAACACAAGTGCACTCTCTGTTCCCTAACCCTCACGATACGATGGGATAGATAATTCGACACGACCGGAGAGAGATCAGGCACAGGACCAACGGCTTTACGTGCTTTCCGAGGCACAGGGGTGTCTTACACCGCCATCTTTCTAACCAAAACTCAAACTTAAAAACCCAATACGTTTTGGTTGGCCCGACTCGGGATTCGAACCCGAGACCTCATGCACAGCAGTCGCATTCCCTACCGCTCCCCCACGGAGGCAGTTAATAAAAATATAATAAATAATAATTAAGGTGCTATATAATAAAGGGAAGACCCTTATTTTATGTAAAATAAAATAATGCTGTAGGTATTAAATATAAAGGGTTTGTGCAAAATTTTAGTAGGTCTTTTTGTGAGGAAGTAATTTCCATCAAGGAGGCGGCGGAGCGGAAGAGAGAGCGCTTAAACCCTCTCCCCAACCGCAGAACCGGGCGCCGGAGGGCGCGAGATGACCTCCAGCCACCCTGAGGTTTGACCTGGGGGTGGTGGGGTGCGTAGGCCTGCTCGCCACCCGATCAGCACCAAGTCCGAGAGGCGTGCGTGTTCCCACGCGCGCCTCTGAGTCGTGTTTTTGTTCCCCCACAACGGGGACAGTAGAGGAAGTGTCTCATGTAGTGGCCTACCGTTTCACATGGTGGGCCGAAACTTCGGCGGCGTCGCGATTGCATGTGAAAGCGATTCGCGCGGCTCCGCCGTCTATGGTTATGTCGAGGAACACCATGGTAGGTTTAGTCGGTATTACCGGGGTATCTTTCCCCCGGTGAGCCCGACATAACCTCTCCGTCGCCCCGCGACGTATGCGTCAATGCATGATCCCAAGTAAAAAAAAAAGTTTTTAATAGATATAATAGAGACATTGCATTCATTCTTAACTAAGCATTAAGCAATAATGATTTATTTGGACAACTCTCATCTGGACAGCCCATCTTTTTTAGCATAAGTACGCGTGAAAAAGTCAAATAAAACATGATATACATATATTTTATTTTGGCTATAAGCAGAAGCAGTTTTATTGTTTAACGCTAATAATTTTAGTCAACATCAGGAACTGATTATTAGAGATAATTATTTGTTTAAGGATTATTAGCAATTTGGTTTCAAATTATTAGAAATCTAGTTAACCCCTCCAGCTAAGCTAGAATGCTTATGATAGGATTGGAACCCACTGCACTACTGACGTGAACGTCATGAACGTCAGTAATGAAATGGGTGGCATTCGACACCGCGATTTCTCGATCGCAAGTCCAGTGTCTTACCCAATGGGTTACCGTTGCTTCCAATAATATTTACCAGCACTCCTCAACCGTAAACAGTAAACTAGCTACATTATGTATTTTACATAATTACGTCGTTAGGTTTATTCACAGACGCACAAGTCGTCGTAAGTTTTTGTCAAGCTGGTCCACATCTCTGTGACAGGTTACAGGAATGTGAGCTCGGGCCGTGACAAATGCGCCGAACAAATGTGCGTGTTGCAAGCGATCCATTAATTGATTCATTCGCCTATCCATCATTCTGTCTCTGTGATTGTTACACAAATATGAACTGTGAAGTTTAACTGTCTTAGCCTGTGTCACATTCCGATGACCGATTTGCCCGAAATTAGTTTGTCACGGCTCGTGACAATGTCTCAAACATTGCGCGGTGTCGTAGTCGCTAGCCACACAATTTTCTATAAACATTTTCATAATATCAGGAAAAATATATTGTGCTTTGTTGTTCACGTTACGATTTCATGCAAGTACCTATCTTAAAGCTCAGAATTGTTCAATGACGCAGGCAATAACCGTTCCAGCTAAGATATGCAAATAAGGTGAAATTGTATGTGATGGTCGCACGAGTAGCGACCGTTTCGTGAAGTGCTGCCTGTTTCAGAACCATTTAATTTACACAATTTACTGTTTTAGCGTTGGCATATATGAAACTTGAAAGATTTTTAACTTTATCCTACAAAATATATTTAAATGTAAAAGTAAGAACGTAAATGTATTTTCTAAGACAGGCATGGTAGCGTACAACTCCCCTATTGGTAAACCATAATAACTATTTATTATGGATTAAATTATTCTAATATATTTGGATGCAATAAAAATATTGAAATGTAAACTTCTGCACTAATAATAACACCCAAAATCAGAACAACTTTGTAAATAACGTGGCAGCCGTACACAATAGGAATTCAATTGTGTTATTCCAATAAATAATTGACAGGTTAATTAATATACAGGGTATCCCAGAACATGTGAATCAAATTGTAACGGGAGATTACTTAGGTAAGGACCTTCCAAACGGGCTAAGTAAAAAATAAAAAATATGACATTTGAATATAAATACAAAAATCAAAATTTTTTAAAAAAAGTACACCATACACCAGTGTTTTGCTGTGATTTCAAAACTCCGTCAGTTTTAAAAATAAATCGTTTGTAGTTTGACGAATCAATCCTTCACAAATAATAGTGAAACAAAAATTGCCCTAAACGAAGCACCTGTAGTTTAAAGTCTGAAAAAGTTTCTCAATTTTTGTTTTTTTTTTATTTTGTTGATTTGAAAGGTCCTTACACCTAAGGAATCTCCAGTTACAATTTGATTCACATATTCTAGGACATTCTGTATAAATAAATAAACCTATGCTGTAAGAACTTAGGTATCTTTTATTTTTACATTATAGTTTGTACAAAGTGTTCTTATTAAAGCAATCAAGTCTTATCGTGATCTACACCTGTCTTCAGTTTCTCAAAGCATAATACTAAACTAGCTTCTACGGATAAGAACAGATCAATCTGAATTATTAGTATTACATTACTGGCTGGTAGTGAAAATTTATCAGCAGTATCTGTTTAACTGCGGGCTACTTTTATCTACAGGTACGTCGTAATTGCAACTTACGTTTGTGAAAATATCATGTTATGCTAATAATTACATCTAATATGTAATTATTAGCATAATATGATATTGATGAACCCAGCGATAGCTCAGTGGGGAGACCAACATACTGCAATGCAGAGGGTCTCGGGTTCGAACCCACGTCGCGCACCTCTGACTTTCGGAAGTTATATGATTATTCGAAATTATGTGCGTATTGATTGACAATTATCGCCGGCTCCGTGCCTCGGAGAGCACGTTAAACCGTCGGTCCCGGCTGCCATGAACATCTATGGCAGTCGTTATTGGGAAAGTCAGTACCCTCTAATATCCTGACACTGGTCTAGCCTTAGGGTATCGTTAGCCTTCGGGTTGCGGAGGTCAGGTGGCAGCCGCAGCGTGTAAAAACTGATATCCAGTCAAATCTGGTTAGACTAGAAAAGCTGACCCCAAGTGACTTGGGAATAATAAAGGTTGATGGAGAAGAATTACATATAATATTATAGATATACTTATATTTTCATAAGATTGCCTAGTAAAACTCAGTATTATGAGATAGTACTTTACATTAAGCGATATTATATACTTGGACTGGAGTAATCTTGCTTACGCAATATCATCTAAAGTACTGTAGATTACATATTTTATACATAGAACAACAAAACCTCTTAAGTTAAACTAATGTAAAGTTTATATCTGTATAAGAAATTTAAAGGCATGTAGGGGACAAGTTAAAGCGCAATATGTGTCGTAAATACTCCATTTTAATGACAATATAATTTATTTATTTTATACTTTTGCAGTGTACGTAGTTTGTATTTGATGGCTTAAGTTAATTAAGTATATAAACAAATGACCATTTAAAAGAGTTTTAAATATGGTCAACAATAGTTTTACTAGAGAACAACAAGATATTGTAAATTATGTATTTTACTGCGACTTCGCTGGTTCATTTTTAACTGCTGGCAAATTTGCAGAAACGTCATTCATCTCTAAGCCGATCAATTAAATGTCTATTACTGCACTTTAGGTTCGGTTGGACAGTATATTTGTGTGTTATCATTTTAGTATGATTAGTGTGTAGGTTCCCATGCGGAGGCAGGCGTATATGTCCCGATGTTCCTTTGGCACCATGTCAAAGTGTAATTACACTAGTTAATTAAGTGAAGTCTGATGTATGGCAATCTGATTTGTGTTTCAAGCTGAAATCTGTTATAGCTAACCAGTTATAAATTATGACTAGCCCGGCGGGCTACTGAGATTGGAAATTGGTTATTGAGTGTAAGGGCTAATTTGCTAACGTATGTGTCTTTCTTATTTCCATATTTGCTAACGTCTTAGCGTAAGTGATTTCAGTAAGCGCTTAGATGGTAGCCAAGTTAATATGACTGTGTCGATCGCTTATTATACAGTGTTAATAGATTAAAAGTAGTTTGTATACTATGATTAGCGATCATAAACGTCAAATTATACCTGTTTTAATATATCTCCTACTTGTATAATACCAGCCCTGTATTTAACTGTCACTGTTTTTCACGCACCTCTTCTCAGTACGAGACGGGTATTGCGGTGTGGTAGACTTCACATATCTATCTTCGAGAACAGTATGCAGAACTCTCAGACACGCTGGTTTCCTCACGATATTTTCCTTCACCGCTAAAGCAAGCGTTAATTAACTAATTAATACGCATTTAACTTTGAAAATATCAAAGTGCGTGCCATGGGACTGAACTCGAGAGCTCTGCTTGGTAGTCCAACATTCTCTTACTAAACTATATCTGCTTAGACACTTGAAATAAAATCAATGACATGTGTGCCGTGAACTTTGTATAATAGAAGTTCCTTAACTCTCTTTGCGTTATTTCTGGGATTTTTAAGAACACTTCTGCGTTGTAAGCGTACCTTGACAAATTACGAGAAGGTAAGCTAAAACATACACACTTTATCTATTTCTAAATACTGATTTGATACTGTATAATATTGTCTTCTATTTACGCGAATATTATTCATTGAAATTAAACTGCTATATACAGATTTTATCGCGTTGTTTATTTGACACTTTATTACAAAATTTTGAAAATTGTTACACTACTACTACTATTAAACTTTACTAATTTTTAAGCTAATTAAATTATTATTAAACTATTTAGATTTCATTTATTTTTACACTTTCCCCGACGTTTCGGTTGCTTTTCAGCAGCCATGGTCACGGGGAGACTGACCGAGTTGATACTGTAATTAATTATGATTCTCATATTATTCAACACACTCTAGGTCTAAAATTAATTTACTAGCACATAACAGTGAATATAAAAGAAAGAAATGGATTATTAGAAACGTTTTAAATAAAGTTATCATGAGATTCTTGCCTGCTTCTTCTTCTGAAAGCTCGAACAGACTTTTTTAATAGGTACTATACAAAAAGGAATAGAAATGTATATGTCCTTTTTTGTATAGCATATAATTAAAGAAATAAGTTGATGTGTCCAAGAACTGGTTGTAGATTTATGTGTACTAGATGTTCCTGAGGTTTCACCCGTGTTTATCGTTACTGTGCCGCCCCCGTGAGTCGTAGCGTTATGTTATATAGCCTATAGCCTTCCCCAATAAATAGGCTATCCAACACTAAAATAATTTTTCAATTCGAACCAGTTGTTCCTGAGATTACCGCGTTCAAACAAACAAACAAACTCTTCAGCTTTATAATATTAGTATAGATAAGAAATTTGAGTTTAATTTGAATTTAAAATAATTAGCACCACACAGTTCAAAGCTACGCTATTTAGTATCACTTTATATTGAACCTTAGCGTTTGCTTTGTGAGCGTTTAAAAACTACGATATCATTTCGTTGCCGTTTTTTACTACCATTTATACCATTGCTACCATTTGTATGGAGCTTAGCGATTAACAATGTAGAAATGCTTATTTCTATTCTATCATTGTGAACGAATCGCTACTTTGGTCATCCATGCTACGAGTTTTTTAGTAGTTTAAAACCACAAGATCTATTGTTGTAATAACATATCCCATCCATTGTCGAGTTATCTATTAGCCTGAACGGTTTTACAACTAGCAACTTCGCTAGGCTTCTACTCAGGTATGTTACACTTGATCAATATACAATTAGGTGCGCATTTTCTTGTGTTCATTTGGGATGCAAAAAAATACTTTATCTTGTGTTTTAGCGATATAATTACAAAAATAATGTTATATACTTTTATAATTAAAACTCATACTATACCAAACCAAAGTATTTCAGGTGATTAAACCGCTTCCGTTTGTACCAATATTCCATATATACTCACGCATTGCTGATCTTAAATACAAAGAATTGAAAATGGGATTAATATAAAAGAAGGTTAAGGTTGGTCAGCCTCCCTTTGTGGCGAGAGACTATGCATCAGGGGCATTTCCCAAAGTAAATACAAAAAAAAGTTGAGTCTTAAAAACATTCCTCAGGTGTCCACATTGGTTTTCTTTTACCGCCACCAAATACAACCTAATCTGTAGAATCCTAGATTGGTTATTTTATCATAAGGTTCGGATAAGTCTATAACTCAAAAAAGAAATAAATAAACTTAAAAAATCCCGTTTCGACTTCAGTGGATTTGTGAACTAACATGATTCTCGCTATCGAGAAACAGCCTTCGTTGTACCATCACGTTAAATTACAGTTCAATGAACAATTTGTTAAAACGAATCATTAAGACCTATTATTTTTACATTATTTACATTCCTGACTCTGATTTAGTTTAGCTTTTGTTTGTCAAACATATAAAAATACTTGCGAAGCGTTAAGCTAAGTTTAATCAAAAACTTATAGTATATTCGAGTAAATAATACTCCGCCAAATATTACTCGCTCTAGTTAATTCTGTCGTCAACGTAACTCCATATTATGTAGATCCACCGATATAACTTGGCCTACCCCACCACCTTGGGGCTGCGTGATTATGGGGCAGTACCGATATTGTCAAAATGTGAGCCGAGGATCATGTTGTCTGGTTCGAATTCGTAGCGGTGTTTAGGTTACTAATACGCTTCGCAAACATGGTTCATGATCCGCTTACATGTACCGGAAGTGCGGCCGTAGATATGTGTAATTATAGAATGCTAACTAAGAAAGAAAGAAAGAAAGAAATCATTCTTTATTGCCACAAAGAAACATGACTACTTATATATTTTTCTCACAAAATAAAGACGAAATAATAAAAAGACTATTAAATAAATAGTTCGTAAGTAAAAAAAATGCATACATATCATGCTATTGTGGCAACAAATGGTCTCCATTCAGCATTGATGTTGCGATAAAACTGACGTGATATCGCAACGCTGATTTTCAATGGAGACCACCGATACGCATGGACGTCAAGCCAGCTGCATACAATTTTACAAAAAACAAAAAATCTACTGCCTATAACTTAGCTAACGTCTTTAAAAGATAAACTATGGCACAAAAGTGAGGGAAATAATGTCTGGACTTGGTTCAGTAGGTACACACAGCGACGCATCAACCTAGACTGTTTGGAATTTGAACTATTAGAAATTGAACGCTGCGAATCGTGCGAGAGAGTGCGTCATATTTTTGTTACGCTCTATCCTTACCATTACATCGACACCACTATGCACTGTCCCTTTCCGACAATTCTCTATTTTGTATGTAGCGTAGTTATGCGTATATAGTGTCTAACTTGATGTGTAGCCGTGCCATTTAGTATGTACGTAAATAAGAATAATAATATAATATTGTCTTCTATTTACGCGAATATTATTCATTGAAATTAAACTGCTATATTCGGATTTTATCGCGTTGTTTATTTGACACTTTATTACAAAATTTTGAAAATTGTTGCACTACTACTACTATTAAACTTTACTAATTTTTAAGCTAATCAAATTATTATTAAACTATTTAGATTTAATTTATTTTTACACTTTCCCCGACGTTTCGGTTGCTTTTCAGCAGCCATGGTCACGGGGAGACTAAGATGGTAGTTGTCTCAATGTTCCAGTGTAGTTATTTCAAAGTACCCGAACATAATTTAATCATTGGTGTTTCTATTTACGCAGAATGAGCTCAAAGTATCATGAAGTCTAGCTGTGGTTCGCTTCTTCTTGGGTTTGACTATTTGTATTACTGGATCCCAAGCTGGTGGTACATTCCAACCATCTTCTCTATTAAAATTAGGATGTTTTTTGATTTCAATAGCCTCGCGAAGCATCCTTGGAAGGAATCGGTGTTCTTTAGCGAGAATCTGTGGTTTGTCAAATCAATAAATACATAGAAACACCCAGACCAAGACAAACATCCATATTCATGGACACAAATGTTTGACTTGTGCGGGAATCGAACCCGCGACCTCAGGCGTGGCAGTCGGTTACACTAACCACTACGCCATCGAGGCCGACATTAGAATTGGAGCATACCTACTAGGACAACATAAATATAATAAATAGGTGTTTCCGCGGTTTCACCCGCGTTTATCGTTACTGCGCCGCCCGCGTGAGTCGTAGCGTGTTGTTATATAGCCTTCCTCAATAAATAGGCCATCCAACACTAAAATTATTTTCAAATCGCACCAGTAGGTCCTGAGATTAACGCGTTCAAACACACAAACAAACTCTTCAGCTTTATAATATTAGTATAGACTAATTGACCCACGCAACTTCGACTGCTTCATATAAGAGAATTTCCCCCGTTTTCGCAACATTTTTCATTGCTGCGCCGCTCCTATTGGTCGTAGCGTGATTTTATGTAGCCTACAGCTTTCCTCGATAAATGGGCTATCCAACACTAAAATAATTTTTCAAATCGAAACAGTAGTTCCTGAGATTAGCACGTCCAAACAAACAAATAAACTCTTCAGCTTTAAAATATTAGTATAGATTAAATTCGTACTTTAAGTCATTTTCTTTTTGTGGGTTGATTAGAATAATATAAACTAATTCTCATCATAAACTTTATATAATTAATCAGTTGAATAAATCGGGCAGTCATGTACGTGTTTTTGGTCTCTTTATACCTTGTTTTGTTTTTTAAATACGTTGTTAATAGTGCATTTTAGGGCCGTCAATTTAAAGATTGTCATGGCATTGTCGCGATTACTATCCGAATTGCTAAGAACTGCAATGCTATTGTACTTCACTAACTGTGTATGTATTATCTGGCAGTCTAGAGTTGATTAGCACACTTGAAATGTATGGAACAATGTATTATGTGTATTTGAATCTAGTTATAGGTTTGGTTCGTATTAATTCTGAATTGGTAAATTCGTCTGTCCGTATATCGTGCGCCATTAGGAAATTTGTTACAATCTTTTGAATGGTTTTCCATTTGAATTGCGTTTATAATAATGTAAAACATGATCTTACTTGCAAGTACTAAATATAAATCGTACCCATAAATTTTAAAGGTGCTTATATTTTATCGAGATCTGGATTGATAGCATCTGTATAATAGAGTATAGGTAGAAAAAGGAATTTTGCTAGCGCAGAAATGTGCAGTTGCTAGAAAATATTATATCCACCTTAGTGAACCTACCGACGCAAACACTTTTCGGTTAAATTCAAATTCAAATTCAAATCGTCTATATGCTAAAATTTGTTTTTTGGAAGATTGGAGCTACCCTCTCTAAGACAGCCTTTAGTCAATAATTCAGATTTAGTCTTATAAACCAAATCTAAGCAGCATATAATATACACTTGCTATATTAATGTGTTTGCTTTTGCTCGCGGCTTCGCTCGCGTAGAAGTAGGTTTGGTTTGGTTTACTCGCTAGAAAAATCTAAACAAGAAGCTGACTCTCGACATCTCCTACACGAGTACAGGATGGCTGAGGCCCGCAAGAGCTTGACCCACCGAAAAAAAGGATAGAGCTCTGGAAATTCAGGTATCCACCACCGCCTGACCTACTGGACCCCGAAAAAGCTCTTCCACCTGGAAACGATCAACCCGGCCAGTGTGGAAGTGTTTAAATAGATTGCAAGCGCAAGTGGGACGGTGAAAACATAATTTATGTAGATGGGGAATACTGGATCAGTCTCAAACTCACTGCGACTGTGGTGCACCCCGTCAAACAATGATGCACCTACTGACCTGTTCAGCAGGTCCTACATCCTGCACAAGAGCCGACCTTAACATCGCCACTGTTGCCACCATAACGGTCGCCACTTTCTGAGCCAAGATCATTTGACCACAAAAGGGGACAAGAGCATTAACTCGAAAAGAAGAAGGTTTGGTTATGTCAGTACTAGTTTTTTTTTTAATAAATATAATACAGCCTATATTACTCGGTATTAATATAGCTTTCTAATGGTGAAACAAATTTTAAAATCAGTTGTGTATTTTTTGAGTTAAATCCTTACAAACAAACAAACAAACAAAAAATAAATCTTTCCTCTTTATAATATTACTATAGATGTGGTTATGCAATGTACAGCAAAATCTAACAGTTCTAAGTCCAATGTTTTAATCTAGATTTTGGTGTCCAGATTTTGCAGAGCTCCATAAAGACCCACTGTGTTGATGTAAAAAGGAAAAACAATTATAGTTACGGGACACGGAATTCTGATACTTCCATTTATAATTCTCTCACAACATTTTTTACCTATCCGTGCATCTATCATACATCTAATATTTTTAGCGTTTTGCTACCAATATTTCAACTTTACTGTAATCTCTTGTATATAGCAAATTTAAGTATGCTTACCGCTTATTTTAGTAATTTTACCGATATTTGTATCCTGACACGTTTCGGCTTTTCGACTCACTCTTATAACACAAAATCCATGAAGTCAAAGTCAAGTTTTAATTTTTTTTTTTTTTTTATATTTAGGACAAATTACTAAACTTACACTAATACAGGGTTTACAAACTGTTTTAAAAATATGTGTTGAGTGTTGTTTCACTTAGAAGTTGCCACGGCATGATTTGGTACAGTTTCATACAACGTTATTTTATCAAACTAATAAATATAAAAACTAACATTAAACTTAATCCTAATAAAAAACAAATTATCAAAAATTTTACTGGTGACATCTGTGCTAAAAACATCATGATAGTTATATACATTCAAAAGACACATTAAGTTTACACAGTCCAAATACAAAAATTTAAAAGAAATGCAAATTCAAAGTATGGTCGGGATTACAGTTCACAGTGACACATTTAGTCTTACGATAAATACATGCATTTAATGATAATATTCTACCATTACACCACCACAATCTACTTTAATACATGTAACGACATGTTTTCTTACATGTTTTCTTATGTAAACGAATAGGGCACAAAAGATGGAAATAATTAAATAAATAAAATATCTTTATTTTCGTAAAGATTTGGTCCTTCTTAACCGGGTGGCCGGGGTCACCTTTTAAGTATATAAAATACTTGTTACAGAAGGTCTCAATGACTTGACTAATGTGTCGCTTAATTTCAAATATAGGTACATCAGTATACCTGGTTTTTCCTTAGTCTGATTGATTTTTATAATGGTTGCTGCTGTAAATTACTGATATGTTACTACGCGGCAGACAAATTGTACGATCCATCGATACTCATTTCAAAATATATATTAATGATGCTCAAAGTTGGTACATTTAACGTAATATAATTGTAAATATAAATAAAGCTGTAGTTAAAAATAAAATTTCATAAAGATAGTATATATCGTCATTAAATGGTGAACATTTAAGCGACGTATGAGATTGCGACAACTGTTGGAAAATAATTTCATTGTCTTACGTCCAACAGTATATTGCAGCAATAAATCCTACCCTTGGATAGACGGGCACGAAATATAAATAAAATCTGTTTTGACATCTTGCAAAAGCTGCCTTTCGCAAGTAACAGCTGCCTCATGATATTAAAATGTATGGTAACTTGAGTGTCGAATGACCGCAAGATTTAAATCTTGAGGAAGAATATTTTAGTCTCCTCTAACTTGAGTAGAAGATTCTTTGTGTTGACTTTTTCTCATGTAAACGATGGAAACGTACTCTAATTAGTGAAATGTAATACAGAACATTTTGACTACGCAAGATTAGAATAACACATTTCACATAAATATGGTTTATTTAAATGTAGCATTATATGTATATATTAAATAAAGAGTATTCAATACATTTCAACTCATATTTAATTCGATTAATAAAACGTAGTATTTAAACCAAAAGCATACTAATAACTTGCTTGTTAACTTAATATCATTAATTTCGAAGATTACAATTTGTCTAGTAAAATTAACAAAATTGTAGGTATACTCTATTAATAGTTTATGTAAACAATCGTTTCATGCCTAATCTATATATATAAAACTCTTCCGTTACTGAGTGACTGACAGACAACGCACAGCCGAAACTACTGAACGCAAGAAGCTGAAATTTGGCATGTATGTTCCTTGGAGAGTGTAAGGGAGCACTAAGAGAGGATTTTTGGAAATTCCACCCTGAAGGGGGTGAAGTGGGTAAAACGCGATATTCACACGGGAACGAGACATATGCGGGTGAAACCGCGGGAAAACTACTAGTTAAATATAAAGTCATTTAGAAAATTCAAACTCTCTTTGAAAAGTAGTTAATGAATACATTAAGCCGTATGAAAGTCCTTCTTTTGATAAATATCTATAAATTTATTTTACAGAAAAATAATTTATGTTAAATATCACTACAAGTTGTTTACCTTTTTCTCAAATTCTATTGGGATATGGCGCACTGGGCCAGCGTGATGGACTATGGCCTAACCCTTGCCTAATAACTTGTTCCATACGATTACCAGGTTACAAAATACAAATTACACACAAAATAGAAAAAAAAAAAATTATATTGAATCATAATTCATAACAGCAGCGATAGCTCAATGGGGAGACCAACAGACTGCAATGCAGAGGGTCTCGGGTTCGAACCCATGTCCGCGTCGCGCACCTCTGACTTTCGGAAGTTATATAACTTTTCGAAATTATGTGCGTATTGATTAACAATTATCGCCTGCTCCGTGCCTCGAAGAGCACGTTAAGCCGTCGGTCCCGGCTGCCATGAACATCTATGGCAGTCGTTATTGGGAAAGTCAGTACCCTCTAATACCCTGACACTGGTCTAGCCTTAGGGTATCGTTAGCCTTCGGGTTGCGGAGGTCAGGTGGCAGCCGCTCCGTGTAAAAACTGATATCCAGCCAAATCCAGTTAGACCAGAAAAGCCGAACCCAAGTGACTTGGGAATAATAAAGGCTAAGAGAGAAGATATTTAATCATTTCTGTTTTTATGCTTGAATCATCAAATATTTTGTAGTTTTAAAGTTTCTTACAACAACAAAACATCTGCGATTGAACCATACATACACGAGTAGAATTATTTTCACGTAGCTAAACGAGACCAGTGGCATATTTCGTCGATGTCAAGAACTTTATAACCCAATACAGAATTTTCCAATTTGGATGTTGGCACTTTCACGTATATACGTTACAGTGTGGATTTGCACACAAATCACTGCTTTTGTACAAGTTCATGTTAGTTGGTTGTTAAAATGTTGCGAGGCAGTTGCAAAGCTATGTCCAGTATAAACTTATATACCTACGGCAAAAGTAACATAACATTTAACAAATAGTTTTATTATTTTCACTAGTACCGAAATAAAATTTTCATACATATTAGGTACTAATGGAATTTGGGATACATTTTTCATTTAACGCTTTTGCATCTTGGTTACGGCTACGTGTAATGAAATATAATAGTACTAGTAGTTTTCCCGCGGTTTCACCCGCGTAAGTCCCGTTCCCGTGTGAATATCGGGTTTAACCTCTTTCACCCCCTTCGGTGTGAAATTTCCAAAAATCCTCCCCTACACTCTCCAAGGAACATACATGCCAAATTTCAGCTTCTTGCGTTCAGTAGTTTCAGCTGTGCGTTGTCTATCAGTCACTCAGTAACGGAAGAGTTATATATATAGATTAATAGACCATTTTGTTTGCTCATCGCAGGAGCTAGTTTTGTCTTCTGATTGTCTAAACGTCACAGTAATTTAAGTAACTACATCGCAATTACTCATATAACAACAGTGAAGTCGATAGATGTATGAGTCAAATAAATACAAATACTTTATGTGAATTGTATTCCTCTTTGGATATGCAAATTTGAATATTCATGTAACACTTATGTTGCAGTACGTAGACGTTAAATTAAGTAATTTTATAAATATTCTTTTTTCATACTTAGTTTAAAAAACATATATAAAGTAAACAAAAGAAATTTAAGTAACCGTTGCGTTTTATTTCAATGCAATTTATTTGATAGAAACTGCTGCGTTTACAGCTTCGCTGAAAGGGTAAAGTGGTGCGTTCTCAAGATATGTTTAAAGAGTTACCGGATAGAACAAATATTCTGTAGGTAGTGTATTGTTAAATCCTGTTTAACTTTGTATTGTTTGCTTCCTAATATCATAAAGCTGAAGAGATTGTTTGTTTGTTTGAATGCGCGAATTGCTGACACAACCAGTCAAATTGGAAAATGATTTTTCATTTTATAGCGTATTTATTAAAGGTTACAGGCTATCTATAATCCATGTAGGTAACCTTTAGGATCGGAACAGGGCTTAGAAGGCAAGACGTGGCTAATAGTATACAAAATTGGGCAGATTTCGTAAGATATCTATCTAAAGCTACGATATTATACAAAATTTCAAACTTAGTAAAACGCATTCTGCAAAAATCAAATCTTAATTATAGATTAAAATATATTATTCTTGTTATAAATAATAAAAACATGCATTTTGTAAAATCTCGATTGAAGAATTTATTGTTATTTTTTTAAATTATTGTAGACTTCGATCGGGCCCGCCACAATCGTGGCGGTAAGACCCGTTTTTCAGGAGTGGCTGAAGAGATGGCATGGCGCCCTCACCTTCCGGCTGACACAGGTAATGACTGGCCACGGTTGCTTTGGCCAGTTCCTGTGTCGCATAGGCCGGCAAGAGACGCCCGGTTGTTACCACTGCGGCGACTGCCGCGATGTTGTTGAGGACTCGGCGCTGCACACTTTGGCGGACTGCCCCGCCTGGGCATCGCAGCACCGTGAGTTGATCGCGACAGTCGGTATGGTTGCCCTCTCGCCGGCTCCCGGCCGTGGTTCAGTCCATGGTACGGAGTGAGAGGTCGTGGAATGCCTTCGCCTCCTTCTGTGAGGAAGTAATTTCCGTCAAGGAGGCGGCGGAGCGGGAGAGGGAGGTCTTAAACTCTCTCCCCAACCGCAGAACCGGACGCCGGAGGGCGCGAGACGGCCTCCAGCCACCCTGAGGTTTGACCTGGGGGTGGCGGGCTTCGTGGGCCTGCCCGCCATCTGATCAGCACCAGATCCTAGAGGCGGCGTGCGTGTTCCCACGCGCGCCTCTGTGTCGTGTCCGTCTCCCCTCTAGGGGGGGGAACAGTAGGGATTTTAAAAGTAGTGGTGACCAGGACAGTAGGGTTAAAATTTAGATGTGACTAAAGGGTACGTCTTATCGTGTAGTGGCCTAACGTTCCATACAGCGGGCTGAAACCTCGGCGAGGTCGCGACTGCATGTGAAAATGATTCGCGCGGCTCCGTCGATTGCGGTTCTGTCGAGGAACACCGTGGTAGGTTTTGTCGGTATTACCGACAGATCCATTCTTATCATCATTACCATCTCTCTTTTACCCCTGTGAGCCCGACATAGCCCCTTCGCCGGCCCCCGCAGAGGGGTTCGCGTCAAAGCATTCCAACACGTAAAAAAAAGAATACTTCGATATCATGTCCTTATTGAAAATATTCTTTTGATAAATAGTAGTAAGTTATGTAGGTAACTGTATACCGGTTCACAAGTTCGACAGTCTGTAGCCGTGACTGCGTTATGGAACTCTTTGTATGTTGGATCGTTGAACAGATAGCGATCGCTTTCATTACTTAAATGGAACCAATGGGTCTGACTACAGCATAGAGCTATACATTGTACAGTTGTATACAATGAAACGCATAGGTATGCCTACACAGAAATTAATTTAAGGTATCGGGCATTCTAGCAGACATACGATGATGAAAACAAATGTGTTGTCTATCTTATCAGTTATTATCAATATTGCTAAAATATGCTTGTGTACAAAAATTAACATCTTATTAATCTGTCAAGTCTTGAAATAATATAATAATATAATAATAATATAATAATAATATTCTACCACATACACACAACACCGTCTAGCCCAAACTAAGCAGAGCTTGTACTATGGGTTCTAGACAATGGATAAACATACTTATATACTTTTTTTTTGTAAATACATACATATTATACATAGAAACACCCAGACCAAGACAAACATCCATGTAGAAATAGCAGACTAACAAAAACTTATGGTGTGTATGTGTATGTACGTACGGCCACTAGTGTGCCGCTGCGATTCAATAGGTTAATGAAAATAAATTAGGTTTATTTTCATTTCAGACATGATCATAACAAAGTGATAGTATTGAAATCAGCGACTACAATGTGAATGGGACAGCGGAAGCCTATTTTGATTATGTCGAGATATAAATTAAATTATTTTCTGGAATATTGTAGATTTATATGAAGGATATTATTATTATGTAGTAATGATGTATATCAATAAACCTTTGAATGTCCATTTGCTAACTATAGAAATGAAAGAAAAATATATTACGCTAAATAAATGACCATATTTTTTTTGTAAAATGTTGGTTAACGCTACTACGATATCAATTGCGTTTTTTAAAAGGAAATCGTATCATTCCACTAGTCTTGAGTGTCATCCACCGTACTATATTCTATCAAAAATGGTCCAATTGTTTATTGTTTAGAGTGTTAGACCTTTAGACGTTTAAACGTAACAAACAAACATTGTTATATACGCTTTTCTAATATACCTGTTATTTTGTCAGCAGAACTTTTAAAATACTGAGCTCTAATAACTAAGTTAGTTATAATTATACAATAAGAATTAATAAAGTAATTATACATTTTACTACAATTGCTAATCAATTAATTAATACTAAATATAATCATTTGATGCATAAATGTTAATAGGAATTTATTGACGGAAAACCCATTACAATTTTTTTTGAAATTAAACTGCTATATTCGGATTTTATCGCGTTGTTTATTTGACACTTTATCTCCCCGTGACCATGGCTGCTGAAAAGCAACCGAAACGTCGGGGAAAGTGTAAAAATAAATTAAATCTAAATAGTTTAATAATAATTTAATTAGCTTAAAAATTAGTAAAGTTTAATAGTAGTAGTAGTGTAAGAATTTTCAAAATTTTGTAATAAAGTGTCAAATAAACAACGCGATAAAATCCGTATATAGCAGTTTAATTTCAATGAATAATATTCGCGTATATAGAAGACAATACCATTACAATTTTGTCATGAATGTCAATGAAGAGAACCAATGAGAATAAGAATCAATAAAGTAGAAATATTTTGATCTATTTGGAAATTGTATACACTAACAAGAAAGAGGGAGACGCTATGTGACTCTTTAACCAATGCACGTTAGAGCCTTCATGTAGGCACACAGAACAATGGAAAGAAGTTATTTTATTTCATAGGTACGTTTAAGTCTGTTAGTATTTATTTCATATATTCAATATATGTACTAGTATTGGACAAGCATTATTTACAATTATTCTAAATTTCAAGTTGAGAGATAATGTTTGCGGTGACATAGACTAATGAATGGACAAACCTTTAAAAGTACCTATTTCGGTACCTATTTTATCGCAATTAAAAAGAAAATGGTATTCTGGATCCGTACTCAATACGTTATGTAACTTGCTGCCTTTCAATTAGATCTGTTTAACGGCTTCAAGCTTTAACTACTGTTGCATTAACAGAAACATTTAAACGGAGCAAATACCAAAACCTTGTTGATGACTACATATTGCAGTCGTTTGGTGTTGGAACCGTGACCGACGCTGGTATTATCTTTGCGCAAAGAATAAGCATTATTTTTCAAAGTGGTATTTAGGGAAAATAGCTTCTGTGTCATAATAAGAAACAATAGAAACCCGGTTTTTATTTCCAAAACGGATTTTTCGAAATTTCGATTAAGTCGGCTTTTTTACTATTATGCCTAATAAAGCTATCTATGCAACGTTGATTACTTTAAAATAGAATTTGCGATGCGTAACTAAAAGACTTGACAGAATTAATAAGCTAGAAGTATTATTTTTAATATTTTATTATTAATAAATAAATTGTCCAGACAACTGTTTCGTTGTAAATTACTAGTCCGTGATAACATAAGACTAGTTGATTTTTCAATGTCTAGATTCAGTTTTAAATTAAGTTTAATCGGGAAAAGTTATTTGCCGCATTATTTCGTACTACCTTTGTTTTTACCAAAAAACCTCTTAACCGAATACCCGGTCTCTGACCATAAAACCGGAAATAAAAACCGGTGTTAATGCCGGTCCAGGTTTGTGTTCTCCAGTGGTAATGCTGCTAATCTTCTAGGCACGTAGCCAATTGACAGCGATGTGGAGGAATATTATGAAGCTTTTCAATTTGTTTTAGTTTAGTTTTTATATGACTATATTTTATTAAGAAGCCTTTGTATGTTGATTTTAATGTTTAATTTGAAATCATTAGCAGTTAAATATCATAAAACCAATGTAAGAAATATCAATTGGAATATTGGCGCCCCACACTTGTGCGTTTGATCACAACAAGTCTGTTGTCTCCTATTCGGCCATCTTAGTTTTACGAAACCGTTTACTCGTGATATATTGAACGTTGAACTGTGCTTTCATGCACCGTACTGCAAAACAGATCTCGTTCACATATTACACGCTTCATCTGTCGCAGATTTAGCCCGTTGAATTTTATTAATATTTCTTTCCGTTTACAATTTTTGGTGCACCAAATACAATATGTTTCGTATTTGTGTTTAGAATGCATGACCGATAAAGGAATAAAACGTTTTATATTTTCAGGGTGGTATAATAGAGCCGCATGTATAAGGCAAATCCCGATTATCAAATAAATTTAAAGGATTACTTTAGTAAAAGACGATGTTCCGAATCGAGGATATCTGGGAGGTTCTTTATTTATATATGTAGATGAAGCGAAATTGACATAAGAAATGGACTATATTAAGATATAATTCGTGAGATATAATTCTCTTGGCTTATAGCGTGATTTTATAGCTTATGTTACTTGCAGATAAAGTTCGTTTCAATGATTACAAATTAAATCGATTTACTATTTTCAGAATATATCGATTCCAAACAAAGAACTCTTTCCTCTATCTAATATAAGTATAAATATGTTATATTAAGTTTATGCTATTTCTGCTAAGTTGGACTTTAAAATGAATGCCATGTTATAATCGGGTAGCATTAAAAATAACCTCAATAACACTCATATCCAGGTTTATAAGCTTTTACACCATTTCACTCGCTAAGGGGTTGAATTAATACAGTCATATTAATATAAGTGTAGGTCATAGTGTTGTTAAATACAAATTTGAACCCCCATTATATCCCCTTAAGGGTATAATTTTGAAAAAGTGGTTGCTAGCTGTCTAATAAACAGTCTGCTGAGTAATAAACAACCCACCTGTCAAATTTCCATTTTAAATGTAAGTAGTTTTGAAGATTTCATGTAAAGATTAATTCTTTTGGTGACATTTTTCAATAGCATTATTTCCTTACTAATATTAGGAATTAATGGTGAATATATTGGTTTGTCATCCGAATTAGGAAACCTAGGCACATACTATACGAGTCAGATGAAAAAACACTTCACTCTTGAGGAATAAAGTTTACCAAATGTTTTTAAGGGCTAAAAGCTTCTGTGTAAAGTCACTCATATTCTGTGAAAATTATATATTAAAATAATTATTAAATATATATTATTAGTTATTTGTATTTTTGTTTAGAGATAGCATATGGGCCGGCAAGTAACATAGGTGACACTGATTCCCGGTAACGCAAGGGTTTTTAAAACTACGGGCGCGAACAAATGGCGTAGATCTAGTTAAAAATAAACACCACCATCTATTATGACAGTTCTTTAAATGCACTAAATATCAAGTTCTTTAATTATACTTCATTATACGCCTTAATGTCGACATAGTCCCTCAATCACAGTATTGTAAATATTCCATGAATGACAGTTGGGCCTTGGAGCAAGGAATTGCACTTCAAACTAACTGTCCGTACGGATCTAATCTCATCCCTGTCATCTTACCTAACATCGTTACTAGCTGTTATATGTATAGCTGTAGACAGCGCCTAGGGGACGATAGCTGTTTACCATGTTTGATCCGTATAATGTTCGGAAATAGTTTTCGAAGTTGAGGTGGCCTTTATGTCGGTGCTGAATATCAGAATAGTGAATTATCAGTTTGTTTAAATTTTTGCGGATGTAGTTTATGTTGTACATAAATTCAGGTCCATGATTATGATTATCATGCACTCTTAATACAATAACAGTTATATTTAGAAACGTTGTCAATAATTACATATAAACATTACGTTTTTTTATGATTCTTATCACGTATTTTCAGGACATTGGCATATTTATATGCTCTGAATACGAGACAAGAATTCCACCGTGTCTATTTCAGTCGAGTTTGAATTATGTAGGGCCACAGCTGCTCACTGTTATATTATAAATTCTGCATTTCGTTTAAAATAATAATAATAATATTCTATCACATACACACAACACCATCTAGCCCAAACTAAGCAAAGCTTGTATTATGGGTACTAGACAATGTATAAACATACATATATACTTTTTCTTGTAAATACATACATATTATACATAGAAACACCCAGACCAAAATTAAAATAACATTTTAATTTCAATTAATTTTATTCGAACCCTTTAAAGCACAATTGAATCGTTAAATAATTTATAAATAACATCTAAGATTTCAAATTGAGGTCTCATTTTCCTCGAGAAGGAAGCCTGTTTTAATTCAACGAAATATCGTTATTACACTGGCGCCTGGCGGCAAAGTGAAATAAGACCTTAGTGAATCATCACAGGTAACATTTTAAAATATACGTAAAATGGTGATGCCGTTGAGGATTTTAGATAACTGTACATTGCACGAGTAAGTTAATAATGATTAAAGTGTTACGTATTTAAATGCGCTTCTCTATTTATGTCTAAGGTTAATTAATATACTTTTGTCATAAGTTTGACACAGTAATTTGAAATCACTTAGGTATATCTACATAGATTAAATATTTTACTGAGAACTATTGAGTTGCATTGCAGATACATCTAGGTATGCCACGTATAACCAAGTAATAATAATAATAATAATAAAATCATTTATTCTCTCTTTACAAAAGTTTCAAGACTCAAGTACAGACAACAGTATAAATAGCATATTGTAAACTAACTTGTGAGAGACTGGTGCCTGAAATAGGTTTAAGGAAAACCTGTAATACAGGTCACCAGGCCTACCACTGTTAATTTTATAACATATTTGTTACAAGACAGTTTTACAAAATTCAGTGTATCTGTAGATTGCCCCTTTAAACAAGAATATGAACAGAAAACAATAAAAAAAATATATATAATAAATAATAATATATATAATATTCTACCACATACACGCAACACCATCTAGCCCAAACTAAACAGAGCTTGTACTATGGGTACTAGACAATGGATCAACATACATATATCCTTTTTTTTGTAAATACCTACATATTATACATAGAAACACCCAGATCAAGACAAATATCCATGTTCATGCACACAAATGTTTGACTTGTGCGGGAATCAAACCCGCGACCTCAGGCGTGGCAGTCAGTTACACTAACCACTACGCCATCGAGTGGCCTTATCTATCTATCTTATGTGGGGGCCAGTCAGTGCAGACCGGCGACACTTCGACCCAGTGGGATCTTTTGTGTCGACACTCTCCCAATAACGACTGCCATAGATCTTCATGGCAGCCGGGACCGACGGCTTAACTATAATACATATATATAATATTAGTCTATAATTATTACTCATGCATCACTATGCATGAGTTATAATTATAGACTAATATTTTAGTGTAGATGCCTATTCCTACATGTTTTCCAAGAGCATAATATGAATGTATTAGTAAGTTATCGAGCGACGGAGAAATTATGTCGGACAAAGAATGGTGAGCGATATCCTGGTAGTACCGACTAAACCCACCACGGTGTTCCTCGACATCACCGCAATCGGCGGGGCCGCGCGAATCACTTTCATATGCAATCGCGACCCTGTTGAGGTTTCGGCCCGCTGTGTGAAACGACAGGCCACTACACGAACAGACGTACCCATTGGTCACTTCTAAATTTTTACCCTACTGTCCTCTTGAGAGGGGAAGGACACACGACACAAAACACTCTTGGACCTGGTGCTAATCGGGTGGCGGTCAGGCCCACGAAGCCCACCACCCCCAGGTAAAAGCTCAGGGTGGCTGGAGGTCGTCTTGTGCCCTCCCGCGCCCGGTTCTACATTTGAGGAGAGGGTTTAAGCGTTCTCTCTCCCGCTCCGCCACCTCCTTGATGGAAATTACTGCCTCACAGAAGGAGGTGACGGTGATCCATGACCTTTCGCTCCGGTCCATAGACTGAACCATGGCCGGGAGCGAGAGGGTAACCAATCTGCCGCCCAGGCAGGGCAATCCGCCAAAGTGTGCAGCGCTGTTTCCTCGACAACACCGCGGCAGTCGCCGCAGTGGTTCGCCGGGCGTCTCTTGTCGCCCTATGCGACACGGGAGCTGGCCAAAGCAACCGTGGCCAGTCATTACAGAGGGTTATGTCCGGCTCTCCCGTACTTCGAGCCTACGGACCAAAACCTCACGGTGTGCCAACTCGCTGCTTTGTATAGTGAGACGCTGGAAACGAGACTTCTTCAGCGACTCACCCAGCAGACTACGACTCCTGGACAATGCCTCGGCACTACAGAGGGCGTCGGACCGACTCAATGGCTTGCGAGCGGACGATCCCCGTTCTGCCGCCCGCGCCACCTTCATTATCCGCTGCACCGTGTCCTCTTCACACTTGCGGTGGTGGCAGTTGGGACTCAGTTCCCTCCTAGCGACCATGTGCAGGTATTTGCCAAAGCAACCGTGCCCTGAAATCACCTGCACAAGCCGGAAGGAAAGGGTCCCATGGTGCCGGCTTGCGCACTGCTTCAATACCGGCTGGAGAGCTCCAACGGTTCTGAAACCGACCATATGCGCCTTCAGCCGCGCCTTCCACTTTAAAATGATGCCCTGGTGGGCGGCACACCGGCGGCCAGTCACAAAAGATTTTAAAATTATGTCTGGTATTCTAAGACTTGACAGATTAATTAACTGTACAAAGATAACTTACAATTACTTAACCCTGAGTAAAATTATACGTTACATATTTGTTAACTGCTAAGTCTAAACGCGCTACGTAACACATTAACGTATCTGCTATATCTCGCAAGCATTTGTCGCGAAGTTAAGTGAACGTCGCATAGTACGACCGCGCAATTTCCGTCCAACGCCGGAACTAAGGTCTCTATGCCATTGTTCCTGCATGCCCTGAACTACATACATAGTTCGTGACGTCATGCGAAGATTTAGTTAATTGTAATTATGATAATAAATATACTTCCTCATACATACTAAGGTTAAAAAATTCAAATCATAACAATGTGAGCATGATTCATGTTTTTAGCATTTGTGGATAAAGAGAGATAGGGTAGACTGGAATCCCCTTACAAACGTTGAACAGCCTAATTTTGGCAGTGTTACATAATCCTACAGAATTTTTCGCCATCAAATGATCTATGCTGACTTGAATGGCTCGGTGGTGCAGTGGTAGTTAATGCAACTGCTGTGCATTAAGTCTCTGGATAAATTTCGGGGACGAGCTAAGTCTTATTGGAGGTTAGTATCGGGAAATTTTTCGCATTATGACGGAGACTGGAACTGTGCCCGGCAGACGGCAGTTGACTCTCTCCCTACAACGTGGCACCAAAATATAGCTTGTAAGTCCCGAATTTTCCGGATGCAGAACGAGGACTATGTATGCTATCCTTAATTTTGTTTAATGAATGCCGTGAATAGAATGATTGTGGTGAATGCAATAATTGTGGTGAATGCAATGCAATGAATTGCCGTAAATCTTAGAGTTCGAAAAAATAGTTAGATTTACGGCAATTCATTGCCGTTTCTCACTTGTTTTAAACGGAACATGTAAGAGTAGTTATGTGTGATCCAATACAATTAAACATGATAATTAAATGAGGAGATATCTTAATACATTTATAGAACTTTGTTAAACGTCTAGCTACTTGTATCACTTACTAAACTTACCTGAAAGTGGATGGTGGTAGACAGAAGCGTATTATACCTACATTTTGTCAGCTAGATTTCCTGCACCGCGTAGTATTACTCGAGCTTATTTACATTTACCAAACACCTTTCTAAACTACCAGATGTAGATTACGAAAAACTCCAAAATATTTTTTCTTTACCCAATCCCTCACGGTAAGCCGCAAGGAAGGACTTACATTCCATTTCAACTATACACCTAGGCGTGGATGCCTGACTGCGATCCCAATTTCTTAAGATAACACGTATATCGACTTTGTAACTTGGCAGATGTCGTGACTGCAAAAGAACTTGCAAGTCGGTTAACCGCTTACGACCTAACATTAACATATCATTTCTCATGTAATTACTGCGCAATGTCATAAGTATACATTTGTTATAGCTATGGCAAATTCCATTGTGAGATAGTCTGCGCACGACTGCACGGGCGACACCAATTTGTTGGCAGTTTTTTAGTAATACTTAATAATATTGTATCAGATACCTGTCATTACTGGCCTTAGCTTTGATATCAACTCATCAACAACATTTGTCGGTATTCGTTTGTAATTAGCAAATGCTGTGTCGTAATACTCATTACCTAATAGTATAAACGAAATGCACTTTTCGTGCAGACAAATCATGTATCTAAAGTATAAAATAAATTTATAAAACAGAAAAATTAAAAGCCATGAAGTGTTTCCGACCCAGCCTCGATAAAACATGGCGCCTCTTATAACTATCTTTGCTTTTATAAACTGTAAGAAGACTGTCTGTACATTAGCAATCTATTTAATAAAATATAATAATGTAATGTAAGTTAACTCTTTAAGACCAATATAAATAAAACAATGCTTTTTACGATTCATGGCGGTCTGTATGTTTGTTCTAGTGTCAGTGATAAAGAATTAAGCGAAAATTCGTAGAAATAAGGATTTCAATATTTGTAAGTCAGGAGCTTTACTTAAAATCTAAGCCACGACTTAACTATTTCCGTACAGTAGAGCTGACTATAATATGGTGCATAATATAGTCTACGTAAATGTGATCGAGAATGAACTGTAGTCCACGCAGACGAAATTGCAGACTAATGCTATTTATCTTATAACAAATGGTATTAAGCATTAATAGGTCGATAACTGTAAATATTATTCAACGTTCGCCTCCGTAGCACAGCGGTTGTGTATACGGCCGCAGAGCGTGATGTTTCGGGTTCGATTTCTGAGTCGGATAAGGTGTTATTGGATTTATCTACCAAGATATTCTCAGGAGCAACACGCCGTTTGGAAATCTCCGTCAACTCTAATTGGCTTGCCTTCTATTACGAGGGACCTAAAATCATAGCAATGTTATTTCTGTAAAAATATAATACCCGATATCTGATTTTAAATAAGAAGTAAATACGTTTGGTATACCATACTTAACATATATTAAATGAAAACTACGATATAACGTACAATAAAAAGTATTGAGGTAGTTAGGTTGTACAATACTGCCTACTTCCCTGAAAATATCAAAGACTTTAAAGTTTCAAAATTATGACATAATAAAGTTTTATAAAAATATAATAAGTTTTATAAATTGAAATTAAATTACTATATACGGATTTTATCGCGTTGTTTATTTGACATAGTATAATCCGTATATAGTAGTTTAATTTCAATGAATAACATTCGCGTAAACAGAAGACAATATTAGGTTTTATAAAGTTGATTAATTTCAATATATCAAAGACTTCTTATTTATAGCCTGTCTTGAAAACTCCATCATAAATTATATTAGTAAGCAATTAAATCAACTACTTAAGCATGCATTGGTTAAGTTACTTTTATCTACATACCGTTATACTATACGTATATTGATGTAAATCATCTTGACCTTTTTAAGTTTATAATATTGTCTTCTATTTACGCGAATAGTATTCATTAAAATTAAACTGCTATATACGGATTTTATCGCGTTGTTTATTTGACACTTTATTACAAACTAAAAATTAGTAAAGTTTAATAGTAGTAGTAGAGTAACAATTTTCAAAATTTTGTAATAAAGTGTCAAATAAACAACGCGATAAAATCCGTATATAGCACTTTTTAAGTTTAGTTTATTTTTGCGATAAATGACAATTATTTTCTTAACTAATGCTGTACTTAACTAATGTTGTACTTACCTGACGTACTTACCGTTGTCCACTTCCGGGAGTCTAGAGAGGCTGGTTATCTGTCACACAGGTCTCCTAGTACAGAAACCAGTCTCTTACATAGATTTAATCTCATGTATTGTACACAGTGTAAGGGCACGTTTTGCAATCTCCAAATTGGTTTTTGGGGACTAGATCGCTGGCTCTCTTTCCGTTCGCTTATACTGCGAACGGTGGGAGTGCATTGGGGTCGTCTACCTGGGGCCCGTTGGGGTTTGTAGAGCGGTCCCCGATTGTCTCATTACATGTGTTTGCATTAGCTGTTATATTTTTACTACTACATATATGTATCTTTTCTATGTGAAAGAAAACAATAAACTCTTTATTATTATTTATAATTTATTCTTTGCAAAAGCAGTATAGGTCTTTCAACAGTAACCGAATTGCGCTATTTATCAAGTAATAATTGTTTAATGAATATGTTTCTTTAGATTAATTATTATTATTTTTCACTTGGTAAATCTATGACATTAGGTATGTATGTGTCTTATGTGGGGGCCAATCAGTGCAGACCAGCGACACTTCGACCCAGTGGGATCTTTTGTGTCGACATTCTCCCAATAACGACTGCAATAGATGTTTATGGCAGCCGGGACCGACGGCTTAACGTGCTCTCCGAGGCACGGAGTAGGCGATAATTGTCAATCAATACGCACATAATTTCGAAAAGTCATATAACTTCCAAACGTCAGAGGTCCGCGACGTGGGTTCGAACCCGAGACCCTCTGTATTGCAGTCTGTTAATCTCCCAACTGAGCTATCGCTGCTCATTCATATGACATTAGGTACTTTACATAATTAATTTACAGGTCTCGGTTTACAAGTTGTTTTATAACCTTGTGACGAAGGTAAAATAAATGTTTTATACATTTTTACTAGACTTCACCTGCGGCTTCGCTTGCGTAAATATAGGTTAGCTTAGGTTAGTAACAGTACTTTTTTTCTGAATATAAGTCTGATACCCTACGTTTTCTGTACCCCTGACAACGTGTTTGTGAAATTTAATCATGATCGGTCGAGTAGTAAAGGCGTGAAAGCGTAACAAACAAACAAACTTACATTCACATTTATAATATTAAAAGTTACATTTAATAAGTAGATATTGCGGGCTCATACATACAGGTACTCATGCCGCTATATATTGTTACTTTTCCTTCCAGTGGGCGGCCATTGAACTGCCAAGTATAGCCCTTTTATATTTTAGTTTGATGAAATATAATCATCCTGCTATAAGTAGATCAATAACCATACCATCAACAAATTGTTTATTCTTCTCATTTCTATCAATCCCAAGGCTGCTTGCTTTTAGCGATAAACCGCCAATTATAAATTGAATATTTATGTGTTTTCTTAACCTTATCGTATTATTGTAATACTTTAATTACACACACTTATGTATGGAAGTGAAAGTTGGGTATGGCAAAAGAAGCATGAGAGCAGAATAAATGCTGTAGAAATGAGAGCACTGAGAAATATATGTGGTGTGACTCTGAAAGATAAAATAAGGAATAGTGTGATTAGAGAGAGATGCGGCATGAAAGTGGATATAGTGACAAGAATAGAAAAGGTATGTTAAGCTGGTTTGGGTATGTAGTAAGAATGAACGAGGAAAGACTGACTAAGAACGTTTATAAGGCTAGTGTGAATGGAACAGTCGCAAGAGGAAGACCTAGGCGAACGTTTCTCGATCAGATCGGAGGCGTTCTGGACAAAGGCCAGGTTAAGAGCACCTTGAACCGACGGGCATGTATGAGGAATGTGATAAAAGTGAATAAAGCCAGAGAAGTGTGTCAGGATCGTAGCAAATGAAAATCTGTAGTCTTTCCCTACCCCTCTGGGAAACAGGCGTGCATCTATGTATGTATGTATGTTTAATTACAAAAATAATGATGCATCTATTTGTCTATATCCACGAAGCAGTAAGTAAATGTATTTCACCTTTACATTTCGCCTAACACTAAAGAAACTACTCGCAATTCATATAATGTCGAGAAGTATTCAGACTTGAACCATAAAGTCAGTGGTGCAAAACTCGTTGCTAAAGCTCGTTCAGCTAATAATAACATTTAACTGTACTCAGTAATTAGAGCTTAGTGTACGTTAGCGTAGTACTCCTTTGCTCCATATCATTAAAGGCAACGCGGTATGATACGGAAATGTAAAGTTTACGTATTAGTCTACATATCCGTAACAAACATCGTAATCCCAAACTCTCGATATAAACCAAAACTAACCACAACGCTAGTGAAGTTGCGTCCAACATTGTGTGACGTCACAAAAACACGACCATTTAATTCGTGAACTAAGTTACACGTCCATTGTTCAGAATTATCAAGGTTTAGAATAAGGTGGGATAGTTATAATTAATAGGCAACCCTAGTTCCCGTCATGTCGTTATGAACACGAGCACGCGAGGGAATTACCGAGAAAACCTTGGATTTTAGAAATCTATCGCTACCGTAATATATCTTCCCTACTTACATTGTAAGGGAAATTCAAGACCTGATGTCATATTTTTCAGCACGAACTGTGAGTCTCAGGGTTACATTACACATGTTCTGGTTGACACGTTCGATTCGCTATTTTTTTAACAACAAGTTCGGCTTGAATGTTGTACTATATCACGGTGTATACAGATTATTTATGGAAGGCATAAGTTTTCGAACCATTTGGGTATCGAACGCACAAAGTTAGAGCGACATTGTGTACGGGATGACCAATGAAACTATGACGCCATCCATGTAGCTAAATATAATTAATAATATTTAGCTTCCATTCGGCCCGCCCAATCGGCTAAGCCTTATTAGCATAAGTTGATAATTGATTAAATGCCCATGTTAATCGATAATAATGCCAACATATAGGTACATACGGGCGGAATAGGCTATGGCGAATAATTTTCTCGATAATTCCCTACACATATAGCTACCTATTCGATTTTACTCATACTCATATTGTGTGCCTATGGCCTATCCATAAAAGCAATATTTATATTTATGGCGATTATTTACTAAAATTGAATATAAAATGAGATGGGTGTAAGAACTTAGAATTCAACTTCTTATATTCAAACTCGACCGAGGTATGATCCAAGGTGTCTGCACATCAAGTTACAAGTCAATATTTTTCCATTTAAAATACATTGACCTTGTGAGCCCTATATCTGGGGGTCTTTTGACCCACATGGCCCATATACAAACTCGACCGAGGTATGACCCCAAGGTGTCTACACACCAAGTTATGAGGTCTTAAATGTAAAAGCATTTGAAATACATGTGACTTTGTGACCCCTATATCTCGGGGTTCTTTTGACCCACAGGGCCCATATTCAAACTTGACCGAGGTATGACCCCAAGGTGTCTGCACACTAAGTGACAAGTCAATCGGTCCAGTAGTTCCAGAGTTATGCCGGTCACTAACAGACAGACACACAGACCCACATAGTGACATTAACCTCTTCGAAGAAGACTCTGAAGTTAATAAATTTTCAAAGATTGCTCGAACCAGGAGTAATTCCTGTGTCGTGGGGGACTTTACAAACATTAAAACAACGGACGGAAAGAACATCCAATAATATACCTACTATTTTTTTGTTGAAAGAGATACTCTGGTAGTAAAGGTCTGGTAGTAAAAATATATAGATTCATCTACCAGAGACATGACGAAAAGGTGTTTTGTCTTCTGTCGACGAATAAACATTAGATCGGCAATAGTTAACAAATCACAAAATTGTTTAATTTAAAAAATCCATTTTCTTTTTATGTATATATGTTTACATGAGTTTTATTGCAGTTTAATTTAATTACAAGTTTCAAAACTATTTTGTAATTATTTATAACTATTGATATTTATAATTACCATAACGGGGGTGTTTCAACTGCTTATCAGCAGATATGGACTCGTACCCAAACTGATTGTCGCCGCCATAAAAACCTTTCAAAGTAGTTTAATTTCAGTCTTATTCACAATGAAATGATTAATTAGCTTTGTAGTTAGTTAGTCTTAATGTTTATATTCAAATATAATATAATATAATATTCTTTCACATACACGCAACATCATCTAGCCCAAACTAAGCAGAGCTTGTACTATGGATACTAGACAATGGATAAACATACATATATACTTTTTTTTTTTGTAAGTTCATACATATTATACATAGAAACACCCAGACCAAGACAAACATCCATGTTCATGCACACAAATGTTTGACTTGTGCGGGAATCGAACCCGCGACCTCAGGCGTGGCAGTCAGTTACACTAACCACTACGCCATCGAGTCGTCAAAAGATTGTAACACGAGGTTGTTTAAAAACAAACAAAATGTATGCAAGCCTTCAACAAATTTAAACTGTATATGTCATCCTCGTATCTGAGCAACTGCAGTCAAACAGTTTGATATTTTTAATAAAACTAGCTTAAGCCTGAAATGAAATCGTCCCCGTTGGAAAAGTGATAACTTTTTCGTCATTTCGAAGTCCCCAAAAGCTTAGTTTGGAACTGTAATTAATTTTTAATCCGCTATCCTTCCTTTGCGGCTTCACATAATAAATTAATTTTCAGCAGCGTTTGGATGATAATCAGTTAATTCAGCGTTCCTCTTTTAAAACAAAAAGGTTTCAAAGCGGGAATCGTTCAAATTAATTATTTGAGCGCAGAAGTAAGGGATGATGCAGAGAAAACGTTCTTATGTTAGTGTGTTCGTGGCTATCACTTTGTTTTTTCGTTTTGTATATATCGTTTTTTATATATATATAGTTTGTAAGCTCATGGACCACATGTTGGTAAACGATAAACGCCGCTCCTGTATGCTCATGTGGCTGTTATGTTTTTTCTATTTATTACTATTAAACACTACTACTATTTAATACATAATACTACCGGTGATAGAAGGAGGATGGAGTAGGTAAACACCAATACCACGG
The DNA here is from genome assembly GCA_930367265.1 of Catocala fraxini. Lineage (NCBI taxonomy): Eukaryota > Metazoa > Arthropoda > Insecta > Lepidoptera > Erebidae > Catocala > Catocala fraxini. Next base: position 2,342,462 of record OV884027.1, read on the forward strand.
ATATCAGTTCGCGTGCAGTATTAATGGCCGAGCAAGGGTCGCATAACGATTTGTAGTGTATTGCAACCGGAGAGGTTACAGCTAGGGTAACCTTTTAACTGAACTAAACATTAAATGTAGGTATATTTATAGATATCAATGAATTACTTAATACGAAACCAATATAAACCCTATTATATTTATGACTGCCTTAGTAGCGCAGCCGTAGTCAATGTGTTAGTGCCAGAAGCCCAATCACCCTCTTTCCCCCTTCCCGCTCCTTCTCCTTCCCACTTCCTTTCCTAAAGGATTGGCAACGCGCAAGTGATGCCTCTGCTCTTGCAAGTGTCCATAGGCTACGGAGACCACTTACCATCAGGTGGGCCTTATGATAGATTGCCACCTCTGTTGTATAAAAAAAAAAGGAACTGTTATGCATGAGGTCGTTCTAGTTTAATTCCCCTTAGGCAAAGTGTTATTCAGTTTATCTGTCAAAGAATTATCAGTAGCTGCAATAATAATCTCGTCATCTATTACGGTGAACCTGAAACTAAGGCTGGCGAAATGTGGAAGTATAAGTTTACCTTTGCATAGCTCTTATATACAACATGTCACAGATATAACGCACAACCGCACAACACCCTATTAAATCTTAATAATAATATAATCATTTAAATGTTACTTTTATGTACTTAAATATTTTAATTTAACGAATTAGTTCTCCTGATTGTGCGTGGATAGTATGGGTATACTACAATAAATCTAATTTAAGCTTTTATTGCATCAAAAGCCTTATTGCCTTGAATTATGATACATTTTCGTTTATTTCAGCTGTTTAATAAATGGGTGACTATAATTTAATTCATTTAATTATTTTAGGGATAAAAATTACCTATATTAAAAATTGCTGGAATTGATTCAGTATCCGATTTTGAACAAACTACTTACATACTTTCAGGATTTGCGTTTATTATGTTACATTTTGTAAAGGCGTAAGACTAAGTATTTATATAATGTTCCGTATATGGATATCGCCTGTAGGAGATGCCAGAATGCAAACAATAATTATATCATTTATCTCAAACTCAATCATTTGGGTTCGATTCCCGCACAAGTCAAACATTTGTGTGCATGAACATGGATGTTTGTCTTGGTCTGGGTGTTTCTATGTATAATATGTATGTATTTACAAAAAAAAGGTATATATCGCACCCTTAATAAAACAGAGACTTATCTCAGTATTTTGGATTAAACAAATTTGAACTCTATTGCAAAGATTTAACACAAATATAATATTAGAATTTAACATATACAATTAGAGTTCAAATTGCCTTACTTTCAAATTTCGAGTTAAGTCGCTGTTTTATTAAGAGTGCGATATGTATGTTTATCCATTGTCTAGTACCCATAGTACAAGCTCTGCTTAGTTTGGGCTAGATGGTGTTGTGTGTATGTGGTAGAATATTTTTATTATTATTATTATTTGGACGACAGTTTACAGTGCATCGCAAGTAAAAAAATATAGCTTCGGTGGCAGTATTTAAGGTATAATTAGAAGTTATTATAAATAATATACTTATATATCTACCCGATGCAAATGCAGTATTTAAATGAAAGGTCCTAAAGTTATACAAAAAGTCACTTCGGTTATTATGAGACATATTCCGCAGCGGACGGTCAGCATTTTACGATGATGGATTGAAAATGGCACACATGGTCACCGAGGCCCACATGAATAAATTAACGCGCCTATTAAAGTCACACCGTCATACCAATTACGAAGGACCGTTGACTTATTGCACATTTGAGTTATGATTTTAATACGTTGGTCAGTTGCGTGCTACGGCACTTTGCGTGTCAACTGGACATGTTATTAGTGATCAATTACCAAAGCCTGCAATTTCTACTATACTGAACCTAACCAAAGATTAGTTTTTTGGTTGTAAAGGACATCAGGCATTATGATCTAAAAAATAAAAAATGCGCGGCCAGACCTAGGAATATTTCTTATGGCTAGGTCATATACACCTTAAACTATTACTATGGATTTAACCCTGCAACTACGTCATCTAAGCAGTAAAAAAAAATGAAGGGATTATGAGCCCATTCCCAGTATGACCCCGTTCCTAGTACGACACCATTCCCAGTACGACCTCATTCCCAGTACGACCCTATTCCCAACACGACCCCATTCCCTGTACGACCCCATTCCCAGTACGACCCTATAGTTTTCGTACTCGTATTAGTTTTTTTTTTAAATGCATAAACACATTTTTATAAGTCATTATTTTCTAAACTGAATTACTACTCAGAAAATGCAGTTACAGAGTTAAGTTTATATATTTTTTTGTAGGTCTTAATATGAACTAGCTATTGGAAATAATCCTAGGTCTGGCCGCGCATTTTTTTTTAGACCAGCTTTGTATGGAGATTGCTTGATGTCGTTTATGACATTGTCGTTAGACGAAGTACGACGTAGGCTAAGTAAGTAGCAGAAGGTACCTGTTTCTGGCTGAAAACTCCCTATGTCCTTTTTTGTTCCCCTGTCAACGTGTTTGCGAAATTTCAATTTAAATAGTTAAGGCCTAAAAGCGTAACAAATAAACAAATTCACTTTCGCCTTTATAATATTAGTTATGATGCCTAAACCTGCGACATAATTTTATGTAATAATATGACATAATTTTATTTCCCGGGTTTACTGAATAAAATAAGGCGGAACGTGATTTATTTCGAGATTTAACCCGTGCTATCAAACTGTAAAAACCGTGTTAATACCAGAAAACTTTATTAATACCGTTTCGCTAAACCCCGGAATAGAACTCGAGACCTCGTGCACCGCAGTCGAACTCACTGCCGCTGCGCCAACGAGACAGTCCTCGGCGAATTCAAATAGTTTTAACTAATATCTGCAACGTAGAGAGGCGACATCGTTACAATTTTACATTAGTATTAGATTTCATACTTGAGACCTCATTTTAAAGAAGCATGGTTTGAAGTATTAGCTACTACGAATAATTAAAACACTACGGTTAAATTGCACATTTATTGCTTATAATATCCTAAGATACTAAAGAATAATAACCCACGTCACGCACCTCTGACTTTCGCAAGCTATATGACTTTTCGAAATTATGTGCGTATTGATTGACAATTATCGCCTGCTCCGTGCCTCGGAGAGCACGTTAAGCCGTCGGTCCCGGCTGCCATGAACATCTATGGCAGTCGTTATTGGGACAGTATCGACACAAAAGATCCCACTGGGTCGAAGTGTCGCCGGTCTGCACTGACTGGCACCCACATAAGATACATACAAATAAACCTTTCTTGCGTATAATTCAGCATCCAAACAAGTAAATTTTACAAATCAGTCTAAAATAAGTTAACATTCCTGTCATTAAGTACGTGGTCTCGAACCGCGACGACTATAAATTGTAGCGATTAATTACCTTGCGCAACCCAAATACAGAAAGTTATCCCAGCGATCAATGTCAAATATAGCCAAGTTTGAACAAATCAATTTAGCAATGCAGTTTGATTTGGTAGTATATTTTATGTACGTATTTCTGATTTTATATTCGCTGCGGCTGTTTAAAAGTGATTAATGTTGTTACTGATGCAGAGTAAACATTCCAAAAATATTACTTTTAACCATTCTGTAAGTTATGACTTGCCTAGCAGCGATAGCTCAGTGGGGAGACCAACAGACTGCAATGCAGAGGGTCTCGGGTTCGAACCCACGTCGCGCACCTCTGACTTTCGGAAGTTACATGACTTTTCGGAATTATGTGCGTATTGATTGACAATTATCGCATTCTCCGTGCCTCGGAGAGCATGTTAAGCCGTCGGTCCCGGCTGCCATGAACATATATGGCAGTCGTTATTGGGAATGTCAGTACCCTGTAATATCCTGACACTGGTCTAGCCTTAGGGTATCGTTAGCCTCCGGGTTGCGGAGGTCAGGTGGCAGCCGCTCCGTGTAAAAATTGATATCCAGTCAAATCCGGTAAGACTAGAAAAGCCGACCCCAAGTGACATGGGAATAATAAAGGCTAAGGGAGAAGATTGAAATTTATTACAAGAGCGTATACCGAGCCTCGCTAATGTATTGAAAATTTTATGTAAACGATGATATACCTATTAGTGTTTTACACAAATGTTTTGGTTTGAAGTACAATATTTTTTATTATAATAATAACAAATATGTATCATCAGTATAATCTAAAATATACAATACATATACAAATCTTACAAGCCAGTCAGTTTGTGGTTAACTTACCCGAACATGAGCAGAAATTCTATGGTCTTGAATGCTACAAAGAGTCAATCAGGGCTCTCCATCTTGCCTTAGTTAGCAGTTAGAGAAATTTTCTAAAGCTCTAGAGACCTTCTATGACAAGTCCAACTGAAAATAATAAAATTTTATGCTTGAGTAGGTATATGCAAATGGCACATGCTCGGGACTGGACTTGACATTCCACGGAGCCGCACACTTAAATTTTTTTTTGACACGCGACTGAAATCGTTAAGTTAGACATCCTTAGCCCTTACACTGGTATGGCTCTCTGCCACCTTAGTTTTAGGGCTTGTATTAAACAACACTTGGTGTTTCACATACATCTTTGTTCAGTATTATAACAATGAAAGGTAAAATGTTAACGTATTAGCAATAGTGAGGTAACTAGTTCAACGATTACACTATTCGTGCAACCAATATAACTGTCGAGAAAACTGTGTAAAACTGTCTACCTAAGCGGCATGAATAAATTGTAAGACATTAATATATTACATAAACGTGTTTATTGCGCCGCCATGTTTCTTCCGCACGTATAACCTCAGCTTTATTTAAAGCAATGAAGAGTCGTGATCTCAAAATATCACGTATTAGTTTAATTAAAATTGCCCAAGTACTGCTCAGTTCACGTCACAGAACAAATGTCTTGATATTATAAACACGTTCTGTTAATTGCAACGTCAAATACAACGATATAAATCTTGCTGTTGGGGTTAACGATGTCAATGTGAAAAAAGTACTCGGTCAGTACATCGTTAAGGGTAAATAGGATATTGATCGTCATAACGATATCGGTAAATAAATGTCCTGCTTTTAACGATGGTTTATAGCTTGTAAAAGTAGCAAATAACCATACGGTCCGCTTAATTGTAAGCTGTTAAAGGCTGAGAACGGTGAATGCAAAGATATCGAATATAATAATATAAATATAATAATATAAATATAATATAATTATAACAAAAGTGACTTACCTCTTCTGTTTCACATACAACCATATTGAATGTGCTAATTGCTTTGCCTCTAAATACAGATTTCTTTGCCATAATGGTAAGATGCAGCAAAGCAGTGAATCATATTTTATCATACCTATTTACTATATTCCTATCTTATTTTTTGATGCTGGTGTTACCACTTTCCACTGCTATTGTTCTTATTAATATATGTCAAACATTGTAATAGAAAAGTAGAACATGGTCTTATTTGAAAGGTAAAAAATATAACCCTTTGAATATAAGGTTACCCTTGGGTTGAATAATAAACGAGTCTCTAAAGATATCTTAATCCTCTCATTAAAAGCGGCCTTTGCGCCAAAGCGCAGCTTAACAAGATTTTAAATGAAAGACTATTTTAGATCAACGTACTACGATCAGTATTCTTTCAAATATCAGTAATTAAAATAATGAGGCACTGGCATAACAGACATTAAAATCTTTTCAAAAGGCACATAAGTACATATTATGTAAATACTTTGTTACAAAAGCTGTCGGCATAGCTCAACATTGATGTACATAAAGAACAATGAATTTGAAAATCATGACTCTCAATCAGCTATATAACATCATGCTTACAAAATACATTAACGGTCTTCAAAATGGCCCAATACGATAATTCAGTAGATTTACAAGCATTTGGTGAGTGATTAGGGCCAACGTAAAAGGTAATAAAGGTCATTTAAATGTATACTGCGAATGTAATTATTGTAGGCCCGATAGAACAATTTATATAGACAATAGCATTATTGCCTATTTAAATCGTCGGCCTCCATGGCGTAATGGTTAGTGTAACTAACTGCCACGCCTGAGTTCGCGGGTTCGATTCCCGCACAAGTCAAACATTTGTGTTCATGAACATGGATGTTTGTCTTGGTCTGGGTGTTTCTATGTATAATATAAATGTATTTACAAAAAAAAGTATATAAGTATGTTTATCCATTGTCTAGTACCCATAGTACAAGCTCTACTTAGTTTGGGCTAGATGGTGTTGTGTGTATGTGGTAGAATATTATTATTATAGTCAATAAAATGACTGCACTGTAAGCTGACTCTAATCATTTTCAATAGAAAAAACAAAATAAACAAAGCCGTGCACAAATGAAACCAGACAATTCGTTGGTTAAGTTTCGGTCCACTCACAGACTCATTTCAATCTCAGTTTTGACGTCTATTTAAGGACGAGAATACCGATCAAAAATTGGTGTAAGAGATGTGCGGTGCGCAATTTCCATGTACTGTAATTCAAAAAGTTTTAAGCTTCGATCAGCTTTCGGTCGGTTGTCGATGTTAATGCTTATAAATCAACGTTTGTCATTTATTTCAGTTTAGGTAAATAGTATGTGTAATCGTAGATAGATTGACTAGACCGAGCATTATTGTATACCTTATGAGACAAAGATATTTAACCAGGGTTAGCAACCTATCCACCCTATAGCGATAGCGTCAAAAAAAGTAGATCTTTGATCTTACACGCGTTCGTATATGTGAGATATATGAGTACGTGTAAGGTCATTAACACGATTCATCGTGAATCAATCAGAAAGTGTGCGATATTATAATAGTTACTACCCTGTGTTTTGATCTGCAGAGCCTGTGGTGAACAGGACGAGTCCATATTACACCTACTGTGTGAATGTGACGCGTTGGCTGGACTAAGGATGGGTCTGATGGGATTGACATATCCGAACCCTAAAGACTTCAGGCTTCTCCCTCTGAAGTGTACGCTGCGACTAATGCAGTACATTCATAGGGAGATAGCTAAGGGATAGATCTCGCGGCCGACACAAAAGATCCCACTGGGTCGAAGTGTCGCCGGTCTACACTGACTGGCCCCCGTAACAAGATAAGATAAGATACTACCCAGTACCCTGTGTTCTTTTTTCTACCCTTGACAACATGTATGCATAATTTCATAATGATCGGATGAATAGTTAAGGCGTGCAACTGTTAAAAACAAACTCACATTCACATTTATAATATTAATAAGGATAATGTTGGATGGTGATCTCAGCTACTAGCGTTCGTCTCATTGCGATATTTGCTTAGTTTAAATATCTTTATTAAAAATGCACGCAAATATTAGTATAACAGTCAGGGCTAACATTTGTGTTTAAATTACTTCCTTACTGTATGTTGTATGGTACTAGTATGTTGGTGTATATTTTCTTGTTGTGCTATGTTTATGTGCTGTATAGAAAACAGCTTGAAGAGACGTACAATTTCTTACACTAATAATAATTTTATTGTGGATATATGAAATGAATGATCACATATTAACTGGATGTTTTGCGAATCAAGTTGCAAGCAGTTTTGAGGAGAATTTAGGTGTGTAGATACATTATATGCTGCTGTTGAATAAGCAAATACCATCATCCATAAGTTAATCCTCTTTTCAAGTGTATCCATGAATGGGTTACACAAAACATCAATTTAAAAGACATTATTATTTTAACATATAAGAAATGTTTATTGTACAAATAATTAAAAGTGAGAATATTAAGCAGTAAGTCGTTCGAATACAAGATATAATTGAAAACCTATTGTGTTTGGCCGCCGGTGTGCCGCTGTCACATAATATTAATGTATCGCTTTAGTGATTATTAATTTGATTTTGCTATTTATATTTATATTTTGACCCAGTACAGAGTGATATCACTCTAACAGCATCAGCAAGCAAAATTGCCTGTCTTACTTCTTAAAATGTAAGTTATATACAAAAGATCAAACGAAAATAGTTAGTTATTTACAACTTGCCTATATAAAACTGTTTAATTTAAGTTTACAAAGTTCTCGATCACTAAAAGTAGACACAATCACGGGACACAATATATCTCTTCTTTTCTCTCTTCATATTTAAGAGCTTTGCTCTTGTCGGTGGAGTATACGCCATCTTTCTCGATTTGCGGCCAAAATCTATATACATGAATGTATTTAAACTACTAATCTAGAAATAGCGTAAAATACATACTCGAAACACTCAAAACATTTCGTCTCATATTGTGCCCATCAAAAACAAGAGTATTTCTTTACATGAGATTTATTTTTCTGACAAAGATTTTCTCGTAATGCTACGGTGTATACGTCCTACGTTAAAACTCACAAAGAGGTTTTCACTGCCTTTGTAGATCTATAAGAGCACGTGTTTTCTTTTTAAACTCGTTTAATACAAGGGCTAGATGTGTAGATATAATCTCGAGAATGTCTTGAGCGTTTCACGTTTAGGTAGAAAATGTGAGAAATTTCTCGTTGGAGTGCACTCCCAGCTTCGCGGGATGCTACAAGTACTCTTTGCACGTGTTCTTTGCACGAAAACTCGTTTTAAAATGGGAATTATAATACCGTCTCCTGTGGCGTGACTTAGCACTTCGGTAACAACCTGCTTGCTTATCTGAAACTACTTGCATACTATTTATATCTAGATGTTTACTCATAATGTCAAAACGTACAAAGTCCATAACCATTTACCTAACTTTATTCTCAAACATTGACAATGACATATTATGAACACAGTCCTATCCACGAAAAAACTAATGATAAGCGAATAACTTTTTTTAATTTCTTTATTTTACTGTTTGGTGTTAATCGCATGCATTTTTTTTTTGTTTCACTGTTTCGTATAGACAATTGGATACCAGATCCAGACTGACGTTATAATAACTTTTGATGACCGTGTCGTATTAGCGATGGGCGATTTACTATAAAGAGAAGGAATAATAAGCAGTAACTTTGAAGATATTCAAATACATTAAATTTTATATCGATTGATCATTTGATTACGTATTAGCCTCACGCGTATACGCATGTAGGGACCACTATTCGTTAGTAGTAGACAAAGACCTAATAAAAGAATACCCTTATGCGAGTATGATGGTTACAGAGAGTATAAAAATATTTGGAAATGGACCTAATCAAAGTTCTTTACTATCGTCTAATACGAAATATTATTGCGTGGATGAAGTTCGATCGATCGAATCAACTGTGACCTATCCAACTAATCAAATTACAAATATTTGATTATGATTTGCGATAAATAATATTCGAACTCCTATTTCCGTAGCAAATGCACATTCCTATGCCGTATTTTATATGCTCGGACTATATTACGTAGAAGCTTGTGTGCGAGATATACCTCTACCTAGGCCTTCAGAGAGATTGGCGTGAATATTAACATTTTATTTTTTCTAATCTAAAACAATAAAGATTTCAAGCAACTCATTCTCTGTTTATCTCTCTTACCCTGTCATCATTCTATTCCTTCAACTATGCTCTCTAAAAATTCTAATTATATTTAATAATCTTGAAATGTAAGATCCGCTTTAGAAGTTCCGAATTTATATCCCAAGATTAAACTGAGTAGGATGGACGGAAGGCGAAAATAATACTTTATTGCAAAACTTTTAAATCGCAATGGAATATTAACAGAAAATGTAATTAGTAATTTGTAACCAGGCGCTGTGAGAGGAAATGTAACGCCTTTTGTTTCATTTTAGCATTGCCGTTTATAAATAAACATCTTTAGGACATGAAAAGCGTAAATAAATCCTAAACAATTGCATACCCTAGACTGTTTGTTTAAAATAAATATTACCTTACCGTAATTAGTTTATTTTGGTTACAAATTGGTTTATTTTATTTTAGTTCGCAATCTGCTGCTGCAATAAAGCTTGAATGGGTATAAATTAAGGAATTGGACGCCTTGAATATTCTCCTAAGAATATGAAGTCGTCGTCTCAAATATTAGTTGAAATTAACTTTTAATATGATTTAGGTACTTTATTTTTACCCAAATATCTTTATCTGAACCTTTCATGTAGTCGTATCTTAAAAAGCTTATTATACATTAAATATTTGAAAACCGTTACATAATTATGTAAACTTACTAAATATATAGGTGAACGCATGATTATCGCCGAAAGGTTAAGCCTATTATCGTCCATTGGGCATAGTCCCAAACTTCGTGCAGCTAAAGAGAATATCAGAAAATCCAGTAACAATTTGGTTGACCTGGAAATGGACCCCGAACTTCAACTACCGGTCGAAAACTTATGTCATTGGCCCAACAAGACGATATATATTGGCTTAACATAAAAAGACAAGAGTAAATTTTAAATGTCTCTTAGTAAAAAACTACATCAATGCCGATTAAATTCAACTGTAGATAGGCGTAATGCTTTGTCAGGTTCAATCAATCTGACAGTCACGAGTCAAGCTCAAGGCCTCCACCTTAACCCTGAAGCCCACTACTCTGCATTATTGCGTGACTAGTTTTTACGTAGGTATGCTTTATCTACCATGGTGACTATTTAGTACAATGCAATGGATCATGTTATTATATTTTAATTAATCTATGCTTCAATATTAAACTTTAGAACCACATGAAATCATCTTACATAGAAAACGTGTCAGAAAATTTCTTACCGTTACTTAATGTGTAGACAGACTGCTTAATTTGGATAAGATGGTTTGGCCGCCACGACCCAGTGGCTGCACGATGGATGCGCGAGCTATCCCTGCGCCCTGGCCATAGATCGTGAGAAGGTGGTAGGTAATCGTTACGACCAGGACTTTCCATCTCTCCCCGGGTAAGCATGACATCACACGCCCCGCGGTGGGGTATGCGTAAATGCATTCCCCACGCAACGACGAATGTTTAATTTGCTTATATTCTTAGTCTGACAAGCCTAAGAATACCAGACTTAATTAAAAATCTATTGCGTCTGGCCACCGGTGTTCCGCTTAACATCCTGCTTGCTTATCCGAAACTACTTGCATACTATTTATACAAAGCTGTTTACTCATAATGTCAAAACGTAAAAAGTCTATAACCATTTACCTAACTTTACTCTCAAACATTGATAATGAAATATTATGAATACAAATCAAATTACTAATACCTACTTGATTATGATTTGCTTGATAACAAGTGATGACGATTTGATTATCACTCTGGTACGGGATCGTACAAGTTTTGAATATTCAAATTACTATTTCCGTAGCAAATGCACATTTCAATAGGTTAAATTATATTTTTCTATTTTAATACGTTAAAGTATATTTATCTTGAACTTACTTCAATTAAAATAAGTTGTCTCACTTATGCGGTAGTTTCGTAAAGAATTAAAACTTAGGTCGTAATTAATTAGTGACAGATCCTGTTAGAATTTATTTATTTCAATTGTGTGGACAGTCACATTACTGTTAAAATTATAAGACATATCCAATCAAACATTTTCTTGTAACGCAATACAATTGGATTATTTAAATTAGTAGATTTAGGACATTGGATAATATAAGTAGACATTTAGATTATAGATAGCTGATTCACATCCATCAACTTATTGATATAGATTATATGTAGTGGGTTAACGGCTCTCTTTATATGAATTGTATAATTCAAATCTTTCAAAAGGAATAAATCGTGTTCAAATTTATTTGATTATAATTGCTGAGATTTCATTTTAGAATTCAGACATCAAAAGAATTTGTCGAGGCGCTAATTTGATATCCGGAAATCCTTGCAATTCATTGAAGGTCCATTTTGAATATTATGACTATTTGGATAATTGAAGCTATTATATCACTTCATCATTGATATTTTTATTATCTATTAAAATGCAAAATTAAATTGTTCAATGCTAATTTGTATTTATTAATATATTGTTTTCAGTTGTGCATTGAGCATAATTTAATCTATCAATTTTAATACGAGACATAATTAAAAATCGATTGTGTCTGACCACACGGGTGCGCTGCTGCAACTCAATAGGTTATTCGATATTTTTTTTTAAATGCGTTACTTCTGTACTAGGACTATATTTTGTATCGCGGAAAATTTTACAAACATTCAAAATACGGACACAAAAAACACCCAGACTCGGAACAACCATTTGTGGATCACACAAAGTTTGGCCACAACATTCGACGCAGTGGTGAGGCGACGACTAATACCACTACGCCATATATGCAGTCTCCAGGTTAAATATCCCTACGTCAAATATAGGTACTACAGTTTTCTTCTCTTTTGTTAGAATTTTATAGTTCGTTATAGCCAAAATGAGTTATATTAAAACGACCAACGCTACATAATAGAAAAAATAAAAGTCACCCGGGCATGTTAAGACCGCCGAGCGTAAGACGCGGTTAGACTGAATGACAGAGCTCGATATTCAATCGGCGCGCGGCCGCCATAGTAAAATTGTATGGAGGATTTGAAGTGGTTTTTTATAAATAATTATGTATCTTTATTGTCAACCAATAACTTAAATATTTGGGACGGACAAATTGTAATATAACTATTTATGTTTCATTTAAGCTGTAAAATAGGACAGATTTCTACTGTTATAATCTAAAAAACACGTAACACAAGCTTACGTTTTTTTCATCTTTCTTGCAAATTTACGTAATTTTGTAGGCAAAAGTATTAATTATTTTAAGTTTTTACACGGAGTAATTGTAAACACATTCATTGTTATGGTAAATGTATATTTTATATTTGTATTAAACAAAAAGTGTTGATTTTATTAACTTAACTGTGACCGCCTGTTTTGGCACATTTCGCTCGGCGCAGTCTTAAACACTACCGATCGGTTACAAAGTTGATAATGGCATAATTTAGCTGTTATAGCTATATATATTCTTTAGCAGCTATAGAGTTACCTATGTATAACTACTAAAAAATAAAGTTTATAAAGTCCGTCAAATAAGCTTCATCAAAATTATTAAAATTAAATTTATTTTATTATATTAAGTGTCGCTTTTCATAAACTTCATATTTCCTAGCGGACTATATTCTTCAATCGAGATGAGAGCAACAAAATTATTCCTCCTAAAATTTGGATATTATTAAGTGCTATTTTCCTTTAAACGAGTTACCTAACGTATTTATACATAGGTAACTAGTAGTTAAGTAGATATCGTTATATCTACTTGATTTTCTTCTTGAGATTTTTTATTAACTTGTTAAAAATTATATTTTTATAAATAAGTTTAATAACATTTTTAATTAAATTAGCGTTCAAAGTGAGATTGTTTAGAAACTGGTTATGTGTTCTCTATCAATTTTCAAAATGTTGTCTCTTAGTAAAAATTGTATCTCGCGAAACCAAGGTCGCAAATCTACCTCGTTGATCCTACAGGATAACATTCTGTGCTAGTGATTTCGGTTTATGCGGTAAGGTCTAGCATGGGTTATACGGGACCGGCAAAGTTCTGGGATAATCCGTTAGAAAATGTTGAGTGGCAGCGCTGAACAGTTTCCTAGTAATAGCTTTTAAACTTTCGCGGTGCATGATATTGGTACAATGATTCGTAATGGGTATTACCGCGATCATGCATATTGTTTACCTTTTTGATGCTTGATATTCTTATCAGATTACGCCGGCTCTGGTAATGAGCTGACTGTTAAATAATAATATGATGGTAATAGATTCGATCCCTATTGCATTTTGGAAAAATCATGGCTCATAAATAGTAATACACCGTTTATTTATTATATATTCATACTTTTGCCTTATAAGTAAACCACAAAGAAACTTATCTTTCTCCTTTGTCGCTCTTATAATAATCTGATAATATTGTCTTGCTGTGTGTGAAAATGTTCATCAGAAAACCAACCACTATCTGCGACTCTATGGTAGTCTGAGCTCATTCTGCGTAAATAGAAACATCAATGATTAAATTATTCTCGGGTACTTTGAAATAAATACAGTTCAGGACATTGAAACAACCACCATCTTAGTCTCCCCGTGAATCCGACTGCTGAAAAGCAACCGAAACGTCGGGGAAAGTATAAACTTAAATATTAGGTTATAATAATTTTAAACAGACGAAACAGTATTATTGATTCTGTAGTAGTGTAATATTTTCAAAATTATGTAATCAACATGTTAATAAACATCGCGATAAAATCCTTGTATTGCAGTTTAATTTTAAAATAAATAGTTTTAATAATTTAAAGGGCTTACATTGTAGTAAAGTTTAATAATAGTAGTTTATTTTCAAAATTATTTAAATAAAGTGTTTCAAAATAAACAACGCGACAAAATTCGTATAATGTAGTTTTATTTCGAAATAAGCTGATAACTTAAAACTATAGACACTGCATAATTAATTTAGTAAAAAGTAGCTTTGTAAAAATGTACTTGTAACAACACCGAAAAATTATTTAGATATTATACCATTTTCATTACAGACATGATTATTGCATGTTTCATACGTGATTCTTGTAAGTTGCAACATATGAAATAACCGATGTACTATGCAAGCTTGATTTAGTTCCTGCGTCATGAAGTCACGATCGAATACATATTATTCGAAAAGCGTAGGCTTTGCTATATTCTTAAAATATGATGTAACACACATTCTTACTTACAGATTATTCTAATGATTTAGCATGTTATTGTTAATGTGATCACTTAACAAAGAACTTTAAAATAATAGAGAGATATTTAACACTGCATTGTTAATCATTATTTTCTCAAAACCTTTAATCTAACTGGGTGGCGTTCGCTCTTTTTATTGTATATTATTTGTTACTTTACGCGAAATCGTCATACATTAACATGATTTAGTAGATTTATTCTCTTCGTTGGCTTCATCGTAAAGCGACTTCAATTAATAACTAAAAACGACCAATGAAAAATTTTGTTTCGGTGTTCGAAATAACTCTTATACAACTTTCAACTCAAGAACCGTAAGAGCTAGAGACTCGCGGTCAACGCCATTCGAATCACCATAGTCGATATACCCCCGAAATGACTATGACCTATGACATCCGACCAGGTCACGTGACCTTTGCATATTACTTGAACTATTGCCTATTGTCACTTGTTTCTTCTGTCACGTGTCAATTACTTCTACAAGATACAAAATACATGAATGCCGAAACAGTTGCAAAAGATTAAGCTGCACGTTAAATTAATTACCCAATAATAACGGCATACTTAACTATTTAAAACATCTTTTATTCGACGGCAAAATCTTTTATGATAACCTCGCTCACGAATAGATTACAAACTTTATACACGTCTGTGTCTCTTCTGTGGACATCACTGGTCAGTGGTATTTTCTGTTTGATGGAACCCTGGGTCCATGGCACCTTATATTTATTATATATATATTATATACAAAATTTTTACTCGGAATGTTATGCTTTAATTCTCTGGAAGTAAGGTGTAATTACCACTTACTTACCTTTGTCTGCCAGGCTTTGCGTGGTAAATGTGACTGTCCGGAACTAGTAACACAGATGGTTAGGTTATTTGTCCCCATTGTACCTAAAATACAACTTAGATCAAGCAAAGTCCAGTTACTAGCGGTGCCTTATGCACGTACTGTGGCGCATGCCAACTCGCCTCTTGTTCGTGCACTGACCTTACTAAATATGCTTCTGACATCAGAATCTGAATGTGATCTATTTGCTTCGGGATAGATGGATGTGAGTCGTAGTTGTTTAAGATTTTGTAAGATGATAGATATTTAGTTAGTTACTAAGTTACGAATCTTTTATTGTACTCATGTAAGCAGATGTTCTAATAAATTATATAAGACTTGTATATTATGTCGGGTAATATAAATGTATATAACTTTAGATATAAGTTTTAACTTGTACAACGATTTGGTGTATACTGTTATGTTGTCCATTTGTTTATACTAATAAATAAATAAATAAATATTTGGTCATATTTTCACGAGCTTTAGCGCAAACTTAAGACACGGGACCACTGGGGCATTCATATACAGGGTCTATCGTTAATAATGGATAATCCGTTAACTGGAGGTTAACCAGTTATTAGGCAGTAAGAAAATAATATTTTTATGTCAGGGTTGCCAACAGCGTGAAAATGGCGTAGATATTTTTTTGTTTTATGTGTGTGTTTTTTGTTAAAATTCACTTCTTTACTCTTTCAATTGGTTGCCATCGGGGTACGGGTTATCCATTATTAACGACAGAACCTCTATATTTATATTGTTTAATATTTATGTTTATAATACGAGACCGCCACAAGATTTTGATAAATATATACCTGTCCAATTTATAAGCCACAAACTTAACATTCTATAGAACAAAAATGAACACTTTAGGCAGCGATTTATTTACGAGGGTGGCCGTAGTCATTAGGCACAAGCACTTTACATACAAAGGTACCCAAACAGGATTTACAAGTATGACATTACAAGAACAATCTAGCTCCCTCCTACGTACTTAAGATACGTACACACGATACATGTGACATGAAAGTGAATAAGATTTACGAAATTTTAATCGAATATGACTTTCTTACGCTTTTGCCTCACTTACTCGAAAATTTCGCATACACGTTACCAGGAGTGCAGTGAAGTACATAGGGTAATTTTCATTCGGATATAAAGTACTGTTCCTGAGGAATAGAAATCTATTGCTAAAATGTAGTTTGAAGGTGGCAAATCCGCGGGCAAAAACTAGTTAAAACGTATATAATATAAATTTTAACCGGAGGATTCAATCCGTTGCCAATAATTTAGTGACGATATAAATAAGTCGATAAGTCTGAGAATATAAGTAATGTGAATGTGCTGCGCATAAAAAAATCGCACATTCAGGTATTGTCGGCCTCAATGAGGTAGTGGTTAGTGTAACCGACTGCCACGCCTAAGGTCGTGGGTTCGATTCCCGCACAAGTCAAACATTTGTGTGCATGGATGTTTGTCTTGGTCTCGGTGTTTCTATGTATAATACGTAGGTACGTAATTACAAAAAAAAAAAGTTTATATGTATGTTTATCCATTGTCTAGTACCCATAGTATAAGCTCTGCTTAGTTTGGGCTAGATGGTGTATATGTGGTAGAATATTATTATTATTATTATTGTATGATCCCATAAACAAATTTTGATCAATTCGTTATTATTGATAATTATTTAACCCATTATTAATTATATTCCATTAAAATTTTCAATTGTTTTGTTTCGTCGCCACAGCGCACGTGAAGTGGGGGTTAGACTTGCCCTTCGTGGGTTCCTTACTTAAAGAGAGTGTATAGAAAGTTATATATTCCAGAAATGTACGTCAGTATCACAGAAGGGGTAAGCCGATTATTAAATTATTTGCTAAACGTTTCTTCAGCTATGGTTTTAAGACCTATGTAGTAAGGGACGAGCAGCGATAGCTCAGTGGGGAGACCAACAGACTGCAATGCAGAGGGTCTCGAACCCACGTCGCGCACCTCTAACTTTCGGAAGTTATATGACTTTTCGAAATTATGTGCGTATTGATTGACAATTATCGCCTGCTCCGTGCCTCGGAGAGCACGTTAAGCTGTCGGTCCCGGCTGCCAGAAACATATATGGCAGTCGTTATTGGGAGAGTATCGACACATAAGATCCCACTGGGTCGAAGTGTCGCCGGTCTGCACTGACTGGCCTCCACATAAGATACAAGATACAAGGGAAGAGCATATTGCTGTCTACCAGATACAGTTCTAAACTCAGTGTTGCTACAGAGAATTTCCTTGAAAATTAATGCTAGGGCCAGACAGACAATTTTATTTTTCCTTTTAAATACTTTAACATTTAAACATTTAGGACATTTTAGCTTTTGCTATAAAGTTACACAAAATACATTTAATTTTGAAACAGTTCCAAACGTTAAGACAATAGCTTATATTTAGAACTTTTAATTCGACACTAACCATCACAGCATCCACTAATGTAGTCGCTGTGATAATCAGCCGTGAGAGATAGACTAACAGAGGTTCGACGGACAATGATGCAGCATAAGACGAGTGGTAGCTCTAGGTACTAAGGACATTGCCATTGTCATCATTGTAGTTCGCTATTCATTTTAATTCATTACTTTCTTTGTAGTTAGCAGCGATAGCTCAGTGGGGAGACCAATAGACTGCAATGCAGAGGGTCTCGGGTTCGAACCCACGTCGCGCACCTCTGACTTTCGGAAGTTATATGACTTTTCGGAATTATGTGCGTATTGATTGACAATGATCGCCTGCTCCGTGCCTCGGAGAGCACGTTAAGCCGTTGGTCCCGGCTGCCATAAACATCTATGGCAGTCGTTATTGGGAAAGTTAGTACCCTCTAATATCCTGACACTGACCTTAGGGTATCGTTAGCCTTCGGGTTGCGGTGGTCAGGTGGCAGCCGCTCCGTGTAAAAACTGATATCCAGTCAAATCCGGTTAGACCAGAAAAGCCGACCCCAAGTGACTTGGGAATAATAAAGACTAAGAGAGAAGACTTTCTTTGTAGTTCACTAATCGATAACCATAGAAATCTTTGTGTATAGCTACATGAGAATTTGTTTTTACAGAACATAAAAGGCTAAGTTAATAAAGCACTATTCTACGTAGAAGTCCTATCTAATTTAATTCTAAATACAAAGAAATTCGTAATTCTCAAAGCAGATTTAACTGTCCATTATTACTAATATAGTAATTTCATGGCCTTATAGAAAATGTCGTGAAAATAAATGTTTACTAATAAAATATTCTCCTGTTGCCGATTTCTACGAAAATACTCGGTTTTTATAGTATTTATTTACAAATTGCTGTCTAAAGTTTCTGTCTGCTTATATAATGATGTCAAATTAATTACTCCTATTACTAGAACATAGCTTTTATTGCAACAAACCGTTGCAATTGCAGTGTGTATTCGCCTTTATTCGAGGTTTTAAACGAATTGTACACTTGAATGTGGTGCTGACAGATAACTCTATTTGCTGTATCATTGTGTGCAGGAAGATGGGTTCAAGCATATTCACGAAGCAAATGCCAGTTCCTTATTTAGACTTATACATTATACAATGCCAAGGTTTAATTGTTGAGTGTTTGAGGTGTTAAAAGGCTCGTGGGTTTGGTAGCGCAGGGTTGTTTAGACTACTGGTTTGTAATTATGTAGTGTGAAGGTTTGCATATGTATGACATATTATATGACAGCGAATTTAGTTGTCAATTTAAAAGGTGTGTTTCAACTTCATCGATAATAAATCCTTATATATATTTTAGTAAATTTTGTGCGCGATCTTGGTGCAGTGGCTTAAGTCTGTTATCAGTGTATCAAGAGTTATAGATTTAATCTTTCCACTAAATATACATTTGCTGCAAGATTAAAATAATTATTTGCGAGTTGTTTTTGTGTCTCTTGTTTCAATTATTGTTAAGTACCATTTTATTGCTGCTGATCGCAGACAAGCAGCGTGGAACCGCCTTTCGCCGCAAACCGCAGCAAAAGTCGTCTTAAGACAAAATCGATATGTAAATCTATGAATATAAAAATGTTATGTTTCAGAATCTAAACCAATTCCTTGTAGCTACTTTTACATTAATATCATAACATTTTATACATACATACATTTTAAGAGTAGTAGAGCCTCGCTGATTTCAGCATGTATGACCGGCTCGACCGGGGAAGGACTACTCTCTCACAGAATATCGACGTGAAATAGCAGTACTTATTCCTTCTGTTGTGTTTCGTTCGGTGATTGAGAGTGCCAGAGGCCCAATCACTCTCTTTCCCCTTTCCGCTCCTTCTCCTTTCCACTTCCTTTCCTAAAGGGTTGGTAACGCGCAAGTGATGTCTCTGGTGTTGCAGGCGTCTATAGGCTACGGTGACCACTTACCATCAAGTGGGCCGTATGCTGGTTTGCCACCTTAGTTGTATAAAAAAAAAAGATTACATTTCTGATTTTGAGTTGCATACTGAGGTTGGATAGATAAAACATAAATAGAAGTTTTCTCAAACCAGAAATAAATTATAGGCATTGTTTCTTTGGCAATAAATTCGTTCGTGTCTATAAAGCGTTTGTATCAAAGGATGAGTGGACGACGTGGCCTTAAACGAATGGACACTATTAAAGTCGATGCTGGAAATGGTAGCGACTGCCATGGCGATATCTGTAATGCACGCGATGTCGCTTCTGTAACGACCAGAGCGCGTCATTTAATAATATCTGGTTCCTTTTGTTGCAAAGGTACGACGCTTCTTATTAGTTCGTACAAGAACAGCAACTAGAATCCAAATAGCCGGCGTCTTACAATAAAATTATTTACCCGTGTTTTATAGATCATTTTATTGCCAAATATTTCTCTAACAAGCCACAATATTTTCTATAGATTTGTTGAATCTGTCAAATTTTCACGAAAAATCCCTCAATAATCTTTTACGGAAAATATATTTAATATCAGCCATGTCTTATACTGGCCCTGCTGCTGGGCATGGGCCTTTTCTCAGAGGGAAGGCACACAGTTAGGCCCTAGTGCGCTGGCACAGTTCGGGGTGGTAGATTTCTCATATCATCTAGGACATTATGAAGGAATCTTGCTGGCACCCTCACGATATTTTCCTTCACCGTTAAAGTAAACGGTAATTAACAATTTCATACGTACATAACATTAAAAGTAAGAGACGCTTTGAGATCAAACTCTAGACCTCTGCATGGCAGTCCAACGTATAAAATATAGTAAAAAATTAAAATAAATTAATTCTATAAAGAATAAACTCAAATAGATCTGCTCCAATTAAATCGTACATGTTGACGTCAATTTGCGTGATATAATTATAATAAAAAGAAAATAATGCTCATGCCATTCTGTTATTTATCAATTTAAATATATCTGTATATTATTACAATCAACATACACCAACAACTTGCCTTTGTTCCAATGTAAACTAAGAAACCTAAACCCATCATTTTCATTAGCACGTCATTCATATTAGCAGCTGATCAGTTATTATTATCATATTACATTTAATAGCTATTATCTAATAACTACGTAATAATGGCGATGAGCTTTATGTAATTTATTACTGCAATTTAGGAGACACCTACGTGTGTGCATTAACGAGAGACTTAACCATGAACCTTCGGCCGTGACACGCTCAGACGCATGATTGAGCTCGTTCTTGACGCTAAAACTGTTTGGAATTTAATTGTTTCTATTCTAATTTTAAACAAATCGAGCATTGTTCATATTATAGCTAAAATCTAACCATGGTTTTTATTTGTAATTTGATTATTATTTTATTCGTAAAGGCAAGATGACAGTTCCTTGAACAACTGTTTTGAAATATTGGTCTTTCTTGATGCAAAAATAATAGGGATAGAATAACATTTCCTTCAAGAAACTCGCGTTGTGTAAGTCGAACATGGTTAAAAGCAATTTAAAAATAGATACATGTGCCAGCTGAAAACGAGCGCTAGGTCTTTGACGCCTAGCACATGCTAAGCTGTTAACCTTTTCAGCAATACATGCTATGTTACCTTGTAATGCTTACTTGAGTTGGGATTCGACAACTTGCCTGAAACTCAGCCTAAGCCTTATTACTCACATCACTTTACTTGTATAAATATTTGTAACCAAGTGTGCATAGGCTGAATATATGATTTTCCTTTTTTTTTCTATATTTTTAATTCTATTTTAATTTCCCCATCTCGACAAAAGATTCTGTGTTAGTAGATACAGAAAAATGTATAAGCTAACGCTGACGTAGGTTGGACATTACCAGTGTTTTTATTAGTCCTGCCAGCAAAGATATAGGCAAGTATTAGGAATGCTTAGTGTTGATAACACGTTGATATCCACGAAAGTAGATCCTCTGGATTACCAGTCATAGTGGGCGTGCCACAGGGCTCAATTTTAGGACTCTTTCTGATTTTAGTGTACGTAAATTATTGGCTATTTTCACCCAGGATTTGTAGACGAAAGAGCACAAAATTTACATACTGTTCATGGGCTGGTTTAGAACAATTAAGTTACTGATACACTCTATAAATTAAAACTAATCTAAATGTAGCTTCAGTAACTTAGTAAACCCACTTATCTTTATATATTGACATTCACAAGTGCTACTTTGTGACCTAAATAATTTAGCGAAGCCAAATTCAAAAATCATTTCTTCTCCCTTAGTCTTTATTATTCCCAAGTCACTTGGGGTCGGCTTTTCTAGTCTAATCGAATTTGACTGGATATCAGTTTTTACACGGAGCGGCTGCCACCTGACCTCCGCAACCCGAAGGCTAATGATACCCTAAGGCTAGACCAGTGTCAGGATATTAGAGGGTACTGACTTTCCCAATAACGACTGCCATAGATGTTCATGGCAGCCGGGACCGACGGCTTAACGTGCTCTCCGAGGCACGGAGCAGGCGATAATTGTCAATCAATACGCACATAATTCCGAAAAGTCATATAACTTCCGAAAGTCAGAGGTGCGCGACTTGGGTTCGAACCCGAGACCCTCTGCATTGCAGTCTCTTGGTCTCCCCACTGAGCTATCGCTGCTGCGATATAATTAATAATAATCATTTATTAATTATTAATAAATTATTAGTAATTATACTATAATGTGTAAATGTCGCCCTGCTCACATGTTTTGTCACATCTTTACTTTCTGGTTTGGGCATGTAGAAAGAATGGACGAGGAAAGACTGACTAAGAAAGTTTATAAGGCTAGTGTGAATGGAACAGTCGCAAGAGTCGCAGTCGCACCTAGGCGAACGTTTCTTGATCAGATCGGAGGCGTTCTGGACAAAGGCCAGGTTAAGAGCACCTTGAACCGACGGGCGTGTATGAGGAATTTTATGAAAGTGAATGAAGCCAGAGAAGTGTGTCAGGATCGTAGCAAATGGAAATCCGTAGTCTCTGCCTACCCCTCTGGGAAATAGGTATTTATAGGTATTTATAGTACTGATTACAATTATTAAATAACAAATCGACTGGTGTGTAATAGTACGGATAGATAACTGTGAGTTAATTGATATAGGCATTTAAGGATTGGCCATGGTTATTGAAATCAGTGTGATTGATGGTAATTGGTTTCATTGTTTTTAACTTCGATAAATATTGTTATGACTTTTATTTAAAGCTATTTTATTTTTGATCTTTTATCGAGATAGGTTTAATTTATAAGTGAGCATGACCTCATAATTATTATCCATGGATATATTGTTATACTAATGTCCATCTTAATCATCCTAAAGGTATGTAAGTGATTTAATTGCTGTCAGCTTATAATAAGTAAATTATATTCTACTTAAGTGGACAAGAATAACAAAGAATAAAAAACAGCTTATAAAAATATTCGATTGTTATTAACTGACCGTTAAAATACATCTTAAAGTTATTTACTAGACTGCCTCGGAAGTGCAGGAACAGTGAATGAGACTGCTGTGCTATGCAAGAGTTCTTGCATTCGAATAGCAATGCAACAATATTTTGCTCAATTGGGGAATTGCGCAAAATATTGTTGGGTTATAACGTGTCATATTACTTGGGACCTAAAACATAGACAACGAATGGTGGGTGCAATAGAACCTTGCCTACTCTTTTGTGGATATTATAAGCGTGAGACGATATACGTATATAATTTATTCACATTATATCTGAGTTTGTTCATAGGAAGATGTTGTTTTGATACCGTTTATCTACCTGTTTATTACCGTTATATGACATAACGCATTAAGATTGTAGAGCAATTAAGTAAAGGAAGTCCTAAACGTGCGATATTTCACTGCAATATGTGACTTTAATATTTTTAAATATAGCAAGGCCAGCTTAAAAACAATAATTAAATAAATCAAACATAATTCTTTATTTACCCAAATGCAATATATTGACGAGGATTGTACAATATAGTTGTGATTACCGGCTGCTATATTTTTACTATTATTGCATTAAAAATCATGGAATAAATAATAAAGATAGAGCTTTATTACGGGAACTATCTTTACCACGGAATAGATTCCGTAGTAAAGATATTTCCCGTATCTGCAACAAATGTCACTAAAACAAGTGAGAAACGGCCATGAATTGCCATAAATCTTAGAGTTCGATAAAATTGTATCACTTGACCTTGTGGTCAGAGGTCAAAGGTCATAGTAATTTGGGGGGTATATAGACTATGCTGAGTCGAATGGCTTTGACCGCAAGTCTCTAGCTTTTACTGTTTTTGAGTTGAAAGTTGTATAATAGCCAGACGGACGGACGGACGGACAGACAAAGCTGTTGTATAAGAGTATTTTCGAAACTCAATAGTCTTAGTAAAAATCAAAGCACTTATAGCGACTGCAAGAATAGCGTAGTGGGTTTGATCACAAAAAAATGTGTAGGTAATACATAAATAGTTGTTTCGAACTTGGGTGTTATTTATGTCCGTTGTTTGAATGTTTGTAAAGTTCCCCGCGACACAGGAGCTAATCGGAGTATCTTTAAAGAAAAAGAAGGTCGTTAAGAATGTTCTGTGTGTGCGTGTGTGTGCGCCTGCGTGTGCGTGTGAGCGTGCACGTGCGCGTACGCGTGCGCGTGCGCATGTGCGTGTGTGTGTGTGTGTGTGTGTGTGTGTGTGCGTGTGTGTGTGTGTGTGTGTGTGTGTGTGTGTGTGTGTGTGTGTGTGTGTGTGTGTGTGTGTGTGTGTGAATAAATGATTTCATTAATTTTATTATGAATAAAAATTCGCTCGCAATTTTATTAAAGCAGGTGACAACGCTATAAAAACAAAAATTTCTTACTGTACGACTTACTCAGCTTTGACCTTTTACAATGTAATGTACGGCGACATTTGCAGTTACCACCTTATCCCATATTTTGTCAGCTTAAAGGTTAACTAAGATCAGAGCTTTGATTGTTTCTACATGTTCTAAATGTGCTAACTTGTTATACAACTACCTGTGGCCCACGGTTTCACCTGCGTTAAATGATGTTTATGTTTACTGCTTCACTTTTTTCGATCAATAGCCCGATTTTACATAGCCACCATGTCATTGTGTATTGTAACGAAAATGATGCGTATGAAGTACATTTTAGTAAGGTAATCTCGCTCATATAGTAGTTTGCCCCATTCTGCTTACCTAAAACATTTCTACATTTTCCTCCCTTAGAAAATTAATTTCAACTGTATGCTCTTACTTAAATTTAGTTAAATTAATCATACTGCTCTCATAATACTTGTCACGATTTTGACTTTCTAGCACAATAATGCAAGAAGTTCACATGCCACTTTTTGCTGATTTATCCAAACTAGTCTCCACAAAACATCCTATATTACAAACTGTCAGCTTAACCATATCAAGACATCATGATAAAATAATTGTGTCTGGATGAATTAAATTCAAACGACGAGACGATTTATTAGTTTATGCGATAAAATATAATATTACGTAGAGCAAATACTCGGCGACTGTCAGTGCGGCTTTCGCAAAAATCGCAGTACAGTGGACCAAATGTTTCTCCTGAAACAAAATATGGAGAAACGGTGGGAGTTTGCCCAAAGCGTTCATTATCTGTTTGTGGACTTTACTAAAGCATACGATAAGTACTGACCGAGAAATACTTTATCGGAATATAAGGTCTTTCTGAATACCGGCAAAACTTGTGAGAATGATCAAAGTCGCCACAAGCATAAGCAAAATGCAAGTCAGAGTCGGAGGAAAACTAATTGAAGAGTTCGAAGTTGTTACCGGACTAAAACAGAGAGACGCTTTATCACCTATCCTATTTAATTTAGCTCTCGAACACATAATTCGGAAAGTATTTCTAATAGATGGGAGGATAGAACTTAATAGGATACACAAAGTTATAGGGTATGCTGATGACCTTGCAATCCTAGAGCAGTGTGAGATGGAAATAATAAGCATGGCAGAGGTATTGGAAGAGGAAGGCATGCAAGTGGGTCTCAGAATCAGTCGAGAGAAGACTGAGTATCTCCATATGAAAATATACAAGGATCATAGAGCATATAGACGAGATCTTATAGTCAAAGTCACAACTTATAGAGGCGTCAACAAATTTAAGTATCTCGGGTGCACGATCACGGATACCAATCGAAGGGAGGACGAAATAACCATCCACATGGTCAACGCGCTAAGGTGTGCCGCAGCACTTCATAAAGTGTTAGTGTCTAATTTGATAAGCAGAACCACAAAAATTTGCGTCTACAAAACAGTAATTAGACCGATGTTAATGTACGGGTGCGAGACTTGGACATTGACACTAAAGGAGGAAAATAGAATATTAGTCGCGGAGCGAAAGATATTCCGTAAGATTCTGTGACCGACAAGAGGAGAAAAGGGGGAGTGGCGACATTAATTTAATAACGAGATTGAAGATCTAGTGTCAGAGCTGAACATCATCGGGGAAATAAAAGCTACACGACTTCGCTGGCTCAGACATGTGGAACGAATGGGAGAGGATCGAGCTGCCAAAAGAGCATATCCCGGGCGACCCACCAAGCGTCGTCCGGTGGGTCGCCCAAGATACCGTTGGAAAGACGAACTAGCTAAAGACCTGAAAGAGATAAATGTGCTCGATTGGTCTGACTTGGCACAAAATAGGAAAGAATGGCGCACTTTAATGTCGGAGGCCTAGGTCCACTTTGAATCGCTGAGCCAGCGAAGTAAGTAAGTAAGTAAGGATAAAATATTAGGTATATAACAGCCTATGGCTTTACTAAATATTAGTCAAAGAATTATTTAATTCGGATTAGTACTTCCGGATATTACTTGTTTCTAAGTTTGATGTAGAAGTACATCAAAACTTGGAAACAATCTCTTTAATATTAGCTTAGAATAAGTAATAAAACGCGAAGATTTAAAAGCTTTATATCTATATATATAAAACTCTTCCGTTACTGAGTGACTGACAGACAACGCACAGCCGAAACTAGTGAACGCAAGAAGCTGAAATTTGGCATGTATGTTCCTTGGAGAACATACAGAGGAGGATTTGGAGGATTTTTGGAAATTCCATTCCGAAGGGGGTGAAAGTGGTGAAAAACTTTTATAAAAAAGTTCTACGCCGTTGAAGTTAGTTACTTGAAAATTTGGATTTTCACGCGGGCAAGGCCGCGGGCGTAAAGCTAGTTCGTTATAAAACGCAGAATACTTTTGAATTTTGAAACAGGCCACAAACTTAAAAATAGCTCTGATAACTTCATAATAACATCAGGATAACCTAAAAATAATTGAATAGCTTCATGCAGTACTTAAACATTTTTCTTGTTTGCTAATTACCTACAAAATTTTCTTATAGCATTGACTGCTACTATCTTTAATATTTCAACACGAACATTTATATTGATGGCTTATATATAGATACATAGATGACTATGCTGCAAATTCTTATATAAATTATAAAATTGATATACACTGTTAAGGAGATGCGAACTTTGCATTAGAACCATTATGGCGAATTATGTCTAAGGCCAATTTATTTGCTATCGCAAGTCCTTTCAAGGGTTGTTAGATAACTTTATCTTACTAACATAGTGCGAAACCTAATTAAATTGCCATTACGTATTAATTAGCAACATAGTCTAAGCTTTAAAACCAACGGCACAAATTATTGAGATATTTATGAACTAATTTAGATAACATCATTCAATGAATATATTTTAATGGCAAGAGGAAAAAAATGATTGACATATCAAAAGGGAGTGTCGTAACCAGTATTGTAACCTGACGTATGCTCAGCCATTATATACAATAGAACAATAGACGGAATAATGAGGTATGTTTGCTCGTTTCCTACAAAATATACTTCCGTAATGTATTTTGGCTCATATAAATATCGACCTAATGATACGGGATATAATTCAAGCAAGTAATGAGTAGTTGTTCAATTCATACATATGTTTTAGACGGACAGTAAATATAGTGCTACATTTATAAAGTAATTTAAAATGTGGCTTTCAAACGAATAATAATAATAATAATAAGATAGATACTTGGATATTATATATTTGGATATTATATAGTGTTATATATATATATATATATATATATATATATATATATATGCTATATAGCAGCGATAGCTCAGTGGGGAGACCAACAGACTGCAATGCAGAGAGTCTCGGGTTCGAACCCACGACTCGCACCTCTGACTTTCAGAAGTTATATGACTTTTTGAAATTATGTGCGTATTGATTGACAATTATCGCCTGCTCCGTGCCTCGGAGAGCACGTTCAGCCGTCGGTCCCGGCTGCCATGAACATCTATAGCAGTCGTTATTGGTAAAGTCAGTACCCTCTAATATCCTGACACTGGTCTAGCCTTAGGGTATCGTTAAGCCTTCGGGTTTCGGAGGTCAGGTGGCAGCCGCTCCGTGTAAAAACTGATATCCAGTCAAATCCGGTTAGACCATAAAAGCCGATCCCAAGTGACTTGGGAATAATAAAGGCTAAAAGAGAAGAAGATTATATATGTAGTTTTATAGATTATTTTATAGTTACTTAACGATAATGCACGGCCTTCTTCTCAATGTGAGAAGGCTCAAGACTATGCTGGCTTAGTACGGGTTTGGCTGACTTTAAATATCATCGAAACCAGTAGGGAAAACTCCCGGATATGCAGGTTTCCCCTATACTTTCCTTCGCCATAATACTGTGTCTTATTATCGTGCCCATAATTTTATTTTTTTACCTGCTATTCTTTATTTATTACCTGCTATCCTTTATTCCTTAACCGAACTCAGGAATAAAAATTTATGTACATTATTGTGTACATACAATATTACATATCAATAAAATTAATTTCCTTGATGATACAGTATACAGTACATTCCCGGGTCGTGCAGAGTTAACAGATTTTTCGGTCAATGTATTTTCATTACCAGCACGGATAATGAACCAATGTCCGATAGACGGCAATATGTTAACCTTTAATATAATGGATTTTATAGTCTGCTTGCACCTTCGTGGTATATTCTTTGTTTAGAATTCCCGCTAAATAAATGGTTGTACCAGATTATCTTTTCAAGGAAATCTCCACAATCAGTCTCGTTAGTTTTATAGTATAGATTATAAAGCTAACGAGACTATTACTTTAAAGTAGATTGTAAGGTTTGTTCTAAATAATAATCTGATCAAACCTACAATCTACTCTATAGCCTGCCTCAGACATATGTCTCAGTATATTAGTCGAGCACTGCACGCGTCGCCAATCATAGTGAATTACGCCCCAGCGCATCTGTGACCTAATATATGGCAAAACACTTGCCGACAACATACTGAGGACTTAATGGCATTATACACATAACTCAGCTACTTCATGTCAAACACACGCACTACATCTCTACTGCATATATTATATTTGCATGTTGTGAATGAGTCTTCAAAGTTTATTTACAATATTTGGACAAAGAAGATTCGTGTTTTATTTGAGCATTTCAGCTTAGCATTTAGCTTAGTCCTACTACACATAACTCTCATTACATATTCGTAATTAAATAATATGTCATATTTTAGTTAAGATTTGTTTTATTTAAGAGCAAACAATATACCAGAACACAAGTAGCAGAAACTATACATAACAACGTACACAAAATTAAATAAACACGACAGACACTTTTACGGAAATCAATTTTAATTAAGCTACAGCTTACAGCTATATTATAAATAAGTTATGGTCGTACAAGAAAATAGAGAAAATCCTGAAATTCACGCCCCTCTTTTTGTATTTTCGGTCATTAAGCTGGTAAACTTGCTAGTTTGTCAGTAGTGTAAGGGATGAGTAATTATACGGTATTAAAAGTATTCATAAAATTTAAACTAAATTGAGGGATAGAGCCAATTATTTGGAGTTTAATGTATTGCATTATAGAATTCATGAATAAAACTTATTCATGAATTCTAAGTACCAATCACTTACAGGCAACCGGCATAAGATAGTAACACAATTACTGATTTTCGCCCGCTAACCCGTTAAATTCACCTTCTCAATTTCTTTCATTTGATTATGTTTCGCTTCCAAACCAATTTATCTTTGCTTTTTTTTTTCTTGTCGTTAGTGGCCAACCTTTTGTCAAGAGTTGTTCAAGCCGCCCGTAGGCCTCTGACATGGCTTAACGACTGCTGTCAATTTAACAACAACCGGGCCCGACTTTTTACGTGCCCTCCGAAGCACGGAGACGCTCAGATGAAATACCACTAAGCAGTCACCCATCTATAGAATGACCGCATCCATCGTTGCGTAACCTCGCTAATCGTTTACCGATCAGTGAGTGCAACTGGCTATAAGCGCCTCCAAACCAATGCAAAATAAAATTTCTTAAACTACATAAAAACTCGACATAGCACAACACACAGTAACTCTATTTGTTTGTTAAAATGAAGAAATCTTTGCGGCAACGCTTCTGAGAAGTAACAAAAGCATCTTTATTACCTACATTCTGCGCATTTAATTAGTGTACTAGCGTAATACGTAACCATGAACTGCAAAACGCCTTGAAATATTCAGGCAAAATCACCGGCATAACTTTAATACTTGCAACAACATCACACACTATAAAAGGGTTTGTTTATTTTTTAAAAAGGTCGACTCGAATGACTTATTTAACCTAAGAATTTTTATAGCATAGCTATCTGTATTAGACTTAATGAATATGTACGCTTTGATTTATTTGGCTTATTGAAGTTAAGGTTAATAAAATATACAATTACTCGTAACTTTGAGTGAGCATTTGGTATTGACCTAAACCGTAGCAAATGCAATAGTTATTTACACGTATGTACTCGTTCTAAGATAGTGAAGTTCTCGCTACTATAATACTTATACTCTTTTAATAATAATAATAATAATAATAATTTATTCAATAATAATACATGGGTATACATTTTTGTTATTAGTCTAAAATAATATTATACTAAAAT
The DNA here is from genome assembly GCA_930367265.1 of Catocala fraxini. Taxonomy (NCBI): domain Eukaryota; kingdom Metazoa; phylum Arthropoda; class Insecta; order Lepidoptera; family Erebidae; genus Catocala; species Catocala fraxini. The sequence continues at coordinate 2,373,360 of OV884027.1, forward strand.
AAATTATAATTGTCCTTAATCTGGTACATGTTTTACTTATACTTTAACCGGCCGACATTGTGCATTCTAATTTAATTTCAAGCGCTAGGTTTAATAAAGTGGTTGCCTGAACTAGGTTTAGACCTGTGTTTCAGGCTATATCTCTACTTACAAAAAATATATGCCAAGTAATATTCGTTTAGGTCAAAGTGCATAAACTTAAAATAAAATATGTATATTAATACAATAAAAATACTTAGATTACATATTATTACAAATTACTGATGACTTAAGGCTATTTTACAACTGTAAGCAAATTCTCTGTATCGGAGTAGGTCAGTGTTTACAAGTGTTTGGTAACAATAACATTACATTGTTTATAACTTAGACTTTATATATCTAAAATTCTATTTAATCTATTATATAAAAATGGTCCTAGGAATAAGAAGAATTTATTTACAAAGGCATGTTTGGCATGAAGCTTAGTACATACAAAATCTTTTCGTCTCTTGTCTGGAGGAAGTGGTCTGAATGGAAGTGCATGTTGTTTAAATGACAGACAATAACAGAATATTTTGACCTGGATTAATATCCAAAAAAAGCTAAGGCAAAAAGCTTCACTTTCTTAATACAAAGTGAAGCTTTTTGCCTTAGCTTTTTTTTTAAGATAAAAGTATCTGCTTATATTTTATTGGTAGTACAGCCTTGCTGGGTTCTGCTTAAATAGGCTCGTTCACCAGAGAAGTACTAATTTATTGAATAATACTGTTGTAAAGTATCTGTACTGTTGCGCATCGTTCGTGTGCTACAAATTATTAGCGTGCAACACAAATCATTGGGAAATATCCGAGTAACGTAGATACATTAACTATTACTTCTAACAATAATCCGACTGTGAAGCTTTATCAATGTAATATCCGAACTTATCTATAGCATTTTAGTAAAAGAGCAGCAATAGCTCAGTGGGGAGACCAACAGACTGCAATGCAGAGGGTCTCGGGTTCGAACCCACGTTGCGCACCTCTGACTTTCGGAAGTTATAATTGACTTTTCGAAATTATGTGCGTATTGATTGACAATTATTGCCTGCTCCGTGCCTCGGAGAGCACGTTAAGCCGTCGGTCCCGGCTGCCATGAACATCTATGGCAGTCGTTATTGGGAGAGTGTCGACACAAAAGATCCCACTGGGTCGAAGTGTCGCCGGTCTGCACTGACTGACCCCCACATAAGATACTTATATGACTTTTTGAAATGATGTGTGTATTGATTGACAATTATCACCTGCTCCGTGCCTCGGAGAGCACGTTAAGCCGTTGGTTCCGGCTGCCATGAACATCTATGGCAGTCGTTATTGGGAAAGTCAGTACCCTCTAACATCCTGACACTGGTCTAGCCCTAGGGTATCGTTAGCCTTCGGGTTGCGCAGGTCAGGTGGCAGCCGCTCCGTGTAAAAACTGATAACAGAAAAATAACAGAAAAGCCGACCCCAAGTGACTTGGGAATAATAAAGGCTTAGCGAGAAGAAGATCTATAGCATTTTAGTAGCTACGTTATGGCGACAGTCAGCAGCATAAAAATAAAAATATATTTACACGTGCCTATTTGATTGTTTCGTATTTTACACTACCTGTATTAAGATCTGTTCAATGTCCTATCGCTAAAATGATACCATGATTTTTGGCAGTAAACCGAAAATAAAGGTTTACTTTATCTTATCATATTAGCAGGATAAATAAAACTAAGGAAGTGCTTTAATTTATCCTGTTAATATAGTAATACTGGAAATATTAAAGGCCATATACGTCAATAACGTACATAGCCTTCAATACAAAGCATGTCTCTTCCTGCTCGATCAGATATGCGTTACTGACAGCTACACAACACGACCCACGCTTTCATACGTCATACTCAAGTATCTAACTGATGCTATCAATTAACTTATCAATGATCTGATTGAGACGTGTAGAGCAGTTTCTCTGGACATGTTTGGTGGAGTTTGGTACCTTGCACAAGACCCTCTTTACTTTGTTCGTAGATTACTGATACTCTATATAGTTTTGATCGAAAAGGAATTAGTTAATTAGTAGTTAATGATCAAGGACTAATTAATATATTTATTAAGCCAGAAAATATGTTGAAGACAACAGAGCCTAAGTCTTTTTGCACTGGGTCAGTTAATACATTGATGTTGTCATTATTAATTAATAAGTATTTATTAATTCTAAGGTTGCCAAAGTATGTATATATAGACGTAATGCGATGGAATATATAATTATACTCTCGCAATTATTCAAGGAAAATGGATTGCCGGCAAGTAACGCCTAATTAGATTTTATAGTCTCACATATTCTAATATCTAGTATGTTCTAAGATTAGACCAGATGTTAAGATATTTGAGAGTACTAACTTGCTGTTCCGAACATCATAGATAGATATCCATGGCAGCAGAGTCCGACGGCATTATATGCTGTTCTAATCATGGAGAGATGTAGCGTTTTCTAAACGGTTACCCAATATAAATTATAAACATAAGGGTGTTAATTAACCTCACGGTTCAATCCATTTGCATGGTTGTTATAGGTTATAATAAATTACTTAGTCTAGCCATAAATACTGTTACAATTTAAAAAAACATAATATTTCATATTTTGAATTTGGTATATATATTCATGAATATTCATTGTGTTTTCTTATTTTCGCACTAATAGGTGTTAAATATTAGGGGTTAAAGTATGAAATTGCCGATTTGTACTGAAAAATTGAAACCCCTTTTTTTTCTAAGATATACCATATTTATTTATAATCTATTATCGAAATATTTACCATCACTATCTATACATTACAGCCATCTAAACGGAAGTTCATTTATGCCTTTACGATAGAACTCCGGGATCTAGATTTGACAAACTGTGTGAAAGCATTTTGTACAGAAAACGGCGAAAAAAAAAATTTATCACGTAGACAGTTGTCCAAATCACAAAAAAATGGTAGTCCGCTGGAGCAAGGTCTGGCGAGTACGGATAATGACGTATGGTTTCTAACTGCAGCTCTTGTAGAGTTACAACGGTTTCTCGTGCAGTGTGAGGTCTTGCGTTATCATAGAGCAATAATGGTGAAGATCGATTCACAAGTCAGGGCTGTTTCCCTGCCAGTTTTGCCATCATTGCTCGAAGTTCAGCACAGTAAACATCTCCTGTTATTGCTTGACCAGACCTGAGAAAGCTATAGTCAATAACACCATAAAGAGACCACCAAACAGTTACTATAATCTTTTTATTAGTAAGCTTTGCTTTAAGGCACTGTTGCCGAGTTTGACCTGGCATTTTTCGCTTACAGTTATCGTAAAGAATCCACTTTTCATCACATGTCACAATTCGATCCAATATTCCTTTATTTCTGTACAGATTCAACAAGGCAACATAAGTTTCAACACGCATTTCTTTCTGCAAATCAATCAAATGAGCTAATATTGTAGATAGGGTAACGTTAAACCATGCTGCTAATTCCTGGGTAGTTTGACTCGGATCGGCTTCCACCATCTCCTTCAATTCAGCGTTATTCACCTGTGTACCCGGTCTTCCAAGAGGTTTGTTCTTCAAGTCAAAGTTTCCATTACGAAAGTGTTTAAACCAAAAACGCACGGTGCGTTCGTTAGTAGTCTCCTCTCCAAACGCAGCGTTAATATTGCGAGCCGTTTCTGCCACGTTAGTTCCGCGTCGGAACTCCTATTCATAATTGACTCGGATTTTCGAAGTATCCATCTTTCCCGTCTAAGCTGAATAAAAAAAAACAATTGAAAGTCAAAAATCAAATGTTGCACACTTTTTAAAAGAAGGATCTTATAGGTATCATGTGAAAAAAGTTTCACTCGAAAATCTCATCCCATGAAGGTTTAATGTCAATTCAAAGTATCTATCACTATACAACGGCAACTTCATACTTTAACCTATTATTTTTGTAATATTAAAATGGAGTCTGGTGATAAAGAGAAGAATTGCTGTGATAGCATTAGACAAACTAGGTATGGAGCCAAATGCAATTTTTGAAACTCTCCATCGCTTGGTATTAGGCGGATGTTTGTGTACCGGGCGATTGATAGGTACAATGAAAATGAAATGTAGTATTCGTACGACAGAGCGATCAAAGCAGTGAAGGAAAGAATTCGAAGAAATCATGTCCGAAAGCAAAAAAATTTATCTCGGGAAATAAATATAGCACTTTAAACCATATAGCGTATTTTAAAATATGACTAAGGACTTGCAGCGTATAAGAGACGCACTGGTAATTATTTAACTGATAATTTAAAAATGAATAGGGTGGTAAAATCAAAACAACTTCTTAAGCGGTACGCAAAGGGAGGTCACAGAAAATTTTATTTACTAACAAGAATTTTTTACTATTGAGCAATCTTTTAACAAGCAGAATGACCGAGTTTAGGCTCAAAGCTCTAAAGAAGCTTTCCAATTAGTCAGCAGAGTAAAACGTGGACATTATCCGACTTCAGTGATGGGTTGGTGAGGTGTTGGCTTTCAAGGAGTGACAGTCATATTTTTGCGCAAAAGATGTCATAACACAATTATATCAAGATACGTTTGAGAAGGTGGTTAAGCCTCTCAACAACACCATGTTCCATAACCAAGAATGGCCCTTTCAGTAAGACTCAGCACCGAGTCATAAAGCTCGATCTACCCAAGCTTGGTTGGAAACGAACGTTTCGGACTCCATCATAGCTGAAGACTGGTAGTCATCTAGTCCAGATCTTAATCCGCTGGATTATTATTAATGGTCAGTTTTAGAGAGTATGGCATTCTATAAACGCCTTGATAATTTGGAGTCCCTAAAACAAACCATAAGATTGGCAGTGAAGATTTTTCCATGGTGTGAGTGTGTGTTTCTATTAACTAGCGGTCGCCTAGTGGTAAAAATTCGATTAAAATTCCTACGCTTGCTACTTTGTTTTCTTTTTCTTTATTACATATAAATAAAGTATACCTTTTATTGTAATAAAGAAAACTTGTAACTGTGGTTACCCATAGGTAATCATAGTTTAGAATTGAAACAAATAATTGAAAAATAGAATTGTACGACGTCAGACGAACAATGCCGATATACTACGAACGCGATTCGACTCCGTGTGTCAAATGCATGGTTGAGTGCGTGTAGTGTTTTTCCATTAATTTAATGCATATTATATTTTTATCATATTTTTGAAAAATATAAATATTCGCCCCTCCTTCTCCATATAAACTTTAACTGTGTCAAATTTCATACTCCTTCACCCACGCAATTTTTAAAAGGGTACAAATTTTCTTCACCTATTAATATATAGATAACTGGCCGCAATGTATAAAGGACTGTGTGTTAAAGCCAATGTAGATAATTTTGAATAAGGTTCATATATTTTAATGTAATTATATTAATGTATAAACTAGCACATATTGCAGTAATAAATATTTTAAGCAATAGAAAAAAAGATTTTCCTTGTAACAACGTTTATGGAAAGACCAGGTATATTTACGCACTGCGTACAAAATACATTTGATGATCGCTATACTGTAACATTGTCAAAAAATAAAGTAATGAAATAATAATATTGCTATATTATTATTTCATTACTTTATTTTTTGACAATGTCAAATTGCAGGGGATGCAAATTAGAACTCCCAAAGCCGCTTATTATGCCTCGTTGCTTTAGAAGAGTTTAAATACTTTCAGCCCTGTAACATGCCGCATATGACAGTATTCGATTATCATCATAAGCAACCTTTATGTTTATGTTTTATAACATAGCACCAGCTCTACAATAGCTACTCGCCCTATATCCACGGCTACGTAGATTGTGTAAGCTTCCAATGATGTTGCAATAAACGAAACATTTTATAAAAAATCGCTGTCAATAACACCGTTTTTTTAAACCAAAAGAGCTTTTAAATGTGGTTTGTACATTTTATGTTAAAAATTGATAAATAATTCAGAGGTGTCGTGTTCGATTCCTGTCTGGAACTGAGACTTCAATAGTTTTTTTTTATTACGTAGGATTAAATAACAGCTAATGAAATACGGATGTGATATATACATTGTAAATTTCATCATGATGTTAGGTTGCATAATGAAAAAAGTAAAAAAAAAATACTACTAAAATTATCTTATATATTACTCATGTATACAAGTGCATTCTATGTAATATATCTGTTCGTCTATTTTCTGCGACGCTGTAAATAATAAAAGCTACACAAAAAAGCAGTACGAAGGATAATCATTGCATCATTTGCGATCATACAAATACGTTCAATATATTTGTTTGCGATCATAGTACAAGGAGAAATAATTTATGTAAATATGTATACCTATTAACAATATAATTTTAAGTACTAATTAACCAATTTGTCAAACATGGAATAGCGTAACGAGATAGATTTAGACAACTAAAGTCATTGTTATGATATGTACTGAAATGTAGAATACGCAAACGTATGTTACTATGAAATAATATTTTTAAAATGTTACAATATAAAATAAAAATTTCGACAGCACGAGCTTTCTATTTTTTTAATTGTTAGACGTTGACCATTGCTTTGCATGATATAACAATATATCCTATTAACTTATACACCCATGTATCTTATGTGGGGGTCAGTCAGTGCAGACCGGCGACACTTCGACCCAGTGGGATCTTTTCAGTCAACACTCTCCTAATAACGACTGCCATAGATGTTCATGGCAGCCGGGACCGACGGCTTAACGTGCTCTCCGAGGCACGGAGCAGGCGATAATTGTCAATCAATACGCACATAATTTCGAAAAGTCATATAACTTACGAAAGTCAGAGGTGTTCGAACCCGAGACCCTCTGCATTGCAGTCTGTTGGTCTCCCCACTGAGCTATCGCTGCTCAGTAGGGAGACCCACACACACATTAGTTGTTATGGGTATACACCCATACTGTTCTAACATTGTAACGAGGCCATAATTATTTGTACATAGAAGTCTATATAGTAAAGTCAAGGTAAATAAAGCAAACAAACAGTTTTTTTTAAATATCTACCTGTTAATTTTACTATTAACTTCTTCTTTTTTCTAACATAATTTAACTATAAGCGACTTAATTTAATAACAGTCCGTAATCAATACAAACATAGTAGGCAACAGAAGACATCACACCAGATCATACTTACAACGTCTCGTAAAATAAGAATCGTTTATTTTAAACATTGTAGTAATCGATTGATTCGTAAACTAACAATAAAGTTATAAACACTAAAAATTCATTCACGGTCACGGAAAAGACGATTTCCTAGCTGGAATAACAAAACATATAATTATTATTAATAAGAATAACTAACTTCATAAAATCACAAAGTAGGTTAAATATGATGCAAATGTTGTCAACTCGAGCACTGATCGGATACCGGTACTTAGAATCACATGTCGATAACCAGTTCTATTACTTTTTTCAAGTTATTGCATGTGAAAGAAAAGATACACATATCTATCTACATAGGATAGGAAAAGATATATCTATCACTTGCTATCATGACAAAGCTTAATAAAGTGATGAGTGTTTACAATTTTTCTTACTTACTTACTTAGATTCAATTATTTAGAGAAGTCTGAAAGTCAGAGTTTATCTGTTAGATTTTTTTTGATTGACAGATAGAACAAAATCCAATCAAAAAATCAAAAGAGTATTAATGCGGTTTTCACCATCACTACTTTGAAAACATAATGTTTTACGTAAGCATTTAAAAAAAATAATGAAATCGCACTATGGATTGATGAACTAATAGTAATTTTATGGAGGTGCTATAAAAGTGCAACAGTGCACAAAAGTGCTAATTAGTACCACCATTTTTCTACGCATTAAGTATATGAATATAATATTGTCTTCGTTTACGCGAATGTTATTCATTAAAATTAAACTACTATATACGGATTTTATCTCGTTGTTTATTGACATTTTATTACAAAATTTAGAAACTGTTACACTACTACAATTATTAAACTTTACTAATTTTGAAGGTTAATAAATTATTAATACTATTAAAACTATTTGTATTTAAGTTTACACTTCCCCCGACGTTTCGGTTGCTTTTCAGCAGCCAAGGTCACGGGGAGAGAGGAAATATAATATGTTATGTATATTTTAAGAATAAAAATATTCATATAATAAAAATATTATATGAATATTTTTAATTATGTTTCCGATATGGTAAAATAAGTCGAGAATTAACCGGTCGTATACCGCCGGCTCGCATACCAGCCGGCAGATTTGTACCCGTCGTAGGCCGGTGGCTCGCATGCGAGCCACCAAATTGGCGCCAAAACGCCGCGCGCCGCCTTCGCTTTAGCTTAAGCTAACGTAAAACCAATTCAAATGGTTTAACTGGACACCACATTAGTTATTTATGGAATTTTCTAGAAAAATTTACAACTCCATAGACTATTAAACTTATTGTTCAAATTTTTTTTCCTATTGCTATAAATAATACTTCTTAATTACAAGGTAAATGTCTGATATAAATATTACATAACTAAGTTTTTGTCACCTACTCATAATTATTATCTGATGCATTTAATTAATCAAACATTATAATGTAATGCGGATATAATATTAAAATCACATAAAAAACTAATTGGTCACGGTTAAATTATCATTGAAAGTGATTAATGTCTTACTCGGATAGCAACATGTCACAATATTGTTAGAAATTAAGGTTTATTATCATAACTTACATTCAAAATGCATTTGCTTTTAATATACATGTCAAGTTTTAATCCCTTTATTTATCAAGTTAGTGTGATCAAGCGATTCTGAAATGACTTTATGACAATATTAGTTAATAATATAATGATTAAGCATTAAATTAATACAGCGCGCTGTGTGGTCTCAATTGTCAATAAGATATGACAATCTAATCAAGGTCAATTTTGTAGCAATAGCATCTAATATATCGATACTTACTACTAGCAACCTATGTATAATGTATAATGTCGTGACTGTCAGGAACTACTAATTCGCCGTAGCTTTGAGACATCTTCTATTTGATTTGTTTATGTACATTGATATAAACGTGCATGTTATGTTTCCTATGTGGGGGCCAGTCAGTGCAGACCGGCGACACTTCGACCCAGTGGGATCTTTTGTGTCAACACTCTCCCAATAACGACTGCCATAGATGTTCATGGCAGCCGGGACCGACGGCTTAACGTGCTCTTCGAGGCACGGAGCAGGCGATAATTGTCAATCAATACGCACATAATTTCGAAAAGTCATATAACTTCCGAAAGTCAGAGGTGCGCGTTGTGGGTTCGAACCCGAGATCCTCTGCATTGCAGTCTGTTGGTCTCCCCACTGAGCTATCGCTGCTTAACGTGCAAGTTATGTATTGTTTTAAATTATATTAGCTTCTGCACACGTTTTCATCCGCTTAAATGTCACAGGAATGTATTGGGATAAAACATCCTTTGTGTTAATTCAAGATCGGTTTGACGGCTTACGCGTGAATGAGTAATAACCGCCTAAACATCTAAATATTTTGCAATTGTTTTATAATTATATCTGGCATTCCAGCAATTGATAGATTAAACATAACATAATTATAAAAAGATGTAAATATTTATTAATTCCATATCATAAATTTAGTTAATACTTATTAATAAGCCCATGTTATAAATAGCTAGGTAAATAATGACCTAACATTTGTTACATGTGACACATTTAATAAAATGCAGATAGAACTTATTTTTGTCATCAGTAAAACAAGTTTCCAATGTGGTACTTTAGTATGCAATAATATTTAAATGTTAGGGCTGTTCCTCTCATGACTCAAATATAAGTCATCCAGCATAATATAAAACCAATAGTTGACGTTTTCTATTAAAAATTGTTAAGCGAAGCCGCGAGGTAAAAAATAAATATTATCAAATAACTACGTGTGTACATTTATAACACTTACATAATATATTCCTGATGGTGTAGACAAAGCGTATGAGAGTGCACAGGCACATTTTAGTTCTAGCGCACATAAGATATGTTCTTTACTTCTGTGTAACATGCAATAGAAGCTGGGTGAACAAATTACGTGCTGCTATTGAGTTTACCATATCAGAAAAACTCAACAACATTGCTCGACCCGGCAATTAGGCGACGACGATCGGTCTCAAGCATAATGTATGCCCCGAGAACAATAAGGTAGTCATGAAAATGAATCTTTCATTTTATCCTAATGTATGTAAAAGGTGGTTGAAATTCTACAGTTAATAAATACATAAAGTATAGGATATTGTTTTACGTTGAACCGAATATTTTATTATTATTCGATAAAATTACTAATTTTATCGAAATTTGAATAAACAAGTAACATAACTAAATACAATTTGGAGATTGAGAGATGAGAGCAACTAGATTAAGATCATCTAGATTCTATAAAATTTACTTAATTTTACTAAATATACTTAAAAGCTCACTGCATTAAAAAATATATTTTTATTTTGGTTAAACTAGGCAAATAATAACTACCCTCTCGCTCCCGGCCGTAGTTCAGTCTATGGTCCGGAGTGAGAGGTCGTGGAACGCCGTCGCCTCCTTTTGTTAGGAAGTCATTTCCATCAAGGAGGCGGCGGAGCGGGAGAGGGAGCGTTTAAACCCTCTCCCCAACCGCAGAACCGGGCGCCGGAGGGCGCGAGATGACCTCCAGCCACCCTGAGGATTGACCTGGGCGTGGAGGGCTTTGTGGGCCTGCCCGCCATCCGTTCAGCACCAGGTCCAAGAGGCGGCGTGCGTGTTCCCACGCGCGCCTCTGTGTCGAGTCCGTCTCCCCTCTAGGGGGGGGGGGACAGTAGGGTTTAAAGAGAGACAGTGCCTTTGGGTAGGTCTGTTCGTGTAGTGGCCTGCCGTTTCATACGGCGGGCCGAAACCTCGGCGGGGTCGCGACCGCATGTGCAAGTGATTCGCGCGGCCCCGTCGATAGTGGTTTTGTCGAGGAACACCGTGGTAGGTTTAGTCGGTATTCCGGGAGGTACATTATTCTTATTCTATCTTCCTTTTACCCCGGCGAGTCCGACATAACCCCTCCGCCCGCCCCCGCGGAGGGGTATGCGTCATGCATTCCCCCACAAAAAAAAAAGGCATATAAGAACTAGCTAAGCTTGTCTTACAAGTTGGCGATTTATTATCTATGAAAACAGTTTCCTTGTGATCTGCCAAAAATAGACAATATACATATGTAGGTATACACTGTAGGATATCCTGCTCCGTTATGGCATAGGCTCACAGTAATTACACGTACGGCCGGAAATTTGCATTACTTTTAGTTCGATTGACAGCAATTTTCAGATAAAACGCTATTATTATTTAGCCAAAAAAATTTATTAAACGCTGCACATTTTCTCCTATAAACAAATTTTATTTAAAAGCAAATAACCCTGCCAGATTTCCCTGTTAGTGACAGAAGCATCATAACCCCAGGGTGTTTAGCAGTATTCCTCTTTGAACAAACAATATTATATAAGTGTAATTGGTCTCCAGGTAGAAACCTGTTTTGTTTTATATTCTACAAGATTGTGCTCGCGGCTTCGCTTGCCTAAATGTAGATTAGGTTAGTAACAGAACTTGTTTCAAAATTGAAACGTATGTCTGGTCTTCTGACAACGTATATGCGAAATTTTGCAATGATTGGTTGAGTAGTTAAGGCGTAAAAGTTTAACAAACAAACAAACTCACATTCGTATTTATAATATTACTTAGCATTGTAATGCATTGAATCGTTTCTAGTTTTCGCGTTAGTAGAAATGCTGCTACACCCATAATATCCGTCATATTTAGCTACGTCGAGATCCACAGGAAGTAATCAAATGGTTTATTACGAAACGGCTACATCCATCGGCTCACAGCAACTTGCAATCATACATCTTCATTTGCCTTTCGCCATATGTGATAGAGCTTGCTACGTTCACCTGTGTGGTTTATTATTTATTTCGTACCATAGATGTATTACAAGATAACCCAAATATTACTTTTACAACAGACTGTTTGCTATTATTACACAGCTATATATGACATAAGTTATGTAAGATCTAAGCGGATAGTCTGTCGGTACCTACAAACTTTAAATTATGGGTATACTAAAGATTTGTTCAAAATCTAGTCATGGCAAAATCTAGTCTATAGTAGTGTCAGGTAAATAGTGGAATCCTAAACAAGCCCTACTAAACTGTAAAAATCACATCCAAATCAGTCCAGTGGTTTTGCGTGACGCCGCGCCGGTACAAACACAGGCGAACAAAATAATAAAAAACAACTGATTCGTGTTTAACTAAATAGTCGACCTAAATTACTTTTAAGAAATTCTCCTTTATCACATCCCTACTTACACCCTCATTACAGGATTATAAATATCTAAATACCTACATAGCTTGTTTTATGATACTAATTATAAACATGTTGATGTTATCGTATGTATCTATGTTCTCAGATAGTAACCTAACGGAAAAGATTAAAGTTCATAGGAAATCAAATATTCATTAACAGAAAAACTATTACAAAAAACCGAGTTCTTGTATTAATTATTTTGGCCATGAACCGATAAGGATCAGTAGCTGAGTCTGTCAAAACCTCCTCTGCTGACACATAGATATTATCTGATATGATTGAGCGTTTTTGTTTTAATTTTAATTAGGATATAATAAAAACATAGTTAATTTGAAATATAGGTTACCGGAATAGAATTACTCGTATTTATTCATAAAAAGGAACTGATTCTAATTTAGCTTACAATATTTGACCTCTAATTACTCTAACTACCTTAAGACATTGCAACGAAAATATTTTGATCTACTGATCTGATGAAACGGCTAAAGCGCTCTTTTTAAAAGTTATTACTTTGCAGGTCTTAGAAGTTAAGCACAATGAAGCATAATTATCGCATCGCGGTGACAATAGTTCGTATTGTGGCAGTGTGTTTTTGTTTATTCTTTCCTTGACTTTGCCTGTGTCTTCGCTCGCGTCAATCTAGAATTTGTCAATCATCTTCTATCCCTCGGGAGAAGACCTTTTCTATGCATCCTGACAAAGTGTGAAAAATTTCATAATAATCGGTCGAGTAGTTAAGACTGCGTCGAGCGAAATGTGCCAAAACAGGCAGTCACAGTTAAGGGAATAAAATCACACTTTTTGTTTAATAAAAATATTAATATACATTTATCATAACATTGAATGTGTTTACAATTACTCCGTGTAAAGAACTTAATATAATAAAAAAATTCGCCTCCAATATTACGTAAATTTGCACGAAAAATGCAAAAACGTAAGCTCGTGTTACGTGATTTTTAGACTATAAAAGTAGAAATCTATCTTATTTTACAGCTTAAACGAAACATAAATAGATATATTACAATCTGTCCGTCCCAAATATTTAAGTTATAGGTTGACAATAAAGATACATATTTATCAAAAAAGCATTTCAATCCCTGCGTACAATTTTACTATGGCGGCCGCGCGCCGATTTGAATATGCACCGTACGAGCTCTATCATTATCTGTCTTATGCTCGGCGCAGTCTTAAAGCATGAAAGCATAACAAACAAACAAACTCGCATTCGCCTTTATACTATTAGTTGGATGTAGAAGTTTGTAAAGAATTTTAGATGTTTGGATGCTTGTTAATTTGTTACTCATTCAAGCATTTATATGCGAGATTGAGTAACAATTTAACAGTTCATATATTCACAAGTTTTATTTAAATCCGTTCGACGGCTTATACCGTTGAACGGATTTAAATGAAACTTGGTACACGGAACGATAATGTTCTGGATTTACGGGATTTACGTGGGCGAGACAGAAAATATTTGACTTCTATATCTTTGTGTTGTGGATATGCACTCGTTATTATATTTCATAATCAAAGAAGCGTGTCGAAGCCACTACTGAAGACTATAGCTTTTATTTCACGCTATAAATCCAACCGTAGGGATAATTTCAGGTCTAATTCATCTTTAATCACGACCTGAATGGTACTCCAGGTAATTGACCTGCCGTCAGTCACTGAAAGCACGCGATGCACACTTGATATGTTACTAATACATTATCTGTAAATCAAATCGTAATGGCTCGGCCTTTCTTTAATTACAGGATGCCTTCTTGTCGTTAAGTGTTCATCAAATTTGTTATACATACAGAGTTGTTGCTCACGTATATCCCTGAAGGGGTAAGCAGAGACTACTACTATATCGTTAACCTAGAATCTTAGCGAGCAGCTATTATAGTTTTAGCAAATATAGTTTTAAGGGATTGCCGGGTAATAGGAAGTGAGCCTTGGCTAGACCCGAGACTTCACGCACAGCTTCCGCTGCCAGTGTGAAAGCTGTGCGTGAATTTATTATATTATTTTATATTTCAAATCCAATCAGCAGTCGATCTACATTATAGAGAGAGATAAGACATACATTTGACATTATAGAGACCCACATAAAATAAGCATGGTCTAAAATTTTACCTGAATAGATAGATAGATAGATCAAAAGGTTACGAGACACGACAAGAGATGGCGCTGTACACAATTACACACTAATTCATTCAATCCCTAATCTCACAAGCATATTTTGTTGTAAAAACGAAAGTTCAAAGTTTGTATATATAGTAATGTATACAACTTTTCGGAGATGGCCTCCTAATATATGCCGACATTTACGGCGATTAAAAAGTGTGGCCGTGTGTTTCTTACATGTATCTTCTCATAGGGTAAATCCTTACTAAATACTTTGTGACATATAGAAATAATTTTAGACTTACACTTTGGAGTTTGAACTACCAGTTGATGCCTTCTTAAGCGATAGACTAAAATGTATTGCAAACCAACGGAGCTAGGTTTTCTGTGTTACCAATTGCAAAGGGCGTGCCAATTGTAGTTTGTACATAACTGAATTTACGTTTGCCGTACTTCTTACGGGATATGTGTCACATTGTTTTATCGCGGATAAAACATCATTTATTTTTAAAGTAGACTAAAAAGTAATAAATTTACCAGTGGTTAAAAATTCAGTCGCACAAGTCTTGGTCTGGTTCACGGCGGCGTATTATCAATTAATTTACTACCAATGTTTAAAATCCTGTATGTGTTTTTAGGACAAAATTTTGACAACAAGGTTTAATGGGGCGCTGTAACATCGCAATTGGTACTTAGCTTTGCGACATATTATGCTAGATAAGATAAGATAAGATAAGATATATTTATTTGCTAAAACACGTGTAGGTACATAATTAAACATTTTGAGATGCTTAGTTACAGATGTTAAATAATACTTTGTATCAACATGTTTGACCATATCTGGTGTACAAATATCAAATGTCAATAACATAACCAAAAGATTCGTTTATCAATTTAAAATATAGGTAGTTAACAATTCATTTAACACATAATCCAAATAACAAGATAAAATAATATAAAAATGACAGTAAAAATAATAGTAATAATAATAATAATAGTATGTCAACATTGTAAAATTCAAAGAGAATATAGTTTATACATACTATTTAAATTTAAAAATGTTATTATTAGATATAGGTATTTTATTAAAATATTATAATTTGTCATTAAGAAAATCATCTATAGTATAATAACATTTTGCAGACAACAATTCTTTTAATGTACTTTTAAATTTATCTATACTTAATTGTTTAATGTAATCCGGAATTTTATTGAATATTATAGGCGCTTTACATACTACACTTTTATGTAGAAGTGCTGTTTTAGAAGGATGAACACACAATCTGTTGGCATCCCGGCGATTTCTCTTTACTTTGTCTGAGAGTCGAGGGAATAAATGAGAATTGCTTTTAACAAACAATGCTATTTCCTAAATGTAAATCGAAGGTAATGTCAGAATATTATTATTAGCGAATATCGGCTTACAACTATCGGTACTCTGTAGACGGAACATAGCACGTAAACATCATTTCTGCATTTTAAATACCATGTCAGTGTTGGTCGAGTTACCCCAAAAAATGACACCATATCTGAGCACAGACTCCACAAGACCATGGTATGCTGTCAGTAGTGCATTTCTATTAATAGTGGGTGCAAGTTTATATAGGGCATAAGATAGACTACTTATTCTTTTACATAGTATGTTAATATGTTCCTTCCAATTTAATCCGCTGTCTATGGTTAAACCTAGGAAACGTGCCGTATTTACTTCTTTTATGGTATAATCATTATAGACTAAACTTATATTTAATTTGTTTTGTGATCTCTGTCCAAAATGCATGATACAAGTTTTGGTTAAATTAATTTTTAAATTATTATTATCTAGCCATGATATGATTGATGTCAACGATTGATTAATGTCAAATTTATAGGACGTAATGTCTTTACATGCAATTGTCACTGTGCTGTCATCGGCGAATAATGTCATTGGTTGTGTTGTTGTTTTTTGTAGGTCATTTATATATATGATAAATAAGAGCGGTCCTAATACGCTGCCTTGAGGGACGGAATATGTTGTATAACGTTTCATAGAGGTATATGTTTTCTCATTTTTTGTCTTAGTATCTACTCTACTTATTTTTGTCACTTGTGTTCGATCTGTTAAATATGATTTAATTAAGTTTAGGATATTGCCTCTGATACCGTATGCCTCAAGTTTATTGATGAGAATATTATGATCTACATGGTCAAATGCCCGAGACATATCGCAGTAAATGGCACAAACTGGAGATCTTCTGTCCATTTGGCATATAACATTACTAATGAATTCGTAAATGGCCATATTTATGGTTTTGTTTTGCCGGAAGTCTTTTTGTTCCCTGCAAAAAATGTTGTATCTTTCGAAGTAAGCATTTATTTCTCCATACAAGTATTTTTCAAAAATCTTAGAGAAAATTGGTAACAGTGTAATGGGTCTGTAATTTTCCATTAGTTCCTTATTACCTTTTTTGAATAAAGGTTGTATTATGGATACTTTAAGGTCCTGCGGGAATATTCCAGTTGAAATACACAAATTCATAATGTACCTAAGATGATGACAGATATAATCATTTACACATTTAATTATTTTTGTGGAAATCCCGTCATACCCTACACTGTTTGTGTTCTTTAGATCTTTTATCATTTGTTTGATTTGAAAAGGTGAACAAGGCGCAAGAAACATTGAGTTGGCTTGTTTATTAATTAAGGTAGTAACTTTTTTTCCAGCACCCGTGATCGGGTTTACTGTTTCTATGAAGTAATTATTAAATGTGTTGGCTATTTCAACAGGATTACACACGTTTTCGTTCAGTTTATTTTTTATAAGACAAGTATTTTCTTTCGGTAGATTTAATCTCATTTTATTTATGATTTGCCATGCTGTTTTTGATTTATTTTTAGATGTTATAATTTGATAGTTATTTTGTGCTCGTTTTGTTAAGGTTATAATTTTTTTAAATGATTTGCTATAATTTTTGTATTTTAATTTATTATTGTTTGTAGGATTGAGTCTATAATTCTATAACGCGTCCTTTTTTTTTCTACTGCAAGTCTTGATACCGTGGGATATCCACTTTGGTTTCCTGTTTACCTTAATAATAAACTGTGTTTGCGGAAAACATAAATCATAAAATAGTTTAAAATCTTCTATGAATAAGTGGTAGGCTATATTTGGATCAGAGGTTTTATAAATATTTGAGAAAGATATGTTTTTAACACACGTTTTAAATTTATCTATATTGTCAGAACAATAATCACGTTTTTCAGTGCGCCAGTAATTCAATGATAGTACTTTTCTTACAGGAATTTTTATTATTTGGGCGGTATGGTCTGAAAGACCAAATTCCAAAATCTCAGTTTTACATGTCTTTTTGAAATTATGCGCAAAGTTGTCAATGCATGATTGGCTGGCAAGTCTAGTTGGTTTGTGTAAAGCAAGCTTAAGATTGTAATTTAATAATAAACATTCGAAGTCTAAAGTTACATTATTACTTTTTAAAACATTTATATTAAAATCTCCACCTATTAATATATTATTATAATTACATTTTGAAATATAGCATAAAAGGTTTTCTAATCTTTGAAGGAAAGTATATAGGTTACTTTCTTTGGGTGTTCTATAGACTGAAATAATAACAATTTTGAAATCAAGGAGTTCGACTGCACAGCATTCAAATACATTGTCCAGACAATATTTATAAGTTTCTGAGACTTCCCTGTATTTGAGTCCTTTTCTCAGCAAAATGCATGCTCCTTCTCTTTTTGTATTTGTCCGGCTGTAATATGAAGCCAAAATATAATTTGGTATGTTAAGGTAAAGTTCTTGCCCTGTCATGATAAAGTGTTCAGTTACACATATAGCATCTATCATCTTGTTATTATCTTTAAGTTCTTCCAAGTTTACACATAGCGCATCACATTTGTTGAGTAGTCCTGCTATATTTTGATGCATAACGTATAGATGAGTTTCAGGGAAAAAACTGAGTATTTGTTTCGGGTTCTTTGTCAATGTGGAGTTGTGTTGCCATGTCAGTATTATTAATTATTTGTATGTCAGCTTGGTCCATTAATGAAAAGTCAGTTAATATATTTTCCATAATGTGGTCATAAATATTTTTTAATCCTCGTTTCATAATTCTGCCTGTTGTGTAAGAGAACATGTCAAGCGATAGTTTCTGGTTGCTGTCAAATAAGTATGCATAATCATTATTTTGGATGTCAAGACATAGGAGATTAATAAACATTTCAACTTTAAAATTATAAATAGGTGCTCCTGTTATATAAGTAGGTGCACAAATAATCTTGTTCGTACTGGTCACTTTTTGCAAGGATTCTCTTATAGAATTAATTGTATTTATATGGCTTTTCTCTGCTTTCACATCATTTTCGCCGATAAACAATATAAAGTAATCATTATTTGTAAAGTCTTTCAGTTTCAGTTCTATGTCGCTTAAAAGTTCTTTTATGGTGCCATTTGGAATTACGTATTGACAGTAATAAAAATAAGCCGAGAAAGTATCTTCAATTAAAGATAAAGAGCCTTTAGATTTGTTGCTAGTTATAACACATAGCTTGTGTTTTTGTTTCGGTTTCAATGTTGTATTACTTGAATGTATAAATGTTTGTTGTGATTGTTTATTACAGCACAGTGAATTTGTTTTGTCTGATTTAGTTAATTCTAGTTCGTTTGTTTTTTGTTTAAATGTATAGCAGGTTTGAGTCTCTTTGTGGTGTAGATTCATCGGCTTGCGAGTGTTATCATCATGTTTTATCATTGTTACTTTTGTTGATGCGTGCTCAGCTATGCTATTCGTAAAGAAAAACAACTTTATTGATGTAGTTACTGCGAGACTAGATATTTTAGTCATTTTCACAAGGTTAAATTCTATAACAATATTAATTAAATACGATAAAAGCACCAAGAATCTACAAAATA
The DNA here is from genome assembly GCA_930367265.1 of Catocala fraxini. Lineage (NCBI taxonomy): Eukaryota > Metazoa > Arthropoda > Insecta > Lepidoptera > Erebidae > Catocala > Catocala fraxini. Next base: position 2,392,736 of record OV884027.1, read on the forward strand.
CCATTTAATAAAGAATTTACCTACACAATTTTAAGTTTAACACATTAACTGATAACGTGTAAGCGAAATTTAATGATGATCGGGTGAGTAGTTAAGGCATGAAAGCGTAACAAACAAACTCACATTCGCATTTATAATATTAGTTAGGATAGAAGCCAAAACAATTATAGTTGCATTTTTGGTTAGTCTGTCTGTCTATACATATATGTTTATCGGCCCATCACACGAAATCTACTAAAAGAAATTAAATGCGCTTTTACATGCAAAGATATAAACAACTAGCTGTTGCCCGCGATTTCGTCCGCGTGGACTTTAATTTATTACCCAATACCTACTTTTAATTTGTTATCTAATTTTAATATATAAAACTACAACTAAAGAAATTAATAAGTCTAACTACACCTATATAGGTGTAGTAAGCCAAATATTCAAAAAATACATATGGTATCGCGGAATTTTTTGTAGATATTGATGCGTTCTATAATACTGTAGAACATTTTTTTGTTCTATCATGAACAGTTTCCGCAGCGCACGCGATGACAGATTTTTTATGACAAATTTTTCACACCTTGGGTTATATTATTGCATTTTTATTAAGGATCCCTATTTTTTTTTAATATGTAATATAGCCTATGTCACTCAGTGAAGATGCAGTTTTTTAATGGTAAAAGAATTTTTGAAATCTGTCCTGTAGTTTTTGTGTGAAAACATTACAAACATACATACAGAAACACAAATGTTTCCTCTTTATAATATTAGTTTAGATATAAATAGGTACCTACTTTTAAATTTCACTGTACGAACGGCAAAAGCCAGTTAGCTTAAAATAAATTTGATAATTGTAAAACAAACAGAAATCTTGATATCCTTTTTAATTTTACATTATTGTTATGTTTCTCATATTACGGGTAATTCTCTAACAATTAAGCTTAATAAATGGGTCCAACGTGAAAGTAATGGCCTTTTGAGAATTTTAATCTAAAGTGGAATGGGACACCTATCTAGGCAAAAGCAGAATTCTTGCTTTATTTGACATACTTGAACAGCCGCTATAGGCAGTCAAGCTTTGACGACAGCAGAGGGTAATTCCGGTGTGGCATTCAAACTGTTATTGTTTGATAATTAAGAACCTTATTGATGTGTAAGAGCAGCGATAGCTCAGTGGGGTGACCAACAGACCCCACCCCACCCCCCCCACTGCAATGCAGAGGGTCTCGGGTTCGAACCCACGTCGCGCACCTCTGACTTTCGGAAGTTATATGACTTTTCGAAATTATGTGCGTATTGATTGACAATTGTCGCCTGCTCCGTGCCTCGGAGAGCACGCTAAGCCGTCGGTCCCGGCTGCCATGAACATCTATGGCAGTCGTTATTGGGAGTGTGACGACACAATAGATCCCACTGGGTCGAAGTGTCGCTGGTCTGCACTGACTGGCCCCCACATAAGATACAGATACATTGAAAGGTCAGAGGGGCATACCTTGGGATCGAACTCGAGACCTCTACGTGACAGTCCAATGTTCTCCCACTAGGCTAGTGCTTCTTTTTATACATATTTAATACTGAATGATGGAATATATCGGCCGTGGCATACATTACAAGTAAAACATAATAATATGCTAATGGCAAAGTGCAAAATTGTTCAAATATCACGCGTTGCTGGGCTGCAGAGTAAGATGATAAGTTGAAAAGGTTCACTTATTGCGCAATTGAAGTGGAACCATAAAAATAGCGGCGATTTAACAAAAATCAACTGTAAAATGATATTAAGTTTTTTTCTTTCTCTGCCTGTTTTTGTGTCCCTCTGCTGGGAAAAGGCCTCCCCTCTCAATTTCCATGGCTCTCGCTTCTAATTAATATCGACATTAATTTTATGGTTGATAAAACATTTTTCATGTAGTACTCCGCGAGTATGATACTCGCGGAGTACTACATGAAAAATGTACATTATTTGTTTTTGTACCATTTAAATTGTATTAAGTATTTTATTGTTGTAAAAGAGCCAATAATTTATATTTCTTATTTATTGAAATTAAACTACTATATACGGATTTTATCGCGTTATTTATTTTACACTTTATTACAAAATTTTGAAACTGTCACCCTACTACTAGATACTATTGAACTTTACTCATTTTTAAGCTAATTAAATTATTAAAACTATTTATATTTAAGTTTACACTTTCCCCGACGTTTCGGTTGCTTTTCAGCAGCCATAGTCACGGGGAGACTAAGATGGTAGTTGTCTCAATGTCTTAATAAATTTCTTATTTATTCATATATTATCATTTATACAGCCTACATGCTGACTGTAGAACTTTTAAATAATCGATTTAATTATTTAGCTTGGTTTGGATGGCATAACTGTTTATTTAACGCTGTGATGCCAAGTATTTTCACAACTGTCGTTATACCGTATATCACGATAGTTAAGTGGTTTTATAGTTTAGTTCAGTGGTTTTAAGTTACTCAAGCCACTCCATAAGCCCTGTGTGGGTTTGAACTCCGCTTAGCATTTAACAAATTTGTGTTCTTTGCGTACATTGCTTAAAACCCTCGCGACACAAGTTATTCCTCGGGAATCGTCCTTTTAAACTATTATTATTACAAACCTATCATAATAAATGGTATGCTGAAAGTTGTTAGTAATCATAAATTAAGAAGAACTGAGCCGATGCATTGTTAGTATTCGGCAACAATAAAAACAAAATACAAGATAGTCAACAAACACTGAGATGCCTGTAGAACTCAGAATAGCTAAGTGCTCCTGCTCAAAACCATTGGTTTTTACAATCGTCTAACGACAACATCTAGTTTCATGGCTCGACCGTTATTTACAGGCGAACTCACGAATCTCCTGCACTTGATGTTGCAAACCTCCGCTATTGTCGTGAATACGTTCACAGTGAACGTGGAATAATTGTTTTGTGAATCCGTGTTTGGAGTACTTGGATGATGTTGTTGTGCAGCGTATATTTGAAATTAAAATGTTCCAACTGACAAATTACACGGGTTAAAAGGAACCTAGGTATATTAATATAATATAATTAATTTGATATGCTCATTTGCAGCTTTCACTACACTTTCATATTATACTTTCATATATTATTGTTCAATGTTAGACGTAATGTGATAAATATTAGCAGCTAACTTAAAAAATGTAAAACGTCTGTGCCGCTTATAACGTTGGTAAACACGGGTTGTACATAGATTTGCACATTTATAAAATATTATCTCCCAAGATACAAGTTTTCCTAGTTTGGGAGACAACTGTCATACAACTTACTTGTAATAATATGTACCGAATTTTCGACCTAAGTTGTAACACGTGAACAGAGTGCGTTTATAAAATAAATAATTATTACATTACATAGATTCATACATAGATTCACGCCTGTTTCCCAGAGGGGTAGGCAGAGACTACGGATTTCCATTTGCTACGATTTATATTTGCGAAAGATTAATATAAATATAATAGTTAGTCTATATGTGACTGCACGGTTACCGTACCTAGTGGTTTAAGTGGTCGCCTCCCACCAAATGTTTGTGTCGAGTCTAGATGTTTTTTGTGTTCATTGTTTAAGACTGCGCCGAGCGAAATGTGCCAAAACAGGCGGTCACAGTTAAGTTAATAAAATCAACACTTTTTGTTTAATACGAATATAAAATATACATTTACCATAACCATGAATGTGTTTACAATTACTCCGTGTAAAAAACTTAAAATAATCAATATTTTCGCCTACAAAATTACGTAAATTTGCACGAAAAATGCAAAAACGTAAGCTCGTGTTATGTGATTTTTAGATTATAATGGTAGAAATCTATCCTATTTTACAGCTTAAACGAAACATAAATAGTTATAATACAATTTGTCCGCCCCAAATATTTAAGTTATTGGTTGACAATAAATATACATATTTATCAAAAAAGCACTTCAAATCTTCCATACAATTTGACTATGGCGGCCGCGCGCCGATTTGATTATGCGCCGTACGAGCTGTGTCATTACGCTCGTCGTCATTACGTTTGGCGCAGTCTTAACTATTTGTAAAGTCGCCCACGAGACAGAAATTAGTCCTAGTTCGAGAGATAAAAAAAAGATATATAAGGATGACGGTTTTAAAGTAGAAATTGAAAATAAAATTACTATTTTATTATAAAACACGACACTTAGTAAGAGCCTATTAAATATAACCAGTATCTTAATACTAATCCCTTAAACGTAAAAAAAATAAAATACTTTTTGTTATTAAACACTATGCTTAAGGAATGTATGTAATTCGGGGTATATATTACGATATACCATGAATTATTTCTGAATAAATATAAACATGTTCTCAGATAAAATTTGTGTACTTGTTACCAAAATGTTGACTTCATTTATTCATTTCGCCCTACATCGCAGTCGTTCGCCTGTCTCGCTCTCCACCACCACCTAATTATACTGTGAACGTTCAGCCCAATAGCTACATATTACTATTACATAAGCATTTCCCTATCTATCAGGATCCGAGTAGATAGGGTTTTGAGGGGAGAACTACAGGTCTCTCGCTTAGGATCAGGGTACTACGGGGTCAGGCTAGCCCTCTGCGCCTCGAAAGGTGTGTTCTATCAGCCGCCAGCGCCGATTTTATATTATTTTCTATTAATTGATTTATACTTGTAATTATTATAATTGACATTGTTGTATTTTCGTTATAAATTATTATGTTATTTATATTGCATGCTGTGATCGCCTGTTATTGAGGAAACCACTCTTGTCTATCCCTATGCTTGATACCTCAAGCACAGGGATTACGGCATGCGTGCAGTGCCGAGCAGTGCGTATCCATCATTAAAAAATTTATTTAACAAAAATGACTCGGTACAACGGCCGCTGTATTGTGTAAGATGTAAATCGTACATAACGTGGAAGAACCGAAAATATTCAAACATTTTTGAGCAAAATAATTCAAATCTCTTCTAATTGCTTATAGCCATAATAGTAACGGTAGATAATATATTTATATAAGAACAAAACAGCGATAGTCTAATGGGAAACCGTAGGACTGCCACGCAGAGGTGTTGAGTTCGAACTCTTTAGGTTTAAAGAGATCTTTATTATTACTCAAAGAACATCACAGTTCACTTAACAAGCATAACATAACATTGAAAGTAAAGTTAACAGTTTTCAAAGTTATATGCGTATTAAATAATTAATTATCGCTTGCTTTAACGGTGAAAGAAAACATCGTGAGGAAACCAGCATGTCTAAGAGTTCTCAATAATGTTCTCAAAGGTATGTGAAGTCTGCTTACCCGCACTGGGCCAGCGTGGTGGACTATGGCCTAACACTTCTTACACCGAGAAGAGGCCCGTGCCCAGCAGTGGGACAGTTTAATACAGGGCTGATATTATATTATTATATTTTAAGAACAATGTGCGACTATTTAAAAAAATCGTTAGGCACTCGTAATTCCTATGGCAAAATACACCCGTCCACAAAACTGTATTTTATGACAATGCTACGTGATTAAAATTGCTTATGTTTATGTCAACGGCTGATTATTTGATTGCTCATCATTCTTATTATCTCACTACAATATTCTCAGCCTTAATATATTTTCTATTTTTTTCGCAACAAGACTATATCTGTAATGAGCAGAAGTTATCCAACACTGGCAAAAGTTTTCCTATTGTAATGCATTGTAATAAAACTGCAAGTTTCTAATTAGTACTGCGTTCAAAGAAACGTGTGTGTCGTCTTTGCTTCGTAAGTTTAATGGAAACGACACTTACAGCCTGATGAAGTTGCGAAAGTAGCACAATGCTGAACGTAGAATATAATTTGATATTTTGAATGTACCTTTACCTTGCAGGTTCGTCATCATACAATTATTTTATTCATCGTCTTTTATAATGCATGTACTTAGAATTTGTAGTTAAAGAATCAGCTATAACTACTAATCTAACATTTAGTCGATCAGCATTCAATGAATTTCGCTTATAATATAGTAACTATTTTATTTACGAGCAGCGATAGTTCAGTGCGGCGACCAACAGACTGCAATGCAGAGGGTCTCGGCTTCGAACCCACGTCGCGCACCCAAAGGTGCGCAGAAAAAAAGAAAGTCAGAACTTTCGGAAGTTATATGACTTTTCAAAATTATGTGCGTATTGATTGACAATTATCGCCTGCTCCGTGCCTCGGAGAGCACGTTAAGCCGTCGGTCCCGGCTGCCATGAACATCTATGGCAGTCCTTATTGAGAGAATGTCGACACAAAAGATCCCACTGGGTCCAAGTGTCACCGGTCTGCACTGACAGGCCCCCACATAAGATAAGATAAGATAACTATTTTATTTACTTAAGCCCAGCGGCGCCTATTGTTGACTGTTAAAATTTTAATGATAATGGTCGTAGGCACAAGTATTGAGCTGCCGGCATGGCGTCTCTAAGGTCATACCAACCTTTTGCAAATATTTTGTATAACATCCTATACCTACTGTTATTATTATCCTGCTAGTAGCCTGTTAGGGGCTTAGTGATCCTCTGCACTAACGCATTTAAGGGTCAAATTGAAAAGCACGGCACACCCCTACAACTTTTAGAAGTTCTGTACATATTAATAAAATTACTATATACGTCATAAGAAAACCTGCACGTCCAAGCGTTTTTAAAATGTCCTTTAATACGAGCGAGGTCTTTTCTACGTGCTTTTATAGTACCTTTAATAAATGCAAGCATTGTACATTAAACAACGTTGATAGACAGAGTTAATAAAAAAATATAAATCTCGTGCTTTCTACCATGTTCTGAATATAACAAACATGTGCATGTCTTTTCTTCGAAGTTATAACAAAACTGAAGAGTAAATAGAACCTCACTCTCTAGTTTTCTTAAAATATTGAACTTCACCGTACTTAGAATTTAAACATAACTAAACGTTATACTAGTATTTCTGTTAGTCAAGGTAAAACAAACGCAACTGAACTGTTTTATTGCAACTAACGCTTACGTTTTACTGCAATTATATCGATTGAATTAATTTTTCGCAGCAATAGCTTAGTGGGGAGACCAACAGACTGCAATGCAGAGGGTCTCAAGTTCGAACCCACGTCGCGCACCACTGACTTTTGGAAGTTATATGACTTTTGGAAATTATGTGTGCATTGATTGACAATTATCGCCTGCTCCGTGCCTCGGAAAGCACGTTAAGCCGTCGGTCCCGGCTGCCATGAACATCTATGGCAGTCGTTATTGGGAAGTCAGTGCCCTATAATATCCTGACACTGATCTAGCCTTAGGGTATCGTTAGCCTTCGGGTTGCGGAGGTCAGATGGCAGCCGCTCCGTGTAAAAACTGATATCCAGTCAAATCCGGTTAGACCAGAAAAGCCGACCCCAAAGTGACTTGGGAATAAGAAAGGCTAGGGAGATGGATAAAATATTTTTTTTTTTAAGACTCCCGCCCTAGCTTTAATTCCTGTGTCGCGGGGGACTTTACAAACATTTAAACAACGGACATTTTAGATTCGGAACAACCATTTGGTGGCGTTCAGTTTATGTAATAAAGATATATTGTAATCAAGTAACTGAAATGCTTTTAATTTCAGTTAGTCAGAACTGCAAGATTTTGTGCTAGATATACTTAAGTCAATGATGTTAGTATTATAAGCGTTCTATTCAGCCTAGTATTTTTAAAGTCTTAAAAATAACTTTTCGCGCTGCAGCGGCTCGCCCCGCGCCGGCCGCCAGACACAATTGATTTTCAATTATGTCAGGCTTTGTAGCAATTGACAGATTACTGCTGATTTGTTTATACAGAGTATATTAGATTATGTTCTAGCGTTTAATTAGTGAATATAGTATGTAATATTATCTTCGGTTTCCGCGAATGTTATTCATTGAAATTAAACTACTATATACGGATTCTAGTAGTAGTAGTGTAACAGTTTCTAAATTATGTAATAAAGTGTAAAATAAACAACGCGATGAAATCCGTATATAGCAGTTTAATTTCAATGAATATAGTATGTGTTCGGATATTTATAGGTAATGACCTAATCATTTTATATACTCTATTATAAATTGATAGAGACAGAAAGATGCAACAGTAATGCGATTGCCGTTTTTTTCTGTCAAGGCAGTACACAACTCACGAGCGACCAACCCATCGCTATATTATTGTAAACATTTGCAATGGTTGACATTAGAACCAATTATATACATATTTCCTATGTCACCCCAGAGTTAGTGGTGTTGCATATACTTGTGAGTGTTAAAGCTCGTAAAGCTATTTTTTGGTCTAGCACCCGATCTCTCTACGATCGTGTCTGAAATAGTCTTAACAGAATATGAGAATTACGAACTAGAGAGATTACTTGTGTTGTAACACACAGTCATTGCAAATAGAAAATACTTAAACTACGATTTTAAGTAACTGTTACAGTTTATCCTACACTATTCCTAAAAAATTTGTTTGGTTAATTATTTGTTACGCTTTCACGCCTTAACTACTCGACCGATCATCATGAAATTTCGCATAGAGGTTGTCAGGGGAACAAAAAAGGACATAGGATACGTTTCATCCAGAAAAAGGACTATTACTAATCTAGCCTAATTACATTTACGCGAGCGAAACCGCGACCAAAATCTAGTGTTTATATAAATGTCAATAATCAATCGCTTCAGGTATAACTGAAAGCTGAAACTGGCACACATGGGAATACGCTGAGTGACGTAAGTTTGTATGTCTTTGATCTACGGCTTTACGCAGTTTCCCAACGCTTCAAACACGTACTCCGTCGATACGTCGTATACGTTACACTTCAAATAAAGTTCAATTTGATCTGAATTAGTTAATACACGTTTAAATCCCTTGTGACTTAGTTTCGTTAAAGTATCTAGTTCTTTGTCAAATTTATATTACTTTAAGTGAAGGTGAAGGACAAACTTGCTTTGTATATTTTTTAGAAGTTACAACTTACATGTCGCATCCTTAATAAAACAGAGACTTATCTCAGTATTTTGGATTAAACAAATTTGAACTCTATTGCAAAGATTTAACACAAATATAATATTATAATTTAACATATACAATTAGAGTTCAAATTGCCTTACTTTCAAATTTCGAGTTAAGTCGCTGTTTTATTAAGAGTGCGATGTGTGTTCTGTAATGTGGGAATTTATATAAACTGGCAAAATGTAACTTACGTCCGCCAAACCTCTCTGAAATTTAATTTGACAATTTATTTTAGATCAATTTGTTTTATAAGTATATATGTATATAATATATTATTAATATTCTACCACATACACACAACACCATCTAGCCCAAACTAAGCAGAGCTTGTACTATGGGTACTAGACAATGGATAAACACACATATATACTTTTTTTTTGTAAATACATACATATTATACATAGAAATACCCAGACTAAGACAAACATCCATGTTCATGCCCACAAATGTTTGACTTGTGCGGGAATCGAACCTATGCTTGTTGGTAAAATGTACGTATAGTATATCGTTTTCTAACTTCGCAATAAATTTCATCAAAATCAGTTTTGCTCTTACTTTTTACAAATGGTCTTGAAATTGTCTTCTAATTAGTATGTATAAATTTAGGCTTAAATAAAATTATAATGTGAATAACGTTTTGGCATTTACTAACAAATATTAAGACTATTCTACTTGTGGCGACTCCGCACAGACGAAGAAGTTCCGCCTACATCTAACAGATGGCACTAAATACGCTCAAATAACGTCACAATCCTGCATCGCGCAAGCGAAGTTTACACAGCGACTAACTATATACATATACTAGCACCCGACATTAACAGTCGGGCTGCGGCCCGCCAGGCACGATCAACCAGCCTGGTCCGAGGATCCTCCCTTTGTGTTGGAGGGACATCACAGCCTGTTCCTCCACATACTATATACATAGAGAGCTAGCGTAATGTACCCTTTGAAATTAAACTACTACATACGGATTTTATCGCGTTGTTTATTTGACACTTTATTACATAATTTTGAAAATTGTTACACTACTACTACTATTAAACTTTACTAATTTTTAAGCTAATTAAATTATTATTAAATCTGATGTAACGGGTATTAACGCAATCATGCATAATGTTTACCTTTTTTATGCTTGACATGAATATGACTTGACGTTACATATAATATATATCATGCAACGCGAAAGTTTAAAAGTTATTATTATTAAATCTATTTAGGTTTAATTTAATTTTACACTTTCCCCGACGTTTCGGTTGCTTTTCAGCAGCCATGGTCACGGGGAGAGTCTCCCCGTGACCATGGCTGCTGAAAAGCAAAAATTAGTAAAGTTTAATAGTAGTAGTAGTGTAACAATTTTCAAAATTATGTAATAAAGTGTCAAATAAACAACGCGATAAAATCCGTATATAGTTGTTTAATTTCAATGAATAATATTCGCGTAAACAGAAGACAATATTATGAAATGTACCCTGTTTCTTACCACCAATGATTTGTGCGAATATGTCTACTAGTAACATATGTATGTCAAGTTTCCATGTATTACTAACAAAAGTGCAATAATCGAAGATTTAAATAATTATATATTACACAATGCTTTACTCGTACAGACAGACAGGCAAATATAATGTTTAAATATCACAAATCCCACATAAAATGTTTGTTTGTAGTCTTGTTTAAATTAAGAGTCTCGGCACAAATGTAGGTAACCCATGTCAACCATAACCCATTTGCTGTCCCTTAATAGACACAAGAGAAAATCATAGTTATGTATCATATGTGATACAGCAGACAGGGAACACATTAAATACCAGACTAAACCGACACATTAACGTGTTTTTAATTGTTAATTTCATATCTTAACGTTAACTTTCGTAAGTTATTATTTATATACTTGGCAAGGTAAAACACCAAAGAAACATTATAATTATATTTTCACAATACAAATTATATCCTGCACGCCGTTTAAAATTAATATCAATCAATACAGACATACGCACTTGCACAACCATGACAAATGATTGTATTGACGTATATTATTGAAATAGATTACGAATGCCAGTTGCGTGAGTTATAATTACTGTACAAAATTTATCAATTGTGTTAGCAGACATTAACAATTCGTTTCAATAAAGGAAGCCTGATATTACTTTATTTGGAGTGGTGCATAATGTGTTTGAATATGAAATCGATTTTAAATGTACTTTTAATAACTCGCATTGGCTTTGATAATGGTATGATTAAAACTACAAAATTAAAATAAGGTACGTATGTGTTTGGCAATTATTATAACAGAACTATAGTATCTTAAATTTAGTTTAGCAAAAGAAATTAAAGTCGTAGAAAGCAAATTTAAATGATAATTTACTTTAATCTACGCGGGTGATATTGTACTATTATGACACTTGCAACGTACTGCCAAAATTTTGACTATTCTGCAAGAATACTGGAATATTGTAAAAAAAAACTGTTATTTTGTTCCAAACTTGTCTGTTGTAGACTGGAACCAAAGGACTATACAATTCTTTGTTTTGTATCTTACTCTAATATCTTTTAAAATCATCCTTAACGTCTAAGTGACAAAATATGTAAGATACTCTTTGCTGATAACAGCGCAATAGCTATAGTACATAAATAAACGATAATCTAGAATCCATAATATACTGTATGAATAAATGTAATTAAAAAATAAATTTTGCTAAATCTTAAGTACAACACAACGTTGAATGATGTACTTCTTCTCCCTAGCCTTTATTATTCCCAAGTCACTTCGGGTCGGCTTTTCTAGTCTAACCGGATTTGACTGGATATCAGCTTTTACATGAAGCGGCTGCCACCATACCTCTGCAACCCGAAGGCTAACGATACCCTAAGGCTAGACCAGTGTCAGGATATTAGAGGGTACTGACTTGCCCAATAACGACTGCCATAGATGTTCATGGCAGCCGGGACCGACGGCTTAACGTGCTCTCCGAGGCTCGGAGCAGGCGATAATTATTTGTCAATCAATACGCACATAATTTAGAAAAGTCATATAACTTCCGAAAGTCAGAGGTGCGTGACGTGGGTTCGAACCCGAGACCCTCTGCTTTGCAGTCTGTTGGTCTCCCCACTGAGCTCCATCCAGCATCCAACTCCATACAATGCGTACTGATCAATTCATTGCAGGAAATGACTATAGGCTATATATGAGTAGTAGACTGATATCAGCATGAAGGGCCGACTCGACCGGGGAAGGACTACCCTCTCAAATAAAGACCAGTATTCCTACTGTTGTGTTTCGTTCGGTGAGTGAGAGAGCCGGAGGCCCAATAACCTTCTTTCCCCCTTCCCGCTTCTTCTCCTTCCCACTTCCTTACCTAAAGGGTCGGCAACGCGCAAGTGATGCCTCTGGTGTTGTAGGCGTCTATAGGCTAGGGTGACCACTTACCATCAGGTGGGCCGTATGCTCCTTGGCGATATTAGTCGTATAAAAAAAAATTTAATAGGTCCAATGATTGAGGAGTCTACACTACTTATGTAGACAATCCCGTGATACAAATCTAAACATTTTGTTTAATATACTTTTTTAGCGTGTACGAGAATGAAATTAGTATTGACGTCACATGTAAAAAGTTAATGGGTGGCTGGTATGTAGGCGTTCATAAATCAGAACTGTTCAATGTCCAAATAGGTGCACAGTACCTGTTATTACAGTAAGTAAAAGATAGTTATCTATTTTTAATACATCAAAATTAATGCTCTAGTTAACAAAGAGGTGTCAAGTTATGAATAAATAACGTCACCTTCTTGCTATTTATATTTTGGGTATTTTACTTTTCTTGCCCAATATGACCTCAATACCTTTTGTTTAACTTTCAAATTATATTTAACAATTAATTAAATTTTGATAGGTTGTTGGCCATCTAACATCATGAACTGGTTTTCCTTAGTCAACTTAACAAAGACACGGTGAATTGTTTTTATTGATCTTGTGTTAGGTGCCAGTCACGACTATTCACTGATCATCACGATAATTGTAGTGTGTTACTTTAACGATTATACTGCATAAAAGACATACAGATATGTGACATACTTAAGAACAACAAGAACCACATAACTATCATGTTTTATATATAGTGTTCAGGTATTTCGTTCACTTTGTTTTTTATCCTTGCAAAACACGAGTTACATTTAAATTTACTACAAAGCATATTTTAGCTACAACCAGAGTCTGATCTAGCACGTTCAGAATTATAGAGCAGTTTTATTTTTCGATGACCATCTTATTTTATTTTCATCAGTGATGAGTCCATCGCTGATCGCTCCATCTAGATCGTTTGTCGTTCAGTCATTGTTGTTTCAAACTCAGCTCTAGAGTATTTAGAATCAGCCAAACTTCTATAAAGTTTAGACATATTCCATACGGCGTCTGCAATCGTAAATCTGACATTGGGCATTTGTTTGAGAATACAGCGTTCGCCAAATTTACCGTGCATAGATTTTAGTCACAGTTATGTGGAACATGCAACATCTCACAGCAATACGCCAAAGATTCTTTAAATATGCTCGGTGATCCTCACTGCAGCCCAACAACACTTACAATAAATAGCTGTTCGCTAAGATAGGTCATGTGCGATAAGATGATATTCCTTTGTGAACATAATCATAAACGTAAACGATAAAGCACAATATGCAAACCTTATAAATACAAATCGCCACGTAGTTGGGTGGATGGCCTCAGTATTGTCTGATTGCAGGCTTATAGCTGCCTAATAACTATGTATACGCGTCTATTATAATAATGAGGGTCACAAATTCTTGATAATGTTACATTGTAGCGGAATGAAAGAATATAATAATAAATTACACCACTCACGTAGATAGTTCAGTCAATTTGAGTTGAACAAAATTTGTAGATGTATCGAAATATCGAATCCATTGAGTGAATCGATGATATCGCATCAATAAACGTTTCTACATTACGTAGGTAAAAGCAGAGTTGGATAAGACTCTTTTCTTTCGTGCTCGACTCTAATAAAATCAAAGATTGATATTTTAAAACCTATCAACGTGCCTACAGATACCTAAAAGTATGAGTACTTAATTTACAAAATATCTTCTCCCTTAGCATTTATTATTCCCAAGTCACTTGGGGTTGGTTTTTCTAGTCTAACCGGATTTGACTGGATATCAGTTTTTACACGGAGCGGCTGCCACCTGACCTCCGCAACCCAAAGACTAACGATACCCTAAGGCTAGACTAGTGTCAGGATATTAGAGGGTACTGACTTTCCCAATAACGACTGCCATAGATGTTCATGGCAGCCGAGACCAATAGCTTAACGTGCTCTCCGAGGCACGGAGCAGGCGATAATTGTCAATCAATACGCACATCATTTCGAAAAGTCATATAACTTCCGTAAGTCAGAGGTGCGCGACGTAGGTTCGAACCCGAGACCCTCTGCATTGCAGTCTGTTGGTCTCCCCACTGAGCTATCGCTGCTTTTTGATTTACAAAATAAACGACTTATTAATTAGCCGTTATTATCTATTTAATGCCAGTGGCAAATAAAGTACAACAAATTCGTGAATTTTTGGTAAAATATTCGAGCATCGATAAATCGTACAATTTCAGATGGTGATAGCGTAATTACTTAACTTTTTTAAACAAGCTTTTACTATTTCTGTCTTGAAAATAAAACTATTTTATTAAAAACGGGGCTGATTTAGCAATAGTGATGCAAGTCAACTAATAGTAATCTATTAGTTCAAGATTATATCTGGTCATCTTGATGTTTTAATGTTGCCATATTTGTTATTGAATAAAGTGGTACAGTACTTTGCTTTTACTTGCGTCATCATAAGCATAAGAAAAAATAATAAACATGATAATACTTTTACGCTAAGAATACAGAAACAGAATTGGTTAAATAAAATAAATTATTATTTACTTCTAGAGATATTATTCAGCTCAGTGTATAAATTGTTCCACTGCTGGGTACGGGTCTCTTCTCTGTAAGAGAAGTGTTAGGCCATTATCCATCATGCTGGCCCAGTACGGGTTGGCAGTCTTCGCATATCGTCTAAGACATTATGCGGAACTCTCAGTCATGCAGGTTTGCTTACAATGTTTTACTTCTTCGTTAAAGCGAGCAATTTTTATTTTTTACATATCTCGCACCCTTGGACTAATTCCTGTGTCGCAGGGGACTTTAAAAACGTTCAAATAACGAACCTAAAGAACACCCAAACTCGGAACAACCATTTGCGGATCACATAAAGTTTTGTCTCGTGTGGGATTCGAACCCACAACGGCGCAGTGGCAGCTGCGAGGCGAACACTTAAGCCACTACGCCATCCGTGCAGTCAGTATTTAATTATTATATTTTTTTTTATTACGCACATAACTTTAAAATATGAAGAGATGCATGCATATAGATCGAAGTCGAGAACCCTGCGTACTGTTAAGCTTTACTACTAAATAATGTTACCTATTTAAATTCTCTCTCTCTTCCTAGATATGTATCCCACATTTTTTCTGCTCCACTTCGCTCTGTCTTCGACATCATCGTCAGTAACATTACATTTTCTCTTATCCTTTAGCACTACATCTTTCCACCTTGTCTTGGGTCTACCTCTAGGTGTTCGACCGGGGAGGTCAAGCTGTAGTGCCAAATTTCCGACGTAGTCTGGTGGCCTTTTTTTCACGTGACCGTACCATCTCAGCCTACTCTCCAGCATCTTGTCGGCGATATCGCGTACACCGAGGCTTCCTCGCACGTACTCGTTGCGGAGTTTATCGACCCTGGTTACGCACATCCACCTCAGCATCTTCATTTCAGCAACTTGGATGGTATGCACGTTCTTTTGGGTTGCAACCCATGTTTCGCTGCCATACATAAAGACTGGCCTTATGATGGTCTTATAGATCAAACCCTTCAGTTTGCTAGGCATCTTCTTGTCGCAGGTGACACCAGTTACTTCTCGCCACTTTAGCCACGCCGCAGCTATTCTGTGTTGAATGTTGCATAATTTAAATTATTAAACTATTTAGATTTACACTTTCCCTGTCGTTTCGGTTGCTTTTCAGCAGCCATGGTCACAGGGACTCTTCATAGTTGTGTATATAGGTAGTGTTTGTTTTATCTATAGTCTGCTTTGACTGACTTTACTCTTTATGTCCGTTATCAGATTCCTGGAACTAATAAGGTGGAGCTCTGCTTTTGTCAGGTAGGCCCGTGCTGTGCCTATCCTGTTGCGTAGTTTGGTTGCGCCTGTGGCGACCTAGCTACAGTCCCGACTTTCTGGCGGTATTTTTGTCCTCGATTTCTGTACCGTTAAAATCCTCCCGTGCAACCTGCACGGTCCCCAGTCTGCCAGTTTTGGTGATTGTGGCTTTCTCTCCGCTTTTCCCGACACCCACTACCCAATGCTGCGCCTCATACTCGGGGGCTCTACAAACTCTGCATTTTCATTGTTGGTGATGTTCCTTTGTTTTTTGCAGGGGTTCAAAAATATTTCAGTTACTCTTTAGGAAGTGTTATCAAAATGAGTAAAAATGGTGAAGACGACTGCAGGTAAGTTGACTATAATGGCTCAAATTATATGTGTAGTATTTGAGTGTTCAATAGTACTAAGTTAATTTAATTGTGAAAATAGAAGAAATATAAAATAAATACAAATATAACAAGTAATACACCAGACCGCAAAGAAAAAGAGTCGGTTGGAAAATATTCAATATCTTCAAAAGTACCTGACCTAGCTTTATGAAAAAAAGAGTAAATTAAAGAATATTTAATGTCACATAAAATAATATAAAATCCTTTTTATTTATTTTTGACAATTGTATTGAACTGAAAATGTAAAAAAATGATCGTTTTTGAATTTAGTACCAAAAAATATGATTAAGAAGAATCCAGCAAATCATAAAAGATATGATTCAGCAGAATCCAGTGTAGTTCTATGCAAAGTCATGTGTCTAACTGCTTGCTAAAGAAGTAGTTATCTATATATTAATACGTGAAGCAAAATCTTTGTGCCTCTTTTACGCAAATTGCGCGGCCAGAGGAGTATGAACTTTGGCACAGTTAAAGTTTATATGGAGGAGTGGCGAATCCAAATATTTTTATAATTAATGCAAAAACATTACACGCACACAACCATGCATTTGACACACGTAGTCGAATCGCGTTCGTAGTATTTCGGCATTATTCGGCTCATGTCGTATAATTCTTCGTAACTATGGTTACCCTTAAGTACCTTTTGCAATTGCGCGGTGTTGACCATTAACAATAAAACCTTAATAACGGTCAAACTTAAAATTTTAATCAGTTATGGATTTCGACCACTTGGCGACCGCTAGTTTTTTTAAATGTGTCAAAATTGATTAATTTTTAATAGAATATGTGTCAAAAATTTCCTGTTCATAGGTTAGGTAGGTAGGCCTGAGTCGGTAGTGCATGGTGCACAGCCCCGCTGTTCTGCTATGTATGTGAAAAATATAAACTTTCTGCAATCCTCTCTATGTAGCGTCGATTCTTAATTTTCTTGTGCACGTTTCTATCTAAAGCGTAAATTATATAGAAAAGACGTAAAAGACTGTATGGTGCCGGCATGGTACGTATAAGGCACAGACGCGTTAAAAAACTATAAAGATGAGGCAAAGATACGGCAATGTGTTCCATTGTAACAATTACAATGGAATACAACATTATATTATTATAGAATTAATAACATTGTAGAATATTATTATTATTATTATTTTGTAGTTCGATTTTGTTGTGATAATAGATCTTCTTTATAATTAACTACTATATAAGAATCGACGCGCCTCTTGCGCTTACGTCGCGACGCAGGCAGCAAAGTGGCGTGTCTGCGCCGTGACGCTCGTGTATAATTCACGACGCGTCACTTTCTTACATTTTGTAATGTAAAGTTTTAAACCGGTCATGCTGCGCTTGCGTTGCGCCTTCGCGTTATGCCGCTTTTGTATAATTTATGCCTAAAGTAATAACTAAATATATTCGACTTTATGTAGAGTTGAGTCTCAATTTCATATGTGCAATAACACAATCCAGGTCAAACTTAGACAATTACTAGCTAAATAATAAAATTAAAATTAAATAAATTATAATATTTATCGCACTATTAGTGTCTACTGATCATACGAGTAAATTGCAGCAATAACCAATAAAATCAGCCATTATTCCATTCCAATAAAAATAAATGTGTGCATATCATTAACTAGAGCAGCGATAGCTCAGTGGGGAGATCAATAGACTGCAATGCAGAAGGTCTCGTGTTGGAACCTACGTCGCGCACCTCTGACTTTCGGAAGTTATATGACTTTTCGAAATTATGTGCGTATTGATTGACAATTATCGCCTGCTCCGTGCCTCGGGGAGCACGTTAAGCCGTCGGTCCCGGCTGCCATGAACATCTATGGCAGTCGTTATTGGGAAAGTCAGTACCCTCTAATATCCTGACACTGGTCTAGCCTTAGGGTATCGTTAGCCTTCGGGTTGCGGAGGTCAGGTGGCAGCTGCTCCATGTAAAAACTGATATCCAGTCAAATCCGGTTAGACCAGAAAAGCCGACCCCAAGTGACTTGGGAATAATAAAGGCTAAGAGAGAAGAAGACCTTAACAAGTTTAAGCAATTGTAAACAAAAAGTTATGGTCACAATTTTAGTGCAGTGTAGAATAACTTGACAACTTGATGACAATACTGATATTGTCTTTACATATTTTAATTGAATATGGCATCGGTCTCGCATTGTTTAAATTAATGAAATTCATAAATATTCGATGATACCACCAAGCTGTGTATCATCGAATTTTCCAACATCGATAAACCCTTATATCTAGATAGCAGAGTGAGTATTCAATATCATCCCTACATAAGATCATCGCATCGTTTTCTCCGTCTACCGCTTATAGATCAGGTGCGTCACCCTACAGTTTAGTGTATAGATACAAGACTCGTGTCGTCATTATAGATGTGTTGTTGTGTTGGTATCAGCTGTGCTGTCAAAGAGTAACCTAGTTTCAGTAACGGTCTTACAATCCCATATTTTGTTACTTTTCATTTTGGTTTATTTATAAGTGCTAAGTTTGTTAATATTAGTTAAGTTGTAAATTATAATTGTTGCTTTGTTTATATAAATATAATATAGTAACGGTTACTTATACATTGCGTATTTAGATAGGGTGAGTGTTGATAAAAAAAAAAAGATCCAAAAAATATTTTCCTTATCACTATGGGTAATTTGTTTTTGATTATTGGTAAATATATGTAGTGTTTTTGATTAAACTCATAAAGTATGTATCTTATGTGGGGGCCAGTCAGTGCAGACCAGTGACACTTCGACCCAGTGGGATCTTTTGTGTCGACACTCTCCCAATAACGACTGCCATAGATGTTCATGGCAGCCGGGACCGACGGCTTAACGTGCTCTCCGAGGCAGGGAGCAGGCGATAATTGTCAATCAATACGCACATAATTTCGAAAAGTCATATAACTTCCGAAAGTCAGAGGTGCGCGACGTGGGTTCGAACCCGAGACCCTCTGCATTGCAGTCTGTTGGTTTCCCCACTGAGCTATCGCTGCTCTTAAGTCATAATGTAAGTAGTCATCATTTTTTGACTGATATCGATCTGAAAAGAAACAACAATAAATGAAAACAAATCTATTAACGCTGGAACGTAGATGAATCTACTCATATAAATGTTCTAAGAAAACAAGAGTACGGTGCGTTTTATTAATGCATCGTACGATTGCTTTGTAATAATAAGTAATTGCTATATGGGTTAGCTTTAATATGCCAACCCATATAGTAATTACTGGCTACCCGATCATAACTTGAAGGTCTGTAATTCCTACTGCACTCGCTAGAAACTAACACGCCTTTGTAAAAAAAATTCCTTTTGCTTTTGTATATGTTATAGCCTGTATTTTGTCGAATTGTTTATTTAATAATAAACACTTTTGTTCCATAAATTTAAAATTCTAACACTACTATTATTGAACTAGCTTTAAGGATACTTGTCTACCATCCTATATTACATTTTGGATTGCAAATAAATAATATGAATATGAATATGAATATGAACTTTACTATTATTTAAGCTATTTAATTAAAATAAACCTTTAATCATTTATGAGTTACATTGAATCTAATAAGATGTAAATTATTGACTATGTACATAATATTGTCTTCTGTTTACGCGAATATTATTCATTAAAATTAAACTACTATATACGGATTTTATCGCGTTGTTTATTTGACACTTTATTACATACAACAACAACACACTGCAACAGGGGACCAACCACTTCCTGAGATTTGACAAATCTTCTCGCTAAAGAACACCGATTCCTACCAAGGATGCTTCGCGAGTCTATTGAAATCAAAAAACATAATAAAACGTAATACAAATAGTCAAACCCAAGAAGAAGCAAACCACAGCTAGACTTCATGATACTTGAGCTCATTCTGCGTAAATAGAAACACCATTGATTAAATTATGTTCGGGTACTTTAAAATAACTACACTGGAACATTGAGACAACTACCATCTTAGTCTCCCCGTGACCATGGCTGCCGAAAAGCAACCGAAACGTCGGGGAAAGTGTAAAATTAAATTAAATCTAAATAGTTTTAATATTAATTTAATTAGCTTAAATAATAGTAAAGTTTAATAGTAATATGTACATATAAACACAATTCTGTGTTGCAGCCTGTATTGTTACAACTGCATTAAAATTATATTGTTTTCTGATCTTCGAAATGCGCAATTATCCTGGGATTCAATACTGCATATTATATAGTCTGTGTACATACGTACGTACGAGTGCATAGATTATACGTGTATTTGCCTACCTCACTGTGTGGAAACCGAGTAAGCTCGAACTCTATGCGAGTACTAAAATGCAACTATTTACTGTTAAAGCAAAGATGGACTCAAGATTCAGATGCGGCACTACTAATATTTATGGATCTTATCTTATCTTGTGTGGGGGCCAGTCAGTACAGACCGGCGACACTTCGACCCGTGGGATCTTTTGTGTCGGCCCCAAGATTAATCCCTTAGCTATCACCTTATGAATGTAATGCATCAGCTGTAGCGTACACTTTAGAGGGAGAGTTTGGATATGCTAATCCCATCAGACCCATCCTCAGTCCAGCCACCGCGTCACATTCATACAGAAGGTGCGATATGGACTCGTCCTGTTCACCACAGGCTCTGCAGATCGAATTGTGTACCAATCTCAATCTGCACAGGAAGTCGTTGGTGCCAAAATGGCCAGTGAACGCTCACAGGAGTGTGCAGGCGTATTTGGATCTTGTTATACCCACAGAACTTCCAGGTGAAGCATGTGGCTCTATTTGCAATGAATTTCTTGGAGTGTTCCAGACCCCTAAGGGCCATCCACTCCAGCCTGTGTTTATCATTGCCATGTGAATTCAAAGCTGCCTTAACGGTGCTCTCAGAGAGGCCCACAAAGAGTTGCTCCGAGCCCTAATATTTAAGTACTTTTTTTTTTTTTTTTTACGTGGGGTATGCGTGACGCATACCTCTCCGCGGGGGCGGGCGGAGGGGTTATGTCGGACTCGCCGGGGTAAAATAAAGATGTTGAAAAGATGAAGTACCTCCCGGAATACCGACTAAACCTACCACGGTGTTCCTCGAAAAAACCACTATCGACGGGGCCGCGCGAATCACTTTCGCATGCGGTCGCGACCCCGCCGAGGTTTCGGCCCGCCGTATGAAACGGCAGGCCACTACACGAAAGACCTACCCTATTGGTACTTCTATCACTCCCTACTGTCCCCCCTAGAGGGGAGACGGACTCGACATAGAAGCGCGCGTGGGAACACGCACGCCGCCTCTCGGACCTGGTGCTGAACGGATGGCGGGCAGGCCCACAAAGCCCGCCACCCCCAGGTCAAACCTCAGGGTGGCTGGAGGTCGTCTCGCGCCCTCCGGCGCCCGGCTCTGCGGTTGGGGAGAGGGTTCAAACGCTCCCTCTCCCGCTCCGCCGCCTCCTTGATGGAAATGACTTCCTCACAAAAGGAGGCGACGGCGTTCCACGACCTCTCGCTCCGGACCATAGACTGAACTACAGCCGGAAGCGAGAGGGCAACCAATCCGACTGCCGCGATCAATTCACGGCGCTGCGATGCCCAGGCGGGGCAAACCGCCAAAGTGTGCAGCGGCGTGTCCTCAACTGCGTCGCGGCAGTCGCCGCAGTGGTGACAACCGGGCGTCTCTTGCCGGCGTATACGACACAGGAACTGGCCAAAACAACCGTGGCCAGTCATTACCTGTGTCAGCCGGAAGGTGAGGACGCCATGCCGCCTCTCCAGCCACTCCTCAAACACGGGACTTACCGCCACGATCGTGGCGTGCCCGAATATTTATGTACTAATTCTAACTATAGTCAACGTAAAAGTAGCATCGTCTACCGCTGCACCAATTTTGGCGAAGTCCCCGAATACGTTTGTATTTTATTGTACACTTATATCTATTATCCTCAACAGCTTGCAAGGTACATCAAAAATATGCACTAACAATTATTAACTAAAACGTATTTGAAATTAATGGAAGAGCCCCTGTAACAGTCCACAGACAGTGCTAATGAGTCGACTCGTGCGGAGAAGAACCATCCTCTTAGAGACAACCGGCTCCGAGGCACTGTTGTTGCTTTTTACCTGGTAAGTTAGAACTACGAAGGCTTACATACCTACCTCTGCAATTCCTTTTTTTTATCACATATTTAATCGCTCTTCTCATGAATCGGCAATAGGCGAATAATATATCTCAGGTATTGCATTCAATAGGTAAATCGTTAATTAACTTTCCTAACATTAACGATTGTGTGCAAAATAACAAATTGCTACATACTTACTTTTTAATCAATAAATTATCATTTGCATAATCATACATTTACTCTGTTGTATTTTAATTATATAACAAGATTACGTGTTTTCAGGTATAATATGTTATAATTATATTATTTTTTATGCTTTAGTCACATCTGTACCTTGTTTATTCTTTGAACATGGTGCTGACCATTTACGGACTGCGCTCTTAAGGGAGTCGTGAATACATAATGTGATACAACGATGCATAGTTAAGGAAAATTGGAGTGCCACGTCGCAGTCTCTGCATATTCACCCCTTAATAGGGTCGTTTTCAGTCATTCAAAATTAAATGCACCGATAAGAAACTTTGATTTCAGATAGACACTTATATCAGAGAAATTTGACTTCGAAATCATTAAGTTAAGTTAAAATATCTACTTTGCATACCTGGTCACTGATATTACTATTAATATTTGGAGAAAATTAAAAACATTAGATCGTTTAATACTTGTAGATTTTTCGCAACAAACACGCATTATCAATATACCAAACCAAAATATTAATGTTGTAACTTTATTCTCGGTTTATTGTTTCAAATCAGATGTTAGTGTTTTAGTGTTTATTGTTTGTAAGTTAACGACCCCGTGATGTATTTAAATTTGCCTCTTAGCGAATTATAAACTTATTTGTCGTCATTTAAAATGCTTATCAACTAACTGTCAGTGTAACAAATCTCTTTAATCTCATACTTTAGTGAAAAGTGATATAAATTTTCCATCTTTATCACTTGGCTACTTAAAAAGGTTTCCTTTCTTCTTATTCCAAATAGAACTCTCGCGATTAGTGATTGTGCATCTTTCATAATAACACCATAGTGTATCTTATAATAGGCCGTGCAAAAGATTGATTAGTTGGTACTTATCGAGCCTGTCTTACCTACAATCTTTATAGATCTGCTCTCCTGTAGTGCTTCAAGTGTCAAAATGCTCGAACCTCACTATGATACTCAACTTCAGCTCGAAACTAGTTATAACTTCGACAATATAGCGTGAGAAGTAGTAAACTAGGTGAAGTTATACCATATAGCACATGAATGACAAAGTTTCACATTCGTAATCTATCCATAAATTCCCTTCGGTATCAATAGTGCACTAGCGTCTAGCAATCATCAGGTGATTCACGATAACGACTTATATAGTACTAGATTTACTACATTTTGTAGGTTAAATTCGGTTAGTAATAGTACTTTTTTCGGGATAAAAGGTACCCTATGTATTTTTCTGTTCCTCTGAGAATCTGTATGCGTATGTGGAATTTTATGATTATCGGTCGAGTAGTTTAGGCGTGAAAGCGAAACAAACAAGCAAGAAAGCCAACTTACATTCGCATTTATATTATAAGATTTAGGAATTACCTTTTATATTGTAAATCGAAAAATCGAATTCAAATAATCAAGTTAGTCAGTTTATGAAAATTGCTTATTTTGTAATTTTAATTCATAAGAGTTTATAAAACACACACACACACAAAGTTTGTGTACACACACACAGTTCGTGTATAGGTACATGAACTTTTGATAGCACCAGTAGTTGTTCTATTCTTAAGCATCTTTCGTACACACATACGTTTTTCGTTGTTAATTGCCGAGCATTAATAACTTGATAACGATGCCATCTAACAAATCCTGGTATAGCAATAAACCTTTGTCGACAAATTATATGGTGCAGTTAAATTATATAGCTTAATCGATTAAGTAATTTAAACGATCACAAGCATCGTCGATTATTCCCTTATAACCAAATCAAATCATTATTATTTACTCTAGTGTGGTATACATAAATTATAAAGATAAATATTATATAGATCCATCCAAAACATCATGCATACGTGCATGGCGTACAACTATGAAATAAAATAAAACGGACAGCTACTCATTTAAATTAGTCATATTTATAATTTATATTTATTCGTTTAGATTGGGAACATCTTTCAACAGATAACTTCTTGAGAAATTTCTCTACCTATTAATAAATTCAAGCCCCAAGTCTTGTACCTGCAAATAGTTGTCTTATAATATGCACTGACATCGTGTAACTATTCGGATAGCATATTTCAGTATCTGTATTGAATTTACAGATATTATAGTAAGGTACAAGTTACAAGTTACCATTATGATTAACAAAAATACATATTTCAAATATACAAATTCCTATCATAAAATAAAAATATTTTGCATCAAAATAATAGAGATGGCACTCGCAGTGAAAATCGGGTAGATCGATCGCTTCGTAAGATTATCTTACGTCGTCCAGCACTCCCTTGCTGCCACGGAGAGTAAGGCAGTTGGCGTCGGCTGTCATATATACCATACGGCGGCGACGCAGTCAATACTATAAAATGTTCTGATATCAGCTTTGTGGTTAGCCACAGAGCATGGAACTTACGCACCGCAAATCGCCCCGCATCGAAGGAAGCGAGCCTGATATAATACCGTCTCTCTGTGTATACGAAGCTTCGTACACAAAGAGATGGTAATGAAATGAAATATGAAATGGGTAGAATAATATATTGTTATTCCTTACTTTTCGAAGCTCTGATGGCATGACTAATTGAAAATACATGTTTGTATTATTACATATCTTGGCAAATCGGTTTAGTCATCACAATTGATCCCCTAAACTCGAGGATAAATCACAGTAATTTTCAAATTAGTATAATACTAGCGACCCGACCTTGACCGACAAATTATACACCTGAACCTTCCTCATGAATCACTCTGGGAAAAACCGCATGAAAGTCCGTTTAGTAGTTTTTGAGTTTATCGCGAACAGACAAACGCAGTAGTGGACTTTGTTTTTTATAATATGTAATAATATTGTTAAATTAAGAATTTCTCTCTAAACGTTACAAAGTATTTATTGCGAGTCTTCTCATGTCACGTAATTCTAGTAACAAAATTCCTTTTTCTTAATACGGTAAGTTCTATATAACCGAAAACCTAATAACAATTTGCCCGAACTAGTGTTGTGTTGGTAACCTCACGATTAAAGAGAAACAAAAAAAACTAATAACTTATGCGACGGTACCAACGAAGCAATCTTAATTATTCTGATAAGGAATATAAAAAGACAGGAATCATTTTAAAATTAGGAATATAGGTACCTTAAGCTGCGCAATACTACTCTGTATATACGGCAATATAGCACCTATTGCTGAATATACCGAGGCGGCCTGAAATCTGTGTTTGTGATTAATGACATGGTAGAGTCGTATCATAATGAAGTAATCCCAAATATTTTTTTACTTGTAAGACATTTTATTTAAAACTTAAGACAGATTTCATCTCATTATGTATTCTAGAACTGAAGATGAAAGCGACTAGTACACGTGGGCAAAGGTTGGCGAACATAAACGAGATTCACAAATGCCGGAAAGTTTTTATAAATAAAAAATATCAGTGCCGTACTATTTTGTTATTTTATTGTGTTCTTTTTTTGTATATTATTTCATCAACCAGAGTGTCAGTGACAAATATTTTTTGTAGGACTTCCTTTTTTGTAATTGAATTATATATATCCGAGCCCAATCAACCCGCGAACGCTCTCGGTACCGTTGGAGGGGAACACGTTTCCATAATTATGTGATTTTATGTCACACCCGCATATACACATTTTTGATCATAGCTACGAGAATCCACGGATTCAGTATCTGATATTTTTTATGGTTCATAGAAAAAAATTATAGAAATATTTGTGTAAATAAGTTATGATCTTAATTCACCAGTGATTTGTTTTTGGTTTTAACAGTTCGAAAATTATCCTATTCTCAAAATATTTTCTCTTTAATTTAGTGCAATATTTTGCCCTCAATGGCAGTGCACTAGCGATTTGTTTTAACCTAATCCCTTGAAATATAGAATAAAAGGGCTTTGTGTTATTAGGTCTCTTAAAACTAAACTTATCTAATGATAAAATCACGATAATGGAAAGCAATATTATATAATGAAAAAAGGAACTGCGGTATACCTCATACATTGATATATTGTAAAACTGCTGTAAAATATTACTTTAATTTGCATTAACATATAATTTTGCTTCGATGCCGTAGCGGTAGTAAATAGGGCATGTATGAGGTATCGAGTTCGATTCCCGGTTAAGTCAAAATGTTATTGGAGCTTTCAATTACCAAGCTGGCGAATCTTCTGTTTCTACGAGGATATAGGTATAAACCTATGTACATATAATAATAATAATAATAATAATATTCTATCACATACACACAACACCATCTAGCCCAAACTAAGCAGAGCTTGTACTAAGGGTACTAGACAATTGATAAACATACATATATACTTTTCTTTTTTTTTTGTATATATATACCTATTATACATAGAAACACCCAGACAAAACAAACATCTATGTTCATGCACACAAATATTTGACTTGTGCGGGAATTGAACCCGCGACTTCAGGCGTGGCAGTCGGTTATACTAACCACTACGCCATCGAGGTCGCCAAATATGTATTCGACATATGTATTCTGCGCAATATGTTGCCTGCTTTTCATATAATTATCCGAGAAATGATCATTACTAACCATATCGTTTTGTTGGGTAGTTTGCAAAATTTTCACCTGCCATCGCCGTGTAGCATAAAACATATTCTTATCTTGGTTCTTAATTCATAGGATTTGTCTTTTATGAATTTTCACAATAAATAATACATATTCACTCTGAAATGTGCCTGATAGACGATAATAGTAAGATTTTGTGTACGCCGAAATATGTTTTCGGCCTATGTAATATACAAAATGAGGTTATTATACAGTTTAAAGGGTTAAGCAACTAATTTGATTCCAGCTAATGTGTTAATGAAGTTCGCTCAATAATAACTGTCTACATCGTCTACATTTTATCTCGTCTCTGTATGCTGGACTAAATCGTTAAAGTTTATGTTCTTGAACTGAAATTAATATTTCTTATTGATGATTAATTATTTATATTCTTCAATTCTTTATGCCTTATAATCTACATATAAATTGTATAATATCTTTTATTTCACCGGTATTCTTATAAATGCTAAAACTACGCAAGATCAATAACTCGAATGCCCTCACGCTAGCATTTCTCTTACTTTCACATTTCTTTTCAGCTAGTTCAGCTATTTTAAGGGTCTCATACTTCTGAGTCCCTTATCCCAATTTTCTTTATATTTGTTTATAAGGATCATTCGCGTATAATAACGCAATGGACTGCAGGCTTTTGTGAAATATGCTCTAGAATAGAAGGAATTATAAAAAGATATACTGGCCTTAATGAAATAGGATATTTTTATCATATGCTTATTATTCAATAGGGATTAAGTATGTCTTTTTTGTATAATTTTTTTTTTTTTTTTTTTAATTACACCACTACTATTAAAGTTTTTAGATTATTAAAACTATTTATATGTAACTAACTATTTTTATATAATATGTCTTAAATTCGCTCAATAATAAATATACTATTTTTAAACTGGTAACTTCGCTTGTATAGATAGGTATTTGTTGAATGATGATGGAAATGAGAAACTATGAATGAGATCGCCGCAATATAAGTGCAGCTATGCGAGGGAAATAGCCAGATACTCAGACAACGCCACCGTTTCCCATACCACAATTTTAAATATCAATTATTTCTTAATTTGCACCCAAATTTGATGCGTATCATGAAATTATTTTGAATGCTATTTGCTGTTGTGTATGATATAACGTACAAGATACATAGAAAACTACCTTACTATAAATAACTTAAAATTTTGCGAAGCATAATGGAATTATGTTACTTCGAATACACTGACAGCCAAAGTAACCAGTATAGTTTGTACACCAGAGATTCTATGGTGTACAAACTATTAGAGGTTATGGATAAAATAACACACTGTACAAATGCTTTAACTATTTATTTTATACTTTGACACAAGGAAGTTTTATATGTCCGTTCACTTACAGCTCACGACAAGAAGTGACAGATAGCAGTGTTGCTACGCCTTTTATAGCTAACCAACTGTAAAGTATTTGGCTACTATTTATATTGTATAATGTTAAAATATACAATTACTAAGGTGTAATTATTCTAAATAGTTAAATATAATAACTAATTAATTTTTGCATGTATATAAATGTATATAATTCAACACAAACTATACTGGTTATTTAAGCTTTGATTGCCTTTTCAAACATCTGCCTTAAAAATAAATTGTTCTTGTGAGAGTTCCCATATAGGCCACACAAATCGTCTACTATCGCAAAAAGGATCAAAGAACGAATTGCCATTGTAAAGAACCGTCATTGGAAATCATCAATTGACTTTTATTTAAGACATTTAAATTATAGGGAAGATGAAATTTTTTTAAATTACCCGCGGCTTGGAATCCGTTGATAAATATAACGCAAATTCGCTTATATTTATTAACCAGTCGAGTAAATCGCAAAATATTATAGATGTATCAAAATATGGTATATGGACGAATAAAATAATCAAAAGCTTAAAAAAATTAAGGTTCTTCGGCCTCACACAGCCATGACACCGCCAAACCAGTCACCTTGTGACCATGGCCGGTGGGATCTGCTAGAAACGTCAAGCACCCAAAGACAAATAATATGCAAGACCGCGTTAATTTACGTTACGAATTATTATTTACTCTATTTCTATGCAGAGCATCTAAGTATTCTGAAGTACCTACGTACAGCATTTGTGGCAATTGTTGCAGAGATAATAAAAAAATACGTCTGCAACATTTTAAATCTACCTAAGATCAATGCATTGTGTATAATTATAGGTATATTATTATCTAAGTACGATCTACCTAACTAAAAGGAACACGAACACACATACATCACGATATAAATAAACACATTAAAACTGACAAAGCCACTAACATCGTGGTCGGCTGACAACTACCGGCATGGAATGATCACGACATTTGCTACAATAGGATTTCGTAATGTGATCTCATTTGTTCCACGTCAAATCTAGTAACTCAGCTTGTGCTATATTCAAGGTTAGCTAAAAGGAAGTTAGAGTAGATTTCCAAATACATATTATATCAACTGAATAAAAGTAAAAGGCTTTATTCCCTTTTTAAAGATGCATTTAGGCTCCGCTGCTAATGTACAAATATGCACAAACAATTTTAGTGTAGTATAATTATTCTTAATCTATGATAAGGCCTGTCGTACTGTATGGAGCTGAGTGTTGGGCTACTAAGAAGATGGATGAGAAACGATTGCATGTAGCAGAGATGAGAATGTTACGATGGATGTGTGGAGTGACGAGAATGGACAGAATTAGGAATGAATACGTAAGAGGTAGTCTGAAAGTGGTGCCCATAGATGAGAAAGTGAAAGGAAATCGTTTGGCTTGGTATGGGCATGTTATGCCAAGAGATGATACGTATGTAGGTAAGCAAGTGATGGATATGAGAGTAGAGGGACGAAAAGGGAGAGGAAGGCCAAGGAAAAGATGGATGGACTGTGTGAGGATGGATATGAAAGGAAAAGGGGTAAATGATCAGATGACGAGTGACAGAGAAGTATGGAAGCGAAAGACATACTGCGCCGACCCCAAATAAATTGGGACCAGGGCAAGAGAATGATGATAATTATTCTTAATCTAGCTTTTACCTGTGGCTGCGCCAAGGTTGATCCCATAGAAATACATACCGGGATAAAACTAGTTCTTGTTCATCCTTAAGATAGAGTGCCTATGTGCCAAGTTTGATCAAAATACATTCAACGCATGAAGAACGTCATTGAGTTACAAAAATCCAACGAAAGCTTGACCAAGCAAGTCTAAGGCCGTCTGCTGCGATAAACTGGTGCACGGAGCAGGCGCCCGCGCGGCGTGCTGTTTTCTATTATCATGGATCTTCCGTCGAACGCGGCGCGAGCGATGGGGCCCGCCCCGTGGACAACATGTCCGCGCGACGGAGCACGCGAGTGGAGCTGTTTCTAGGAAATCAGTGAGCGTTGCTTCATTACTGCCGACGCTGAGAGAGGAGGGAGTCCGTCGCGGTCGCCCGCGAGTCCGTGATGGAGCACGGCGCAGGTCTCCGCGGCGGGCGCCCGCTCCGTGCACCCGCTTAACGCAGCGGACGGCCTTAGACCCAGGTTGGGCCGACAAATAGTTATTGGGTTGCTTTGACAAGAAATTCTTAGTAGCAGCCGATAGTTGGCGGCGTTACAAACCCTGTGCCTTGAAAAGCCCGTAAAGCTGTCGGTTCTACGCCTGATCCCTATCCAGTCGTGTCGGATTGTCGTCCTTTCTGTTTCCCTATTGACATATTCCAATAAAAAGGCAGCCGTATGAGGAGTACGAAATCAACGAGTGAAAATAACATATCGCACCCTTAATAAAACAGAGACTTATCTCAGTATTTTGGATTAAACAAATTTGAACTCTATTGCAAAGATTTAATACAAATATAATATTAGAATTTAACATATACAATTAGAGTTCAAATTGCCTTACTTTCAAATTTCGAGTTAAGTCGCTGTTTTATTAAGACTGCGATATGTACCTTTAGAACTAACCTCTACTTTTGTTCAACTATTAGATTGAATGTTATTTAAAAAGTGGATATAGTGACAAGAATAGAAAAGGGTATGTTAAGCTGGTTTGGGCGTGTAGAAAGAATGGACGAGGAAAGACTGACTAAGAACGTTTATAAGGCTAGTGTGAATGGAACAGCCGCAAGAGGAAGACCTAGGCGAACGTTTCTTGATCAGATTGGAGGCGTTCTAGACAAAGGCCAGGTTAAGAGCACCTTGAACCGACGGGCGTGTATGAGGAATGTGATGAAAGTGAATGAAGCCAGAGAAGTGTGTCAGGATCGTAGCAAATGGAAATCCGTAGTCTCTGCCTAGCCCTCTGGGAAACAGGCGTGAATCTATGTATGTATGTATGTATTTAAATTCTCATGTCATTAATCTGACAATTGTTAGAATGCCAAATATACCTAATTGAAAATATATTGTCTGTCCGCCGCCTCAATAGATTAATTGATTGTATGTATTTTTACCATATGACAGTAAAATCAAACAGATTCAGTAGACATAAAAACTAACTTTAAAAATTGTACTTATCATGCAATATAAGAATTTCAAAATAATAATAATAATATTCTACCACATACACACAACACCATCTAGCCCAAACTAAGCAGAGCTTGTACTATGGGTACTGGACAATGGATAAACATACATATATACTTTTTTGTTTGTAAATACTTCCATATTATACATAGAAACACCTAGACCAAGACAAACATCCATGTTCATGCACACAAATGTTTGACTTGTGCGGGAATCGAACTCGCGACCTCAGGCGTCGCAGTCAGTTACACTAACCACTACGCCATCGAGGCCGAAAAAAAAACCCATAAATTGACATCTTGTTAGCCGATATCTGTAATGTATTAAACGTTTATTCGAAGACGCGATGTAGGGATTTGTAATGTACAAACTTTTGCACCTTTCGGGTATCAAATAATAAGCACTTTATTACGGTACCTACGGTCAACAATTATAATGTTCTAAAATACGTCGAAATCATTTCAAATCCTTTAAAATTAAGTAGATGTAATAAAAATTTACTGTTGCTGTTCCGGTAAGGAAAAAAATACCGAATCTGCAAAAAACATTCTTACTTAAGAATCTAATTTTATGCCAACAGTAGAAGGCAAGAAGTTGCAATTTTAATTCGCAGTTAACTTAATAACTCTCATTTCCATCTTACTACCAATTCCGCAATTAAATCGTTAATAAAGTAAAACTGCGACAAATTAGAAAACCAGCCGTTAATGAAAATAAATTAAAAAAGTAGTTCAATTCTCATAAATGCTTTTGTAATTTAAGTTGCAAAAAGCGTTGCCATTATTAAATTGTCATTTACATTGGCGAAGAGCAACCCTTTTTGCAGTTGCAGTTGGTCGCATAAACACTAACGACTTGAATATTGCCGCGGAATCTTTTGAGGATTGCGGCATTTGCATGCTAACACGAGGTACGCTTTCTTTATTAATTGCTCTGACTCTAGAGAATAGCAAGATGCTCTGTTTGTATGAAATAAGTAATACTCACTGTGCCATATAAATACCGCACATTTATAGAAAGTCAGTTAATAAGAATTTCAGACTTATATTAATATAATTATAGTAATATAAGCCCTGCATTAAACTGTCCCACTGCTGGGCACGGGCTTCTTTCCTGTGTAAGAAGAAAAAGGCTATCATCACGCTGGCCCAATGCGGGTTGGCAGACTTCACATATCTTCGAGAACATTATGGAGAACTCCCATACATGTTTCCTTACGATGTTTTCCTTCACCGTTAAGACTGCGCCGAGAAAAATGTGCCAAGACAGGTGGTCCCAGTTAAGTGAATAAAATCAACACTTTTTGTTTAATACTAATATAAAATATACATATACCATAACAATTAATGTGTTTACAATTACTCCGTGTAAAAAACTTAAAATAATTAATATTTTCGCCAACAAAATTACGTAAATTTGCACGAAAAATGCAAAAACGTAAGCACGTGTTACGTGATTTTTAGATTATAACAGTAGAAATCTATCCTATTTTACAGCTTAAACGAAACATAAATAGTTATATTACAACTTATCTGTCCCAAATATTTAAGTTATTGGTTGACAATAAAGATACATATTTATCAAAAAAGCACTTCAAATCCTCCATACAATTTTACTATAGCGGCCGCGCGCCGATTTGAATATGCGCCGCACGAGCTCTGTCATTATCTATCTTACGCTCGGCGCAGTCTTAATGTGCGTGATAATTTACTATTCAATACGTACATAACTTCGGAAAGTCAGAGATGCACGCTTTGGGATACAACTTAAGACCTCTGCGTGACAGTCCAGCGGTGTTCCACTAGACTATCGCTATACTCAGTAAATACTCTGAAAGTTTTAGAGGGCACGGGCAAGTAAAAAAATTAAATGCCCTTGATTGATGCATTCAATGTCCTTGGTATATTTTTATGAAGCTGCTATCCGAGCTACAGCTGGCATTGGAAAAATAATCTCATTGTGTGCCTAACTAGACATTTATTTTCATTCTAGCATTCAAAATGTTTCATTTTTTTATTAGTATTTTGCCAAGCACCTGAAAATTTAATCATTGTATTGTGAATAATCAGATCAAAATATAATACCATATAAAAACAGAAACTAAAATTATATTTCTGATCGTATTCCCATTAACAGCCGAAAAATATTGGAGCATATAATTTTGAATTGACCGTTCAGATGAATTGTATTTCATAAATTGTATGTGATATGTTCTAACTGAACTTACTATCTAACTAGTCATTTCATATGCCTATCCATTTTAAAGACATCGTAAAATTATAATGATAAATAACAGCCTAAAATATTAGAATCCGCAACGTACGTAGGTCGACTAGTTCTATAAGTTGCTAACAAAATTAAGTAGGCGGTAATCTCTTGTGCAAATGCAAGCTAGTCATAATACCTACTAGAACAGCAATAATATCTGATTTCATATCCTTATTAATATTATAAATGCGAATGTAAGTTTGTATGTTATGCCTTCACGCCTAAGTACTTCGCCGGTCATCACTAAATTACGCATACACGTTGTCAGGTAACTATCTCACAGAAATAAAGTACTGTGCCCAGAGGATAGAATTTTTTGTCAAAATTTCGATTAACGCGAGCGCAGCCGCTGACAAAATCTAGTCGGATATGGTTAAGTTAGTATTTCATACAAAAATAAATTATCGACGTATTAATTTTACTTACATAATATGTGACTACGCTGTGTGCACAGCAGTTTCGATGTTCATCCCGTCTTTGCCAATGCTTGAAATGCGCATTCCATCATCTGAAACAACCTTAATGCATATGAACCAACAACAATTGGAAAATCTAATCAGGCTTTTATTTGGTACACCAAACTATTTAAATATTTGCAAGATCGTCTATTACTTGACATCGACTATCACTTATGCACAAAATATCATAACGTATATTTTGTGTTTGTAAAATATTACAAGAGTAGCTGATGTACGTCCGGGCGTCACCTGGGGTTACCAAATAATAACAGGGTTGGTTTGAGGTATCAACCGCAAACCAACAACAAACCTCAGTGGTAGCCTCATTTTTCATTATATATGTACTTTTAAGTTTTTCTATGCTATAATATTTGATATAATAACGTGTATGTACCTATGTTTTGAAAAATAAAATACTTACTTACCTACTTACTTTTAATATTATTGTGTAGTTCGTGACATCGTCATTATTTTAATTGCTAAGAGTCAACGTGTATGCATTGTCATTTACTTTATTTTAAGAACGATAAGATATCGTTACAGTTATATACTGTACTGGTAGTTTTCCCGCGGTTTTACCCGCGTAAGTCCCGTTCCCGTGTTAATATCGGGTTTCACCTCTTTCACCCCCTTCAGGGTGGAATTTCCAAAAATCCTCTCTTAGTGCTCCCCTACACTCTCCAAGGAACATACATGCCAAATTTCAGCTTCTTGCGATCAGTAGTTTCGGCTGTGCGTTGTCTGTCAGTCACTCAGTAACGGAAGAGTTTTATATATATAGATAGTAAAACACTATAATAAATACATCAACAACGGAAATAGTATGATGCCGCTTTTTACAATATCTACTATTAAGATGGTGTCTTTTATTATAGGATTCCAATTTGCTTACAAAAAGAGGCAGCTAAATCAAGGGACACGATGAGACAAAATACGACAGCATAATATAGACATACTACAAATTAATTGAGTTGTTATATCTTTAATCCTATACATAGCCACACACTATCATTGTTTTTCCAACAAGTTGGCGTTCAATTAAAATTTATAAAGCCCAATGAATATATCAGAGTCAGATTGGAATAACAAGGTATGTTGGGTCGAAGCTGCTTTTGTTATCATTCGCTCGTTTTCAGCCTGCCATGGACCACTGGACAAAGAAGATTATTTTTATTGCACTCCAAAAGGTGCAACGAACCGTATATGTGTGGAATTGAGAGTAAAATCGATATAGCCAAGCTTGTATTTTCACATCAGATAGTGGATTTTACAAAGGTATACACTATACAAGTGTGGTGATAAGTAAAAAGATATTAAGTATTCAGTACATTTATTTATGTATTTCGTTTTTATGTAAAAGTTACACATTGAAATTAAAGTTTTAATACGGATTTTAACGCGGCTTATTTGTATAAAATTCGAGTAAGCCGCACCTACCTACATTACCTACACTACCTACACTACCTACATTTAAAACTTACGATTCCGTTGCGACAATTTCCCAGTAGACAAACTATGGTGGCAATTTTTCACTAGAATATCCAGTAAAGGTAATTTAAACGAACATTTTCTGATTTTACTTTAGCTAATGACGTTATTAAACTAAGACTTACTAGACCGAAGTTCAAGAACTATGAAATCGTACTTTTCACTTTTATCGCTTGATAGGTACCTATATTTATATAAAAAGCCTTAAAAATTAATTTGATCGTCAAATGAACAAACAACTCATACTAAATACTCATTTATAAAGTTATTATTGAACAAAAACATCTCTTTTAGGCTTAGGAACGGTTGAATGTATTGTAATTATTATCATCCATCTAACCGTTGTTTATCATTACTCACAACCTAAACAAGAAATTATTCAGTGACAAATAACAAAACATTAAAATTAATTAATGTAGGTACATACAAATATTAATTTGTGACATTAACACCCTTGTCAGAGACATTCAGCCCTGGATCCTTTCCGTTGGGATGAACGCCTTGTGGTGGACAAAGCTTAGGTAAGGAAGGGCTACAACACTATTCACACGAATTTCCCACACAATCCCCGCTGTCACATAAAGTGCACTATTATTCATACAGCGGGTACTAACCTAGTTCAGCTGACGTAGATCTCTACCATGATAAATTGAGAATTCCTACAGCAACCGTTTTTAAATTTAATACCATTTCATTTCTGTAAAAATGAATAAGTACCTATTTGATTTTTAACATCTTACATCATCATCTTTTAAACATCCCACTACAGATTTACACTACACTTACAACTTACATAGCAAATGAGAGATACAAATGCTTTCAAAAATTTATTTATATAATATATTCAACATCAAACAGTGTTGCAATATTCTTTTTTAATGCAAGATATTTGATTATTTACTTCCAATTCAGTCGACTGACATAGGGTTAGATTTAAAAATATTTTTTTGGTACTTTAATTCCAAGCCACGGTTAAAATTTCACCCAGTACACAACAATTTGATCGACTCTAATGACAACTAGCAATAGTAAATCGCAAGCGATATCAACACCTTGAAGCATATGGGGCTAATTCGAGAAAAGCATCTACAAGTGACGCAAACGTCGGCTACGGTACCTACTCAAGTTATAATTAAATGAGCCGTATACTTTTCGGTTATATCATGAATTTACTTAATAAGCCCTAAAATACCCTAACAACATTATTATATATATCTACTAAAATATAATATATGAACAGCGTACGGATATCTGAGAAACAAAAAGTTTGAGATACATCCAGACTCAAACACTCATAAAAAATGTAGCTGGTAAATGTTACTCTTGGAAGAATAATTGGGATCATTTGTATTTAGGATTTCTAGGTTTTTGCTCCATCCGTATTTGTATAAAAGGGAGGAAAAGGGACTTTGTTTAATTCACTGAATTGTTAGTGATCTTTCTCTTTGTATATAAGATAATCGTGTACAAACAAACTACACATTTACAACACCAATTTGTTGAGCTCAAGGTTTACTTACTAAAATGATGCATACAATTCGCCATAAAAATGTTGATAAAATATTTATTTCTATATTTATAATTGGTGTTTTTACCGGCAAGACAAAACCCATAGACAGATGGCGTCAGCTCAGCGTTAGGGTTTTATTGGCACACCTTGGGTACGAAAGCTTTTTCGTGTAATGCAAACATTATCGAACGAGGCAGTCATAGATAAAATTATTATCATTAATTATGTAATATAAAGAATAATAAATAGTTTTTATTTTGTGAAGCAAAGTTGGCTAACAAGTAAATGGCCCATCTGATGAATGAATTATGAAGCAATTACCATAGTCTTTCACTATCATAATATCATCTAATGCGTTATCTTATTCACGGGTAAGGCATTAAACATGGGATAAAAGGAAAGACATAGAAAAAGTTACCTACTTACTTAGCCCGAACTTATTCATCCCATTCTCAAATAATTGACTTCGGCGCAGGTTGTAAAGTATGTTTGGATGAATAGATATCACTTATATTAATAATCAGATAGGATTATTTATTTTGTGCCTTATTATGGTCTAATGTTTAGTTAGCTCTGGTTAGATGTGTTGCTATTGGATATCAGAAAGGCGTTACATTAGCCGGCTCCGAAATAGACACGGCTTTTATGCGCGCTATACAAATACTTCATAATGAGGTATGTATATGGAGCACAACATCAAATTTAATAAAAATATCACATATTTTAACATATAATGTATTTGCTACAAATTCATTAAACGTTTAACCAATAAAACCAAATTTATAGACATATCACAACATATTAGGTGATTTATTTAGTAGTATGTATGTAAGTATCTTATGTGGAGGCCAGTCAGTGCAGACCGGCGACACTTCGACACAGTGGGATCTTTTGTGTCGACACTCTTCCAATAACGACTGCCAGAGATGTTCATGGCAGCTGGGACAGACTGTTTAACGTGCTCTCCGAGGCACGGAGCAGGCGATAATTGTCAATCAATACGCATATAATTTCGAAAAGTCATATAACTTCCGAAAGTCAGAGGTGCGTGACGTGAGTTCGAACCCGAGATCCTCTGCATTGCAGTCTGTTGGTCTCCCCACTGAGCAGCGATAGCTAGACGTTAAAAAATATGTGTTAATACCAGCGCTTATGTAGTAGTAACTGATTTTTCCCTCTCCTACTGTCGCTGTACCCGACAGGGCCCACAATTGTTACCAAACCTAACGCTAAGATATTTTGTACATTATTAGAATGCAAAAAAGTTCGAAATTGTAAATGAACCGCTATGTATACATATGTGTGTTGACTTTACTTTTAATAGTTTCGTACTCGTAATATTTGGCATCTGTAAATAAATATATACCTACAA
The DNA here is from genome assembly GCA_930367265.1 of Catocala fraxini. NCBI lineage: Eukaryota > Metazoa > Arthropoda > Insecta > Lepidoptera > Erebidae > Catocala > Catocala fraxini. The sequence continues at coordinate 2,431,815 of OV884027.1, forward strand.
CGCGTCGTGTAGGTTAAGATAACCCTAAAGTTCTGTTGCTTAAAACAAGTGACATGCTAAATCTCGTCAGTATACGTCTCTTACACGCGTCTGCGTAAATACTTTCTGTAATCTCTACTTCCAAATCCGAGTTAAGGTCACCGAGACGTATAATTACATAGAATGGGATTCTGTCTTTTAGAAATGTTATTCCTACTTAACTCAAATGTACTGTTCCTCTATTTATCAAGTGGGTATTTACCTATCTTACTTTTACATACAAAATGTTAAATATCTGCATGTTTGGATTAAAATCTAAAGCTTACACGAAGCAGGAAATTTGTTAAAACGTTAATAAATAAACGACAGTTAATAAATGGACACGGAAGTCTTAATATAATATTTTCATTTACCTCGCCTCGTTATTAAATATAACGAATGTAGTTTTCCAGGGTACCTAAATGAAAGTACATGTATCATACTTAATTTATTTCTTAGTAGCCGTGCTTATAAAACCTGTAGCTAAGATAAAAGCGGTGACGTTATTGCGAGTTTGATTAAAGCTTGGAAAGGACGCTAGAAACATTTCTGTTGGCTAGCTGTTTGAATCTAATAACGCTTGTTGAAAAAATTAATTACATTTAAATAATTTACTTCATTTGCTATGTTTCTGCTGCCTTGGTGGCGCAACTGTGGTAAATACTACAGTGCATGAGGTCTTTGGTACGATTTTTCTATCAAGAAATCTTCAGTGCCAGCACGGAATCAGATCTGTACCCGATATACGGCAATAAGTAGGCCTCCTGTAACGTAGGGTCGAAAACTATACGTCGTCAAACGTAGTTGTAATACATGTCTGCCTAACCAAACGTGGATAAGTATTATAAAGTGTGACAAAATGCGTGGTATGTTTTAATCAACAAACAGTAGGGCGGGCCTATTCAATACTAGTCTCTAGTGATAGCTAATACTGGATACTGGTGGTCTTTATTAGTAAGAAGTGAAGATAAAACTAAAATGCTTTTTGAAATTTCTAATAAAAGTCTTATATTCTTTTAAATTCTTCGGTATGAGCTATGATCACGGGGTTTAGATGTTTTCAGCTACTCTCACGGGGACCGTAAAGGCTAGCTAAGTGGCATATTGCCCTACCATCATTTATAAGTATTCAATTTTATCAGTATTTAAATTTGGTTAGTATTTAACTGTTCCTCAATTTTTTGCCTTTGTTCTACCAAAAATACTAATTGCATACCAAAATATGCTTACTAAAATATTTTAAAGAGATCAAACTAAGTCGACGGAGCGCCGCTCCGCGGGGCTCCTATTTTGGGTAGGTTTAAGAAGGAACCTAACATAACCTTTCGAGACAGAATGCAGTGATTTGAGGCGTATAGGTGCTCGTTATGATATATTTTAGTAAGCATATTTTGTTGTGCAATTAGTAGTTTTGGTGGTCATTATATTTAATCCTTTTAAATTGCCGCAGAATATACACAAAGAATCTAGATGCCGTGCTGTATGCTCGGTCTTCAATTAAATGAGTTACTGGTTCACAGGCCTGTGAACTCCTTCTAATCCTCCTTTCTTGGAATAAAGATGTATTTTTAATTAAACCGTCTTCCAGTACGTCCTTATCAGGAATTGGTATTCTCTTAGGATTATCCGTGTGGTGTGGTTTATTCTTTCTATATTAACGTTCAGTCCCCTGTTGCACATGTTCACACACTGACAACTTCATGATGCAATGTTGAGCGCTATTCTATTTGGTAATATTTGTGATTATACATACCTATAAGGTAAAACGTTATTGCTAAACCGTGGTACGGGGGTTGAACCGTACATGACATACATTGTTGCGCCAAAATTTCAAAGATGCAAGTAATAATATCAGTCCAATATTAAACTGTCCCTCTGCTGCGCATGGGCCTCTAGTCACGTAGAGAAAGATCAGGCCATAGTCCACCACGCTAGCTCAGTGCAGGTTGGCAGGCTTAACATACCTTCGAGAACTTTGTAGAGAACTCTCAGATATGCAGGTTTCGTCACACTGTTTTACTTTCACCGCTAAAGCGAGCAATAAACAACTATTTATTATGCATATAACTTAAACAAGTGAGAAACGGCCATGAATTGCCGTAAATCTTAGAGTTCGAAAAAATGGTATCACGTGACCTTGAGGTCAGAGGTCAAAGGTCATAGTCATTTCGGGGGTTTATCGACTATGTTGAGTCGATTGGCGTTAATCGCGAGTCTCTAGCTTTTACGATTCTTGAGTTGAAAGATGGTATCACGTGACCTTGAGGTCAGAGGTTAAATGTCATAGTCATTTTGGAGGGATATTGACTATGTTGAGTCAAATGGCGTTAACCGCGAGTCTCTAGGTCTTACGATTCCTGAGTTGAAAGATAGTATCATGTGACCTTGAGGTCACAGGTCAAAGGTCATAGTTATTTCGGGATATACCAACTATGTTAAGTCGAATGGCGTTGACCGTGAGTCTCTAGCTCTTATGGTTCTTGCGTTGAAAGTTATATAACAGACAGACGGACGGACGGACAAAGATGTTGCATAAGAGTTTTTTGGAAATCTAAAAAATCTATGGTGTGCGCTTTCGGATCGAACTCTAGACGTCTGCGTGGCGATTCACCAGTCTCCCACTAGGCTAGTGCTTATATGTAGCTATTGCTGCTTGTAATCGACTTAACTTTAAATCTCCTTTCCGAAATGAATAAAATAAATGAATGTTTTATTTTTTGCTAATTTGATTAATACTAGATGTGCTATATTGCGCCAATTTATTTATTATTCATGTTATACCTATTTTAATTTATATTTTTATATATTAATTTATATATATATGCTTATCAATTATAATTTATATTATATATCTTACGTAGTTTTGTGTTTTGTGTTTGTGTTTGTAAAATATTACAATGAGTAGCTGATGTACGTCCGGGCGTCACTTGGGGTTACCAAATAATATCAGGGTTGGTTTGCGGTTGATACCTCAAACCAACAACAAACCTGAGTGGTAACCTAATTTTTCATTATATATGTAGTTAGTTTTCTGTGTTATAGTATTTGTAAAAGAACGTGAACCAATGTTTTGAAAAATAGAACTTACTTACTATATAACATTTACCGGCATAGCGCAATTCAGAAATTTTTTAGCGCCATCTATCAAGAGTATTATTTGATGATCATTAATTCACGTGCTGAAAAGCTGTTAGTCTATCCTGATAAATTTTGCTACAGTATCAGAGTATGAATGCCGCTTGAATGGCAGCGGCCAGTCACAAATGGATTTTAATTATGTCAGCGTTTCAGTGATAGGGTAGTTGCTATATTTGATTTCGTAAATTATTTAACACACAAGATTAATTAGCATTTAAATGTGTAATCAGTATTAAAATTGGTTGCAAAATAACGTGGTAATTAACACATTTTTAAAATGTGGATTTATGAGAAATATAAATTTAGTAGGGATATCTCGTTATCTTTCGAACAGCTGCGTTCAAATAGCAATTACGTATTATAAGGAAACTCCAGAATCAGTTCTCAGGCATTTATTTCCTTTAATAATTGTAACATAATTAGAATTTATATTAATAGTTTACTTAGTTATACAATATGCATACCTTATTTAATTCAATGCAGTATCCACCACTTAATACATTTATACTTCACAAACATATCCGATCGCCACTCAATGCACGACTGCCCGTTATCGTTTCGCGCGTTAGTTTTTATACTATCAAGCGTAGTGGGGCAGTCGAGCAAAATCAGTGTTGCCAACAGAAAATAACGGGTACAATTAAACATATTCATATAATGCTTATACATCGCTACACTTTATTATATATTTTTATAAAATAATTATATTCTACCTATAATTGCTAACAGTATTGTAACGTGAATCCTATTTCTGTCATTTGACAATTACATTTACTAGTTTGAAACGCTTGTACCTTATTTATTTTTTAATAGATTTTAAAAATACTTTGTTTTTTAGAGTTTGGGCAATGCAACTATTTAGCTTAAATAATAAAAAATGCAAATCGGTAATAGCTGACTGAGCCTTGGCCCTTGAAACACTGGCATGATAGTATTAGTCATACAGTAATGAGCATACGTATAGACATTTCTCTGTTTTTACTTTAAAACTAATTTTAATTTTAAATTAGAACATATTAAGTAAAAAAGTAATTACTCCTTATTAGGATTAACTTTTTATTACGTTAATACAATAAAAATCAGCTTTAGCAGCCAATTAAATGTTACTGTATAGGGTCAGATTTTTGTATAATATTATCTTAGTTCCTTTGCATAACGTCTCGACAAACGACTCGATGACGTAGTGGTTGGTGTAACCGACTGCCACGCCTAAAGTCGCGGGTTCGATTCCCGCACAAGTCAAACATTTGTGTGCGTGAACATAGAGTTTGTCTTGGTCTGGGTGTTTCTATGTATAATATGTATACATTTACAAAAAAAAAATATATGTATGTTTATCCATTGTCTAGTAGCTATAGTACAAGCTCTGCTTAGTTTGGGATAGATGGTGTTGTGTGTATAAAATAGAATATAGAATATTATTAAGTAGGTATATCTAATTTCTTAGTGTACCTAATGAATTTACCTAAATACACCTGAGTAAAAATAATTTTTTCTTTCATATCTATTATTAACGTAACTGTTGATATTTAAATGATTGACTACTTAATCTCGCGGCATAAGTTAACGTTTACGGCATAGTGTGATGTCCTGGATTCAATTCGAGTCTGTGGTCAAAAATGTTCAAAAATGTAAATGTATCCAGTAGACGGTAACAGCTTAACCCGCGAAATGTGAGTGTTCTGGTTGGTTTATCTAGACATGCATTCGTGAGTCTATATATACACATAATAGTGTATCTCGTCTTTATCCCTGAAGCGGTAGTATGGGGTATATTATTCGGTTTTTTAGTCTCTTCTTTAGATTTAGGACACACAGTCCCAGATTCTGTTGTGGTTCTGAGAATCTTCTTATAGATAATCCCTAAATGATAGTAAAGGGTTACAGTAGCATATACATGACGTAATTATGGTATATGTAGGTATCAAGCAAACTTATAAAAGAAAATATTGCAAAATGAAAATGTTTTTGGAGACAGTTTCAATCTCAGTCTCGAGACTAAACGAGGAGATTGTCTTAGCATATATAGCTTTCGTGAAAATAGAGTGCTCGTCAATGACTATTTTAGGTCTAGAAACTGATAGCGGACAAGTAGGGACCAATTCCAATCTCAACCTATACTTGGAAATTCTGAAAAGAAAATTCGATTACATATTGTCCTTGTCTTGGGCAGCTAAAACAATATATATGTATACCAACATATTTTTATTTAGAATACTGATCTTTGTCGTCGATAGGTGATTATATATTTATTAAAACATCATTTAGAAAGTTATCATTTTATACCTGAATGTTATAACTTCTCCCCGAGGCTTCGCCGACGCGAACCATAGATTTTAATCCCAGAACGCGTGTACGGTACGGTACAGTTCAAAAGAATACTACAGTTTATTTTCACCATTTATGTGCTTAGTTTTATTCTGCATAAGTTCTACAGTTGACGCGTAATTTAATAATAAAAATACAAACGGATACAGATTTCTTTATAAACGTTCATATTTATAATAACGTATATAATATCAGCCCTGTATTAAACTATCCCACTGCTGGGCACGAGCCTCTTCTCAGTGTGAGAAGGGTTAGGCCATAGTCCACCACGCTGGCCTGGTGGAGGTTGGCAGACTTCACATATATTTGAAAACATTATGGAGAACTCTCAGACATGCAGGTTTCCTCACGATGTTTTCCTTCACCGTTAAAGCAAGCGATAATTAACTATTTAATACGCATATAACTTTGAAACGTCAGAGATGTGCGCCTTGGGTTCAAACTCGAGACCTCTGCGTGGCAGTCCAACGATATCCCCCTAAGCTATCGCTGCTGCTTTAATAACGTATATATTAATGTTGAAATATTAAATAGATTTATAATAATATATATATCCCTCATGTTAATAATAAACATAAGGGAGATATTGAAAGGAGAACGATTGCGGGCAACAAAGTGAATGGAGCTCTACGCGCTTTTATGAACAGTCGAAATGTTTCCGAAATGGAACTTTTGGCTGTTCATAGAGGACTATTAGTGCCCACATTTATGTATGGAAGTGATAGTTGGGTATGGCAAAAGAAGCATGAGAGCAGAATAAATGCTGTAGAAATGAGAGCGCTGAGAAATATATGTGGTGTGACTCTGAAAGATAGAATAGGGAATAGTGTGATTAGAGAGAGATGCGGCATGAAAGTGGATATAGTGACAAGAATAGAAAAGGGTATGTTAAGCTGGTTTGGGCATATAGAAAGAATGGACGAGGAAAGACTGACTAAGAAAGTTTATAAGGCTAGTGTTCACACTAGCCTTATAAACTTTCTTAGTCAGTCGCAAGAGGAAGACCTAGACGAACGTTTCTTGATCAGATCGGAGGCGTTCTGGATAAAGGCCAGGTTAAGAGCACCTTGAACCGACGGGCGTGTATGAGGAATGTGATGAAAGTGAATGAAGCCAGAGAAGTGTGTAAGGATCGTAGCAAATGAAAATCCGTAGTCTCTGCCTACCCCTCTGGGAAACAGGCGTGAATCTATGTATGTATGTATGTATGTATAATAATAATATCAGTCATGTTGAAAGCTGTCTCACTGCTAGGCACGGGTCAGTATAAACATGGTTAAGCCATATCCCACTAACTCGAGCGGGTTGTCAGATATCGCAAATATTATCTTCCATAACATTATCGAGAGCTCTCAGATAAGTATGCAGCCTCTTTCACAATGTCTTCGAGAAAATATTATCTATATATCAGCCTCAGTGGCGCAGCAGTAGTGTTTGCAACTGCTGGGCATGGATGGAGTCTCGGGATCGATTCCTAAGTTAACAAAGTATTATTTAGTTAGTCGGTTAAGAAATTCTCATTAGCTGTAGATTGAATGTGGAACTGTGCCCAGGACACGGCAATTGGCTCAATAGGCCATTGCTAACGAAATGTGGATATAATATATGTACATACATCTCTGTCTACACATTCAAGACTTTGAGCACAGAATATGTAACCAAATTACGCTCGTTCAGCGCGTAAAGATAAGCGGCGCGCAAGTTCCATGCTCTCTGGGTACATGTATGCCTATAGCTTTTGCCCGCGGCTTTTCTAAGGAAGAGTGTTTTTAAACTGGAATTTGTAAAGCAATCTGAAAAGTGTATGCATTATATGTAGTTATCGTTCGCACCCTTCGGATGCAGAACACTAAGGCCCGGCGTCCATTGGCGGCACGGCATGGCAAGGTATTTTTGGGCGACGAATAAAAATATAACCTAATCGTATGGAAATAGTTGAAGTTGAAATTACAATGTTAACAGTCGTAAGTACAAAAACAATACCGCGGTATGCTTAGGCATGCTGTGTCGGCAGCCTTCGGAACGTTTAGGCATCTTCAGTCTTCGGGATACCACGGCAAGACAGTGCCCGCCCGTACCCCACGGCCCCGCGCGTAATTTCATTAGCTTAACGTCGTTCATGGCGAAACGTGTCCTTGTTGAACGCTTCGGTATGCTTAAGGACGTCACAGCATACCTAAGGATGTCACGGCATAGTTACCGACAGTGTGCGCTTACATGTAGGGATGCCGAAGGATCTGCCGTGCCATGCCGCCAATGTGCGCTAGGCCTTAAATGGTGACTTTATAAATATACTCGACGATAAAATCCGTACAAAATAGTTTAATTCCAACGTGTAACTTTCACGTACACATAAGACCATATTACAATTATTCATTTCATTTTTAGAGGTATATACGTGGTTAATTATTATTAAAATACAGTTCTTCTTCTTCTCGTGTGGTTAGTGGCCAACCTGTTGTCAAGAGTTGTTCAAGCCGCCCGTAGGCTTCTGACATGGCTTAACGACTGCTGTCAATTTGACAACAAACGGGACCGACTTTTTACGTGCCCTCCGAAGCACAGAGACACTCAGATGTAATACTACTAAGCGCTGACTGCTTAACATCACTGATCGTTTACCGATCAGTGTGTGTGTAGCTGGCTATGAGTTACAATTCTATTCTCCCTTGAGTCAATGGTGAGCTGTTAGTTACGCAAGAGCAGTGTTCTTAACACTTACCGGTGGCAGCATAATTTACCTCTTCAGAAGCTTTCGAGTTTAAGTTGCGAACACTCACAGGATTATGATATTCATTATGCGGACCACATGTTTATTTTTCACTACATAGCAGAAAAATGTGTATCATATTACCGCTGTATAGAAAATCACTCATAAAAACATATAAAAAGTGAGAAATCTAATGGTATTATTTCCCATTCTGAAATACAAACGTAGGTATAGTTGGAGTAAAGTACGTTTCTTATTAACACGCTTTTTTACATGCGCGAACGATTGACACGTAAGGACTTTAATCGTGAAAGCTTGGTACGGTAATTCCAGAACGGTGAATGCAATTTGCTTAGAATAACCTCTTTACTACGTCACCTAACTGTCGTGGTGGCGAATGAGGGAATTTCTCCCGGGATTTCTAATTTCAAGCTCAATTTAAAAATTTGTCTAGTGTCGTGACGTTTATTAACTTTAATATTTCGCCACAAACTTTTCCCCTTCATAAGTAAAAATATTAACCTTAGCCATTTTAACCTAGAATGTGTTTACAATTTGTATCTGTATTTACATATATTCGTATCTTTGGATTAAATATATGTTCGCAATTTCAAATTAATATTTTATAAAGTTTCTTCTTGCAATATTTGTTTCGTATTGATTGCATTGTAATAATAACAACATCACACTTTGTCTGACCCGGGAATTGGAGATCAGACATTCATATTTAAGAAATTTTAAATATCATTATACTCGTCTTTTAAATCACTGCACAGATGGCGCATCGATTTATTTGTTAAGATTGACTAGCAGTTATTACAATATTGTTAATATTTACGTGGTCAACTCACCACAATGCCGGACCGGGACATTCTAGATATTAACAGTTCCCCACATAACAGACACTTGTATGATTCACAAAAAGTGTACCGAGCATGAGCTTTCTTTGTATAATTTGTTTAAATTAATAATTCGTAGTGCGGCTATTTCTTTTTAAAATAAAGACTCATGATAATAACATTTACCACATTGTTACTATGACCATTCCAACCCAAAAATACTACATACGTGACATCTTCTATAGGAAATAAAAAGATAATTCGCTGTTGTAGAGAATTGTTGAAACTTTTTCGTAAAATAACTTTAATATTAATTGAACTAGAAGTCATCGTTAGAATATAAATGCTGTTGTATTTTCATGCAATTTTCTATGTTTTTTACTTTTTTATGTAGAGTAAGGGACATAGGAAGAGTAAAAATTTATAATAACACTTTGGACGAACCGGAAATCGAAATTCCATCTAACGATTGGTCGCAATCACATTAAAATTATGCCGCGGGACTACAAGTAGCCCATTTTAAATCTTAATATTTTCACCTTACATATGTATATTAGGCATTTGATCATGAGCTATCAACGAAATCAGTAGAATAAATTCATCTACTCTAGCGAGTAAAGCCGAATTTTCTAAAGACATGTGAAATCTCGTAAATGTTCAAATCAAAAATGCTGAATGTCATACCTCCCATGGGTATCATAGTGAAGAGCAATAACCTTGGCAATAATTCTCCTAAATGTCATAGAGCACACGTGTTCCACTATATTTGAAAGGTTTGAAAGGTCTACTAAGCGCAACCTTTGTGTGGCAGTAAGTTTAGCGCGATTTATTTTCAGACATTTTTAGTATGGTTTGTTTAATAGCTTTGCTCAATTGTCAGGTGTTGTATAGAATTGTAACATGATATTGAATTATACATGTATTTAGTGGCTGCAACATTTAAGCTTGTAACGCACGTAATTAAAGTTGGATATGGCATAAAAGACATTAAAATAATATATACGTTTAAAATGCTGATATTAATTCACTTAAAATTTTGAGCATATCTATATATAATATTGTCTTCTATTTACGCGAATATTATTAATTGAAATTAAACTGCTATATACGGATTTTATCGCGTTGTTTATTTGACACTTTATTACAAAATTTTGAAAATTGTTACACTTCTACTAATATTAAACTTTACTAATTTTTAAGCTAATTAAATTATTAAACTATTTAGATTTAATTTATTTTTACACTTTCCCCGACGTTTCGGTTGCTTTTCAGCAGCCATGGTCACGGGGAGACTAAGATGGCAGTTGTCTCAATGTTCCAGTGTAGTTATTTCAAAGTACCCGAACATAATTTAATCATTGGTGTTTCTATTTACGCAGAATGAGCTCAAAGTATCATGAAGTCTAGCTGTGGTTTGCTTCTTCTTGGGTTTGACTATTTTTATTACTGGATCCCAAGCTGGTGGTACATTCCAACCATCTTCTCTATTAAAATTAGGATGTTTTTTGATTTCAATAGCCTCGCGAAGCATCCTTGGTAGGAATCGGTGTTCTTTAGCGAGAATCTGTGGTTTGTCAAATCTCAGATAGTGGTTGGTCCCCTGTTGCACATGTTCACACACAGCAGACTTCAACGAGCGTTGGTGTTTTACATCAGCTATGTGTTCTTTTATGCGGGTGCCTTTGTTTCTCTTGGTTTGACCAATGTATGAGAGTCCGCAGTCACAATCTATTTTATAGACCCCTGCATCTTGTAAAGGTAGTTGGCACTTGACGGATGGTAAAAATTGACTTATCTTCGTTGGCGGCTTGAAGTATGTGTTGATTGAAGCTCGCTTCAAGATGTAGCCAATCTTGTCAGTGACACCCCTTGCATAAGGCAGTATAGCAGGCTGGCGCTCGACTGTGGCTGGCTTTTCTCGGGATCTGTGACAGCGGCGCGGTTGTTGGAGCTTGTTGTCTTGCAGTATATCTATATATATAAAACTCTTCCGTTACTGAGTGACTGACAGACAACGCACAGCCGAAACAACTGAACGCAAGAAGCTGAAATTTGGCATGTATGTTCCTTGGAGAGTGTAGGGGAGCACTAAGAGAGGATTTTTGGAAATTCCATCCCGAAGGGGGTGGAAGGGGTGAAAATCTTTTATATGAAAGTTCGACACCGTTGAAGATAGTGACTTGAAAATTTGGATTTTCACGCGGGCAGCCGCGGGCGTAAAGCTACTAATTAATAAAATAAAAAAAATATGTAAGGCTGATATACTGGGATAGTTTAAAAGAATTGACGAGAAAATATGAACAAGAAAGTATGTAAATAGGACAACAACGGTCTAATGCGATCTTTGTGGCTAAGACTAGGAGCTTAATACAGACTAGTGTGAATGCGCCCGTTATGCATAGTACCATCCCCAGTACCTAGGAATGTATCAGTGTCCTGAAGCTGGTACATGATATTTAACTACAAGCTGTAAGGACTCCTACGATATTTGAGGACATTAAATGTACGAAAGAAGGGATTGGAGGTTTAAAGTTTGGTTTTCAGTATGCCAGTATTATGATCGTAAAATTTACAGGTAGAGTAACTAGCGAGGTAATCGAGCAGCGATAGCTCAGTGGGGAGACCAGCAGACTGCAATGCAGAGGGTCTCGGGTTCGAATCCACGTCGCGCACCTCTGACTTTCGGCAGTTATATGACTTTTCGAAATTATGTACGTATTGATTGACAATTATCGCCTGCTCCGTGCCTCGGAGAGCACGTTAAGCCGTCGGTCTCGGCTGCCATGAACATCTATGGCAGTCGTTATTGGGAGAGTGTCGACACAAAAGATCCTACTGGGTGAAGTGTCGCCGGTCTGCATTGACTGGCTCCCACATAAGATAAGATAACTAGCGAGGTAAGAAGGATAGAGGACCTAAATCATACATTTGTGAAACATTGGAAACAAGTATTACAAAAATGTAAGTCAAGCTGATGCATAATTAATCATCAGCGAAAAAACATTGAATTTTGTTTACAATTATTGTAAACAAAAAATCCGTTTCAATAATATATAAATCGCTGGAAGATAATTGAGAACCTCAAAACTAAGGTCAACTATAAGATTCCAAGGGAGAAAAAAACTATATTTCTTGAGCGCTACTACGCCTAAAATAAATCAATGATTGTAAGTTTTATAAATCGTTATGTGAAAAAGGCTTATATTACATCCGTCCGTGTGTAACCTTGAAGGCGAAATACTTAGGCTATCGAGATTCACAGAAAGAAGTCAAATGCACAATTATTACTTAATAAAACTAAAGAAGTAAGGAAACTTAAGGCCCAGAACTCAAAATTCATGTACATAGAAATGATACCTCTTAAGATATTATAATTAACCAACTACATTAGCTCTTACAACATAATTGAAAGATACAATTTATTGCAACATGTTTGAAAGTCGTAATTTATTGCAACATGATTGTAAGCAGCGATAGCCTAGTGGGAAACCGTTGGATTGCCACGCAGATGTCTCGAGTTCGAACCCAAGGCGCGCATTTCTGACTTTTCGAAGTTATATACATATTAAATAGTTAATTATCGCTTGCTTTAACGGTAAAGGAAAACATCGTGAGGAAACCTGCATGTCTGAGAGTTCTCCATAATGTTCACGAAGATATGTGAAGTCTGCCAACCCGCACAAGGCCAGCATGGTGGATTATGGCCTAACCCTTCTCACAGTGAGAAGAGGCCCGTGCCCAGCAGTGGGATAGTTTAATATTATTTATTATTATTATTTAAAACTAATGTAAGGTTTCATAGTTTTGTTCCAGTATGTACCATTCGCTTTAACGACGAAAAATAGTGAATTGAAAATGAAAGATTTAAATGAAAAATACATATTTTTCCTGTTAGCCTATTCAGAAATGTTGCTTTTTGGCTGCATTGATAGGCTAGTGACTTAAGTGGTCGTCTCACCGCTGCCACTGCGCTGACTGCTATGACTTCGAGCTCCACACAGAACAATAATCTATAAAATTTCTGACCCATAAATAGTTATTCCGAGGCGGCGTAATCTTTTGTCCATTGTTACAATATTTGTCCCTCGCAACACAGGAATGATTTCTAGTGCGGGCCTTGCCTTTTTCTTCAAATAGCAAACATATACATAAGACCGAACTTAACATTTACATAATAAGTGCAATTGCACTATAATTTATAAAATATGTTTTATATGCCTATGAATCCATGTCATGTTGTCATAAGTGTTACTTTGCGACTTAATGAATAAATGATTTTTGACTTAAATATAATAAAACAATTAAAGGATATAAAATATGACGACACATTTTTGTCGGCCTCTATTGCGTAGTGGTTAGAGTAACCGACTGCCACGCCTGAGATCGCGGGTTCGATTCCCGCTCAAGACAAACATTTGTGTACATGAACATGGATGTTTGTCTTGGTCTGGGTGTTTCTTTGTATAATATGTATGTATTTACAAAAAAGAAAATATATATGTATGTTTATCCATTGTCTAGTACCCATAGTACAAGCTCTGCTTAGTTTGGGCTAGATGGTGTTGTGTATGTGATAGAATCGGGCACGCCACGATCGTGGCGGTAAGTCCCGTGTTTGAGGAGTGGCTGGAGAGGCGGCATGGCGCCCTCACCTTCCGGCTGACACAGGTAATGACTGGCCACGGTTGTTTTGGCCAGTTCCTGTGTCGTATACGCCGGCAAAAGACGCCCGGTTGTCACAACTGCGGCGACTGCCGCGACGTTGTAGAGGACACGGCGCTGCACACTTTGGCGGTTTGCCCCGCCTGGGCATCGCAGCGCCGTGAGTTGATCGCGGCAGTCGGATTGGTTGCCCTCTCGCTCCCGGCCGTAGTTCAGTCTATGGTCCGGAGTGAGAGGTCGTGGAACGCCGTCGACTCCTTTTGTGAGGAAGTCATTTCCATCAAGGAGGCGGCGGAGCGGGAGAGGGAGCGTTTGAACCCTCTCCCCAACCGCAGAGCCGGGCGCCGGAGGGCGCGAGACGACCTCCAGCCACCCTGAGGTTTGAGCTGGGGGTGGCGGGCTTTGTGGGCCTGCCCGCCATCCGTTCAGCACCAGGTCCGAGAGGCGGCGTGCGTGTTCCCACGCGCGCCTCTGTTGTTTCGAGTCCGTCTCCCCTCTAGGGGGGGACAGTAGGGAGTGTTAGAAGTGCCTTTGGGTAGATCTTTCGTGTAGTGGCCTGCCGTTTCATACGGCGGGCCGAAACCTCGGCGGGGTCGCGACCGCATGCGAAAGTGATTCGCGCGGCCCCGTCGATAGTGGTTTTGTCGAGGAACACCGTGGTAGGTTTAGTCGGTATTCCGGGAGGTACTTCATCTTTTCAACATCTTTATTTTACCCCGGCGAGTCCGCCATAACCCCTCCGCCCGCCCCCGCGGAGGGGTATGCGCAATGCATTCCCCCAAGTAAAAAAAAAAAAAAAATGTGATAGAATATTATTATTATTATTTTTGTTAGCAGTATAAATAATCAAAGTGAATCGATAGCAATAGCAAAAGTGGTGAAAAGTTAAGCAAAAGTTAAGTTAAGATAAGTTAAGTTAAGCAAAATAAAGAAATATTGCGCAAATATGGTGGCGCAGGAGGGCGCGAGACAACCTCCAGCCACCCTGAATAGAAGCCTGCGGGCGGTGGACCTATTGGGGCCGTCCATCGTCCGATCAGCGCAGGTCCGAGTAGGCGGCGTTCGTGTTCCGCGCACGCCTCTTGATGTCGGAAGGGGGACTAGGTCCCCACTTTGTCGTCGGGGACCAGGTCCCCCAATTGTGTGTGTTTTATGTTATGTTTGTGAGTTCGTGTGATGGTTGTGTGGGACCTGCCACGTCCATTGGTGGGTCAAACCTTTGACGGGGTCGCGATTTGAATGCGAGAGCAATCAGCACGACCCCGCCATAAAGGTGTGAGGAACACCGCTGTGGTTTTAGTCAGTTCAGCCCAAATTTCCATCTTATGGGCTGGATCCCGACATATCCCCATCGCCCGCCCCAAAACCGGCGATGTGGAATGTGATTTGCACATTTCTCCGCGTTAAAAAGAAAGAAAAATAGCGTAAGTATGGTATACGAGTACTCGTAGTTACCCAGACTATAAAGTAATCAAGGTCCTCAAAGCCGTAGTACTATCCACTATATTCAAAAGCCAAATACTTAGAAACAGGAAGTCATCATTGTTATCATTTTATACATGTACTTGTACAAATTGAGGTTCTTTGTTGTGTCTGTAGAGAATAGGATAGCAGCTTTTTGAAGAATGAGTGGCAATGGAGGCCCATTAGCCGTCATTCGATGTTACAAAAATGGACATATTATTCATTTACGTGTTCCATTAGGAAGCAAGCTGCCAGCCTTGTTACGAACAATATCACCCCTCCTGCGAGTTAGCTCGACAGTCTTAGTGATCCGTGAAAACGAACATCGATAACCTTTCAGTGTCGCACAAAGGGCGCATTCAACCACGAACGGCCGAAATTGATTTTTGCTCATATTGAACTAAAGACTGCTGCAGGCGCGGGACACTACAGCGTATCATTTCAACTTCAAAACAAAGTTACCATAGGTTCATTCTGTAACAAAAAAGCCTAACGACGGACCAGCATTTCATCAACGGTTTTGACAGGTGACTGCCCTTTTTCAACAAAGGTAGGTTTTCCGTTTATCTGCAAGTATGGTATTGACACGAGGCTGAAATCGGTCGTCCCGCTATATTATATAGACAGATCTGATGGCATGTTTACACTTTAGCTTTTCTACGTAAATATTTGTAGTACAGGTGCCTACAACTACATCAAGTGTTTGAGCGTATCTATGTTTCTAAAACTAGGCAAGTTAATATTTTAGGGACGTACCTACAGTTTATTTTAGAAAATTCTCATTTCGCCTATATGATTTTCCTCAAACGTAAAGAAGAGCACAGTTTTGTGTTATATTCATGCTTTTTAAATACGGAGTGGTTTGTCAACCGGGTTTGAGTATTTTTGTCCTTTGCATACACAGCACAACGACTCGTTTATTGAAAGATCTACATCGTACTACAGATAATCCTAGTGTAAATGTAACCACTGTTTTTATTTCTCCAATGTGGCAAACGACTATGCAGCCCGCCGCTGGTAAGCCCCTGGTATGAGTAGCTACAACTTCAGACGATCATAGTTGTTCTCTTGATTGATCAACCCGTAAGAAAAACGAGTTGTTGTTTTGCCAGCACCAGAGGTAAAATTGCACTGGCTGCCTTGTTGACAGTACACCATCTCATTATAGAACATCAAACCCGACTTATCACACAAACTACACATAGATATTTGATTGATATCTTCTATAGGAAGCTAATCACAGCGACGCAGTTTTCATACAATTTTAGGTTAGAGTAGAGACTCTGCTATACGCTACATCATATGTTAATTTTCATTACTATCATTGCAGGCTTATTCAAAGTAGTAATAATATTAAAAATCTAAAAATTTATAATATTAAAAAGCTAAAAATTATATGACTTTTCGAAATTATGTGCGTATTGATTGACAATTATCGCCTGCTCCGTGCCTCGGAGAGCACGCTAAGCCGTCAGTCCCGGCTGCCAAGTACATATAGCAGTCGTTATTGGGAGAGTGTCGACACAAAAGATCCCACTGGGTCGAAGTGTCGCTGGTCTGCACTGGCTGGCCCCCGCATAAGATAAGATAAGTCTTTAAGAATCATCACAGCTTGTTTCTCAACATTAAATAGTCAAAGCATTTTATTTAAAATATGTTTACACAATTTTACACCAAAAAACTACGAAAATAACGTTTAAATCCAAGTAGAATACAGCGGTTAACTGACCTTCGTAACTAAAATATTATTTTGTCCTTACATATTTTACAAGTAGGGTGGCAGGTTATCAAATTAATATTAAATGAAGAACATTTTAGGATAGGACTAAATATATTCTTATTTCATGAATCATCCAATGAAATTTAATGATTGAGATAATATCTTGACACTAATTATGTTGAAACTTAAGCAAAGATATATTTTTATTTTAACAAACAATAACATTTGGCCATGATTCTATCCCATATAATATGGACGAGTATATTGCCGGTCACAAAAGCTAGGCGAAGAGTTAATAACTTTCGTTGTTATGAAATTTTCAGTAGCACGTAAGCAGTTAGAAACTGGGGGTTAAACTCCATGCTAATAGAAGGACAGGTGTCACCATGGACTCTAGCCCTCGATTTCTAAAAGGCAGATTAATACAAAAATGTGTAACAAACGGCTAAACGCATTTCAATCGATGTGCGAATCTAGCTTATCAAATCACTTGACATGAGTTTGTTTATAATATATCGTCAATTATTATTTCAGAAACCGGTGGCAGGACTTCGTGTTGCTAGTTGGCTGCTTACCAGCTGCCAATGACAGCCAATTGTGAAGTTAGGCAAAAGCTTTACCGTTACGTTTAACACACACTGGCAGAAATAAACGATATCTAAACACAAGCATTAAATTTGTAAGCCATTTACTCTAGTAGACCAGAAGGGTATGATACTTCTATTTTATCATTTATTTTGAGACTTAAGACTGCGCCGAGCGTAAGACAAATAATAACAGAGCTCATGCGGCGCATATTCAAATCGGCGCGCGGCCGCCATAGTAAAATTGTATGGAGGATTTGAAGTGCTTTTTTGATAAATATGTATCTTTATTGTCTACCAACAACTTGAATATTTGGGACTGACAAATTGTAATATAACTATTTATGTTTCGTTTAAGCTGTAAAATACGAGCGAGCTTACGTTTTTGCATTTTTCGAGCAAATATACGTAATTTTGGAGGCAAAATTATTAATTATTTTAAGTTTTTTACACGGAGTAATTGTAAACACATTCATTGTTATGGTAAATGTATATTTAATATTTGTATTAAACAAAAAGTGTTGCTTTTATTCACTTAACTGTGACCGCCTGTTTTGGCACATTTCGCTCGGCGCAGTCTTAAAGAAATAGGAAACCACCCTATTGCTGTCTGCTATATACATTATCCGACTTTTGATATAGTGGGTTCACCAACATAAGTTCTCATATGCTCAGCTGTCTACAATTAAAGAACTTGTTACGTTATAAAATATATATTTACTTTTTCATATTACTTACTTGTTTTTTTAGGTACTCGATTCAATAAGATTATTATAAGGAAAATTGATAAAAAATGGTTGTATCACAATAAGTGCAATTAGAATATTATTTCATAATTATATAAAATAAATACCTTACGTGAACCATCAAATTATTTAAGTTAACATACTTACTACTTAATTATATGGGTATGATACGCAGGATACCGCGAGGCTACTGCAGTTAAAACATTTTAATTTTAATAAACAAGATATTTAGAATAAACTACCGGCTTGAGATCCGGTAATAAGTTTATTTAAGCCGGATAAAAAGTAAAACATAGCACGAATTCTAGATTCTTTGAACTCTTTCTGTGTAAATAGCAACACTAAAAAATAGACGATGCTATTAAACTATAAAAGATGTTCAAGATATTGAAACGAGCACTCCTGCCATAGTTTCTTAAAAGTATTCCAAATAGGAAGTAAAAGTGAAATATTGAGGAGCAATAACTTTTTATACCAACTTACATAGTCTCACTATTAGTCTATCCCTATACTAGTCTATCCCTGATGACATAGAAAGAGATGTATTATAACAATATTTTCAACATTTAGTTGTAGGACCCAAAATCATTGGAAAGCCTTTTTAACTCTCGAAAGTAGATATTGCCGTACTTGAACACCCAATGCAGCAGTTGCACGTCAGTGTACAAATGTTGAAGAGCAATTTTACTTCCAATAATATCATATGGCATTCGGCAAAACGTATACGATCATGCAATACAGTGACTTATAGGACTGAGTACTTTCTCTAAGTCAATTTTAGATATTATATCGCCAATGTTTTTCAAGGTCCTGGTACCGATCGCAAAACTTATAGTTATTACCCTTACGAGTTTTGACCCTTTTCCATTTCAATTTACAGATGTGTCTTTCGATACTCAAGGGGGCTATACAACGGGCCCTTTGAAAAAAGCAATAATCCGAAAAGGCTTTAAGTTCTGATGTTTTCAAAATAGACTTTAGGGTTGAGGCATTTCGAAATATGTATGTGTTAAAATGTTAGAAAATTGCAGTTAATTATTGCAGAGCATTTTTATAATAATTTTATAATGTATTATCTTAATAAAACTTGAAATATTTTTAATAACGGTATCAACATCCAAATGAAGTCTGGGCACAAATAAGTAAAACACTAAATGTAAACATTGCCGATAAAAACATAATCTTAATTTAAATAATTGTACTAATACATAAAAAACCACAATAATAACCATCTTTTTCTGACGAACAAATAAATGTTTTATTGCTGCCATTAAAGTTAGCAACAATTTGTGATTCGGATATCTATTCAATTTCTTATCAAAAGTAAAATTTGAATAACGGCATTTGGGCCGAGTTCTTGAGAGGGGACTATTGTGAAACTTGATGAAACTTCTCTAATATTCGAAGTGGAAATTTATTCTTTGGCTGCCATCGAGAAATAAACTGGGCTCTCAGTGAGATTGAACCAAATTTATTGGGAAATCGGAATAAAGTAGCACTGAAACGCGAAGAATCGACAAGCGAACATTGATGAATTGGGTCGTGGTAATAACTGGCATATTCCGTAGAATAATTTGTTTTGTTGATTTCTTTGTTACCTAGAACCTAGAACGCGATTATTTGTCCTAGTTTAAATTTTAAAAGTTTGTCTATATATTCTATTTTGTATAAAGTTCTACTAATATCATAATTATTAGTGTTTAACGTTTTTGAAGATGTTTGGAAGTTTTTTACTCAAATACATGTAAACCGTCAAACAGGTTTAGTTAAAACTCCGCACACAGATAAATGAAGTAGGTATTGGATTAACACAGAACAAAATTTTTATCCTGATTCCTGTTATGCTTTTTATAATACAGTTTATCTGAGTTACCATAGGTGACAAGCTTTCTTTTATTTAACCAACGTTTTAAAATATGGTTTCTATATACTGCACCTCATATTGTTATAATTTACACCACAGATTGGTTTACTTGAGAATTGCCCACACAAACTACAGTTTCATAAAACAAATTTTAAAAGGTTAACAGGTGCAAAGTTTGAGCAAAACTGCATACTGCTTGCATAAGTTTAGCTATATTAAAACTACTAAATTAAGTACAGCACGTTATGTAGAATACGTAATTTTTGTTTAACATCTGGTGGTGCTGTTAACTGTTTTTTTAATAAGATACGTTTTTGAAAATACATTAATACTATTTGATCATATCGTGCCATATTTCCATTCAACGTTTGGCAAAATGAATGTTGTTGGCTGTTGAATTCGATTTTATATATTTGTATATTGTATCGCGAACTTGAATGAACAAAAGTCACATTTCCCTGTTCTCTGGAACCTTTTACTGCTATTTCGTATTGAAATTTTAAGCAAATGGTGCACTAGGTGAAATAACCGCTTTGCAAGTCGCTTGAATAGCTTATTTCAATGTAAATGCGTCAGATGCGTACATGGCCAACTAAACGAGTTGTGCCACATGGCTGTTAATCGAAAGTCTGATCAATATAAATATATTATCACCCATACTCACAAATATTACATTGGTCAGTTTGGGAACAACACTGTTTAGCAAGGCTTTTCATTCACAAACAGTCATCCTTTGCTATGCGAACGCATTGCGTTAAATACAGTAAGCGTTAAATAAAATCTCGGGAAGAGGTGCTGAAACGTAGAATTATTATTTTTTAACAGTTGAAGATTGCATGTTAATTTGATAAAATCATGTATCTTCAAGCATAAAAAAATAAAAATCTTTGAAAAGGTTAATAGCTTCTAACGGAGGCCGATTATTAAGCTTCCATCATCTGTCTGATATTAGAATACTTTGTAACAAGATAAATGATTTAATATTCCGTCAAAATATAAATTATCTTAACAATAACAGCCAATATAGCTGAATGTCTACATGTTATACAGTGACGCTATAGCCGATGCGAATCTCATTATCCTGATGTCAATTATCCGACATTCAACCCGTAATCAAACCCGACGTTCGTCCGAGAAATATATGTGGTGTGACTCTGAAAGATAGAATAAGGAATAGTGTGATTAGAGAGAGATGCGGCATGAAAGTGGATATTAATAGTAACAAGAATAGAAAAGGTATGTTAAGCTGGTTTGGGCATGTAGAAAAAATGGACGAAGAAAGACTGACTAAGAAAGTTTATAAGGCTAGTGTGAATGGAACGGTCACAAGAGGAAGACCTAGGCGAACGTTTCTCGATCAGATTGGAGGCGTTCTGGACAAAGGCCAGGTTAAGAGCACCTCGAACCGACGGGCGTGTATGAGGAATGTGATGAAAGTGAATGAAGCCAGAGAAGTGTGTCAGGATCGTAGCAAATGGAAATCCGTAGTCTCTGCCTACCCCTCTGGGAAACAGGCGTGAATCTATGTATGTATGTCAACCCGTAGTTATGGACAAATAATATGACTACGGGTGGTGTGCAATGAAAGTGTACATCAGAGAGCCAATTCTCGTAACTTTTTTATTACGAGATTAAACATTGTTCAAAATAGAGTACTGATCCAGACTAATAAACGTCAAATTTAGACTAAAATACAATTTATGTACACATTTAAAGTTTAGTCTAATTCAGGAGTATATTATAGAGATATTTAGGATACTGAGGCTAAATTGAAACTTTGAACAGATTTTATTACGAGAATTGGTGCTCTGGCTGGTCGGTAGAATATTTTCTGTTTTTCTTTTCAGGTATAATTATATCTTCATTAAAAGATATAATACACATTAAAATTAAGTACCTTAGATTTTGACATCAAAAACAATATATATGTAAATAATATACTGTATGAGTTGGTAATAAGTCGACGGTAATCATTAATTATGAGACTGAAAATATTTTTGCCATCTTGGTAACGGAAAAGCCAGAATCAAATTATGTTATGTACTTATAAAAGCTGCACTACCAATAATGTATCCCGAAAGATTTTACTTTATTTAAATCTTCTTCTTTTCTTTTCGTGTGGTTAGTGGCTAACCTGTTGTCAAGAGTTGTTCAGCCGCCCGTAGGCCTCTGACATGGCTTAACGACTGCTGTCAATTTGACGACAACTGGGACCGACATTTTTTACGTGCCCTCCGAAGCACGGAGACGCTCAGATGAAATACCACTAAGCGATCACGCATCTATAGACTGACCGCACCCAACGTTGCTTAACCACGCTAATCGTTTACCGATCAGTGAGTGCAACTGGCTATGAGCGTCTCAACATAGCGTAACATTTAAATAAGAGACACACATAGCGGACTCAGTAAGTGAACAACTTTTGTGCATCACTAAAAATTTTGTTTTGTGTTGAAACGTCCATGACTTCTTCGGTGAAGTCATGGACGTTGACGTCGTTGCGCGTCCATGAACCCTACAGGGGCGGCAAGAAAATTTTTGGTACTTTTTTTTCGCGACCAATCACAACGAGTTTTCTTGATTCCCCCGTAGGGGTCACGGACGCACAAAGGTAGCGTTTTATTGACTCCATGGAACATTAGACCTACAAATACTTGCCGCTAGAAGTGGTACTCGAGTGACTTACACCACTACACACAGTAGACTATCATTCAAAATATCTTTACCTTGCAAGCTTCCAGGTAAACATAATTAGCTACAGTTTTATACTACTAAACAAATCTGGAAAGTACAGTATTTTATATGTTTTATCTGCAAATTGCTAAAGTAAATTATTCCAGAAACATTCGCATCTGGCATAATAAGCTAAACCTAAGTCAGTTAAACTTATACGTAAGTCTTATTAAGTCGTAATTTGTGTGTTGCACGGGATTTTACAAACTTTAAAATTACGTATAGGTTAAAATATATATTTTTTAATAATGTCACAAAATAATATAATAATCATCTGCGCATGGTATTACTACTTGTGGACCACAAATTATATTTTTCCCGCGTGGTTGTTCAAACAGGTGCACTCAGCGCACTGGCATTAGCGAAGTGACCATAAAACCACATCCACAGGTAGCACGTACGTTAGTATTTGAAAAAGTAATTCGATTTTTGCCATTTTAGAGTCCGAAGAAACTCTTATACTACAGCTTTGTCCGTCCGTCCGTCTGTCTGTTATACAACTTTCAACTCAAGAACCGTAAGAGCTAGAGACTCAGCATAGTCGATATACCCCAGAAATGACAATGAACTTTGACCTCTGACCTCAAGGTCACGTGGTGTCACGTGACCTTTGCTTGAACCATTTTTTCGAAGTCTAAGATTTACGGCAATTTAGAAGTGAATTGCAGATTCTCACTTGTTTGATAGCATATCTATAAAAACTTAAAATTAATAACAAAATATAATTTAATTAAACTATTATTATAAATTAAATATGTTTTGATAACAAGATAAATTATACCTACGTATATTCAGCAATATTATACAACATTACCGTCCGCCTGCTTCGGTGGCTCAGCAGCAGTGTATAAAACTGCAGCTGTGTATGAATGAGGGTTTTAATCCCGAATAGAAAGCGAGCGATATGCCATTTACCTGACAAAGTTTCCGATTCTGTGCTACCGGTCTCGTGCCACGTGCATCCCACCGCTTTCTGTGACCATTACCAGATCGTCATTCCACTTTGTGTAGCCCTGCTTCTGGTGCATGGCCGCCACTGCAAAACCTTTCTGCCCCAAAGGCCATCGGTTCTGCGGTGTTCTGGGTTAATCCAGTACAAGGAGATAAATTTCAATATACGAGTAGAGATGACGTTTAGCTAATCTAGGAAAAAAAGGGTAACAAACTGCAGCACCAGCTTATTTAAGACTAAAATGAATGCATGAATGAATGTAGTAGAATGCAATTTAATAGAATATTATATCCAGAAGGAAGCAGATTTTTAAAATTGTTATAATATTCAATGTATATTATGATACGCCGAAATTGCAAACAAAACTTCAATATTAAGACAAACTCTCTCATTTTATAATAATTGTGGGTATTGCTATAAGTTATGATATTTATATTATGACTAAATCCTTAGTTATAGCTCAATAAACATGAATAAAAATATTTTATGGTCATGTCCGTTTACGCGTTCTTGTAAATACGCCCATAAGTATATTTGATTACTTAGACCAGATTTTAGGCAATATATAATGCCTAACAACAATATAACTAAGCCGTTAAACATTGAAATTAAACCTTTTCAAATAAACGAGGGGTTGAAACTCCGTATTCGACACTTACAGATGTTTAATTACACCAGTGCGGGTTCAGACATGCCACAAAACAATTTGAAAAGCTAAAAATAGGCAAAAACGCAGCCTGATTTATGACCCCGTTTCATTCGTTTTGATTTACGGTACCAGCGCGCGAATATTAAAGATTCGTATTGATATATTATTCCTTTATCCCCATTCTCCCTACTGCTATTTACGAGATTTTCCCAACCCTCATAACTTTCACCGTCCTTTTTACGGTGAGACTTGTAAAAGCCCGGTTTTCATATAGAATAAATAATACCTCGGTATGTTCAGTTATAATCAGAAATGGCTTTTAAATATTACCTGATTGTTATATAGTAGCCTGTCATGTCGATATTTCTTTCTAATTTGGCTACTGAAGTAGATTGGAAAGCAAAATAGCGTGTTTTGTTGGTTCATTATAACCTTATGTACTTAAATGCGACTCACTACAGTCCGTGGCTTCACTAGTGTGAAAAAGGAGCGACATCCGTAGAAAGTTATTAAAAATATCTAAACCAAAGGATAGTTCAATTAAAAGTTGAACTATAATCTGTAGAGTACGCATTACTGGGTATAATGAAATACCGTGTCATAAGAGTTTATGTATTAATCCACAATGTATTATAATGTATGCTTAGCTTCTAAACATTTTCTGTGATCGAATGGAATTTTACATTTATAAAAGCACTATTATAAAGACAGTTTTTATTACATGCAAATAATAATTTGATTATGATTTCACTAAGTTTATATTGAATTTCAATATCAATATCTCATTGATTACCTGCAACAACTTGAAACAAAACAACTGCACCTTATACTATTATAATTTTAACTACAGCTAACGTAGAAATTGCTACCATGGTTTAATTCTGTTGTTCATGTCATTCAATACAAAAGCTTATGTAAAAGTTTCGATGTTTTTTAAATCAATTAAATCACGCTTAAACGGAACAGAACGGATTAGGATGAAACTTGATACAGAGATAGACCATGATCTGAATTAAGATTTTTTTCCACGTATGTATTCCCGTGGGATTCGTGAAACAAAACCGCAGGCATAAACTTGTGTAACAGATTTTGCTGTCGTTTGAACATATCTACTCACGAAGATGAGAATATATGACACTCAAAACCACTTCAACTCGTACAAAGTAAATCGTGGAATACATAACGAAAAACGTCAGAAGTTCACAGGAATAGTTCATATGAATGCACACATGGTCTGCATGAGAACTGACTTACTTCGAACTCAATATAAAGGGTATGACGCGTAGTAGGTAGGATAAATAGTTTTTCGAGAAATATTACTCGTAAGTTTTTTTTATTGCTTTCATCGGTGACAGACGAGCCTGCGACCCACCTGATAGTAAGCGAGAACCGTGGCTCATACACATGGCTGTGTTTTTTTAGCATTACAGAAGCAATGTCAAAAAAACACCACCAAGTCGCTGCCTACCGGAAGGAAAAGGGAAATGGAGCAGGATGGGGTTTGGGAAGGGAAGGGTGATTGCTCTCACTGAAACATAACAGATACTGTTATTTTACGTCGATCTTCTGTGAGACGATGGTACTTTCCCGGCCGAGCTGGCCCATTCACGCTGTAATCAGCGTGGCCCTACCACTCAAAAAACTCTCTACCTAAAGCGAGGATTTCACTTAACTTAGAGCAGCGATTTAGGAAGTACATCCAACCTACAGATGGTCGCAGCCTAAGAACCTTGTATTGTATTCTAGTAATGCGTAGGGTTTATAGGATCCTTAAAAATACAGACCATCTTTGCCTCTTGCAAACATCACAGTGGCTCTTATTTGTATGGTTGGCTTGTGAGTGACTTCCGTGTCAAGCAGTTATCTTGCCAGTGGACGTGCCGCTTGCTTTTAAGCCACTTGCTAGTAAAAACAATCACATCTTCACCAATCATCATCATAAAAATACGCCATAACGCCTCCTCGAACGAATCTATAGTTTTCCGTCGAGCAAAGTTGAAGAAATCGTCAATTTATTCTGAAAATCTAAACCGAAATCTTATACAAAGCAGTTGCATACACTACAGCTGCGACACTGCATTGAGCCATCCTGAAAAATATTTTCAAATATTTATACATTACTATTTTTCAAATTAAACTACGTTATCTCCCTCTAATTAAAATCACGTTTAGCCCAACATAATTATATGAAATGTAATAAATGTCTTATTAAATTATTTTTATTTACTATGAGAATAAATGGTAAAATCTACTAAAACGAAATGTCAGCATATCACATAAGAAGAAAGAAAATATCGACAAGTTGGTATAACAGCGCTTAGTCATCAGGCCGCGCCGGTAATAGAGCACGATTGTGATCTTTTCATTTGCAGTGAGCCATGATCAATTTCGTCCTCCCGCGATGGACTTATAATGAACACGAAAATTATATTATATTTCTGATTACTCTATTGTTCCGAGGGTTTTGATTAAACGGGGTGCCGCCGTTTCAGAATTTGTACTTAAGTCGAGACAAATCATTTCGGATTAACCAGATTCCTTGTATAATGCTGATTAAAAAGTTTATTCGCGCTTAATAAACCCTCGAAATAATTAAAATACTTCGTAAAAGAGTAAATAATTCGTAAATAGAGTTGCTTATTGTGTACAATGGGGATGGTTTATATCCATTATGGCTCTGCTACATTTGTTGCTTGTTAATTATCGCTGACGTATATATTTTGTTTATATTTATTAACGAAATATATACATTTCTATGGCATGATAACATATTACTATGTTAATTTCTGTAAATGGGATAACATAGATATGTCACTTAACAGTATAACTTATAATTCGGTCATTTAACCAAATGAACATTAATTTTCTAATTCGTGTGACGTAAAGTGCAAGTTAATACAAAACAATATAGTTAGAAATAATGCAATACTGACACCCTGCTTCTGAAAACCGGACTTCAGAGACCAGCACAAAATATTGGTAACAGACGGTGAAATACATGTCTACTACTAATATCGGCTGACTTAACAAACAACAGTTGATCACACTTAAAATGACTTTAATTCTCACACGTCTTAGCCTTTTAGAGATTGGGCAAATATAATATATGTCTGTAAGCAAATATTATATCCTAATGCTAACTAATATTACAAACACAAATGTGAGTTTGTTTCTCCCACGCCTTATCCTCTTGACTGATCATTAAATTTTGCATACATGTTGTCAGAGGTAAGTAATAATACATAGGCTACCATCAACATCAGCCAGAAAAAATATTATTCCCGTTGTAAAAATGTATTGACAAAATCTACATTAACTTAAGCGAACCCGCAGCAAAATCTAGTTTGGATATAATGTATTTTCCTACGTAATGAACTTTACAGTGTGAGTATTATATTTACATTATAAGAGAATGATAAAACAAATTAAATTGATATGATAACAATGACAGTATGATTAAGTTATGACCGTAGATAGTATTCACTCTATGGCACAATCTCGTTAAATTGCACATAAAATCCAGCATTCTAATATCTTCTATCTTATTTAACTTGCCAGTTAAAATGTTTATGATCAATTCTAGGAGTCCATATTTTATAAAAGTACCTCGTCCCTAAAAGAATTGCCTTCGTACCAACGTTTTATGATACGCGAATTTTTAATTAAAAGAAAATAGACCTTTGAAGAAATCTATTAAGACAGGGTATCTTGATAGTCTATTTTCAGCGCTTTAAATTACTTTATAAATAAATTGAAAAGAAAAATTAACTGCATATTTTTAAACGTTTCTTGCACTATATTTAAATATTGAGTCGTGAGCTTCTTTACAAATATTCAAATAAAGGGCCGAAAAAATAATTAGTCCCTTGTCCGCGAGGGGTCCGCGTCTCAACTTTCAGTGCGATGGCTGCAACAAGCTTAATTAAAATCATAATATTTTACTAAATAGAGAATAAAGCGAAATTAAAGAATTGATTTTATACATTATATTGGTTATTTACTGGGCACCTGTGTCTTTTGTTTGAGAAGCAAGTGCGCCCTTGCGTGGAGTATTGCTCACAGCTTTATGGCTCCGCTCAGTATTTTCTGTATGCTCTCGACAGGTTACAGCGGCGGGCTGTCCATATCATTCTCATCATATCAGTATGGTGATCCTGAGGTTACCAATATCCACGAACCTCTGCAGCTGCGTAGAGATATAGACTCAATAGCATGTTTATACCGGCTATTCCACGGAGAGTGTTCTTATAAGCTATTTCAGCTCATTCTATCCTCTCTTTTCCTATTCACAACACGTGGTGGACTAAATTCCTTTCACAGTAGAGCTGATTAAAACGCGTACCCAGAAGTTTAGCTGCTCTTATCATTCTCGAACTGATAAATCTGGAAATTATCTGCTGAGGTAGTTTCTTTTTTGGGGTGTGAAAAGCCACTTCACTTGAGGACCTGGTGTGGTAGGCTCTGCTTGTGGACTACACAACTGCTTACTATCAGGCGGAGTGTAGTCATTTTGACAGGCACTAATTAAAAAAGAAAATATGAATGTGATGGATCAACCTCCAGCCGTAAAGCAGTCTTGTCGTAATCAACAAAATATTATTAATGTGCTTTTTTGATAATGCACTTTGAGATAAAGGTAACTTCGCCGAAGGAAGCCTAGGATGATTGATCTTCTATTAAGTTATGAACATCTATCTATAAGTGTAATCGAAATATGGAGGGATCGGTCGATACCCTAAGGCTAGACCAGTGTCAGGATATTAGAGGGTACTGACTTTCCCAATAACGACTGCCATAGATGTTCATGGCAGCCGGGACCGACGGCTTAACGTGCTCTCCGAGGCACGGAGCAGGCGATAATTGTCAATCAATACGCACATAATTTCGAAAAGCCATATAAGTAACTTCCGAAAGTCAGAGGTGCGCGACGTGGGTTCGAACCCGAGACCCTCTGCATTTCAGTCTGTTGGTCTCCCCACTGAGCTATCGCTGCTACTATTATATTAGTTATTGGTATTATATTAGTATACTATATTATTAGTTCTAGGTAATTTTATTTATTTTGTTTCATCTAGTTTATGGACTTTTTAGACTCTGGTTAAACCTTACAACTAAGCATCATAGTTCTAAGGTAAAATGCATAGATACAATATTTACGAATAAAGACACAGACAGCACAATAATCTACTTAGATACCAGCTAGTTTTGCGTATTCTAAAGAACTTTATAAAAAATAATAAAGTATCTACAAACTTACTCGGCGTACTCTATAGATATTCCAGATCTAAGAAACTGCAGTCTGTACGAGAATTGTTACAGAGTAAGTACTTCATGTCAGCAGTTGCTGTCAATTACAGTGAAATTGCTTCGCCAACTAGTTTTACAAGCATAACTGCACTGAACGCTGAATTATTTAGTTATAGAGAGAAGATTGCTTTATTGGCTCCCTACGCTGCGATGCAGCCAATTATTATCCTCATAAGACAGTCTAGCGAAGTAAGAATAAAGTGTTTATGAACTTGGTAAACGTTGGATTTTGATTAGCAATTGTCAGTTAATTAAAATTTATATAAATTTTTCAATTACTGTTTTATTGCTCGTAGCGTAAATTTGTGATGGTGTTAGAGTGCGTTCGTGCGAGCAAGAATGCTGAATTAGATTTACGCGTTGGATTAATCGTTATTGGATTTATCAGTTAGGATCAACCCAAAGTAACGAAGGACAAGGTCAGCAATGAGGTTCAGGGTTGAATGAGAAACGAGGCAAGCCGGATGTGGTGATGTAAAATGGTTGAGGATCATTTCCAGGAATGGATTGCAATAAATCTGAATTATCAATTGCTTCTACAATAGTTTTGGTTACACATATACTGTAGTAGTTTAAGTGATTGCTTCACTGTCAGTTACCAAGTATTGTGGTGATCCTCGCATACACAAAAATATATGTGATTTACAAATTGTATACGTTTTCATTGCACTTTTGCGAATAAAGCACGAGAATATTACAAAACTACCAAAAATATACAAGGAATAATAGGAACAAAAAATGTTCTTACCAAGCGGTATATCCAAATTTCCATCCGCAGTGTCTTGTTTTCCTCATTTCCTGCACCGGCGAGAGGAAATAAAATCGCCATCAAGCCGGTGCTGGTAATTTAAAAATAATGCAGCAAAAATACGTAGGAATGCGAATTTGGCGGCAAATTGCGGCGTGGCTAGATCAGATGCCGGATGGCTCTGTTATGATGCTACGAACGTGCTACGTCGTATGAAAACTCTTTATTTAATAATAATAATAACAATCTTTATTGTTCTAAAAAAATACATAACTAATACAGATAAATCACTGGTCTCCACACTAGGATTCCCTGTGTCGCGGAGGCCAGTCTCTTTCATCGTGGTTCAAAAGATATATTATAACATTATATGTACAATAAAGCAAAAATTAAACCAAAACAGAAATTATATGATGAATACATGGCATCTTGCAGTGAGTGCGTACGAAAGCATGAGTAGTAAGTAGTGTGATGTTGGTGTGTGTGTGTGTGTATGTGTGCGTGTGCGTGTGCGTGTGCGTGTGCGTGTGCGTGTGCGTGTGCGTGTGCGTGTGCGTGTGCGTGTGCGTGTGCGTGGGCGTGGGCGTGTGCGTGTGCGTGTGCGTGTGCGTGTGCGTGTGCGTGTGCGTGTGCGTGTGCGTGTGCGTGTGCGTGTGCGTGTGCGTGTGCGTGTGCGTGTGCGTGTGCGTGTGCGTGTGCGTGTGCGTGTGCGTGTGCGTGTGCGTGTGCGTGTGCGTGCGCGTGTGTGTGTGTGTGTGTGTGTGTGTATTTGTGTGTGCGCATGTCATATCTGCATAACAAAATATATCATGATAGTATGTAATGAATGGTTTAAGAAGAATTTAATAGTTTCTCTGTTAAACAAAAAATCATACGGTGCTCGTTATGTAAGCTTTTACCATAGCCTATTCCGGCTTGTGTCACTTGCTCGTTACCATCTAAATGCAATGGAAGAAAAAGGAGCAAGAGATGATTGGACCTACAGACCCCTCACTCACCAAATGAAGGGCAACTGACTGTACTGATACACTACTTCCATATTCTGTGAGAGAGTGGAACTTCCTCGGACGAACACTGGAGCCAGCAATGCCCAACATAAATGCGTCGGTTCTATCACTAAACACTAGCGCTCGCCTAGTGGTCGAAATAAATATATATTTATTATATTAGATGATGCCGTTTGTTAATTGTTATGTCTACATCAAACTCATCTTTGATGTAATGTGAAAAACGTGTCAATAAAATAACAGTCCTTTTGTTAAATGACAGCTCCCGCACTAGGAATAATTCCTGTGTCACGGGGACTTTACAAACATTCAAACAACGGACACAAAGAACAGCCAGACTCAGAACAACCATTTGTAGATCACACAAATTTTTGTCTCATATGGGATTCGAACCCACAACACTCGCCACAGTGGCAGCGGCGAGGCGACCACTAAAACCACTACACCATCCGTGCAGTGCGTGCAGTAAATTTAATCTATAAATCATAAACTACTGCTACAACCAGGTAGTAATTGTTCACAATAATATAAACATGCTTTGTCTTCATGTAATAAGGGTGCACACGGCTACACATCAAGTTAGACACCCTATATACGCATAACTACGCTACATACAAAATAGAGAATTGTCGGAAAGGGACAGTGTATAGTGGTGTACACCCATCACGGTGCACTAGCGCGTGCGGCAATGCCCGCGGCCCGTTTAGCGTGAATGAGACAAAATAACAAAAATATAACGTACTCTCTCGCACGACACGTTCAACTTTGAATAGTTCAAAGTCCAAACAGTCTAGGTTGATGAGTCGTTGTGTGTACAAATTTTCGATGACACGATAATAGACGATAATTCTAAGTTTTGTAATAAATAATAATAATAAAACTTTATTTAAAATTGTTATAATTTACAAATTCATAGTAATGTATATACATTATAACAAATAATCAAAATATAAATAAAATTAATAAAGCAATAGAAATATGAATATTGAATTACAAAGTTAACATTAACATAATAAATATTATAACATTAAAAATAAAAATTCATAGTCACATTAATTAAATGATAAAATAATAATAAAGTAAAATAAAATTTAATTTAAATGACATTAAAAAAAACATGCATTTGTGCCCAATGTGCCAGAAAGGCACTGTCATATACCGCTTCGAACAATGTGATTTTTACATGATCATTGCAACGTGATAACCTACGAGCTAGCATATTGCACCACACCGACAGCGCCCTACGTTTCCTCTTCATATCAGCATCATCTAGGATATCCTCTGATAACACATGTCCCAAGTTTCTGACCTGAGTCACGCGTATAAGGGGCACATCATTTAATGTTAAATTAGTATGTATTTATTTGTTCCGGTGCAGGACACCAAGATTTGACAGTAATTCCTGCAAGTCGTTTTTATCTTGCTAATATACCATAAGGGATTTGTAAAATTTCATGACAAATACTCAATATACATGATATCATGCAGGTCTGCCATTAACCGTAAGTATGTTTGTGGCTTTATATTGTCTGGTAAATATTATCTACTTGAAAGCGTGGTAAATTTATTGTAAAACAATCCACAGATCTCTGCGCTTGGATATCAGATTCCCTAAGGGACCAGTCAATTCGAGTGGTTGTCGACGGCTGCTAGTCGGGCCAATTGGCAATTAATGCCTCGGTTCCACAGGACCTATCTTTTAAAGCATACAATTTTAAAAAACCATTGATGTAAAAGTATTGTTCAGACATACCTTTGTCTGCACTCAGAAGCATACCGACAACGTTAGGACATGCAGGCGATAGATAGTAGCTCTCTTTATACTTGTTCAGCTCAGTAGTGGTCGCTTAGTATACTATACAATCAAGGCCCTTTCTTTTGATAAGCCATTTTCCTAGTATCAAATAGCCCGAAAATTCTACTTTTATTTTAAAACCCCATTCGCATAAGAAATAATAAACGTACATAATTTTTTTTTGCACGAGTATAATATAGGTAATTCCTTTGAAATCGAACAAGTATATGAGCTGAAATATGCAGCTGATATCAGCTGATAGATACAACGGTATCTACAATATAAGGGTTTCGTTAAAAGAGTATTCGTAAAGAGTAAATTCAAAACAGTTATTTGTATTTTATCGTAAGTCTAACTTATACAGAATCAAATTTTCTTACGCTAACACAGACAGTTAGAAAGAAGTATTTTAAAGCCATATCTATAAACGGTTATAAACTTTCCATAGCAAATTTTGAGGGAGGATAATCAGTATTCTTCAACACAGCAGAGCTGTAAGTAAGCAATGATTTATTATATTAAAAATCCTGCATTATCCTTTAGATGGGACGCGGCGCTGACTTTGTTGGTCATAAAGAGTTCCCGGATTTAATAAAATGTATTCAGCTCTTTACTATGGGGACCGACAAATCATAATTCTACCAAAATACATACTTATTTAGTCGGGGCAGGAAGTTTTAGAGCTAGCAAAGTTTATACAAGCTGGTGCTCGAGAGAATACGTTAAATGAACGGGCCGTACATAGTTTTGTAAAATTAACCTATTTTCATTACTACTGCTATGGCAATATCTGTATCGATAAAAGAAGTTAAACAGGTGCATTATCTCTCATGTGTCTTACATAGGTATATACCCTACCGGCCAAAAGTTTGAGACCACAAGTTAAAATATTGTTTCACAATAAAATTTGTTAAAAATACATATGATAAACAATTAATTTGAACACCTGCATATACAATGGATATTTAACTATTTTTCGAAGTCATTATTTCTATTTATTTTTATGTAATCATCGTACAAAGGTATTTTGTCTAGAAACATCAATGGGCGCCGCGTGCGGACCGCGCGCCAAAGTCATTGTAATATTATTGTTACCTGACTATTATTCATTATTTGGGCTTTGTTTTGTGTTAACAGAATTTTAGGAAATTTTAACTTCCTAAAACACTGTGAACACCTGAGTTTCCATGGAGTAAATATTTCTTAATCTTGGTTAGTCCGAGCTCGTCGTTCTTACAGTGAAGACATCTCATTATGGGAAAAGTACGCCAAATTAGCGGTGAAACTCGTGCTGTCATCATTGCTTTACACAACGAAAGCAAATCTGAACGTGCGATTGCTACTCAGCTCAAGTTGTCGAAGACTTGTGTTCATAACACAATAACCCGATACAAGGAGACTGGCAATAATCAAGATCGTTCGCGGTCGGGAAGGCCGAGAGCTACCACTTCTAGCGAGGATAAGTTCATCGTGGTAACAAGCAAGCGGAATAGACGCCTGACAGCACCAGAAATCCGCGCTGAAGTGAACAAATCCCGGTCTACACCTGTGTCATTGACCACAGTGAAAAGAAGACTAAGAGACGCTAAGTTATTTGGTCGCGTAGCAGTGCGAAAACCTCTCTTAAGGCCACAAAACAAAAAGAAGAGAATGCAGTGGGCCCTTACCCATCGAGACTGGAGTGAAGAAGACTTCAAAAGAGTTCTTTGGACAGATGAGTCCAAATTTGAAGTGTTTGGGAGCAAAAGACGTGTTTTTGTTCGGCGGAGTGCCGAGGAAAAGATGATGCCAGACTGTGTCCTGCCCACAGTGAAGCATGGCGGTGGTTCTGTTATGGTTTGGGGTTGTTTCTCGAGCCGTGGAACTGGAGATTTGGTACGAGTCGAAGGAATTATGAAAAAGGAGCAGTACAAAGCAATATTGGAGTGTAATGCTGTACCATCGGGACTTCGGCTAGTTGGAGATGGCTTTATTTTCCAACAAGACAACGACCCTAAACACAGCTCCAAATTATGCCGGGGTTATTTAGATACAAAAGAAGCAGAAGGGGTGTTAAAAAACATGGTGTGGCCCGCTCAGAGCCCCGACCTTAACCCTATAGAACGTTTGTGGGAAGAGCTGGACAGAAACGTGCGCAGTTGTTGTCCCAGCTCACAAGAAGATTTGTGGAGAGCATTGCAAGAAAGCTGGAACAATATTTCATAAGAAACAATCGACAAATTGATTGCCCGCATGCCAAGACTTGTCAACAAAGTGATTCAATGCAAGGGAGGGTTTTTTGATGAAAAAGCTGTTTAGCTTGTCAACATATATTTTAAGTTAAATTGTCGAAATATTTAATATTTTTTATTTATATTTAATTGCATTTGCCATACTTAATAAATATCACAATAAATCCTTTCATGTTTAGCTTTTTATTTTGAGTTTTACATCCATTTGCAACTTTGATGTAGGTGGTCTCAAACTTTTGACCGGCAGGTATGTACATCCATCCCGCGCAGAAGAAGTCCCAAATATACGCTCTTTTTTACACAGCATGTAACAATGAAGTGTGGTCATATTAATACTCAATGAGAATGAGAGGAGGATGACATTAAATAAATCTCTGTTTAAATTAAGGATTGCACTATTTGTTTCATTATTTACGTACTAGACTTATTCTATTTAGGTAATACTTATTTAATCAATTAAGATCAATAGTGTAAGTAGATAGGACGCTAATTCAAAGTTTAGTAATATATCATAATATTAATATGAAAATAATATATCGCATTCAAAATTCGACTTATAAATATTTATACAGTGAATTTTTCACCAGCTAGATGAGCTGATAGAATTATTTCTTAAAAAGTTATGCTAGTTAAGCATGGTTTATAATATCTGTGTATGTGTATTCTATGTATAATTACTTCCGATTTTATTGATTTGCCCTTTTTGTACTTTAGATTAAATTATTTTATAAGGTTTTTTTATAAAACATTATTTCTGCAATAAAATCGACCTAGTACGTTTAATTTATATCTATTCAAAACTAGCATTAGCGAGTAGTTATTGAGATAAGCGGCTATGACAGACTAATGGACGGAAAGAAAAGACGCATACTAAGGGCTCCGTTTTACTATTTAGGTACGGCACCCTAACATTGAAATGTTTGATGAATTTATTCCGTATTTATATTCGGAAAGCTTCGTATTTAATTCATTAATTAAGAAAATTTACAAAAACAATTTAATCTTCAAATAGCTGTAATTTGTATTAAAATAAAATTGGCCAAGCAGTAAGCTGATTAATTTTTCCGGAGAAACTCGAACGGCGCAATTTCTTTTGGTTTTCAACCCTTCAGGTTTATAAATTCTTCAATTTGCCTTAAAATTAAAATAGCCGATTGTGATATTTTTTATAAGTTTCATGCAGGCTGTTTCATTGTATCGCGCCAAAATGTAATACAACAATTTTAAACCTTTAGTTTTATGATTGCAAGATGTAAATCTATTGAGAACATAACACAAATATAAAGAAATTCTTGTAAAATATTTTATGTGTTGCCTTTAGACATAGATTTGTATACCCAATTACATAATATATACCTATACTTCATAATTTTATAATTGTTGCTTAGTGTCTGCCCATATTCGCCATAATTGCACGATGTTTGATATTTTTGTGAATTTAAGACAAGCAATTGTGACCTCAATATAAGCAATTATACATATAAAAGAAACATAGATATTGTATTGTCCATTAAAAAAAACCGATGAAATAGTTAGTATCAAAACCACATCGTTAGCGATTTTCTTTATACAATACGGCACTGGCCAAAGAGTTCAATTCTGCGGCTCTATTTTTTTCAGTTCCCCACTCATTTATTACAAATATTTTTGGTAGCTGATAATTTCGTTGTGAAATTGGTCATCCTCTTATTTCCAAACATTTGGACAGTTTTGTAATCAATGTAGCACCCAATGATTCATTTAAAGTTATTTTATAGAATTTAAATATAAGCAATTGTGAACTTGCTCTGACCTAAGAATTAATAGGTATACAGACTGCAAGGTCATGTGTGACATATCCTAGCAACCTTTGCGAGTATACATTATGATAAATCCAATTGACGTCGTCGGTGCAAAATTGAACTTTGCACTGAATTTAACACACAGAAAAATCTAAAAAACGTTCGTGGCTAGTTCATTGCAATATATTGGCTCGTTTTTGAAATATATAATATTTTGAGTTTCACAAACGGACGCAACCGTTAACTGTGCGTTCTGACATGCACTCGGCCACTTTTTTACATTGATAGGTAATATAATAATATTTTATATTTCTCTTAAGACTTTGAGTTACAGTTTATTTTATAGAAATTTACAAACAATGTAATTTTTCATCTCTAGATTAATTAAAGTATGTACATAAATCTATTTTATTTTCACAACAAATTACCTTAGTAGCTGTACCATGACCGCAAAGATATCTTGATTCCAGCAATAAGCCTACAATTAACCTCAAGCAAGCAAACGTTTATAATGAATGATTTCATAAATCACACAAATTGCCCGTTATTACGCATCTTACATCACTTTAATTGAGACAACCGACGCAGTAAGAGCCGAATTTTCGGCAATTTCCTTTGGTCGTATGAGCATTTCATTTGTATCTCGTACCTATTTAATTACTTTGTGTTATAAGTATTTAATCATTTCATTATGCTTCAGTAAAGAGCTCCCTTAATTGGAAGAAGCGGTTTCTACTCCCAAACTTCAATCGGGCTTTCTAACCTAAAGCCAATATATTTTTATTCAATTTTAATGTTTAGTTAGTCCCAGAAATCATTGTAAGATATCAGAGGCTCAGCTGTACAAATGTTGATTCTAGTTATAACGTCAAGAACCCAGTGTACATTATTCATTTTAAACCCTTTAGAGAATATTTTTCACTGACTAAATTGTATGTATTTACCAGGTTGACCGAGTAAAAGAAAAAGGTAAAGATAGATAACATTTTGAAAGTTAAGTGGAAACTTAGTTTATGTGAAGTTTTGCCTTAGAGGCTTTGTCAGTTATTTACATCGCTCTTTAATTTAGATAGTGTCACGGCTGTTTATTCCTGTAGGGGTAGGCAAACCTAAAATTGGCCTACCGTGTTTTAAGGTACTGTGTTGTAGAGCGCGAGTCATTGTCGTCTATTGGGCAGATTTCCAGACTCCAAACTGTCAACCAAAACTCAAACCAGAGTCCTCTTGATTAAAAATCACACTATCAAAGGATAATTTAAGCGTCAAATTATTATTTTGCCACGGGATCAACGAGACGCATAATAATTTATATATACATAATTTAGGAATTAACAATTAGTGAGCTCGGGTACTTGAAAACACTGACTGAGATAATACTGACGAGCGGACGAAGCAGGACAGCATAATATACAATATGTAGAACATCTGTCCGATCCACATAGGTATCCAAATAATATTACCAAAATAGAATAAAATAGTAATAACAATGTATATGTTACGGCTAATAGCCGAAGTACGGCTACACCTAGTTTTAGCCGGCTAAACTCAAAAGTAACCTAACATAACCTAACCACATGTGGCCGGCTGCACCTAGTTGTAGCCGGCTAATCTTAAGTTTATGTTCATACCCACCTTTAGCCGTAACATATACATATAAAAAAATATTTCATCAATATCATCAGTCATCACATATGTGTGTTTCTTGCCAAAAAAAAGTATAGCACTAGGCACGATCAATCGCGCCTTGGTAGGTTACTTTTATTCGTCAGTTTAACGCGAAAATTGCTTCCGTGTTGTCATCTGTTGTTTGCTAAACAGGAGTATTTTCATAATATGAAAATGTGTGTAATTATGTAGCTGCGCATATAGAGTACGATAGGCGTTATGCGGTGCCAACTGTGAAGGTGCAAGCAGAGAAAACTACATACAGTTTCTGTGAGATCCAACGCTTAACTGATAGGCGACTATTGGGGTCAACTGAGGGCATGACCTTATGCGTAGCTACCCAAAAGGCGACGAGCGACGCCTGTGTTGCTATATCTGCTTCCGCATCTTAATTTCATTTAGTAAAATTTTATTCGGGGTATTTTCAACTTATTATCGGCAAATTACGAATTTATTAATCTCGATACCTAATAACAAGTTTGCGGATCGGTTACGGTCACTTATAGATCAAAGTTGCCCCGGTCTCTGCTGAAGAACACGCTTTCCCCAACTGTTATCGTTTCTGCAGCTGATATTGTCTGTCTACTGCTATTTTAGCGTGCCATGATAATCGATGTTTATGACAATCCGATGGTCCGATGGGCTGCGACCCAAATGGTATGTCCAATAACTTTCTTACGAATTCGATTATTTACTTAATTACATGATAAATATATTTAAGCCCTTTGTATATCATAGGCCACGAATTTATTACTCTACTTAACTGGCCATATGTTGTACAACCCAGACTTAAAACGCTTCAGCTAACACGATTTTTAAGCCTATTTTAGTAACAATAAAAAGCATATTCTAAATAAAATAATTCTTAAACAACTGAAGACGATTTTAGTTGTTAAGGAAATGGAGCTTTAAACTACAGACCTTTATTATTAATTTATTATTGCACGATATTCACGATATTGTCATTGAAAATTGTTAAAACTAAACAATTAATGATAGTTTAAAAAACTAAAAGACACGTTTTAAAAAGTAGATAATAATTTAATAATTTTAATGTAAACAAGCGTGGGGTGAGGTTATCAAAATATCTTAGAAAGCACCCACACCTTTTTTCCCTACTGTTTAAAACGTGTCTTTTAGTATTTTTAAACTACAATTTTTTTTCCCTTGATTATTGTATTGTCATCGTTCTTCGATAAGTGTGCAAAGTTTCAAATCAATCTGTCGGTTTGAAAGGGGGTGAAAATCACGTCCAAAGATTCCGTATAAAAATTCATAGATACATACCAAGTTAATAAAAGCGTGTTAAAATGGATACATTTTATATGTGATTTATCTACGAAATCTACAGATATCATACAAATTGTAAAAATAATTGTGGGATATTTTATGGATTAATCCAAGATCTAGATTAAGCCGATAGCAAATATGAAATCAATAAAGCTACCCCAATGACCGCGACAAATACAAATAAGTTCGTTCAGCGTACATATGACAATATTATGTACATTTTTGGCTGACATGCGACACTCATTATTACAACATTAAGCGAAGTGTATAGAACGCCTGTTTTGTTAAAAAGAAAGTAAACAAACGCAGTAAAATTTAAGCCTTATAATTGATATCTATAGAATATATATCTATTATATATGGGAATTTTTCTTTAATTTTAGTTTTATATGGACAGTGATATATGGCATAAAGGTTGCAACATCTTGTGTATAAATGAGGTGTAAAGTACTGGAATAATTTACAACTTAACTAATATTAACAAAACTAACCACTTATAAATAGAAGAAAATGAAGAGTAACAAAATATGGCACTGTAAAAATTAATAAAAAAGGATGGCCGGTTTAGGCAGCGTCGTAAAATTCCTCAGCATCGCTGTCGACCGGGAGTGTGCCCAGAAGACTGGCAGCATTGCCACGCTGAATGGCAATGCTGATTCTTTGAGCCAAAAAAAGTCCAGCTTTCTGGTCACGCGAAGCGTCGATTAGCCGCTTAGATATATCTCTAAAAAGCGCACGAGCGCCCGGACCCCATGAACCCAGCGTCTCTACCCCAAACGGCTCGAAAACGTAATTACCAATTAAATTACTGTATTTACGCCGTTTGAGGTTTTCCGCCGCTACAGCAGCAGCACTGGCACAGCTCACCGTGCTCGGAAGATGTGATGGCGCAAGGTAATTAACGCAGTTAATTGAAATAGGCTTCAGGCGCTAGGCTCCAGTGTAAGACTGGTTCGAACCAGGCAAATGCTGATTTGGAGTCCTGATTGTTGCAGTTGTGGGGCGCATGTGTCTCAAGATGTTTATTGGTTATTTTCTGTTACTTTGGTTTTCTTAGTCATCTTTTGTATTATTATTATAGTTATATCTTTTTATCTTTATACACATTGTGCCCACCTGATAGCTGTGAAGTAATAAAGATTTATTTCTTTCTTTCAAATATTATAAAGCATTAGTTAAGATTCAATCAAACATAAGATTATACAGATGTTTTCATAATATTACCTTAGCTACGGTAACAAATAATTTTTCAAAGATTTATTGCACGTAAAACATTTTAATAAAAATTAAATCTAAATAGTTTTAATAATAATATAATTAGCTTAAAAATTAGTTAAGTTTAAAAGTAAAAGTAGTGTAACAGTTTTCAAAATTATGTAATAAAGTGTCAAATAAACAACGCGATAAAATCCGTATATAGTAGTTTAATTTCAATGGATAATATTCGCGTAAACAGAACACAATATTAATACAACGTGTTTAAATGCATTTTTGACAAATTTTAGGTACAAATTTATAGTAAAAAAGTATTGATTTAAAAATTAACTCATTTATATTTATTTAAGAATCAAATCTGAACCAATTTAAGCAGTTGAATAGTTATAGTGATGTTCATAATGCCATAGAATCAGAAATAGTAATGGTTTCACAGTCTAATATAGGTTATTAATTCCTTGATAATGGGTCGCAGGTGGTGCTAGCTCGGAAACTACCGGATCCACACCTGGTATGTTAATATGTTTTTAATTGCTTTTCTATCCTCAAACTAAGTCAGTTTCCAATACGCGATTGCTATAATTCACGGCACTATGGTGATTGGGGAAGTTGTATTCAGATATTTGGGCTTCGATAAAACTTTAAGAGCTTTTAAATACAAGCCTAAAACAATTGTGTATCATCGTTAGAGCAGCATGTAGTTTCTGCAGAAATTCATCAATAGAAATTTAAAATATATATACATATTTGTAATATAATGACATTGATATCCTTCGCTCTTCTTGTCAAATTTTAACAGTATGATTATAGTGCCTATATTTTTTATAATTTAGACTATGATAACGATTAACTACTCGACTGCCTCGGTGTCGCAGCTATAGATTCGATTCCCGGCTTGGGCCAACAAAAAGGTTATTGAGATTTATTAGTCAATAAGATTACGAAGATAGTGGTATTCCACAGCACGGTAACAATGAATGATTTCGACCAATTGAAAAAACATCGACATCACGGTCGATCGATCAACCACGTCCTATAAATCAAACTCGGATATTCGATTATGAATTATATTATTATCAGTAACCATATAAAATGCAAATTTGTAATTGCACATCTCTCTCACATCTATTA
This sequence comes from Catocala fraxini, assembly GCA_930367265.1. NCBI lineage: Eukaryota > Metazoa > Arthropoda > Insecta > Lepidoptera > Erebidae > Catocala > Catocala fraxini. The sequence goes on from OV884027.1 coordinate 2,474,392, forward strand.
ATCGGTAAAATGTTATATAAAAGTATTTAATATTGCACATAAGCGTATAAAGTATCTATAAATGGGTTCTTAAATCCTAATATAATATATTAAACCAAAATTTAAAAAAATGCCCTTACATATTTTCTTATTAAAGTCATTAGTTGGAGCGATATGCGTTGCAAGTCTTCAAAAATGTGTCTCTAACTTTTCAACGAAACAGTACATACAGAATTGATAAGGAACATTAAAAATACATACTTACCTAAACGAATCTTGCGATAGACGAATATATGATAATGGTTAATGGTTAGAGAAAATAGTTATACATTAGGGTGATCATGTTATTGGTTTACAAAATAAATTAATTTACTTTAAATTTTATTGAAGTTCGGTATATTTATTTTACTCTGTATGTGGCGCGTAGCAAAACAGATAAACATACAGCATAAACTTAGTTATATAGTACCATTGGCATCTTTTGGTAGCGGAACCGAAAAGGCAGAAGTCAATAATCGCAACCGTCTAATAAAATATGATACCGTAGGTACTCATCGCCATTGCAACCAGTGACAAGGGTTTAATATTTTGAAACCTTTTCATTTATTTATATAATTAATCATTTTTCAATTTCTAATTCGATTCCCATCTCGGATTAGGCTCGTTCGAGTGTATCAAAGCTGTGTAAGTCTCGACGAGTTGCGACCGCGTTCACCGCTACAGGACTCGGCACTCCGAACTTTTGTTCCCTTCTCGCTCCTCGCGCGTAACTCGCGAAAGAACTTAATTTGTTTGATACATACATTTTAATACAAACATGACACAACTTTCCAATTAAATGTTTTGCGTTTTTAATTTGAGTCTTCGCCGTAAAAGCATTTCTTCTCTGACAGCAGTATTATAATTAGTCTTTGAGCATACCTTCTTTTTTAAATAATGTTTTATCATGACAGACCACGCTGTTTATAACGAAGTAACACACACAAAGTAAATAGAGGTATGAACCTCTTTTCATTCTTTGGAGACCTAAAAGTTTTTAAATATTATAAGCATCGTATATGACAATGATTTTCAATGAAATAGTAAATATTGAACGTAAGTAATTGCAATATAAGACACAATTTACCGCGAATAACCCCAAATCTCATTAAGTGAGCTCAAGATGGTAGAATGTAAGGCTTTAGTAAAATTCAGTGTCAGCGGCACATCCAAGAACGAGTCGACTCTCGCACCGACATATTAGCGGCAATAATTTAAGGATAATGTTCGTGTAATTTCACCCGAGCCACCCAAGAAATCTATTGCCTTTAATAAACGTGAACAAACTCTATGGAAACAATTATTTAACAAAATTACTACTTTACATGATACCCTTAATGAAATTACAAACAGCGCATTCTGTTCGGAGATTTAATTTGACAGTATAATTAATAATTATGTTTTCATTATGTCGCATTTGTTAAATACGTTTATAGTTGTCGTATATTAGGTGACGACTTGTATTACATTTCAGAAATTTTAATTGTACTACTCAGCTTGCTGGATTATATTAAGAAATATATTATGTAAACTTAATTTGATATGGACACAATATACATACATATATATTTTTCTTTAGTCGCTAGGTAATAACACATACTAATTAATGATACTAGCGCAGAATGTTTTCTATCAGTAATCGCGATGGATATTGTTATAGGAGAATGTTGGGCGGGACGGTGGAGAATTTAAGCAAATCCCGTCCCAGGAATTGTCGAGCGAGACACGATCCACGTTCAAATAGTACGGGGCTCCAGTGAGCCCACGTTAATACGTGCGTTAATTGGGGCCCCTCGACCCACCATCCCCGCTTCGAATTCGTAAGGGTTCGTCTCTCGTTAATAAGAATCTGACACTAACAATTTATCTGAATTGATTAAATTTACTTTACTCTATTTGCCCTCTTTGTGTTAGCAAAATTGGGATTTTCATTTTGCGCGCCCTTAAAATAGAATGTACTATTAAAAGTAAAGTAATAATCAAAACGAATGTCAAAGTCAACCACAATTTATATCCCATAACATTAACCTGACATATTTGATGAACTAAACGAAATCTAAACACATATCGCTGACCGAGCTGACAAAAACCGACGCCGCCGTGATAAAGCCATCAGTCTTGATCCGTCCTGGCTGTGTGTTGCCAAGGGCTGACAGATCGCGTATTGTCAGCGCGTTCACCGACATTTTTCGCGTCACCCTGACAAATGAAATAAGAGGATTGCTATGACACCCAGGCCCCTGAGTGCTCTGGAAATCATATGGCTCCGTGTGGTGAATATATGATTCCATATTTTCTTTAGTTTTGTGATATGTAAAATATAAACGAATTAATGTTTTAACTACATTGCACTCAAATAAATACAATGACAGTAAAATAATTTTTAGCCACGTTAATTATAAATTGTAATTGATTAAAAATAAGAATTTATTACGTTATTGGGTAAAACACTAGGTTTATAGCTAGCATATAGGCGATACATATATTTTAAAACATGCATATGTTATTTATTTAATTCTGCACCTAACACATTTTTATTTAGTTAATAATTTGTCAAAACAACATTTTCAGTTGCAAAACGTAAATGCAACTCGGAAAATATTCCAGCGTTCATTTGAAATACTGTTGCGCATTAGACTTCATAATCATTGCAAGGTAAGTACAGATAGCAGGATTAGCAAGGCTAAAAGTATCCGTCGCTGCGTCGCCAGCGAAACCTTTGAGAAACTAAATATTTCGAAGAATTTTAGTATTCAATTTGCAATGGTTGACATTCAAAAGCTTTTAATAAAAATAGTAATCACTATTTAGAATCCCTCTCTTGTTTAATAACAATGATTGGATCCAGGTGTAAAAGAATTTGATGTATTGTTAATCTTTTGGCATCTGGACACAAAGTACGAGCTTCCATAAATCCTGGATAATTATATTTTCCTCACTCATTGCCTAATGTCTCGTTTAGTTCCCTAAAATAAGATCATGACCACTGTGCATGATCCTGTTAAATAATTTTGTGACATTTTAAATACTATAAGTAATTTCTTTGATTGTTATAGTAAGATACATACGAGCCTAGGCTAAGCTGTATAATGCCTATATTATTATAGTAATGGTTGATTTTTCTATCACCAGATAATCTATAACGGAAAAATAAATGTAGCGTTTTGACAGGTTTTGTATAGGAAATCTTTCAAAATCGTTTAAAGGTTGTTGTTATCCACTCTCTCCCTATTAAAGTTCGGACTATGGTTGACTGCAATATTTACGTCAAGGAATACCGCTTTCTCGGTAGTATATAAACGTTACCGCTTCGTGTGTAAAGAGCCTTGTTCATACTATAGGCATGCATGGCAATTATTGACCTATTGCTGTTCCTAGAACTTATTTTATGTACTCGTATAAGTGAATGCCCAAAGCTTGGTTGCTTTATAGTAATGAGCCTCTTATACTTTGTTCAGGACATTATTAAGAACTTAAAGGCACCTTGCCTTTAAAGCCTCAAGTGGATCTTTATCAAGTAGAAGATCCTAACCGTTGTCTGGAGATGTTTTCATTCATTATAATTTTATAAGAAATTATTAAGTTATTCAATAGATATTTAACGATCAGTATCACGAATAAATTTTAAATAATCCCAATTAAACTACAACGTTCCTTTTTGTTAAGTTGTGGTTTATGCAGAAAGTAGATATCTTCAGGACTCGCTGTACTTCGGTTAGCCATGCCAGTAGTTGCAAAGTTTAGTGAATTTATTTATTTTGAAATCAAATCAAATCAAAAATATTTATCTATATAACATAGTTGCTTATAATATTTTATTAACACCATGTATTTGTTAATAAAATATTATAACCTCACTATGCTAAGACTTTTAGGCATAAAAATCAGGACTTACTCCTGATTACTATTGTATTTAATAATTACAATAGGTGTAAACTATTTGACATTTGACAAAGTAATGTACATCCTCAGAATACAGCTGTGTACATCATAAATTACAAAACTAAAAATAAATAATTTATATAATACTGTATATCTTGTATCTTATGTAGGGGCCAGTCAGTGCAGACCGGCGACACTTCGACCCAGTGGGATATTTGTGTCGACACTCTCCCAATAACGACTGCCATATATGTTCATGGCAGCCGGGACCGACGGCTTAACGTGCTTTCCGAGGCACGGAGCAAGCGATAATTGTCAATCAATACGCACATAATTTCGAAAAGTCATATAACTTCCGAAAGTCAGAGGTGCACAACGTGGTTTCGAACCCGAGACTCTCTGCATTGCAGTCTGTTGGTCTCCCCACTGAGCTATCGCTGCTCTTATATAATACTGTAACTTAACAGTACATAAAATTAACATTGTTATTGAGAAAAATAATAATTTATAAAATTACTGGTACTATAATAGGCCCTCTTTATTAGGAAATCAGTAAGGACACTTTTGAATTTATTAAACTTATCTAATTTCTTATATATTTAGGCAATTTATTGAACATTTTGTGTGCCATACCCAGTACACTTTTTGCGTACATCGCTGTTTTATGAACTCGAACTATATGTTGATGACATTTACTTTTCAGTAGCTCAAACACATCAAGGTGCTTTTTACAAGCATTGCCACTTCTAATATATACACGGATGGAAGCGTTAAAATTGTTAATTTAACTAATTATGGTTTACGGTGGTATATCTGCTGTAATTCACACATGGCTCTCAGGCATTTTTCTCTGCTTTGAAAGCTAATTCTCTATCTGAAGAGTTTCCCCAGAATATAAGCCCGTACCGTAGAGTTGTGGAGACATATGCATGGTATGCAATAAGGACAGTTTCACGACTTACTATTTTGCTAAGATTGTATAAAGCGTAATGATATTTGTTTTGTTTTTTTATGGTATGATCAATGTGTTTATGCCACGTCATATTTACATCAAGGTAATGACCTAAAAACTTTATGTAGTCCGTTTCTTTTACTTTTACCATAATATTGAATGTTAAGTTTTTGTGGTTTCGTTCTCTGTCTAAATGATATTGTATAGGTTTTATACAATATCTTGTTGACCTTGAAATCAACAGATTGATTTTAAGGTTATTATCATTTAACCAGGTTATCAAGTTACATAAGTTTTCATTTATGTTTTTTTTCATACGATAGTTTGTTTAGTCCTGTAAATATGACTATACAATAATTAAATCGAATAGGGTCATAGGATGATCACTTGCCTGGAGCATATTGTTAATGTAAACAAGGAACAGAAACGGGCCGTGAACACTTCCCTGAGGCACACCATAGTTTGTTTGTCTTTGTCCCGATAGATAAGTTATTTCCATATTTGTATGCAAGCAGATCTTCTTTATACTTGTAACTTGTTTCCTATCAGTCAGATATGACGTTAATAAGCTTAGTACGTTACCCCTTATGCCATACTTTTCCAATTAAGTCAAACGTATTTTGAAATCTACATAATCGAATGCCTTAGTCAAGTCCATGAAAAGGGCAGTAACGGGGTCAGATTATCTATATTTGAAAGAGCTTTCTCTATCATTTTAAACATGGCCATATTTATGTTCTTGCTGCGTCTAAAACCATATTGTTCTTCAGCAAATATATTGTTAGTCTCTAAGAACTTATATATATTGTTATATATTACTCTCTATTATATTTGAAAATATTGGAACTATAAGTCCTTTTTATGTAAAGGTTTAATAATAGATACTTTCAAGTTATTTGGGAAAATTCCTTTTTCTTTACACAAATTAATTACAAAACTAAAAACTGGAGAAATTATATAAGCAACATATTTTATTACCTTCGTAATTATATCGTCATATCCGGCACTGTAAGTATTTTAAGAGAATTTATTATGTTACATATATCATGAGGAATAGTGACGGAGTCAATAAACTCTGTCTCCAATTCAATGTTCATCATTGAATTGGAGACGGAGTTTATTGACAAAATATTAAGAGATTTATCATCGGATGTATTTAGTGGTTGGATTTGGTCTATGAAGTTATTATTAAATACTTTTGCTATTTCAACTGGATTGATTACGCATTTATTATCAAAAAATAATTTTGAAACATTTTCTTTGGGATAATTTGACTTGTTTTTATTTATTATATTCCAAGTAGCTTGCGTTTTATTTTCTGTATTACTTATATAATTATTATTTCGCAATTTTTGTGTGAGCTTGATTATCATTTTTAGCCGCTGTGTATATGTTTTTAGTTTATGTTTGTTATGGACGCTAGGATGACGTCTTAGATGCCAAAGCATTTCTCGCTTCCGTTTGCAACATAGCTAATGCCTTTAGTAACCCAGTTTAGTGTCTTAGTAATAGGAATTCAAATTTTCTGTAAAGGAAAGCATAAGGCATAAAACAGTTTAAATAAACTATTAATTCATTAAAAGCCTCACTCTGGTCGGAACATTCATAAACACTTTCAAAACTGAGACTGCCAATAGTGTTTTTAAATTTGTACATATTTTCCACAACATATATTGAATACGCAATTATTAAATTTGCATGATTGATTCGAATAAACAATAACACTTCGTTAATTTTAAAACTCTTATTATCTAAAAGAGGTTACACAGATAAAACGTATTGGTTTTTTTTGTGTAACTATATTTACATATTTGGAAAATATATGTTAATTACATAATACATTCAAATTTTTTTTGCTTATTCCTGATTTATCTATTTCGTATTCGCATGACGATGCCTTCATATGATAAACAGCTTAACTGTTTTATATATTGCTTAAGCCTCTTATAAATGTCACAAAATAATATGGTAGCAATATATAATATCGTTTTATTCGAACCAATCGTGATTAAAACATGATTATATGGTCACTGTACTTGTTTAATTACATTTACCAAGTATTCCTTAGAAAATCCACTCAATATACCAGCTTAAACTACTGTTACCCCAAGTTATCCACAAACTTTACGAAAGAAGGCAACGTAACAGTAGTTTGTAGCCACCTTTGCGGTTTTAAAGAGAGGTCTGTGTGTCTTAAACTACATTGAGGTGTTCAGATGACCGCCCGAGTCGCGCAGTCGCCGATATTTTTTAAAAAAGCGCTTTCTTACGTCTCTTTTTATGATTGTTCTTCTTTTATTAGAGTACTTTTGTTTCTTAAGTGAAATATTCTAAGTTAGAAAGGCGGGGGCTTTCAATGTAAATCCGTACTTACTCTTTATGTCGTAAAAGTTAGACAATTGAAAATATTGCTCTTTTTGTTCAGCAGATCGCTGTTTAGTAACGTTTACTTTGATTGATTATTGATGTTTTTGCTTTATGTGCTTTAACTGTTGGTAATTGCGCGCGTTTTGAATAATAAATTCAGACCGGAGCTTAAAGTAATAAATTCAAATAGTTTAATGCACACGATAATAGCGAGGCTAATTACGGTTAAGGCTTACACGCTATTGTAGTTAAGAAAGTGGAGTAGTTATAAATGCGCACTATGCGGAGCTTGTGCAGAAACATAAAACTGCAAGGTGAAGTGGATTGACTAATAAGATTAGCATAATTGCGCTCGGGGACTGCACAGCACGCGAACCCATAGCTTTTCATAATTAGCACCCGTTGTTATAACACTCGCGCTGGTTCAAAATATACGGACGTACTCTCCAGAGTAACGCTATTTACGTCCTCGTATATGAAACAACATTTATCTTATAATGACCTGAATGGAATGTAAATGATATTATTCTAGTTTCTACAGCGGTAAATTATATATTTTTTATTTGATTTGCGACCGATTTTCATCACGAGTCACGAAAAATTAATCACGTATAATTTCAACATTTTATTTGGCACATGGTGCAATATTTGTAGCAGCTATCTCGCCAATGTGTTGTCTTGAGTCATGTCAATTTGATCTCGCACAGGACAAAGAATTGCCGGGCACGCCACGATCGTGGCTGTAAGTCCCGTGTTTGAGAAGTGGCTTTAGAGGCGGCATGGCGCCCTCAACTTCCGGCTGACACAGGTAATGACTGGCCATGGTTGTTTTGGCCAGTTCCTGTGTCGTATACGCCCGCAAGAGACGCCCGGTTGTCACCATTGAGACGACTGCCGTTCCACACTTTACCGTTGACTTTGTTGAGGACACGGCACTGCACTCTTTGGCGGTTTGCCCCGCCTGGGCATCGCAGCGCTGTGAGTTGATAGCAGCAGTCGGATTGGTTGCCCTCTCGCCTCCGGCCGTAGTTCAGTCTATGGTCCGGAGTGAGAGGTTGTGGAACGCCGTCGCCTCCTTCTGTGAGGAAGTGATTTCCATCAAGGAGGCGGCGGAGCGGGAGGGGGAGCATTTAAACCCTCTCTTCAACCGCAGAGCCGGGCACCGGAGAGCGCGAGACGACCTCCAGCCACCCTGAGGTTTAATCTGGGGGTGGTGGGCTTTGTGGGCCTGCCCACCACCCATTCAGCACCAGGTCTGAGAGGCGGCGTGCGTATTCCCACGTGCGCCTCAGTATCGAGTCCGTCTTACAGTGACAGTAGGGTTTTATTAAGAAGTGACCATAGGGTAGGTCTTATCGTGTAGTGGCCTGCCGTTTCATGAGGCGGGCCGAAACCTCGGCGGGGTCGCGACCGCATGTGCAAGTGATTCTCGCGGCCCCGTCGATAGTGGTTTTGTCGAGGAACACCGTGGTAGCTTTAGTCGGTATTCCGGGAGGTACATTATTCTTATTCCATCTTTCTCTTTTACTCCGGCGAGTCCGACATAACCCTCCGCACGCCAAGCCACGTAAAAAAAGGCAAAGAATTGTGTAATTCTGTAATAGTTATTAGAAGTCTGGGTGATGTTTATGTACTCTGTTGCAACATTTTGTAAATTGTGTCTGTTAAACTGTCTGTGTAAACTGTGCCTTACAGAAATGATAACCTAACCGCCCTAGGTATAATTTCTGTAGTATTTATTAGCAAAAAATATATACCCAAACTAGTAGTATTCATTTATCTATACTCAACACAATATACTATTATAAGCAGAAAGCTTGTGAGTAAGTAGTTAATCCCGGCTGCAGTATCAGTTCATGTTCATTATAAATTCTATACAGTGCTGCCATATGCAAAGGTACACACTTATCACCCGACTTATTGCTGCATTGTTTGTTATCTTTACACTACGTTGCATTAAAATACAATTTATATTCTGTTCCCTGCTGGGCATGTGTCTCTTCTCAGTGTAAAAAGGGTTATCAAAAGTCCACCAGGCTGACCCAGTGCGAGTTGACAGACTTCACATAATATCTTCGATCACTTTATTTTTGAGAACTCTCAGACATGCAGAATTTTGCTTGCATAAGAGCTCTCCATACAAAGTTTTAAACTATCACTGGCTTTTTTTGGGAAGACATCATCGATAGATCAGCTATAGTTAACAATTTAAAATGCATATATATTCGAAAAGTTAAATGTGAGCGCATACAAATCAGGATACCTCTGCTTGGTAGTTCAACGATTACCCACTATTGGTGCTTTTTAATTTCTACATAAGGGTATTTATATAAATTATTTTAATCTCGAAGTGATAGCAACTAAAACTAATCCTAGTATACTTTTATTAAACTGCCTTTTAATTAATATCAGTCTGATCCCTAGCGAAGCGTGACCAGGTAGATGGCAGCTAGTTTTGTCATAATATGAAATCATACCTTTTACATATTCAAACATATATTTTATAACAGTACTTGTGCACTGAAATACGCAATACCATTCAAAATATACATCGCTGAGTAAACATTCAATAAAAGCATCTCTGTATTGCAACCGCTGTTCAGTTTGTTCGCTCTTCAATATACTAGTATTGTTTTAGTCGCGCTGAAAACGAAATCAAACTGCACGAAGCGGGTCCACATTTCCGTGTACCCAGTGAACGACTGGTTATACAAGTCAAAATGTTAACGTTTTTGAAGCTTATGGTGTTTCGATTCGGTTAGTATTTAGTACTTTGTGTCCGTTGATTGCACACATAGCGCATTGATTTCAATGCTCAACTGTACATGTCACTAAAATCTAGCTAAATAGACAATTTAAAAAAATGTATTAACAACGATGTAGTAAAGCATTATAAAGCGTAGTATTCTTCCGCGTCGTTGTCAATTGGCAACTTTTTCTAGAAGACTGCCAGCATTGCCACGTAGAAAAGCAATGCTAATTCTTTGCGCAAAGAAGATGCCAGCCCTCTGGTCATGCGAGACGTCGATCAGCTGCTTGGCTAAATCTCTACCTATAAAGAAATCTAGCAATTAGATCCCAAGCCAAGATAAAATAAAGCTTTTTTATATGTATATTTAATATTTGATCAAAATCACTAATACTAAAATGTTGACTTTGACAAATGCTATTGCGTAAGTATTACATATTATGTACATATATTATTTAAGTTGTATTTCATTGTCAATTTACGTGAATTTTGACAACGGCCTGTATTTCTGTTGCTATTAAAAGTGACTTCTGCAGTAACATCAACAATAATAATAATAATAATAATATTCTACCACATACACACAACACCATCTAGCCCAAACTAAGCAGAGCTTGTACTATGGGTACTAGACAATGGATAAACATACTTAGATACTGTTTTCTTTTGTAAATACATACATATTATACATAGAAACACCCAGACCAAGACAAACATCCATGTTCATGCACACAAATGTTTGACTTGTGCGGGAATCGAACCCGCGACCTCAGGCGTGGCAGTCGGTTACACTAACCACTACGCCATCGAGGTCGTCACAATGACACACAGAATATTATAACAACCTGTCTATTCGGAAAATAAACTTTGTCAATGCAAAAAGCCCAATAGCGATATGTTGCCATTTGTACAACGAATAGATTAAACTTTAAATGTATAATGCTAACCGGCTAAAATTGAGTGGTTAAATTCATTGTTATTAGTGACGCCATTTTTACAATTGCTAAATTGGTGCATCCGTGAACAGTAACCGGTGATTTGACATTGGTGGCATTGTTTATCGCTATAGTTAGTTCGGGTTACCTTTAAAAATACAAATGGTATCAAATGTTTAATACAAATACCATATAAAGAAGAAACTTATATATTTTTCACGTAGGACATTACTCTAGACTTTTATCTTAAATTAGCGCATTATTATTAGTTTGGTTATTAGAATAATTGTCAGCCGCCATGATGCTATATAAAAACAAAATGATATCCGCGCCTCTAACAGTGGATAATGTAACTAATGTTTGACCATATCATGAAGTATCTGTGCGTTTAGCTGTTCATATAGTGAAACGCTTATTAATCATTGATCTGGCCAGACCATATCATGATGTGTGCAGTGGATAGCCTAGTGGGAAACCGTTAGCCTGCCACGCAAAGGTCTCGAGTTCAATCCCAAGGCTGACTTTTCGAAGTTATATGAGTATTAAATAGTTAATTATCGCTTGCTTTAACGGTGAAAGAAAACATCGTGAGGACACCTGCATGTCTGAGAGTTTTCCATAATGTTCTCGAAGATACGTGAAGTCTGCCAACCCGCACTGGGCCAGCGTGGTCGACTATGGCCTAACCCTTCTCACAGTGAGAAGAGGTCCGGTCCCAGCAGTGGGACAGTTTAATACAGGGCTGATATTATATATATATATATATACATCACATCACGAAGTCATCAATTCTCAGTTCAGTTGTCGTCATATATGTATATTAGTAAAATATTATTCCAAAGCATATTGCATTCGAATTACATATATTCATATTGCGACAATTGCAAAGTAGAAGGCAATTTTTTTATTTTATTTAACTTGTGTGAATGCATTGACGCATACCCCTCCGCGGGCGGATGGGTTATGTCGGACTCACCGGCGAAAACGAAAGATGGCAATGATGATAGTGGATTTCCCGGTAATAGTGACGAAACCTACCACGGCGTTCCTCGACAAAACCGTAATCGACGGGACCGCGCGAATCACTTTCAGATGCGGTCGCGACCCCGCAAGGCTTATTTTAAGTAATAACAACTACTAAAAAAATAACTTTGATATAACTCAATGTCATAAAATTCATAATTGGTATTCTCCTAAACTAAAATAAACGTCAAATTTTACGTTTAATTAAAATGAGATTGAATGTTGACTGAAAGTTGATTTAAACCTTAGCCGTCTTGTGCTATCATTTAGACCTAATTAAAGCATTAAATTCAAATTTCCCCTTTTAGTCAATACAATACATTAATTATTTGTTTATTCCTATAACACATCCCAACGTCCAAGAATTTGTGTGCCATGCCATTAATAAGAGCATGCGTAAGTCGTCGTCAAAGGCGTCGCGCGTACATTCAACAATACTAATATGGGGCGGATGCGACATAGTTTATACATATTATGTACCTATATCACACTGACGCTTGCTTTAAAAATACACTCAAATGTTCACTTTTCTGTTCTTACTCCACACATTTTTACACTATTTAGTAATTATGTTTATATCTTATTTACACGTATATTTACATATTTAAGTATATTATCTATATATATAAAACTCTTGCGTTACTGAGTGACTGACAGACAACGCACAGCCGAAACTACTGAACGCAAGACGCTGAAATTTGGCATGTATATTCCTTGGAGAGTGTATGGGAGCACTAAGAGAGGATTTATGGAAATTCCACCCTGAAGGGGGTGAAAGGGGTGAAACCCGATATTTACACGGGAACGGGACTTGCGCGGGTGAAACCGCGGGAAAACTACTAGTAATTTTATATGTTGGAATTGGATTTCGCAGAATACCAGTGTTGCGATTTAACAATCGCAACGTACGCTGAGTGATGTCCAAATTTTGGCACTGATGGGACACACACTTTCCCATTACTTTTAAACTTAAGTTAAACTTAAAATAATTTAAAATATGTATCTATTATTATTTATATCTCCTGCTCACTGACAATACTAGCCTTTACTTAAATGGAGGCAGTTTCCGACTTCCGTTTAGTTAAGCGAAAGGTGTGGTGTTGCCAGTGAGCGGAAATGAAATCATAGTTTTAGTATTTTTTTTATTTTTCTAGTCTTTTTATTGTTCTGTTTCTTTATTTATTTTTATATTTTATTATTATTATGTTAATTTTTATTTTTTATTTCTTCATGTTTTGCGTGTGCATTTTTGTGTGCCAAAATAAATATTTTTCTTTCTTCTTCATTTTCTTATTTTTATATTCTTTTTATATTCATTTCATGAGTCATACAAAAAAATCTAGGCGTAGTGTAGTTGTTTAGTTGTCATGTCACTCATAATAATAAACCACATTACACGCGTGTTAAAATAAAATTTATCATCTGCGGATAAACCAAAAATATTGAATTGGTCAGTACCGAATAATCCCAATACAGACCCTACTTTTTAAATAATAATCAGCCTATTTATAAAATAATCATAACATAATATGTTTTGATGGGTTATAGTAACATTATTTTTCGTTTGTCAACAAATCATTGTAATTACCTGCATATTGGCTACTAATCCGGAAACTGGCAATAATTTCTCAAAATTATTCTATGATAGGTAAGAATGACAGTAGATTGTAAGATATACATACATATATTCATATATCAAAAGTAGATTGAAATGTACTGCAACGAATATATACCTATAAATTTTTTGTAAATTCTAACATCAATTAGGTCACCATCAACAACAGCCACCGTGTAAATATAATTATAAGAATTAGGCTTCAGATGCTTTCATAATTTAATTGTATTAAAAATATTATTCAATAGATCTTATATTAAATAGTAATCTTAATACAATATTATCTATATCTAATGGTGCCTTCATATGAAGATAAATAAATCCATGTGCCATAATTTACCAAACATACGCTATATATACAAACAAATTATATAAGTGGCCGTCGAAAGCCATCTTTATTATACATACATACATACATAGATTCACGTCTGTTTCCCAGAGGGGTAGGCAGAGACTACGGATTTCCATTTGCTACGATCCTGACACACTTCTCTGGCTTCATTCGCTTTTATCACATTCCTCATACACGCCCGTCGGTTCAAGGTGCTCTTAACCTGGCCTTTGTCCAGAAGCCTCCAATCTGATCGAGAAACGTTCGCCTAGGTCTTCCTCTTGCGACTGTTCCATTCATACTAGCCTTATAAACTTTCTTAGTCAGTCTTACCTCGTCCATTCTTTCTTTCTTATTTTATATTTATTTCATCTTTATTATTTTATATTTATTTTGATATTTAGGATTATTAGTATTGTGTTTGTATTAACCATTAATACAAATTCTGCAGATAGTGGCGGCATCACCGTGCCTTATGTTTATCAGCGGGAAACCAGAGAAACTAAAGTAAAAGTATTTTATACGGTCAGCCAAATAGCTATGAATTTTATTAAATATTTTAATTTACTGAAATGATACACACGGTTTATACAAATGCATGAATAAGAAAATATGACCACGAAGTTTTACTTTTCACATGAACTATTACTGGACAGTCCGGTTTGGGCCGCTACATATTTACTAGCATTTTTATTTAACTTTATTTCGCAAGCTTTCGAGATTAATTTGGACACAATTATGAAGATTTAAAAGCCAACAAATTCTTGCATGGAGATTGAGAGATATAAAAGAAAATGATTATTGAAAAAACTACCCAACTATTTATAAGGTTGTTAAGACTGTGCCGAGCGAAATGTGCCAAAACAGGCGATCATAGTTAAGTGAATAAAATCAACACTTTTTGTTTAATACAAATATAAAATATCCATTTGCCATAATAATGAATGTGTTTACAATTACTTTATAGCTTAAACGAAACATAAATAGTTATATTATAATTTATCCGTCCCAAATATTTAAGTTATTGGTTGACAATAAAGATACATGTTTATCTAATAAGCACTTCAAATCCTCCATACAATTTTACTATGGCGGCCGCGCGCCGATTTGAATATGCGCCGTACGAGCTCTGTCATTATCTGTCTTACGCTCGGCGCAGTCTTAAGTGTTGTAAAGCTTGTGAAGTAGGAATAATCTTTTTAAAAAGTGACTCTGACTTTGTTAGTATGACAAATATGAAGTCATTTACTTTTCTCAAATTGTAAACAATGAACTTTAACATATTGGAATAAACTTGTAAAACAATAGTAATTTTCGGTGGGGGCAGCACTAGAATTTTATGGCGGGGACAGATGGAAACGTCAGTGCGGCGGCGCGACCCGCGGTATAACATTTGGATTTATTCAGTCGTGAAATTAAACAAGCCCCGAAGCGCCCCCTATCACAATTTATGTTCGCACTAGATTGTAAAGGTCCGACACGGTAAGATCTGCGTCTGTACCCTCATTAATTGGTGAACTCATGACTTGCTTGTATTTTATACGTGATTTAAATGTTGGATCATGTTGGATCGTACAAGTTTAAAGTCCTTTAACATTAACGTATCGTATGTCAGTTCGAACTTTATACACAACCTTTTGTACAATATTTGTACTTCGGATAGTGTAGCGTATCAGTTTGCCTATAGAAATTAACAGCAAGGAATGGTCGATATCGTAACTTATAAATTGAAGTTGGGATTTATAGCTTGTACTCACATCGACATTCGAATTCACATAAAAATAGAATATCAATATTGCATTGGACCTACTTTTGGCGAAATCGATAAACACGGGTGTGTCTCATAAGATATAAACTCATTTGGTCTAATTTCATTTTATTATCGTTCATAAGATATAATCAACGTGAGATATACCAACTGTTGATATAATTTCTTTACATATAACATTTATTTATTCTAAAACTTAATTAGTATAACGTTGTTTGATATAACGATTATGTAATCGAAAATCATTTGGTCTAACGTTTAATATGTATATTGTTTATTTAATCGAAAATCATTAGGTCTAACGTTTAATATATATAAAAAACGTCATTATGGTTAACACCCCGACTCAGAGTACCCTGACTCGGATAGGTTAGGTTGGAAGGATAAACTATTTTTTGTTATTTTTAAACTACCCAGAAATAGCAGCCTCGCGAAGCGGGGCTCCGTCGACCTATCTTAGCGCAGGTGGTAATCAGTTACTAGTTATAGACCAAATAAGTTTTATATCTTTTGAGTGGTATGTCAAACGATTTTATATTTAATGTATGTTATGTCAAAAGATGTTATATTTAATGTATGTTATGCTTATAAAAAATAGTTATTTTAAAATTATATCAATCGTTTATTATATTAACTAATCGCTATATTAAATCAAATTATAGGTTTCGTTGTTATATGTTGTTAATATTAGAGATTTTGTTGTTATATCATCTATTACTTACCCGATAAACACAGACATAAACAATATGTCTATGGGTCTATTTGGTAGTGCTTTGTTTTAAGCAGGCCTTTTGTGTATATATATATAGGTTTTGTGGCTATATACTACATTTTCATAGACGTGCAAAACGAAAAGATGTGATATTGAGCCCTCAAAATCGAAAACGCTAGTCGCCTCCAGCTCCAACTGGAGAGCTCTGGTTAAAACCAAGGTTTTTGACTTAGAGGAGCGACGTCGGTCTAAACTTGACTCTAGACGCGACGAACTGAAGGCCCGACGAGTTGTGGCGATCAGTTACAACTATGAGAACAGTGTGCTTACATGTCCGCAATGTATGCGAACCTTTTCTCACAAGATTGGATACAGCAGTCATTTGAGAGCACATCAACAACAACTTCCTCCAAGTAGATGAAGCGGTCGCCGTGACCAAAATCGGTCGGGAGGTATCATCATCATCACTACGTTTTACTTAGCAATGAGACAGTAAAATAAAATATGCAAACTAAGCTCTCTTATAAAATTTGATATTTAACACGTGAGTTTTTTGTTATTAGCTTTCACGCCTTGACAACACGACCGATCGTCATGAAATTTCGCATACACGTTGTCAGGGTTATAGAAAATACATTACGTACTGTTCCTGAGAGATAGAAACTTGAATATGGGTATATTATATATATAATTATATATATATGTATAATTCTTAAGGCCTTTCTGTAATAATTCACCGGTTTTACTGTCGCACATCAAACACGGTTACAGTCTCCATGGCGCTACTTAAACTTTTGGACAAAAAAACGCAATCACACGTTGCTTGACTTTAGCCAAGTCATCATATATAACCAACACATTTACATCGATTTTACAACCGCCCAGTCATATGAGATTTGATTAGACAATACAGGGACAGTCACCAGATAAACCATCACTGAGGAATAAATATGCCGTCTTAACTTTTACTATAACGTACTGGCAAGCAATTTGTAATTGCGAGGCCGAGGGAGTTCAAAGTTAACTACAGCAAGTAAAATAAACTAAACTGTGCACGTAACTTTATATGTTAAAGCTTCGTTAGTATCGGATATAATAGTGACCAGGTTTCAAACCCTTTCAACAAATTCAAGGTCGTGGATGGGTCCGCATTTAAGTACAAGAAGTCAAATACTTCCGTGCCTCAGGAAGCGTGAATCGTCAGTTATGGCTACCCTGAATATTTACGACACTTGATACCGAGAGTCTGGATGTCAATCTGAAAATTAGCATTATTTTAGCACACTGTTATCTCTTTGGGTTACAGTATTTTTCCATGAGATCTTCTTAACACAAAAGGTCGTTCTATAGCATTTTGCTCCTTAGCTAGGATTGGTTACTCTTATGTTAATGCAAACACCAGATATATACACCGATGCCTACATAATAATCATAATTACTTGTAAAATAAAAGGTAGTTTAATAATAATAATAATATTCTATCACATACACACAACACCATCTAGCCCAAACTAAGCAGAGCTTGTACTATGGGTACTAGACAATGGATAAACATACATATATACTTTTTTTTTGTAATTACATACATATTATACATAGAAACACCCAGACCAAGACAAACATCCATGTTCATGCACACAAATGTTTAACTTGTGCGGGAATCGAACCCGCGACCTCAGACGTAGCAGTCAGTTACACTAACCACTACGCCATTGAGTCGTCAATTCAGTTTCCATTGAACTATTAGTAAAATCGACATAATCATGCATTATTAGATGACATGTTGCTACGACGTTATCCTTTTCCTTGGAATCCATCCAGCACGATAAACTTACCTCATTTCTCCCAAGTAGGAGCAGGTTCTGGAATTTACTACCTAAGTACAAGCTACTACCTATAAGTATGATTCCCCAGCGCTACAATATGTTCTTCTTTAATCAAGATTTAAAGAGATGGGTCTGTTTAGAAAATCATTAGGGAGACCTGTGTCCAGCAGTGGACGTCTTTCAGCTAAGATGATATAAAAATGCGAAGTGACACTCCAATTAGTTTTGTACTATTTTAGCTGAAATAAAACGTGGTCTTACACTCTGATACAGAAATAGTTTTCAGATAAAGGCCTTGTCCCAGCACCTCCAAATAGCATTTATCTATAAGATAAAAGTCTCGCCATCTCTCTTCTATAACTTAACAAGAGTAATACAGTATGCGATTTATCTTTCGGAAAACTTTTACTTGTTAGTTGTGGGACTGGCCATTAATCTGATAGTTAATGTAAAAATTACTATGTGCCAAAATAAAGTTTTTGACAACTAACAAGACAAAATCCATGATAGTTGTCGCGACTTCCGCAGCATGGTTATTCGCCAGGTATACCGACATTTTGTTTTTCTTTTTGATTGAAAAAGTAATATCTATATATAAAAAATCAATTGCTGTTCGTTTGTCTCTCTAAAACTTAAGAACGGCTGGGCCGATCTAGCTGATTTTAGTTTGGAAATGTTTGTCGTAGTCCAGGGAAGGTTTAAACGGTGAGAAAATATGAAAAAATTGTAAAAACCTAAATGGATGATTACAAATGATGATGATGATTGCTGTCTTTATTTTGCGTAGGGAGAGTTTTAATGTCGTTAGGATAGGTGATACGAAGTACACCGGGTCATCTAGTCTATAATAAATACAACGGAACTGCCAAAGGAGTTACTATTATGCAATTTCAAAGGCCCAATAGTACAATAGCTTCGCTAAAATGACATAGGTTTGACGGCTATAGCAGCCCTGACCCAGTGGGATCTTTTGTGTCGACACTCTCCCAATAACGACTGCCATAGATGTTCATGGCAGCCGGGACCGACGACTTAACGTGCTCTCCGAGGCACGGAGCAGGCGATAATTTTCAATCAATACGTACATAATTTCGAAAAGTCATATAACTGCCGAAAGTCAGAGGTGCGCGACGTGGATTCGAACCCGAGACCCTCTGCATTGCAGTCTGTTAGTCTCCCCACTGAGCTATCGCTGCTTAGTATATATTAGTAGTAAGTAACTTAAGCTACGTTATAGTAGAAGCAATATTAATTTAATTTAATTTTAAGTTAACGTTATATAAAAAGAAATCTTCGATTAAATACGGTGAGATATCGCATACCAAGAATGACAAACCGTTTGTAATTATACATTTAGACAGAAATTTTATATCATTATATTTTTCTTAAACATTGTCCAATTCATGATACCTAAAAAGAAACGAGTCCTATCGTAATCAGCATGTAACATGTAAAGAAAAGTATCGTATTCCTAAATTAAAGAGAAAGAAGTATTGTGTACCTAAATTGAAAGTTTAACGAGGCCCTTACTTGTACATTGTCCCGCCGCCCTTCGGTCCTGTATCTCACTCATGCCTTATAATATCGCCCTCCGTACATCATGATAAGGGTGTAACGCCGAGGGCTGCAAGGGCCTCGTAAATATTCATTATCCTGGCTACATAGACCTCTTGTCTCAGAATAACACGGGCATCTTCTTTCGAACTTTATTAAAGGGAGCTTAATTTTCATTACTTACTTAAAATTTTGTTTTTTTGATGCTTGGTTCACTTAAGGCTGGTGGTTTATAAGTATAAAGAGTATATGATTATTTTCTTTATAAGTCTTAGAATACCAGACATAATTCAAAATTGATTGTGTCCAGCCACCAGTGTGCTGCTGCGACTCAATACGGTAAGTCGCCGCTTGGAAAAGTGGATCCTCACCAGTATATCTGAAGTGATTCACAACGTTTAGAAGTCGCACCGAATGATTCGATATAATTCGTTCACGTATGGTAACTATACGAGCTATTGAAGACGTTAAGCCATTATCTAGTATATTTATATATTATGTATGTTTCAGTCAAAACTTTTCCAGAACAAAACTACTTGTGACTAACGAACACTGTCAAAAGTGCTTTTGACTCAGAGCCCAGGAGGATAACTTATGCTCGATTTGTTTAAGTATTTAAATAAAGGTAAACAATTTTGATGTGACATTTTACACAAACACATATTAAACAAATAAACTACTGCTTAAACTAACGGTTCAATTGATTTAGTAATCGTTATTGTTGTATTTACATTGATCTTTATCAGCATTTTATTTTTAAACTGAGTTTTTAGATAAAAAATGTAAAGAAGACGCATCAAAATTGTTTACCTTTAGTTAAATACCTAAACAAAACGAGTATAGATTCAAAGCTTTTGTGGTAATATTTTTAACCTAATGAAAAAGTCCTATTTAGGCGCCATCTATTAGTTTTATTATACGGTGACCAATTAGTATATTCGTTTTGTTCATATAGACTTAATAAATATTACTTAACTAAAACATCTTTAAACTGCTTTCTTAAGTTAAAAGTAATTTAAACTGGGAAAGAGTGTCGACCATAACATATATGTATACCTGTTCCAACATGTCGGTTACTACTAAGCAGTCATCAGTAAATAAGGTGGTATTCGTTTCAATGTATTGAAGTGTAAAGCTTTTTCCGAATGTCTGAAAAATATTTAAAATAGAATTGGGCTTTACTTGTTAGCATTCCATTGTATTGAAATAATTGCGAAGAGATGAACCCGCAACGCACCCTAGGACTGCCCACCCCAAATATTGCAATGGAGTATGGTTACATTAGTAAACTCCTCTGATGGAAAGCTTTGTGAGATCCGGGCGTACTCCAACTTACAGTATTTCGCTTAACCAAAAATTATTATACATATTTATGATAATAATTGTAAGGCTTGTATTTAAATGCGTCGAGAATATCGTCATTACGTTATTTCTGTCGTTATTACTATTTTTTAACGTGACGTTGCATTATGTTGATAGCTCGGTTACAGTGGTCAGCTCACCAGCCCTACACTAATACTTCAAGTATTATTGGCTCTATCCATGATTACATACAAAGATAAGTTGCTAAAGCTTTTCCTAACACTTTGGTATTTTTATTGGCACTTTAACTAAATTGGCACATGAATTTACCAGCAGGTTTATATTATTATTGAGTTTCTGTAACGGCGAAACAGCACTACTGTCGTAGCCGTCTCGTCGTCTTTATTTCAGCTAAGCCTGGACACCTGCCGCTTTAGTGTTTCTCTACCAAGCAATCTTATTTGCTCTGATCACAAAAATACATTGCATCTCTGATCCCAGAAAATGAAAATCACCGCATGCTTATTTTCGAAGAGAATTCTACGATATTCGAAAGGATCGTGATTTCAAATCCATTCCAGAAATACAAAGCTAAAGTATCAATAAGTAACACTACTTTATTGTTAACGTAACTTTTGTAACAAGGGTTCCCAGTTACCGGCTCACGTTATAAACAAATATACTCACGAATAGTTGAATTAAACCTGCTTTTTCTGTTTTTCGTGTGTTAAATAAAATCTTATCAGGTCATAATAATTCAGAATTTTGAGAATTGCTTGCACCATCCTATCTGGCGATGATTGGAAAACCGTTTTAGTATAGCAAGGTCCACCAGAAGCGCAAAGGCTTACATAGTTACTTTGCTTTTTTTTCTTTTATACTCTAATAGGCTTGCGTATGACCGCGATCTCACCTGATCTTAAGTGACGATGCAGTCGACGATGGAGTACGCTTGCCTAGAAGATACCTATTCACTTGCGACTTGAAGACACCCAGATTGTACTCATCGAGAAACACAGACTTAGGTAGCGAATTCCACTCCTTAGCGGTACGCATTATAAAATTGGAAGCAAATCGCTTCGTGCGTAAATGTGGTATATCCACCATGTACCTGTGTATCATGCTTGTTGTGAACCTAATGTTTGGCCGGTCTTTTCTATATATTTTGGACATATTTGATCGATGCAGTAACTAAAATACATATTGAATTTATCTTTAAAATAAAATATTTTATATAAACTAATGCAGTAACTGCAGGACGTAACACTACGAAAATACACAGTACATAAAGCCGCAGGATAAAGTTTGTTAGAACGCTAAAAGCACTTGAGATCGACATAATAGTGCTGCGATTGGCATAAATAACGTCAATTGTGATGTTTTCTTTGCTAATGTCGTCGGTCGGGAGCGCTCGCGGGTAATGTGCGATGCCATTAAAAGAACATAAATACACGATCGTCTCAATAAACGTCACGGAGCGGGGTAGTTTGTTGTTGTAAATAAACTGCAGTGTGCAATCTACAATGTTGTTTTTTTATTACTTCTGCGAGTTCATTACAGATATAAAGTTCAGATTCGTTTCATTTGAACGTTTTTGTTGCAAATTGAATAAATACGGCTGTAACATTTCGCTTACAATGTTGATTTAGGTTTACTGGTCAAGCGAAATCCATGTAGCTTTTCTTGTCGAATTCTTGTAAGGAGCGACGAGTCCAAATGAATATTTATATTCGTAGTTTAGATCAGTGAGGCTGATCTTGTAATAAAAACTTTTCAAAATGGAGTGCCGAAACAGACTTACAAACGCCAAATGTGAAATAAAATGCATTTCATGATCATAATTGACGCTTATTTGAATTTAGGAGTATTGAGTTTTGTGATGTTTTTACTATTAAGACTAAATCAGAACAGAACACATTATCTTAGGACTTGGCCCTCAGTCATAAGAACAGTTAAAAGGTTTATTTACAGTTTCTATAATGTGACGTTCAATAGTATTCATGTTCTTTATGATGAGTAGGACATTGTGTAAATAGCCTTTAAATAACTTGACCACTGCTGTGGTCAAGTTATTTAAAGGCTATTTACAAAATATATAGATAAAGCTGGGCAACAAGCAACACTGCTGTGTTGCCCAGCTTTATCTCAGTGTACCTAGGTATATAAAAACGTCGTATCAAATCCATCGTTGCCCTTAATTAAAAACATACAGTGTGATTTTAAATAGAAGTTATGCTTTAATATTATACACCAAATGACTTATACGCATGGCAGGTGTACAATAAGGCCCTTCATACCGAATTTTGGACATTAACGATGACTGGCCATTTGCAAAGAACATCTTCTCTCTTAGCCTTTATTATGCCCAAGTCACTTGGGGTCGGCTTTTCTGGTCTAACCGGATTTGACTGGATATCAGTTTTTACACGGAGCGGCTGCCACCTGACCTCCGCAACCCGAAGGCTAACGATACCCTAAGGCTAGACCAGTGTCAGGATATTAGAGGGTACTGACTTTCCCAATAACGACTGCCATAGATGTTTATGGCAGCAGGGACCAACGGCTTAACGTGCTCTCCGAGGCACGGAGCAGGCGATAATTGTCAACCAATACGCACATAATTTCGAAAAGTCATATAACTTCCGAAAGTCAGAGGTGCGCGACGTGGGTTCGAACCCGAGACCCTCTGCATTGCAGTCTATTGGTCTCCCCACTGAGCTATCGCTGCTCATTTGCAAAGAACATATTATATACATATATTGGGCACAAGTGTTTTTGCAAGCTTTCCTGCGTACAGTGAGACGCGCCAAATCCCTAACGCCGATTATTTTTTTCTCTTTGAAAAGATTACTACAGAATTAAGTTTCAAATTACTAGTATTCGTGTTTACCCTCCAGTTAACTTCACATGTTATGTGTTGTATGTTCACGTCAGTAGTGCAATGGGTGGGATTCGAACCCGCGACCTCTCGATCGCAAGTACAATGCCTTAACCATTGGGCTACCGCTGAATTGTTATCGAGCATTTTTTGACAGAAACCCCAATGACTTATTGTTGGCTTGACCCGGGATTCAGACACAAATATCAAGTACAGCAATTGTATTACCGCTACGAGCTACACCACCGAGGCAATCAGAAATAACAGAAAAACTTATATGAAATGGCACTGAGATATTATTTCATTAAGTATTTTATATTGACTACATGAATTTGTATAGGTATACCCTGTATAGCGCGCTATGTTAGTCTTTTAAATTGCTTTCTGGTTTATCTGACATTGGTAGTCTCAGTTAACTTAATATCGATTCGCAAGGACGTTAGGTGATCAACTTTATGTCCTCCGGTTTTTCTAATCGTATCGTTATGACTATACACTTCCAACTTGCCTAATTGCCGACATCGTGTAATTACCGCCGCTTACCGGACGAGTTAGTTTCTTCTTCATTATTTTCTTCTTTCCTCTGTTTTAAGGCAAAAGCGGCAAACATATATTGTTAAGGAATATATTGTTAAGGTTTTTTTTATAGATTATTAGGACCAAATAGAGATCAATTTAAACTAGAATTGTAAACCCATCTATAGATTTTGTATAATATCTTTGTATAATACAATTTTAACGTTTATATCTGTACATAGGGAAATATTTAAGATAATTAATGTTAGCGGGGTAGAACAAAGGGGTAGAAGAATCACAAACAAAATCAAAAATCAAAACAATTATTTTAGATTTTTTGCCTGTCTCTCTGTTTATAATAATAATAATAATATTCTACCACATACAAACAACACCATCTAGTCCAAACTAAGCAGCAGTTTTTTTGTAAATACATACGTATAATACATAGAAACACCCAGACCAAGACAAATATCCATGTTCATGCACACAAATGCTTGACTTGTGCGGGAATCGAACTCTCGACCTCGGGCGTGGCAGTCGGTAACACTAACCACTACGCCATCGAGGCCGACTAACACTTGTACGGACATCACGCAAAAACTACTGTACGAAGTATATGAGACGTTTTTAAGATTTTGTTAAAGAATCTAAGTAAACGCTTTAACAATATACAAGTATAAAATATATAACTATCAACATACAACAACTATAAAATAGATATCTAACAATCAGATGTACTTACTTGTACTCGAAAGAGTAAAAGGTAATATGAACGTTAAGCATTAAACACTCAGATAACTGAAACAATTCTCAAAGCCAAAGTTTAATCATTTATTCATTAAGATCATAGAGCATACTCTATGATCTTAATGAATAAATGATTAAACATACATATATGTATGTATGTATTTTATGTGGGGGCCAGTCAGTGCAGACTGGCGACACTTCGACCCAGTGGGATATTTTGTGTCGACACTCTTCCAATAACGGCTGCCATAGATGTTCATGGCACCCGGGACCGACGGCTTAACGTTCTCTCCGAGGCACGGAGCAGACGATAATTGTCAAGCAATACGCACATAATTTCGAAGTCATATAACTTACGAAAGTCAGAGGTGCGTGACGTGGGTTCGAACCCGAGACCCTCTGCATTGCAGTCTGTTGGTCTCCCCAAAGAGCTATCGCTGTTATTAAGATCATAGAGTAACACTTACTTCCATTTCTTGACTCAGCATATCTGTCAATAATAACATGTTAATGTATTATTATTTTGTTCTTATTTTCATAGCATGTTCCATAATTGACTCCACAAATAGAGAACAGGTCTGAACTGAACTCAACAGAAAATTATAATAAAACTAAGAAAATTATAATTCTCAATCTTGTATACTATTAATAAAATTAAATTTACATGGCATAAAACTTGACTTGTCAGGAATGTAAAGAAAGCTTCATTTGTACTTATATCTATGGCACAAAAAAGAGCAATATACGAAAAAGAAAATAACAGAAACCTAAATTAAGAAAATTTACTAAAGTAAAAATTACTCGGAAAAGCAATGACAAAACATCGCGGCAAATTAAAACTCGGTATGACGAAGTTATTACAACCTAGCACCAGTTTAATTAAGAAGGTTTTAAAAATGTTTTAAACGGCAACAAAGGCACTTACAAAATGCATGAAAGAAATTATGAGTCAGGAAGTCTAATCATAATATCATAAGTTTTAAATAGTAGTCTAGTAGTATAATATGAACGATAAAGGCTAGTAAACAGGACTATGAACTAGAAAATAAGAGAGCTAGTACGGCTTACACAATAGAATAACTAAAACACTTTTATTAGTAATGGAACAGTTAAGATGAATAAATACAGCTATGAACAATCATGATCTGGCTATGAATTACTACAACAGGGGACCAACCACTACCTGACGTTTGACCAACCACAGATTCTCACTAAAGAACACCGATTCCTACGAAGGATGCTTCGCGAGGCTATTGAAATCAAAAAACATCCTAATTTCAATAGAGAAGATGGTTGGAATGTATCACCAGCTTGGGATCCAGTAATACAAATAGTCAAACCCAAGAAAAAGCAAACCACAGCTAGACTTAATGATACTTTGAGCTCATTCTGCGTAAATAGAAACACCAATGATTAAATTATGATCGGGTACTTTGAAATAACTACACTGGAACATTGAGACAACTACCATCTTAGTCTCCCCGTGACCATGGCTGCTGAAAAGCAACTGCAACGTCGGGGAAAGAGTAAACTTAAATATAAAAAGATTTAATTGTTTTAATAACTTAATTAGCTTAAACATTTGTAAAGTTTAATAGTATCTAGTAGTTGTAGTGTAACAGTTTCTAAACTATGTAATAAGGTGTAAAATAAACAACGCGATAAAATCCGTATATAGTACTTTAACTTCAATGAATAACATTCGCGTAAACAGAAGACAATATTATGAATTACTAATTACCTCTTAAAGACTTTTGCATCGACTGTTTAATGTAGAGATATTGAAATAAGATTAAGTTACTAAGATGTTTCTTAAAATGTCTAGTATCTTTTTAAATCTATCTAAACATTAATTCAATTTTATTAGTAATGGTAATTTACTTAAATGTAAAGATATGCAGGTAAACTTTCGTCTCAAGTTTTTATACAATATAATTATATTTGCGTATTTACAGTACCCTCCTATTGGCACTATCAATTCATCCCATTATTTTCACCACATACTCTCACGCATACTCCCGAAGAGGTTAGTATAGTGTATAATATGTGGACATCCACATTATGTCTGTTATTTTTTTAGATCCAATTGCAATAGGAGGCAAGCGTTATACTGTCAACGGGGTATGTCTATAGGATTTAACGAGTATCATAGATGTTTGCTTAAGATATGTCTACAATTCGTGCTAATACTGACAATTGACTAAACAAAAGACCCTCATTGATATTCTTTTGACCTATGCACCAAAGGTCTCAAAACCAAGGATCTCATGATCGCACATAAACTTATGCAAGTGAAGAATCGAGGCAGTCAGAGTGGTTTTTGAACTGGTATGCCAATAATGGAATCTAAATGTCTGTATTCAATTATGTTTAAGATTTCGTTACATGTATTCTGACATATTGCTTAAAATGCCAATAATTAAGTAGTTTATTCTATGTTTCTTTATTACGTTAACGTCTAAGCTGTACCAATTAACCTGTTTTATTAAAATTTGTCTTGGAGATTGCTTAAAACTTAAGAAAATAGCATTAAGACTCTGAGCCAGCTTAACGTTCCCTAGGATTTCACGACAACCATAGATTTATGTTTATGCTTGTATATGACTGCGATAGTCCTCGCTGTTAAGCTTTGCTGCACACAGGTTATAAAGGTGGAGAACACAAGATTCAATAAAATATAAGTATGTGTCCAAGAAACTATTTGGGCAGTAAGAGTAATTGAGAAGCTCAACCTTATACATTCAGTTTTCCAAAGCACTGCTTAGTCATCAGGTTTTATATTTCCTAACCGAAGAATTTCATACCAATAACTTTATAATTTTTGCGGAGATACAACTGCAATATATCCGGCGCATATTACACCCACTTTTATACCATAGATACTCGTTATGTGTGAATGTGTGAATGGAACAGTCGCAAGAGGAAGACCTAGGCGAACGTTTCTTGATCAGATCGCAGGCGTTCTGGACAAAGGCCAGGTTAGGAGCACCTTGAACCGACGGGCGTGTATGAGGAATGTGATGAAAGTGAATGAAGCCAGAGAAGTGTGTCAGGATCGTAGCAAATTGAAATCCGTAGTCTCTGCCTACCCCTCTGGGAAACAGGCGTGAATCTACATATGTATGTATGTATGTAGATACTCGTTAACACTTTTATTGAATACCTTAGGTATTTGACTCAAGGTTTATAATAACTCTTATGTTGCTTTTAATTAAAACTATTGTAAGTATTTGATCTGATTGTATTGTGACCAATTAATTCTTATATAAAATTAAAGCAGCAGTAGTCTAATGCATAAGGTATTGGAGGAAGCAATCGAGCCTTCACAGGTTTAAATCCCATTCATTACACTAACTAAGTAAACCCAATCCTAACATAAGCCTTCTGGCTTTCTACCTCAACTGGAGGGGTAAACAATAATATTATTAAAGTGAAACTAAATTATCGAGTACCTCATGTTTATTATTGAGCTAATTAGCTGTAATCTAGATACAATTTCGGATCAGGATTCGAGAGAAGGATAATATTTTAAAAGAAACCAAGGTGATGGCATCGTTGCGCAGTAATAAATATGAAATTAAAGGCATGTACTCGTTGAATGTTATTAAACTTAATATACAGACTAGAGTCGTTCCTAAAACAAACACAGTCGTCTCATATACAGTACACTACAGCCACTTTATTTGATTCTGTACTCGTTGTAGTTTTTGCTGTATAAAAATGTCATGTATCTTATCTTATTTATTAAAGAGCACTCCTAAAAGTAGCTAC
This sequence comes from Catocala fraxini, assembly GCA_930367265.1. NCBI lineage: Eukaryota > Metazoa > Arthropoda > Insecta > Lepidoptera > Erebidae > Catocala > Catocala fraxini. The sequence continues at coordinate 2,503,341 of OV884027.1, forward strand.
ACATCGACCTTTTCGCTATCCCACATGCCTTTTATATCAAAATTCTAAAGTACTAACAGTCCGGTAACTTTTTATAATGCACACTGTACTCAAACAACATACTACAACTACAACAACATATTTATGACAAAAATTATGTTAACACTAAGCAATTAGTTCAACAATATTTACAAACCTTGAACTACGATCAAACAGAAAATTTGATGACTGTTGTTCAATAAGTGTTATGCAATAAAATAACTATTTAAGTCGTCAAAGTTTTCACTTAGTTTATAATATAATTCGTAAGTTTTTATATACAAAGAATAATGTTTTATAAGTATTGTTTTAGAATTTATATCTATATTAGATAGTATTTGCCCTTAATGCCTGTGGCACAGGTTTACCCTAGTACAGGCACCCCTTATATATTACCTTTACAATGTAACCTAAGCTCTGTATCAATTTGTACCAATTTAAGTTGAATAAATTATTATTATTATTAGGTTTAAAGATCTTTATTGTACTCAAAAAGAACATTACAGTCCACTTACTGAGCATACAATATAAATAAAAATAAAGTATAAGTATAACAGTAGCACGATCATGAGTGAATCTTATAAGTTACAGTTTTTGTTTTTAATCTATCAATGACCCAAAAACGTATTTAAGTACCTAGTTATTTTTTTTTTATTGTAATAGGTAATATTTTTTATGGTTTATGTTTCACACTAGGTTCATTTATTTTATATTTAAAATAAAGTCTAGTGTAACCAGATTTGTAACCATACAATTTATATCCATACCATACATAAATTGGTATTAGATAAATGCATTGCTAAAATGTACCTATATTTAAAATGTAGTTATATACGTATATATTATTTTACCATTATATATTTTATATTTTTAGGTTTTTTTTTTTTTTTTTTTTAAGTTAGATGTGTGTGTTTGTTTACGTAATTTTTAAGTTTAGTTTTAAAATTAGACAAGCTGTCACATTCCTTTATTTCATCCGGTAAATTATTAAACAATTTTATGCCATCGTACAACATACTTCTTTTGCCATATTCAGTTCTTGGTGTAGAAAGCGTCAATTTATTAGTGTTCCTTAAGTTATGTTTGAACTCTTTTTTAGTTGGCGTAGTCTGTGTGTGTATGTGATCCAATAATATTTTCTTAATCAATGTACATATATTTTCTGTGTAGATTTGTTTTAGGGTAAATATACTAGTCTTTTCATAAAGTTTAGGTGTATGTGTTAGCTTATGATATTGAAACAACACTTTTATTGACTTATTTTGTGCACGTTGTAATGGCACGATATTAGTTTTAGCAGCGGAACCCCAGATCTCTATAAGGTAAGTTAGGTTGGATTTTACAAGTGCATTATATATCATCAGTCGTGTTTTGTGCGGTATACAATTAGACATTCTGCATAAGGCACCGGTGAGTTGGTTAATTTTATTTCTCACATGGCCTATATGAGGTTTCCATGTAAGTCTGTCGTCTAGGATTAAACCAAGATACTTTTCCTGATGCGACCTATGTAGTGATTCATTATTAATATTTAGAGACAAATTGTTAGGTATTGGCTTGTTTTTTGCTAAGAATATCATATAAGCAGTTTTCTTTGCATTTATTGTCATTAGATTACATTGGCACTGGCATTATTATTACTTATCTTATTTCGGGGGCCAATCAATGCAGATCGGCGACACTTCGACCCAGTGGGATCTTTTGTGTCGAAAGTGGAAGTGAAAGTGGAAGGAAAATGTCATGTATATAATATAATAAAGATGAACATTAAAAAAAAAATGATTTCGTAATTATCATATTCGCTGGAAATAATCCTACTGCATGAGAAGTTTATAAAACTAGTTAGATGTTTATTGACACGTGCCACACATTTTATTCAGATGAAATTGGCACAAAGAAAGGCTATGTCCTGATTTAATGCATAGAATATTTTTATACCGATGTGAAAAGCAATTTCATAGAATATAAATAATATATAATAGAAACTATCTAGGTGTCTAAAAATTTATTAATTATATGTGTACTAGGTATTTTGCTATTATTTCTGTACCTTCTAACCCTGCCAGACAAGGCTATGAAGTACCTGATTGTAAGAGCAATCTGCTGCTTATGGACATCGGCAGAGCCAACATACGATATTCTGCTGCACATACCAATGTGGTATAATCAATTCATGTAGACAAATGCTACATAAATAATAGTCGCGTCTTTCTGTTAGCTTATTATAAAGAGTACCTAATGTAACAAGATAAAACTAACAAGACTTAAACCCATCTTTATTCATTTATTTAAATAAATAAATAAGTTTTAGTCTCACCAAAAAAATCTAAGTATGTTTCGGCATTACCATAGGATGTAACACTAATAAACCTAACACTAATAAACGTATGTATAAAGATCCGGCTCTATGAACCGGAGTTCTTACTAATGATCTAAGTTAGGACTGCATAATTTCTTAATCCACCTGTTTTTCAATAAAAATATATTACATAAAATATTTATTGATGAAGGAATATGGTTTCGTCGATCAAAATATGGCGTAAAATGATTTCAATTAAAAATTAATCTAAGGGGTTGCTAACTATTAAAGATAAGTAAAACGGAGAGGGAGCTGGCGCATCACACAGTACATTAGACAAGGACGCAGTGTGCTAACTGTGTACAGTTGAAAAACCTGTAGGTCTGTCTTTTACAAACTATTAAATATCATTTTAGGCTGCAGGGATCCGCTAGAGGCCAGATGCAATCTTTTGTCAATAAATATGGCGGACAATCGACCAGTTGACAAACCATTTTAAAACTAAAACTTCATCATAAATTATCTGCAATTTATAGCAAGAGCTGTCATGTAGGCTTAAACGTATACCTACTGTTTAAAGAGTCAAGATTTATGAAATTGCTTTTCTTTTATTTTAAAACTGATTTATACTGTAATTTCGTGCGTCGCACTGTACGCGATAAAGTTGCGTGACGCTAAACAATATATTCTAAATCTGCTAAGGTTTTGCACCAAATAGTTTTTAACACCAACTTTATAAATGCTACGTGGCTTTCCGTTACGTCGAAATTTAAATTGTATGATGTATACTTCACTCATTTTATTATTATACTGTTTTATTTTATGCGCTTATAGAGCTTTACAAAGATCAGATTTTTTAAAATTCATTGTTGTTATTGTTTCCGCCACAAAAAGATCAGTGTTCACACTGATATCAAAAATTTATGTGTTAACGGCTTAAGAATTGAACTGACTTTTATAATTATCTCTCTTACAGCTAGTTTAGATACGAATTATTATTTTGCGAATATGGGTACATAAAAATAGTCTTATTAATAATATTTCATAACCCTTGACACATTCTTCTTATAGATACATAACTGTTTTCTAATAGAATATTATAAACATAAAATCTAATCAATAAATCCAATAACTTTTAAATAAAACTATTAGCAAGAAGTTGTGTCTTGATAATTAAAATGGTAATATGTTCTAAATAATAACATCTGAAAATATTCCCAAGTAAACAATTTTAATTTAGTGTCGCGTCATAGTGTCGTGGCTACCTGTTCTTATATCAGCAAATTACGAGTCCAAAGCCTTAATAAAATATTACACTGATTCTAATTCGTCACATCTTTCAAATACACATCGCACATCCTCCAGACATACTCAATCAGCATTTTCCCAGTTAGCGTTGCTATTTTGTAGAGTTATCTCTGCGAAATAGAAACGCAATATTTTGCAGAACTTATTGCAGTAAGCAACATTGTTAATTAAGGCTGCTACATAAGGTCATTCTGCCTACCAAACACACTTACTAAACTGTCACTGTCAGCAGCGATAGCTCAGTGGGGAGACCAACAGACTGTTATGCAGAGGGTCTCGGGTTCGAACCCACGTCACGCACCTCTGACTTTCGAGAGTTATATTACTTTTCGAAATTATGTGCGTATTGATTGACAATTATCGCCTGCTCCGTGCCTCGGAGAGCACGTTAAGCCGTCGGTCCCGGCTGCCATGAACATCTATGGCAGTCGTTATTGGGAGAGTGTCGACACAAAAGCTCCCACTGGGTCGAAGTGTCGCCGGTCTGCACTGACTGGCCGCCACATAAGATACATACTAAACTGTCAAACATTTGGAATCTAATTGTAGTAATAATGTTAAAATAATTTTAATGTAAAGTAATATAGCTTAACATCACAACATGTCTGTGATATTCATGAGGTTAGGCATTGGAAAACTGCCTCCAAATTATGCCGACTTCGTTAAGGACTCGTATAATGGGGTTTAAACCCAGTGCCGTTTAACAGGGTGCAGTTGCAGAGTTCTAGTTGTTGAGAGTTTCTTGACCGGAAATCTCGATGGCACTTCAACCAAAACTTGAATTGAACCTTATAATCGACAATTGCGCCAGTGCTACCTCATATATTAATGAATGAGAATTCAAATGGAAAATACTGCTATTAAAATAAAACACAGATCACATTACCAATGTCGTGTTGACACAATTATTCATTATTCATGTGCAATAACATTAACTTACTAGCACTATATTGAAGTCATAGTTATATTCATAAAGAAACTTAATATTATTACTTTTACAATTGAAACAAAGATAGTTCTAGGAAATACTGTAATACCTAGGGGGCAGCTGTACGAGCTGGCGCACCGTGGTAGTTTTAGTCGGTAGGCCCGAAGTCTCGGGAGAGCCCGACATAACCCTCTCGCCTCCCTTTGTGGCGAGTATGGATATGAAAGAGAACAAGAGAAAAGAAAAAAAAAAGTGGGCACCTATAAAAAATGTTGCTGTAACAATTTTTCTTGTCAAAGGCTTATAACGTATTACTAAATAATATAATTTGTGCATATTTATATCTTGTTATATTTTAAATTCATCATTGCACATCAAATTAATTATTTATCACAGCACAAAATCACCGTGTAGAGTTGACTCATTATAACTTTAACAATCACGGCAGCTCACATTTGGCTTGATTATATAAAGTTAATAATAGTTTGTGAGTGAAAAATGCCATTCGCCATTTTTAAGACAAGTCAGGCAGTGTCAATCAAATGATAAGCAGTAACCACTGTTTACATTATTCGTTGCCTCAACGTTCTAAACACGTAACAGCCAAGTCGCAGTCTACTATAAAAAAAGCTGACACATTTAAGTGTCGACTGAAGTAAGTACAGTTATACTTTAGTCGGCACTTAAATCTGCCAGACAACTGAAATAATCCAATAAATGCAAAATATATAGTACCCTCCCACTCAGAGAATCGTAACTAATAAGTATAATATTATAAATGCGAATGTGAGTTTGTTTGCTTGTTACATTCTCACGCCTTAACATCTCGTTAACATGTCGTTGTTAGGGGAACGGCAATAATAATAAATGCAAGCATTGTACATTAAACAGCGTTGATAGACAGAGTAATTAAAAAAATATAAATCTCGTGCTTTCTACCATGTTCTGAATATAACAAACATGTGCATGTCTTTTCTTCGAAGTTATAATAAAACTAAAGAGTAAGGTGAACCTCACTCTCTAGTTTTCTTAAAATATTGAATTTCACCGTACTTAGAATTAAAAACATAACTAAACGTTAAACTAGTATTTCTGTTAGTCATGGTAAAACAAACGCAACTGAACTGTTTTATTCCAAATAATCCTTACGTTTTATTGCTGTTATAACGATTGAAATAATTTTTCGCAGCAATAGCTCAGTGGGGAGACCAACAGACTGCAATGCAGAGGGTCTCGGGTTCAAACCCATGTCGCGCACCTCTGACTTTCGAAAGTTATACGACTTTTCGAAATTATGTGCGCATTGATTGACAATTATCGCCTGCTCCGTGCCTCGGAGAGCACGTTAAGCCGTCGGTCTTGGCTGTCATGAACATCTATGGCAGTCGTTATTGGAGAGTGTCGACACAAAAGATCCCACTGGGTCGAAGTGTCACCGGTCTGCACTGACTGGTCCCCACATAACATAAGATAGGGGAACGGCAGAGGACATAGGGTACAATTAATGCAGGAAAAAGTACTAACTTAACCTGACCAACTACATTTACACAAACGAACCCGCAGTCAAAACATAAAGCACGCGGATCGTTTATGTATAAGACGCTGTCGCTCAAGATGACAAGCGTCTCACGTTGCGATTGACGCATCATTCAATGCAAAACGTGCAACAACCAAAGCGTAGTAATTGATACAGATTTAATAAAATAATACGCGGCAGTAGCAATTGGTTCAATGCTGCGTATGACGCATAAACGAACTGATCGCTTTAATGAACATGGACCAATGCAATATAATAATTATCAATTGTACATTGTAATATATCGGGTAAACCATAGGCCTTAACAGGCACGGTTCAAACAATAGGCCTTTATGTAGCCTGGTTCTAAATCCCATTAATATGTACAATTCAAAACGAGATAGGTGTAAAAACCCAGGATTCAACCTCTTCGTCTTAATAGGTGTCTGCACACTAAGTTACAAGTCAATATTTCGCCATTCAAAATACATGTGACCTTGTGACCCCTATATCTCAAGGGACTTTTGACCCACAGGGCCCATATTCAAACTCGACCGAGGCATGACCCCAAGGTGTCTGCACACCAAGTTACAATCAATCGGTCCAGTGGTTCCGGAGTTATGCCTGTCACTAACACCAATCTGTCACTAACAGACAGACACACAGACCCACATAGTGTTTTCATTAACCTCTGATTAAGACTCAGAGGTTTTAAATAAATGTTTACAACTGACGGCGCGGGCGTATGGATACATACTTTTGCATATTACTGCATTAATGGAGATAGATGGTGTTGTGTGTATGTGATATAATATAATATTATATTATTATTATTTCGTGCCTTTATAATATTATTAATAATTACCTTTTGGCCGCAGTTTCGGGTTAGGTTAGGTTAACAATAATTTTTTTTAAACATAGCCAACATTACTCGGTGATAATATATTTAATTACGCTTTGTCTGAAAGAGTCGGTAAAAAGTTCCATATATTCTATCTATGAAAAATAGAAAGTTCTACCTAACATAAATATTGTAAAATAACAGCAAGGCATTATATTGCAACGATATTGATTAAAATCTTAATGCAAATTGATTACTTCCAGTTTTATTGTATATATCACTATATATCCCATAAAAGGGATGCAATCCATTTCCTGCAACATCTCTTAAAATAATACTACTGGCATAAGTCATATCTCTAAAGGGTACAACAATTGATTGTGACTGACAATGGGTGAAGTATTATTTTGAGAGATATTGCCGTAAGTGTGTATATTCCGCCGTACAAAGAAGCAAGTCTCGTTACGCGTTGCGTGCGTAATGTAATAATCACCGCAGGCTATCACGTTTGAAAACATAAACAAGCAAGCAAGTCGCGTGCCCTCCAATATGCTCCCCTTCTACTATTGTTATCACAAATCCAACCCACGAGTCCGTTCTCTAAATAAACTACATTAACGCAAACTGACGCGTTACGTAAAACGAAAACAATAGCAAAATAGCCGACCACCGTACCAATAGACTTGCGAGTTTCTGCCATGAAAGGGGAAAGAAAATGAGTCGATAAGGGGTTTATTTGATAGGTAATTCAGCAAGTTATATTGCAACAATATTGATTTTTAATTCAGAAATATTTTTGTATAATTAAAAGATTTTGTTATTAACACCAGAATGCCAGATGTGGAAGTTAAAAATTTTTGAGTTTGGTTTGAGTTAGTAATTTACCGTTTTTGTTTATAGTAGCTTTTCAGTATGATACACAGGAACAAATTAAAGTCTCATCATATTAGCCAGCAAACCGCACCTCGAAACGCGCCCGCTCAAAATTAATAAGCAAAATTACTCTTCCTTACCGTCTCATAAATTACATTGATGGTGACTGGAAACACTTATAGAAGCCGTAAAGCTCGAGCTTTATTAGAATCAAACAACAGGTCTAATTTATATGTATACATTTGAGCCATCCCTAACAAATGTAATATTTTTATCGATAATATTGCAAGAAATAATATTTTACAAAGCTTTTCAATATGTTGGTTATAAGAAATAAACGTCAGAAGCAAATGATATCTTCATTTCCATTCAATTGTATTGTCTTGTTCATTTTTATTGTGAACGTTTTCTAAGCTATCGGCGTATTGTCGGGACGTAGGAGGGGTCTATTGTGTACTTAAATCAACGAGGGCCGACGCGGGTGCGGCGGTATGGTTAGCAGAAACAAAAGCTCTTGCTAAAATCACCGTCGACGCCTTCAAAGTATTGCTTCACGGGTTTCCTTTACGCTATTTATTGCATGAAAGCGATTTTACGTTCTTTTTAGTATTTTTATTTATTACGTTACCCATAACGTCGTACGCGTGAGCCAAAATGTTATAACAAAAATATTTTCATAGTAAGCAGTGATAGCTCAGTGGGGAGACCAACAGACTGCAATGCAGAGGGTCTCGGGTTCAAACCCACGTCGCGCACCTCTGACTTTCGGAAGTTATATGACTTTTCGAAATTATGTGCGTATTGATTGACAATTATCGCTTGCTCCGTGCCTCGGAGAGCACGTTAAGCCGTCGGTCCCGGCTGCCATGAACATCTATGGCAGTCGTTATTGGGAGAGTGTCGACACAAAAGATCTCACTGGGTCGAAGTGTCGCCGGTCTGCACTGACTGGCTCCCACATAAGATACATACATACATACCTACATACATAGGTACATTTTAATTAAACACACTTTTAATAAAAATCAAACATCTTTCAATATGATTTCTACTCACATGAACCGAATTTAATACATATAGTAGATAGTCTTCTTTTATCCTTCATATATAACTCTATTATCTAATAAGCTATTATTGTTTTACTTCAAAGTTTACCCAAGAGGCAGAATTTTATGTTTTGTGTGTGTGTATGTTTTTTATGTTTTTCATGTTTATTTCTTTAATTAAGTTAGTTAGTTTAGTTGTAATTATAATTTGCAAGCGTTGGTTTCCTATAATTAAAGGACTATACACGCTGTACTCGTATGTTGTTATATATTCCTTTGTTGGAAATCCTTAAATAAATAAATAAATATTTAATTTATATTATTTATATCACATTGTTGACCTAAATACCAAGTTTCATGTTCATGACGCTAGGATAGATTTTCATTAAAACTTTCAATCACCTTTTGCCGCTTCATTCGCGACTGTCGTTAATCCTGTCTTACCTACGAGTCTTTTTGCTAACTAGCGACCCACCCCGGAATCGTACGGGTAGCACGAAACCTTAACAAATTTTTATACACTTAAACCTTCCTCAAGAATGAAACTCAGTCTATTGGTAAAAACCTCATGAAAATTTATGATAATCGGTTGAGTGGTTAAGACGTGAAAGCGTAGCAAACAAACTCACACTCTCATTTATAATATTAGTTAGGATCACCACCGGTAGGTATCACTCGATATCAATCGAGTTTGCCTTGCTTCATTGAATTGCCATAACCAAATGCTTATACCGGATTAAGTAAGTAGAGATGCACCATTATGCAAAGTATTCTATATTTTAGGAATTCTTCTAAATGGATAATGATAGCATCAGCACAGATTTTGAAAAAGGGGTCGCCTACCATTGTCTAGTAAGACACTCAAATTATTTGATTACGTAAAACCTAAATCAAAGCTGGCATTATGTGAGCTGTTACCCCTACGGTAATATACAAGCAGACTATGGATAAATTATAAGGCTTAAGCCGTACGGCTGTAAAAGTGCACACTTAAACAGCCACCCAAAGTGCTAATGAACGTTAGACAGTAGATTTAAAGCGGCAACCTGAAAATATAATGTGAGCCGAGCTTTCTGTAAACGTGATTTGGTTCCATTTTCTCTAGATTCAAACATAACATTACATATGCAATCGGTGGGCTAGTTTCACTGTCAGGTTCCACGTCTCAGCTCCGTATGTCATGACCGGCAGGACGCATTGATTGAATACCTTGGTCTTCAGGCATTGTGGCAAGTGTAGCAGGCTGAAGTGGCAGTGGTCTGGTCACATCTGTCGCAGAACCGATGATCGTTGGAGCAGACGGGTTCTCGAGTGGAGACCACGACTTGGCAAGCGTAGTGTAGGACGCCCTCCGGCCAGATGGACCGATGACCTGAAAAAGGTGGCTGGAGGGGATGGCGAAAACGGGAGATCGGGCCTTGTGGCGCACCCTGGGGGAGGCTTATGTCCAGCAGTGGACTGCAATAGGCTGAAATGATGATTACATATGCTATATGTCACAAATATTTGTTGTGATTACCAGGATTTACGTTATTCGTAGTCTCCATGATATGACACTTACACATAACTAAACCGTAATGTTACATGAGCCGGTTAGCTTCATGTAGATTACAAAGTAGTACTTATGAACGTCAATGTTTAGTGGTTAGTGAGATTGCCTAGGTTACTATAGTTGGTAGGTACCCATAGTCCAAAGTAAAACAGCATATTCAAATAAGAACACATTTAGCTAAGTCCTAATAAATCTTTAATCACACAATCTACGTAGGTTTCGTGGCGCACAGTAATTAAGGTAATGTTTATTTTTAAATAGGGGAGGCACGTGACGTAATACCTATTTAAATGGACTGCGATGGAACTACTAATTAATGTAGCAACCAATTATGATACTGAATTATGGAAGTGCCACTTCGCGTGGCACACGAAATAACAGGCATTAGATGAAACTGTAAAATGCTTTCAATTTAGTTGCGGTCGATTAGGAGGCACGTCTTAATAATATATTTGTTTAATAGTCTTTGTACTTTCTTAATAAAACAAATTATTAAAACATTTCTTATTATATAGAACTTTCTCAAAGAATACAATCTAGAAGAAGGTAATTATTCCTAATCACTTCACGTCATACAGCTGTATATTGTAACAAATTCAAAGGCAAACAAATGGCAATATAGAAAAGAGTTAGTAGAATTTCTTATTTTTAAACTGGTATTAATTCATTACCTTTTATGAATCGTTAAGTTATAAATATGACCAATTCAGAAATCTCTTTAGGACTAGCCTATATCTTATCCGCTCGTATCTAAGGCTTCGTCCACGTTTAATACAGTGCGACCACGAATTCTGCGATCTCATTTACGTGGATCACACTATGCACCATCTTTCTTTTTTAAATGGAATCGGATGAAACGTGGCTTAGATTTTCACCCCACTCTATCAAACTGTAAAAACCGTAATAAAAGCCATTCAGTGGTATTTGCGTAAAGATTGTACAAATAGACTTGCAAAATATATCCATTAATAGATTAGACAATCTAAGTACCTGTGGACTACACAAATTTTTATTCTGCGCTGTGATACAACCTACAACACAACTTAAACCACTACGCGAAATCAGTATGTACTGCTAGTTACTTGCACGCTATGCTTAATAACAAGATACATTAAAAACATAAATTCATTCTGTTTGTGACTTATTAAAGTTGTGTGCGTGATAAAACTGGGATTAATAAAAAGTCGACCGCTCCTCCAGTGACGTAGGCGCTGCATGCAATGCGGGAAAGTTGACAAATGAGACTGGCTTTCACTGGGTTTTTAAATATTTTTTCCTCGGATTCCACTTTTTAATGAGGGCGCGCTGAATGCCTTATCTATTCCGATTCATAATCCGCGATAATATAGTCCCGTGCCATTTTCCACAAGTTGCCGTTGAGCGTGGCTTTCAACACTTTTCCGCTGTTTTGAAATGCAAAATATAATAAGACTATGAATCAACGGAACAAGATAATTGTGTGGAACACTCCGACACAGGATATTGTGAAGACAATAAGAATAAAAGACAATGAACTAACTCAATATTTCATCGAAAACAATAGGAATCGAGCATCTTATCTTCCAAAGACTTATAAATAGTAAGCCTACATTATTGGCCAAAAATTTGAAGTAGCTTCGACCTTTTGTACGAATTAAATTAGAATAAATTTATAAAGTAATGCCTATATATCTCTAGATGGGTAGGATAATGCATCACACCCATATCTTACCAGCTGTGTTTTGAATGCCACGTGATCCGCTTCTGTATTCCAGATGTGAAATATGTATGAATTTTTACGTGTACATTTATTACTAATTAAATACAAACCGACATGATATTTAGCACCCGTGAGAGTTATTACTTACAGTCACTTTCTGCGTCCACACAAAATGTTTCGGGTTTGACACTCTGACAGGACTATTTCTATGATTCATATGGCATGTGAAATATGCGTAGTCTACGTGTCTACCAGTACAACTCCCTGCTGACTTTCAACAAAACAACTACACGTTAACCACATAAATATTTGCGCCGGTTATAAACTCTAACATACAGAAGATAGTTTAGTACTTATCCAGATATTAGACATTATCCAGATATTGCGTCGAAACAAATAACATTTTCAACAGCGCTGAAAATTTTCAGTTCAATATTTATGATCCACTTTTCACTCAAAAAGTATTGTGTTTAAACTCGACTTTGTGCATGTATCCATTTTTGCAATTCAGTTTTACATTTAATTCCGTTATAATTTAACAAACACTTATGAATACGGTTTGGTGTGATCATAAATACAATTAGTTAAAACAAATATATAAACATAGAAAATAAATTAATGATTTACATGTATGTAATTCCAGCATTAAGTAGGTATACTTGTCATATTTATCAACAATGAAGAGCAGCGATAGCTCAGTGGGAAGACCAACAGACTGTAATGCAGAGGGTCTCGGGTTCGAACCCACGTCGCGCACCTCTGACTTTCGGAAGTTATATGACTTTTCGAAATGATGTGCGTATTGATTGACAATTATCGCCTGCTCCGTGCCTCGGAGAGCACGTTAAGCCGTCGGTCCCGGCTGCCATGAACATCTATGGCAGTCGTTATTGGGAAAGTCAGTACCCTCTAATATCCTAACACTGGTCTAGCCTTAGGGTATCGTTAGCCTTCGGGTTGCGGAGGTCAGGTGGCAGCCGCTCCGTGTAAAAACTGATATCCAGTCAAATCCGGTTAGACCAGAAAAGCCGACCCCAGGTGACTTGGGAATAATAAAGGCTAAGAGAGAAGAATATTCTTTTTCTAGATGAGTAAAGAAAACATTTTTATTTTGTGTTTTTCATTATGTGTTTGTCTATCGAGGTTATTTTTCTAAAATTTTACGTTAGCTATTCATAATAGTAGTCTATATAGGTTACATGGGGACACGGGCTGAAAGTGCAGGGATTCATCAGGAGTTTGAAGTGAAATGGAAACCGTACTACTGCATTGCCCGCAGCAAGTATTAAAGCCTTTAGCACATATGAAACCTATTAAAGGGGAATGCCTATTCTACATAGTGTCTCAGGCCACAGATGGACATCAAAAATTACTTTAAAAATTGAGTGTTTTAAGATCTTAACAGTATTATATATCTAAAAATATATTCAAGTTGACGCAACTATTTTAGAAATACCTATAAAAATAAACGTATTGAGGTTATTTTCTATACGAAAATGTGTCTGACTGTGAGATAATTAGAAAACATCTCTTTTCTCAATGCTCTATTACTTAATTATGATAGGAGGTGTGTTTGTAGTATATTTTTATCCAGTTATACATAGGATATAAAAAAAATCACATTTGTTATTTTAAACGTCTATATTCTCGTCATTGTCATATACTATTAACAAATCATCTAGAAAAGGCGCATATATTGGACTCATATCTTGCCCAACCTATATACCAAAGCACAGTCATAGTATGTGCACTACAACCTACCGTGCGTTTTCTATTATACAGTTACAATAATATTATAGTAATTGTATAATAATTGCATTTTGTTAAAGCTGGTTTTGAAGCTCGCAATACTTTGCAACAACTTCTCGTTTTTCAATTGACTTACTTTATGGTTTTTTCAGTAGACTTACTCTTTTAACAATTTTTTGTAAATTGCTGTGGCGTATATTTGAATCAAAGTAAATACATATTGTTGTACGACAAAATCAGCTGGAAAGTATTTTTCTCTAGCCTCTTGTCCACTCGTAGCCTCAGATGGGCGTTCCCCTTTGGACTGGGGCTCCGGATAAGTGTTTAATAATCTAATAGCAACAAGTTAGATAAAAATTATAGTGATAGTTAGATATAAAGTTATAGTGGCAAATTGTGATACGCTATCTCATTAGATCGGCTCACTTAATGGCTATAGGCATAGCGTAGTGCTTGCAAGTAGAGAGCAATACCGGTACTACTTATTAAAGTTTTTTTACCCTTACACGTTTTATTTTTGACCCGGCCTTTTGGGAGGCTTTTACCGTACGATCTGTTCAACTGTTCAAGATCTGATTAGCGGTTTGATCGTAAACATGTAACATATCGATTGAGTTTTACATTTACTGGAGAAAACACATTTTATTGTTTTTTACAATGCTGCTTTCTTAGTACTTTTCACGATATTAGTCTCTTAACATGATCCATCATTCTGTCATTAGTCATGCCTGTGTCACTTGCCGGTCTAGGTCGAAACTGTATGTAAGAAATCACGCCGAGCCGTTGCTTTATTGATGTATGAAAGAAGATTAACACAAAAAAAATACTTTGGCATTTAGTGAGTAAGATTAATGGTTGCAACACAAATACAATAGTTATCGCAATTGATGTACAAAATGGCATTAAAATAGTTTCTTACACAACAATAATAAAATAAAGGTTACTTTAATAAAAGAGAAAGAAAAGGCGGATAGGGCACATCAAGACCCTGGTTTTACACTTTAATAGAGACTACTATTGCCCTACAATATTGCAATAAAATTACCTGGTGTTGTGTTTCTCTAAGTAGAAATGCTAAATTTATCCAAAAAAGGAAGCGGTTGTAGCTCTATGGGTATGGTATTAAATAAGTACTTGCGATCGACTTCAACTGCCGAGGCAGACTGCGTTTGGCATGTTAATTTTATATATATTTTAGTTATATACCTATACGGTTCAGCATTCTTAAACATTGTTTCACTCATATACACGTATATGAGTGAAAACAATGTTTTCGTTTATATATGTATTGTATAATTCTGTGGATCGAAGCCCCTTATAAAATCTTGGTTAACACCCGCTTCTGACCTGACTCGGTAGACAATCGGTTTAAAACATTCTCACTCTTTTTTAGATTAATCGTGGTTGACTACAATATTTTATATCAAGTAAGCAGCTACTGTTGACGCCATAATCATTCACAAACACATGAGTGGTAGCAGACAGACAATAGAGCTTACACAAGCAAAACACGAACTTGTACTTTATTCGCTTCTCCAGACGCCGTAAGATTTTTATTATTATACTCACCTTTTTGTTGTAACACACCGTGTGGCGTATTCGTTGTAAGGAGCTGTAATGACGCGCCGAGCGTGAAATACGCGCACATTTCGGTACCCTGGAAATGGAATGCACCTGCCTCCTTAAGTTTTATGAGAAGTTTCCTCACCTTCTTACGATGCTAGGTAAGGGCTGCCAATATCGCCGTCCTCACTTTGTGACCCCTCATAATACGAGTAATACTTCTTGAGAGGGTATTGAACGTGGGAGGCATCGTCGCGCCGCGCGACGGCCCGTCACTTTACGAGCTTCCCTCTAGTTCAACTTGTTTCTCCTTCATGTTATAAGAATGTTTGGCATTAACGTTTTTATGATGTAAGAACTTGTTATTGGAAAGTTCATTTGATAGTTTGACATAAATTGTAGCCCTGTTTGTGTTAGTTATTTTGAATAAACAGTTCGGTATTGAGTAGATTTCTATAACTATATTAGGTTACCAGGTTCATGTTTATATTTTAGGTCATTCAATGTAGATCGGACTGGGTATCGATCAGCTATTTAATTAGTACCTTCAGGTGGTTATTACCACTAGTAATATGGGTTAACTATCCATCCAATGATAGATAACACTTGTAATAGATATCGGTCAATTACAGCCATTGGAGCTTATAGTTAGTAAAAATGAAAAATCGTTTATTATTGTTAATCAAGCAGATGTTGGAAAGGCTTTGTGATTATTTTCAATGCTTAAGATGATCTATATTTATATATACAATAATCTTTGTATTTCGTGTTTCATATAAGACGTTGTTGTTTTGTCTTCAACTGAAAATTGTCCATCTGATGAGCGGTTACCGTAAACTTCATAGATTAAGCAATAATTTGTTTGCACTATCAGGGCTATTACTAGCACATTATCGAAAAGGAATGGGAGAGTGTCTCATGTGAGCCTCTGTTACTGTTAGTTACTGAACGAAACGCGCAAACAGTATTTTTACTCTTAGGCAGGTTTCCAGTATGAGGGTGATACTGCCTTGCTCACTCATTCACATCACTTGTGAATACTAGGAATAATATCAATTTAGAGGTTTTACCGACTAAGTACTTATATAAGAGATGAACTCTAGCTATAAGAGCAATCCCTATATATGTACATATCGCACTCTTAATAAAACAGCGACTTAACTCGAAATTTGAAAGTAAGGCAATTTGAACTCTAATTGTAAATGTTAAATTCTAATATTATATTTGTGTTAAATCTTTGCAATAGAGTTCAAATTTGTTTAATACAAAATACAGAGATAAGTCTCTGTTTTATTAAGGATGCGATATATAAAACGATCAATTTGTATGATTCTTTCTTCATTTTCTTCTTTCTTTTTCGTGTGGTTAGTTGCCAACCTGTTGTTAAGAGTTGTTCAAGCCGCCCGTAGGCCTCTGACATGGCTTAACGACTACTGTCAATTTGACAACAACCGGAACCAACATTTTACGTGCCCTCCGAAGCACGGAGACGCTCAGATGAAATACCACTAAGCGGTCACCCATCTATCGACTGACCGCACCCAACGTTGCTTAACTTCGCTAATCGTTTACTGATTAGTGAGTGCAACTTTTTGTATGATAGCAAATGTCTATAAAATGTAGAACAGTAACTTATTTAGGAATACATGATTTTGCCTCATGCGGAGACTGAACCCACAAGACTGTGTATTGACATTAATTCAGTAAAAACGGCTTATATAACAGTAATAGTTTAATTCTAACATCCGACAAGTGTGAGTGCCTCTAGGGACTACCCGCTCAGTGGAGCCCAATTGCGTGACAAATAGAGGCACAAGTTTTTATATATTCATGACCAACTTTACACCTATACGTTTTACTACCCCCCGTTTTACTATGGAACTCTACTTGAATTAATGCCGGTGTAAGAAATGGGGAGAGTAGTTACAAAGGGTCTTGGTTGAATACCTGCCATATACATTGCTCTGTTCGCGTTGTTTAACACAGCTGGCGCGATCGAGAATCTTCTTCTCTTTTAGCCTTTATTATTCCCAAGTCACTTGGGGTCGGCTTTTCTGGTCTAACCGGATTTGACTGGATATCAGTTTTTACACGGAGCGGCTGCCACCTGACCTCCGAAACCCGAAGCCTAACGATACCCTAAGGCTAGACCAGTGTCAGGATATAAGAGGGTACGGACTTCCCCAATAACGACTGCCATAGATGTTCATGGCAGCCGGGACCGACGGCTTAACGTGCTCTCCGAGGCACGGAGCAGGCGATAATTGTCAATCAATAGGCACATAATTTCGAAAAGTCATATAACTTCCGAAAGTCAGAGGTGCGCGACATGGGTTCGTACCCGAGACCCTCTGCATTGCAGTCTGTTGGTCTCCCCACTGAGCTATCGCTGCTATGGCGCGATCGAGAATATGGATAGCTATTATTTCTTATACTATTTAATACCTTTATTGCGATGTAGCCGAATGGGAGACCGTTGGACTATCATGCAGAGGTCTCGAGTTCGATCATAAGGCGCACATCTCTGACTTCTCGAAGTTAAGTGTGTATTAAAATAGTTAATAATTAATCATTTGCTTTAACGGTGAAGAAAACATCGTGAGGAAACCTGCATGGCTGAGAACTCTCCATATAGTTCTAAAAGCTATTTGAAATCCGCCAAAATTGGCACTGGACCAGCGTGGTGGACTATGGTCCAGCTGATATTATATATCTATACCTATATTGTTAAATAATAGTTAAGTGGGAAACAAATACACGACATCTCTGTCTGCAATCGGTTAAAGCAGTAATCTTCTAGACACTTACAATACCATAGGTGTCAGCTACAAGTATTTCACGGAATGAATCGCTGTGCAATCTGCGTAAGGCGCAAACCTCACTTCCTCCAAACCTACTTATATCACAGCCCATTTTCGAGGAAGAAGCAAATTTTACTCAGCAAAAGATTACAAGCATAGTTTGACTGCGATATTTTGTAGTACAAAACTGCTTTCATAGTTCAACTGTCAATACTGGTACTCAACTACGATATACTATTAAATTATTTAATGTTATTTTTTTCGTATCCTGAAAACTATAAAAACTAGGATTAAAAAATTCATACCGGTTCTCAAATGATGTAACTACAATCCTTGAGAATAACTTACTATAAAT
The DNA here is from genome assembly GCA_930367265.1 of Catocala fraxini. Taxonomy (NCBI): domain Eukaryota; kingdom Metazoa; phylum Arthropoda; class Insecta; order Lepidoptera; family Erebidae; genus Catocala; species Catocala fraxini. The sequence goes on from OV884027.1 coordinate 2,521,889, forward strand.
AAAGTTAAGCTGAAACTAGATCTAGTATACAAAATGGGAAAACGAGAGCTACATATTTTGATTAAGTTACTGCTTGATATACGTACGCCCGTTGAGTCCTCAGTAAATAGCACGTAAAAATATCTGAAATAATTTATCTAAATAAATCAACTAGATAAAAAAAACAAACATATCTCTATGTTAATGTTAAGTCTACCTCTGCACAACTACAACAAGTGATAAATACATACCTTTACTCCACAAAAGCAATGAGGATAATAAGCAAAGAAAACTGTTTTTTGTACACCGAACACAAATCTTGGCTAACAATCCCTCTAGAGTGTCCACAAAAACTGGAAGCGGGTTCACGTACGAGCGCTGAACAAAAACAAAACAGTGATCTAAAACCACAATATGTTTCCCTGGATATCTTTTGTCCGGGACGCCTTTTGTTCTTTGTACAACAATTTGGATAATCCAATTTTGTGCAGACATTATTGCAACACTATTATAAGGAACTTTTTATAACGTTCTGTTTTATTCTACTTGTTTGGCCCTGTGGCGTACGTTTACTTTTGCGTGCGAACGTAAAGTCCCAAATTTTATTTATGGGTTGAGAAAAGCTTTTTTAAATAATCATCAGTAGCAGCACGAAGCTCGACAGCTAATTAATAGGTTATAGGCTAATTAATAATCATCCTAAGAGGTATGTATGTATGTATCTTATGGGGGGGGGGGCAGTCAGTGCAGACCGGCGACACTTTGACCCAGTGGGATCTTTTGTATCGACACTCCCAATAGCGACTGCCATAGATGTTCATGGCAGCCGGGACCGACGGCATAACGTGCTCTGCGAGGCACGGAGCAGGCGATAATTGTCAATCAATACGCACATAATTTCGAAAAGTCATATAACTTCCGAAAGACAGAGGTGCGCGACGTGGGTTCGAACCCGAGACCCTCTGCATTGCAGTCTGTTGGTCTCCCCACTGAGCTATCGCTGCTACTAAATATTAAGTAAGTAATATTCATTGAAATTAAACTACTTCATACGGATTTTGTCGCGTTGTTTATTTTAAAACACTTTATTACATAATTTTGAACTATAACACTACTATTATTGATCTTTACTCCAATTTAAGCTATTAAAATTAATTAAAACTATTAATATTTAAGTTGCTATTGCCTACATATACATATGTATATGGAGAACTTCTAGGCTCGAGCTTTGCAGATTACCACCATTTATAAGAGTAATGCAGACGATACTTTTACAATATCACCAAAAAATTGTGTAAATGGATTCCTAAAACATCTTAATTGCGTTAAGACTGCGCCGAGCGAAATGTGCCAAAACAGGCGGTCACAGTTAAGTGAATAAAATCGACACTTTTTGTTAAATATAAATATAAAATATACATTTACTTTAACAATGAATGTGTTTACAATTAAAAACTTAAAATAATTTATATTTTCGCCTACAAAATTACATAAATTTGCTCGAAAAATGCAAAAACGTAAGCTCGTGTTACGTAATTTTTAGATTATAACAGTAGAAATCTATCATATTTTATTGCTTAAACGAAACATAAATAGTAATATTACAATTTGTCCGTCCTAAATATTTAAGTTATTGGTTGACAATAAAGAAACATATTTATCAAAAAAGCTCTTCTAATCCTCCATACAATTTTACTATGGCGGCCGCGGGCGGATTTGAATATGTGCCGCACGAGGTCTGTCATTATCTGCCTTACGCTCAGCGCAGTCTTAATAACAACATATAATTTACCATAGAATTATAGGCAAATAAATAATTAACTTTCTTACATGTACTTGTCATCAGGAATCCTAATCAAAATGGAAAAAGACCCATACCAATAGGTACTTAAACGGTGAATCTCACCACCATCCTAAACAGTTAGCTACTGTGGGAATGTCTTTGTTTCAGAGAGCCCACGGGATCTGTGACAAGAAACACCTGGACGATCGCGACAAAATCCGTAAAATTAAGAAGTTTAATTTTAATGTATAACTTTCGCGTAAGCTTCAGATAACCCCTTAGGGGCCCATTAGGGTAGTAATGTAGTCTTTGTAATTACTAAGACTACGATACAACAATACTTAAATGGCTAGGACCCAACATCGTACTGTGACGACACGAAATAGTTTTCTCTCTTATTGCTACAAATTGTAGTACCAAAACGAGTCAGTGCAGCGGTAATGACAACAGCGTCTCAGGTTCGAATCCCGGATCGGGCATATTGTCGGGCATTATATTGTGATTTTCTATCATGATTTTTTCACTAGCAGCGCGCCACGGCTCAGTAAGCATACGCTCGGGGCTTGAATCTATAAATTCGCCTAGGCATATTCAAATCGCGTATGCACGGTAAACATGCAACCATGAAATATCTATACAAATAAATAAAATGTAAGTCTGTTTGTAATGTCAAAATAACGGCTCTTTATTAAATGCATATGAAGGTATATAAATTTTTTTTTATTAAAATGTTTGTCTGTCTGTCTGCTTGTTTGTTCCGGCTAATCATGTACCCTATCTATTGAGACATTCAGTAAATATTTGAAACCAACTATTACCCACGACTTCGTCCGCGTGGAATTTAATAAAAAAGTTTTGATATTTTTCGTTAAATTCGATTTGATTCGCAGACTTATTTTATTTTCTAAAATAAAAGTTACTTCTCATAACATCAGCTATCTGCCAATGAAAGCCTTGTAAGTCCTTGTAGTCCAGCCGTTTAAGAGATTAGCCGGAACAGACAGACAGCCGGCCAAAAATTTTAAAGTATGATTTTTGATATAGGTACCCTGTGTAGTTTCATATGCATTTAGTAAAAGCTGTTATTTTGTATTTACAAACAGACACTTCAATTTTATTTATTTGTATAGATTTTGAGCTACAGCTCATGCAGACGTAAGTATTTTTAAAATGTTTTTGTCTACAAGGGCAACAATAATAAACACACATAAACACATTGCCAACGACAGTACTTCATTATTCTACCATGGCATTTTATGCCGTTTCGGCCTCGCCGACGCGACATAGTGATTGTACGGACAAATCACCCGTACATCGCGGTGTCACCATTACGCCGACACCTGCCATTTGTTTTCTTTATACATTAATTATTTTATTTTTTATTCTTAGCCTGTAATGTTCCACTGCAGGACAAAGGCCTCCCTTCGGTATTTCCACTCCTTTCTATCCAGTGCCAATTGTCTCCAATCCCGGTTAAACGCATCCAATTCATCCTGCCATCTCACTCTGGGCCTGCCGCGGAGGCGTCTGTTATTTGGTGCCCAGACTGTGGTGATTTTTGCCCACTTTTCTTCAGATATGCGACAGATATGGCCACCCCAGTTCCATTTGGGTTCAGCAGCAGCTTGGCCCACATCCTTAACCTTTGTTTGGAAACACAGTACCGTATTTCTGATCTTATCTATCAGCTTAACACCGAGTATACTGCGCTCCATGGCACGTTGGTTACATACATTATTATATAAAATCAATTAGTACCTAACAAGCATCGTACTCAATCGGTTGACCTAGCAAGTGTGTCATTGACCGTAACACATAACATATTATCATATAGCAATTAGTATTAGATAATATTATATTTTAAGATTACTTTGGTAGAGATAATAAAAGTTATAATAAGTCAACTTATCTCTATAATTTCATCATCCTTGGTGTATGGACCATTTATCATATTTATCCGTACAGTGAAGAGTATACGAATCTAGCGTGTGAAATCCCAAGTTCGAATCGCAGGTCGGGCAGTGTCATTAGGAATTTCTGCGATTAAATTCTTAGTAATTATAGCATGCTAATAAGCTTGTCTTCTATTACGGGGAACCAAAAAGCATAGCTGGCAAAATATCGGTATAATATTGTTACACCCAGTGCCATCTCTCGGCATTGTGGGGAAGACTTGGCAGTTCCGTCTAATGATTTATTACAGCGCCATCTACTGACGTCTTACGGAACTACGTAGTTCGTCGGTACAAGAAGAGTAGAAACAGCGCTGGAACTTTCTCGAATCTTCGTACTGTTACATACAGGGTATGGCTTTTCTAGAAATCTCCAGAAACGCGTTACCCGCGTATAAAAAACCAGGCCAGCGCTCGCCGAGTCAGTTTACAATCGTAAGCGGTCAAGTATTAATCGAAGCGAACGGAAGCGAAAATACCAGAGTTTAAAGCTATTTATACTGGAAAAGTATAAATAGCTTGAAAAGTATAATATCGTGTGTGTTATGTTTTAAATTTAATTGTGTGTTAAATTAAAACTCATATACCATTATAGAATATCCCTGGAACCACAGTATACTAAGAACAGTAAGTCATCTTCATAGAAATGTGCCGCTGCTGGTTTGATTGTGTGCGTGCGCGCCGGGCGCCGTGTACGCACGCGCACATTAGCATAATATACGGCGGAATACCGTGGCGGCAGTGTGGGCCGTACCGTGAGTGTCTCGTGTGATCGGGCGTGTTCAAGTACCTACGCTGCACGCCGGCTCGCGTTCGCCTGCTCTCACGTTATATTATATAATACCCGTTATATTATAGAAATAAAAACATAGTGCTGCTCATAATACGCAAATAATATTTAACTAAAAATAAAAGTGACTACCTTAAGCGCCAACGCAAGAGTAGGCTAATAACTCGCCGAGCGGTCTTAGATAAACTACTGTTCTTAGTATACTGTGCTCGAACACAGCACGTAACAATATACACCTCTAGCTATCCCTTCGGGTATGTAAGCGTAAGGCTATAATGTATGTTTATTTTTAGCAAATACATGCCATTACGATATTTGCATCTGCATATAATTATGAATATTATAATATGATTTCGACAGTAGCGATAGCCTAGTGGGAAACCGTTGAACTGCCACACAGAGGTCTCGAGTTCGATCCCAAAGCGCGCATCTCTGACTTTTCATAGTTATACATACGTACATAGATTCACGCCTGTCTCCCAGAGGGGTAGGCAGAGACTACGGATTTCCATTTGCTACGATCCTGACACACTTCTCTGGCTTCATTCACTTTCATCACATTCCTCATACACGCCCGTCGGTTCAAGGTGCTCTTAACCTGGCCTTTGTCCAGAACGCCTCCGATCTGATCGAGAAACGTTCGCCTAGGTCTTCCTCTTGCGACCGTTCCATTCACTATTATTATATACTATATTATACGCATTCACATAATATTAGTTAGGGTTATAAAAAGGTAATATTTACGTAACTATTGATGGTGATCGAACTTTAACATTACTGTTACATCGCAAAATTCTTCAGGATCGCTGTAGGCATTACCATGTACGTAGGTAATCACATGACCATAAAGCTGGCAGCAGGCCAAGAAAAGACCGGTCTTATAATCACGCGAATCGTCCGTTGTTCTAGCGTTTTTAAAAGACACGGACGTTTGGATGCCAAAAGCATAACGTTTCCACCACAAACAGCGTCAAATCGTAATTACAGACTAAATTAAAACAGTATTTGTGCCGTTCGATGGTTTGCTGTGGTCACAGCAGATGCGCCGGTACAGCCCGCCTTGCTTATATTTGAGGGTAATAGCCCGTCGTAACAATTATCTTATTTTGTTTTAGCATTCGTTATCTAGTTAACTCTGCTATTAACTACGTGGTAACGTGAATCGACCCGATTCAAATAACGCTCGATGCACTGAACCGATGTTTTAGATCGATCTAAATCAATCAATCGATTCGATTGATTGATCTCAAATCGATATGCCTACTTGTTTGGCAGCGATCTTTTAACATACCTTCACAAGTTTGAGCGAATTATCAGGCTTAAGCAGAAATCTTACTGAGGCTGTGAGTCTGAACTTGCGTACTTGAAAATATAATATTCATATTTTTGTTCTACTCCAACACCCGCAGCGATAGAATGGAAACCAAACACTAAATTGCAATAGCGCATGCTATAGGTTTGGAATAAAAGTGACACACGTCTTAATTGTAAATTTAATAGTAGGTATTTTTTTTTTTAATATCTGTTATACTGCTTAAAATACTGTAGTTATCGGTTAATGAAGTAATATTTATGGACTTTATAATTAAATAATTGATTTATTAATATAAGGTATTTTATAAAAGTATTTGATGTAATAAAGATAGTAAAAACTTTACAAATAACATCAGCAGCTATCCATTCGGTTTTGTTGCTGGTATATTTGATTTACAGAAAGTCAATTATATCGATGCCGAGCCAAACAATCAACTTGTCGAAGCGAGCATTATCTGCTCACGGCGGATGAACGTATAATCAACAATATACTGCCTGTTTGATGGATTGCAACATGCAGCTTTATGACGGATCGCTGTTCAGTTGTGGAGCATTTATACATTTAATATTAAATGATATGAAATAGGCGCACCAGAAATAGAGACGACATACAGTAGTTTATGCGATATTTAGATACATTACTGATATTCCATATAACATAAAAGTCACCTGTAAGATAACTTAATATTTTTACAAGTACAATTATAGTAATAGACTTTCTGACTTCCATTAATAAAGTTCCATTAATATGTTCGCAGAATGAGTAAACGCTAATGCATTCACTTTGCGATATAAGCGCACCACCGTTTATTCTGCGATAAACCCTTAAATTTGGACTAAAATAAGGGCATACCTAGATAGAAGGCTTTCTTAAAATTAATTATCTTGTCTTGTGAATTTAAAAAAGCTAGACTTAAAAAGCTTTCATTTACTGAAATGAGAATTAAAAAGAGAATTCATTTTTCATATTTATGATAAAATGATATTTTTGTTATCTCTCTTTTTAAATGCAATATGCCTTGGTATTGTTCGTAAATTTAAATGAATAAAATTACACGTTACCAGACAGAATGAAAACATATCTTTGCCTGTTAGTTGTTATTTAACTAAATTAGTGATGAAAGGAAAATTTCACATCCATTTATTTTTCTTATTAGGTTTTCTTTATTAATATATTGTTAGTCGACTTATACCTACAACTACTACACGTTACCAAAGATACAGGTAAATTAAACAATGTCAAATTTGACCTGCAAAATTTATTTACACACAAACACTGGCACAGGTATATTTATTACATGGCATTACACATGTATTTAGTTTGACAAAGCCAAAACGTCTGATTCTTAATCCAGTACAATAAAGGCTCGCAGCCAAAAGCTCGCAACTCTTGACTAACAAGTTTATATACAATTAATGGCTCGAAACGATCACTTGTACTCTTTCATTGCGCCCTAAAATACGAAATAACACGCAAGTAGTAATAAAATTGCTCCGGTGCCATTAACGCAAGTTCCCAAGTTAAGTTTCTTCTACAAACGGCACTACATCATTAGAGGCGCTATAATTGCTCACACGTAGCGGTACAGGGCAAGTATTCCCAAATTTCGCCAAAGGGCTCCGTAAATTGTGATTATCTTTAAGTATAACGTTGCTACCAACAGAACCACTCGTAGTATTTTATGAGGAAAGCCATCTGGGTCCTCGTCTGCTACAATAAATTCAACGCACACTGTTATGTCTTTTTCATGGACACCGAAGATATAAAGAAAGAATTTTATTGCGTTCAAAATAATATTTTGGGCCGTAAAAGAAACAGCTACTTAGGAGTAATATACCCATTTAAGGCGACATCGGTACAAATACGGTCAATACAAACAAGTACGAAATAAACATTTCGTGATTATTTTCTAAAAGTAAGGAAAAAGGATTTCTGCTTCTGGATAAAATATGTTTCAAGGAGAGTGCCGTGGGAAGCGCTCCCCTGTTAGATAATGAACGTTTATGACTTGACGCGGAGTCTAGATATTCATGCAGATAGCCTCGAGTTTCTAGCAAGCAATGTACATTTTATAAAGACTAAATCAAGCTGGTTCATAGCATCGCGTCGTGACCTTCTAGAATTAATTACAACAAGTTGTCACAATAGTCCGTCGATGATACAAAAAACATTGGTATAACTGAGTGGTATGAAAGAACGCACTATTATTCACGCGTTTGGCAAATATGTCTCCGGGCAACCGCCGCCAGCAAATACAAAAGGAATAACTTTTATTTTTCGTCTCAACCGCAGCATGTTACCCTATGATAAATCACTTTCGCGCTACTGCAGGAGCGTTCAACAAAAACATTTGAAACGATCTAGTTCACAGCAAAAAGGTACACATTCCTGAAACTGATGCTCGCTTTATCAAACGTGAAATTTATAGTATTCGTAAATTATTTATTTTTATGTTGTATTATAGTTATTTGAGTACAGAGTGAGCAGCGATAGCTCAGTGGGGAGACCAACAGACTGCAATGCAGAGGGTCTCGGGTTCGAACCCACGTCGCGCACCTCTGACTTTCGGAAGTTATATGACTTTTCTAAATTATGTGCGTATTGATAGACAATTATCGCTTGCTCCGTGCCTCGGAGAGCACGTTAAGCTGTCGGTCTCGGCTGCCATGAACATCTATGGCGGTCGTTATTGGGAAGTCAGCGCCCTATAATATCCTGACACTGGTCTAGCCTTAGGGTATCGTTAGCCTTCGGGTTGCGGAGGTCAGGTGGCAGCCGCTTCGTGTAAAAACTGATATCCAGTCAAATCCGGTTAGATTAAAAAAAAGCCGACCCCAAGTGACTTGGGAAAAGTTTTGAAAGTTTGGATAGAGGCTAGGGAGAAGATAGTTATTTGAGTACTCCTTCTGCTGAATGCCAGTTATATTACTGTCCCACTTAAATTATACAAAGTAATTGTGTGCATGAACATGGATGTTTGACTTGGTCTGGGTATTTCTATGTATAATATGTATGTATAAACAAAACAAAAAAAGTATATATGTATGTTTATCCATTGTCTAGTACCCATAGTACAAGCTCTGCTTAGTTTGGGCTAGATGGTGTTGTGTGTATGTGATAGAATATTATTATTATTATTATTCTCTCTAGGCTTTTTTTACTTTGAGTGTATACAAATAATTTTGCCAATAATTTGTTTCAAACGACATATTATTAAATAACATATTATTTACCAAGGGGTAGATAAAACTATATTTGACCCATATTTCACGAACATATTTTAGGTCCTATGTACTGACATACAATGGTAATAGAGGGTTATCGGACATAATTCCAGGCATCTGTTGCTACCAAAATCCCAATAACACTTTTCTTGACGAGAAAATCTAACCCGTATGATGCATTCCTATAATATAATAATAATAATAATATCCTCCAGACCGAATTGTGGCCACTGCGGCCAGTCTTAACGGAGACTGGCCATCTACGCAGGAGATATTATAATGTACAAGTGTGTGCGCAAACACAAGCGCACTCTCTGTTCCCTAACTCTCATGATCCGATGGGACGGTAATCCGACACGACCGGAGAAAGATCAGGCGCTGGACCAACAGCTTTACGTGCTTGCCGGGGTGTTTAACACCGTCAACTTCCTAACTCCTACTATTGAGATTTCTTAACAGAAAAACCCAATACTATTTGTTGGCCCGACCCGGGATTCGAACCCGAGACCTCATGCACAGCAGTAGCATTCACTACCGCTTCGCCACGGAGGCAGTTCCTATAATATAGATACATCTGAAAAGTAGTTGACACGTTTGTATGGAAAATGTTATACAATCGCATATTTCTTAAAGCACATAAAATTTAAAATGGACTTGTTTCTAATAGTATTCTATATACGTATAAGTATGGTAGTAGATACAGTCAATGTTAAGAAAAAAGGTGCTAAATTGTGTGTATATTGCGAGTCAGTAATTTAAAATGTACAAAGCTAACATAACAAATGTTTATTGTCTAATTAAATGGGTGACCGTTTAGGGGCATTTGATTGATCGCCGCAGTGAAGAGAGCATGTGTAAAATATGTATATACATATTTCGAGATATATGAGTGTAATATATTTTGAGTCAATCTGCTTAGGTCATTGGGCCTTTCAAAGCCAACGGCAGCAAATTGACGCAGATAAGAACCAGTCCTAAAAGGAAGAACATTCTCCTCTAAAAAGAAAAATATATTTCAATATTTGTTGCCCAGTGGTCAAAATTCAACAATAATCATTATTAATAATTTGAGGATCACATGATTTTAATTTCGTCCAATATTTTATTTTCAAATATTTTTATCGTTCGTCAATAGCTTATCTTATCTTATGTGGGGGCCAGTCAGTGCAGACCGGCGACACTTCAACCCAGTGGGATCTTTTGTGTCGACACTCTCCCAATAACGACTGCCATAGATGTTCATGGCAACCAGGACCGACGGCTTATCGTGCTCTCCGAGGCACGGAGCAGGCGATAATTGTCAATCAATAGCTCATAATTTCGAAAAGTCATATAACTTCCGAAAGTCAGAGGTGCGCGACGTGGGTTCGAACCCGAGACCCTCTGCATTGCAGTCTGTTGGTATCTCCACTGAGCTATCGCTGCTCAAGTGCTATCGCTGCTCAAGTCAATAGCTACTAAACAACAAAAAGCATGTCAACAGTGCTAAGCTAATGTAGAAGAATACCGGGTATTTAATTATTATAATGTCAGACCGAATTTTGCTCATGGTGGATTAATATTTATAATGGTAAAATATAAAACGTACCCGGCATTTTTCGTCATGTCTATTTGTTCGAAAAGAATAAGCTTTTCGTGAAAACCACAAAACAGATTATGGTACGTTTAAAATTTGGTAGCTTGGCGTTCAACTTTTAATTTAAGACACTGAACTGTAGCTCGCATGGCAAATCGCAGACTTCTTAAATCTATTTTATAATTTAATCAATATGAGCAGGGAGGACACACTTGCATATCATGTATATGTAGGACACATAATTATGCATGTGTGATCCTGCTCAGATGCGGTATTGTTGTGTGGAGTAACTCAGTTGTGGAGAATAGGGTTCTTAGAGCTCAAAATAAATGTATCCGAGCTATATGTAAAGTCACTCGATATTTGCTAACCATTGTTAAAAAAATATAGGATACTGCCCCTTCCATAAATTTATATATTAGAGTGATAAGTCTCTTAATAAGAAAACATCACGAGATATTACAAAATTTAATAATATGTTCAGACCTAACGAATTGATCGTTTCAAATTAAATTTAGAAAATACTGCATGTTAATTTAAATACGTGATCATCTTCCCAGATTATATTGTCAGAGAATATTTAAATCATAGAACCCCATACTAAGCAATTATAAATATTATAACATATACAATATAGATTATATTGTAAATCTTTTGATGTGATTGAAATTTTATTATACACTCATATTTATTTTTCATCCCTAAGGCCTAAAATATGTTGAAAATTATTATATTTTGTCTCTTTTAATATATTATACCATAGTCAAGCAAATAAATTAAATTCTTTTAAAAGAATCATTACAATTTGCTTATTCATATAACGTCAAATATTGCAAAAAAAACGAATAATGTTATTTGTTGTAATTGGCGAGGGTGGCACAAGCAGTAATAGTATGATTGGGAATCCTTTAGTATTGGAATACTAGTAGCAAATATACAGAATTACAGCGTAGTTCACATTTAACGTACTGGAGAAGCAATTTAATTTAACGGCCGAATGCAAAGGTCGGGTTTTACTGTTATTGCAATACGTTGCACCGCTCCCCGTAGATTCTACGATAACAAAGACATCGTGCACAATGCGTTATCCCTTGTTATTGTATTGAATGTGAGAAAGCCAACAAAATAGCAATATTATGAAATGGAAACCAATTGTTGCCGTTATATTAAAACTAGATATCATTTTATGCAGTCAAGGATATCAATTTTAAACGCCAGTTGAAACTTTTCATGTTTCTACTGACAATATTCGAGCTGTTTGACATATGAAAAGATACATACATAGCATCCCGTATACCCTTTTTCGAATGAAAGAGGCCGCAGATGCCACTTACTTGGTGACGGTATAAATGGACCGGCTCGCACTCTGTAATCTCCGGAAGTACCTACCGCTCGATTATAGAGAACTGATGTAAGGGCAGAAACACCATAACTGCGTTTCACCTGTTGAGTTAAGTTTCGGAAGCTCATATACCTATCTCTTCTCGTCTACTATATCTTTATAATATAGTCCGCAACTAGTGAGTGACACACACACACACACAACAGGCAATATTTTACAGCAATGTATTGCAGCAACATATTGCAATAAAATATTGCCCGTTTAGTAAAGCAAGCTAGGCCCGCAAGCAACCATAGACTGTTGTGTGTCACCTTACTTCTTAGTATTAAAATACCTTCTGTTTGCAGGATACCAATATTTCTCTTGCGCTGGGCAAAAATTCCTTGTTTCAGACAGATTTTAAAAATAAAACACATCGCACTTGTGACTCCTCTGGTGTTGCGGGTGTCCATGGGTGGCAGTAATCGCTTACCATCAGGCGATCCGTCTGCTCGTTTGCGAATTTTTTTTGAAGTTAAATCTTCCTTAGGTGCGTTGAGCACTTTTTGGTTGAACAAAAATCATGGAACTCGCGTCATCGTCACCGAGCATTCAAAATTCAAAAATAATAACCTAATAGCTCGACGATACAATTCACAAGTTACTTAGTTTTCACTTCTATCGGCAGTCCCCAAAGACAGCCCCGCATGTTCTTTTTTTTATACAACTAATGTGGCAACCAGGCATACGGCCCACCTGATGGTAAGTGGTCACCGTAGTTTATGGTCGACTGCAACACCAGAGCCATCACTTGCGCGTTACCAACCCTTTAGGAAAGGATGTGGGAAGGAGAAGGAGCGGAAAGGGGGAAAGAGGGTGATTGGGCCTTCGGCACTCTCACTCACCGTACGAAACACAACAGTAGGAATACTGCTATTGCACGTCGATATTCTGTGAGAGGGTAGTCCTTCCCCGGTCGAGCCGGCCCATTCATGCTGAAATCAGCGAGGCTCTACTACATCATAAAAAAACTGAGTTATACTTTACGTTTACTATAACTTTATAACAATTTATTTATGAAAGTATTTTACTGAATAACAGATAGGTACCATAACAACGAATTAAATGTCTTATTTATGAAAAACCCACATGCTATAATTGTAATGTTACTTATTTAGTAAAACAAAGGAAAATGTGTCGAATCGCCTTATGTTCTATTTTCTTAAAATAATTTGAAGCCCCTCACTATAACAGGCAGAGGAGCATATTTGGAGAGTCGCTGTGTAACATCGTGTCAATTATCCGGGTGTTTGGCCCGGCGACGATTGCGAGCAATGACCGTCATTTAGCCGGTCGGGCGCCGATCTTGTAATGCTGTACATTTCGGCCGCCATCAGTAATGTATGCGCGTTATTAAAGAGCCGTTGAAGCGATCCCCGTTTAATGTCTCAATTAGAAACCAGATGGCGCGGGCCGGATTGCGAATTAAAGCTTTTTATTTACGCTCAGTTTTAATTGCTCCGCCCCACTAATTTAAGCATGATGCTCGTTACACCCAGTTATTAGTCGAGAAGATAGCAAGTTTTTCGGAACGCTATAAAAGGTACATTAGCTTTTATCGGCGAGTCGTATATAAAGTAGTAGGGTTATCCCTGGTCACTTTTTCAAGCATCCGATTTGGAGAAAACTGTACGTGGTAGCAATTTATGAGAGCGATAATATCTGGATATAAATTCAAAGGATAACAATAAGACCCTTTATTGCCCCCGTTGTTTTCACAAAAACGATTCAGCGAACGATGTGGAGTTTTTTTTTTGCGGACATAAAATTGGGCTATGCCACGTTCCTTGATATACAGATCTCGAGCGTTTTACTACTTTACAATGTCTCTCTAAGTGATTGTTCACTTAGATTAAAATAAAGAGCTCTTTTATATTTGTATTTTAAAAATGTTAGTATGCGAAGGAACAACGATCGTAATACGATAATAATAAAGTTATTTGCAAAAAATTTAAGGAAATTTAATTTTATATGCATTAAGAAACATTAGGGATACGATTTAGCGCACCAATGGTATTCCACATAGCGCACCAGTGAGGTGTGCTTTTATTCTGTTTACTTAACACACGATCGGTCATAGTGAGATATATTAAAATATCAATCGTTTTCTTGTAAAGTACGGGTTGCAATAATATTGGTATGTAAGAAGGTGGTACTAGTCGTTTTAAAGCTTACGAACAATATTGTAATTATGTATCAATTAGTTTGATTCTTTTAATTCTAATGTCACAATCAGTTTCGTTTATCATACTTTATTATTACTTAGGTACGTACGGTTTAATATATATGTTACGGCTAATAGCCGAAGTGCGGCTACACTTAGTTCTAGCCAACTACAACTAACCTAACCGCATGTGGCCGGCTGAACCTAGTTGTAGCCGGCTAAAACTAGGTGTAGCCGCACTTCGGCTATTAGTCGTGACATAATTTACATACGTAGTTTACATTTTTCCTTTAATGTAGGTACTATCGTATAATACTAGATACTTATAATATGAGATACGGGCACAATTTTGACTATATTTTTCATTATTCCCTCCAACACAAAGAGAGGATCCTCGGACCAGGCTGGTTGATCGTGCCTGGCGGGCCACGGCCGACGGTTGATGTCGGGAGCTTGTATATATAGTTAGTCGCTGTGTAAACTCCGCTTGCGCGATGCAGGATTGTGACGTCATTTGATCGTATTTAGCGCCATCTTTTAGATGTAGGCGGAACTTCTTCTTCGTCTGTGCGGAGTCGCCACAGTTAATACCATTGCGGCCATTAGTATGCTTAGTGGAATAGTGTGTAAATAATAATTTGTTTCATTTTTTATTGTGCATACTGTCTTTAAGTAGAATACTGACAGTGCGCTTAGAATTAATACTCGACAACATGTTTTTATTTAAATTAAGATCATGAATCTTACCCTGTTACGCTTAAATTAATAGTGGAGCTTTTTACGGTTGATTTACAAACTGATGCGGAGTGATGTCCCGCCACCCAATACTTCGAACTGATCATATGATAATTTAGAAGTGTAAATTCTACACATTTCTGAATAACTTATTCGTAGAGGTGCCCGCGTCATATATAAAGAGCACACGGATATAATGAATTCGCTTACGAAGCGTTACGGTCCTCGGATCATTGAATATAGATGAGGGATCAAAGGAAATTACGAGTCCTCGATAAAATTTGTGCTGCGCAAAGAAATTCCTCTTACTTCCCGTAAGGCACACTCGTTTGCATACCTTAGACTATAATTTTAGATTCTAATTTCACAAGCAATAATATTCTCTAAAGAAATAAGCGTAATCCGTAACAAAATAATATAATCAATTACAGTGAATTTAAAAAACATATAACGGAATAAGTCTTAGTAGACAAGAACACGGATTAACCAGTAACACCCGGAGATGCGGTGCCGCAGATTCAAATTTATAAATTAACATATAAATCGAAAAGATTTACCCTAAACAAGATCAAAGGAATTTGTCCGATGCTCGGAAAGGCAGGCTTCTGATGACTGTTTATGGTGGGCGCGTAGAGCCGAACGCGTCACAAGTCGAGCTATACAATTTTACATTTACATACATATTTGTACCTTATGATAGAAAAGCTTATTCCATACAAAACGTGAGGGTATATTGACAGTATATTACATGAATTTGCGCTCAAACAATGTTAGACAATTATTCTTTGTTCATTTGCTATACCGCTGGCGTGGTTTGTTTGATTGCTTGACATTGTGAAAGCAGCGTAGAGTAAACGTCTACAGTAGGCAGCTGCAATAATGTCGACTTCGGCTTTGATGATCGAGTAAATTAGCTTTTCTATGTGTAATAAGAGATTTTTAAACGATGATTGTGTTTAATTTTAGACAATAACACGGAGAACCGCAGGTCAAATTGAATTTGGAGACAAGCAATAATTTTAATATAATATGTTGTTATAGCAGCGATAGCTCAGTGGAGAGACCAACAGACTGCAATGCAGAGGGTTTCGGGTTCGAACCCACGTCGCGCACCTCTGACTTTCGGAATTTATATGACTTTTCGGAATTATGTGCGTATTGATTGACGACTCGATGGCGTTGTGGTTAGTGTAACCGACTGCCACGCCTGAGGTCGCGGGTTCGATTCCCGCACAAGTCAAACATTTGTGTGCAGGAACATGGATGTTTGTCTTGGTCTGGGTGTTTCTATGTATAATATGTATGTATTTACAAAAAAAAAGTATATATGTATGTTTATCCATTGTCTAGTAGCCATAGTACAAGCTCTGCTTAGTTTGGGCTAGATGGTGTTGTGTGTATGTGATAGAATATTATTATTATTGATTGACAATTATCGCCTGCTCCGTGCCTCGGAGAGCACGTTAAGCCGTCGGTCCCGGCTGCCATGAACATCTATGGCAGTCGTTATTGGGAAAGTCAGTACCCTCTAATATCCTGACACTGGTCTAGCCTTAGGGTATCGTTAGGCTTCGGGTTGCGGAGGTCAGGTGGCAGCCGCTCCGTGTAAAAACTGATATCCAGTCAAATCCGGTTAGACCAGAAAAGCCGACCCCAAGTGACTTGGGAATAATTAAGGCTAAGAGAGAAGATGTTGTTATAACTGTTTTAGATTGAGTTTAGTTTTGTATTTATAATGTATTTGAATTCAACGGTCTGAAAATGCATGACATTAAAAACGACAACTAAAGTCAGAATAAGATAATATTACGCTTGTAAATAATCGTGGTAGTCGAAACCAACTGCTTTCGGGCTCCTTTAGGTTTGAGGCAACTATGTTTTTTTAAATGTTTACCGTAACTTGAGTTTAATTTGCATAATCTCATTAAATGATATATGTCATCGTCCCTTCATCAGAGTCCCTAATAACAAGTAACAATAATTATAATTACTTAACTTAACTGCTATTATAGTTAATCATTTAATAAATATCAATTCAAATTTATCTGGCAGTAATAACATGGTTAAAACACATTTACAAAGTACATAATTAAAAGTTGTGTTGCTTTAGTTTTTCAATAAAATACATTGACATTAAATGTAATTTTAATTTTGTTTATCTTTGACCGTTAATGAACTGACATTTCTTTTTTTTATGCAACTGACTTTGCAGACAAGCATACTTACCTGATGGTAAGTGGTCACCGTAGCCTATTGACGCTTGCAACACCAGAGGCAGCACTTGCGCGTTGCCGACCCCTTAGGAAAGGAAGTGGGAAGGAGGGTGATTGGGACTCCGGCACTCTCACTCACCAAACGAAACACAACAGTTATATTCTGTGAGAGGGTAGTATTTCACCGGTCGAGCCGGCCCATTCATGCTGAGATATACATTAATCGTGTGACGCGGACCGGTCGTTGCTGAGCGGCCGTGCTCGCGGCGCCCCTGCATCAGCTTCTCCCCAGCGAGGGCCCTATAAATTCGCAACGCGCCTTCCGCTGCGCTGCCTACTGAAGTTAAGTGGTCCAGTCTACCCGGAACCACGTAACAAGCCTTCATCTTGAACTACGCCCTGAAATACCACTAAATATCTAGTCGAATTTAATTGTAGTTCTATTTATTCTTACACACCTGTTGTAAGTGAAAATATATGCTTGTTAATCGCGTTGTTCATCTTTAATTTCAATTAAAATCCTAGGTCAACCGCGCCTCTAAAGCGGGTTGACTAACATAACGTACCAATCTGATAAAGTATCTATCTGTGATTGTACAGATAATTAATATAATTCATCTAAAAAGACGTAGCCTCCTATATTAGGTATGTATATGTTTAATACCATTTTTTATGTATAGCCGATACTCTTGAAAATTAAAAAGGGTATGACTGCTTATTTGAAAACTTAAAAAACAGCGTTAATTATTCTTGTTCATCTTCCTGTATGTTTGTCTCTTTGTTGTCCTAGGACAACGCATTTACCCCTAACCTGCTATCAATGCGGATTCTCGCGCAGTATGCAAGTTCTAAATAATATCTAAGATACGTTTCATCTGGTTTCATCGAATAAATCCATGACAAAACGTCATACGTTATAGCTAGTTGTATCTACAAATAAACAATTAAATATAAAACAAATATTTAAAAACTATTCGTTATTATTATTGTCAAAAGAAATATTGTAAAAAGAGAACATCTACCACATACCTATATTATTATTATATATGTCTCAGAATCAACACAGGTACAATTATTATAATTTTTTATATTATATTATTATATTGATTATCGTTAATTTAGATTAACGCCATCTATCATCGTTTGTCGGAAACGTCAAGCAGTGTGCTTGGGTGAGGTCGATACAGGGCGTGGCAGGTCTTGTTTGACAGCTGTCAGTTGTCATTGTTGGACATTAGACGCATTTGACTGGAAGGGCTTCAGTTTTTGGTGAGACACGAGAGCAAGAGGTCGTTCTGCCAACCTGTATCGAACTTACCGCGTTTCCGTACTTTAATCAAAGTTTAATCCATTGCCATCAGCTCGATTAATTATGATATTGTTATTTTGTTAATGGGAGCGAATAAATAAACGGTTGTAATGCTTGTGGAGACTATTATTTCATACAAGTGCACCATGTCGAACTCGGACTTTGATAACGAGGTACTCCAAATGGGTGAACCACCTCCGACATATAATTATTGCTTGATTTTCATAATATTTAATTTTGCCACAAAAAGACCTTATACGGCCATTAAACTATCCCTATTCAAAAGGGTGGAGAGGTTGATATTCCATGATACAATCACACTGTTTAACTTTAGTAGAGTTGGAGAGACCAAGTGTCACCTTGTATGATGTACCATGTATGTATATTACCGGCTAAGCTTAAACTCAGTCATTGTATACCATAATTAATTCGTTCAAAAACATAAGACCTATATTTATACATTTTATAAAATGCCGGGCTTGTTTAGGCAATGTAATATTTTACCTGTCGTCTTTCATTATATACACTATCCAAATAATGTATACGATACCTACTTAGTTATTTTATAGAATTCTGAAAACGTTCAGGTAATGTATGATCTATAATATACTTTATCTAGGCATTCCATACAATACTTGATTTATAACAGCATTAGTTATTATAGCTAACGATGACACCCAAAGTCCTGAAACGGATCTCTGTTACCGTTTTAATGGCAGCTACCATAATCACATTGGCCTATTTTTCATTACTCCGGCAATCCCTGTAATTATGTAGAGTTTAAGTTTTGCTAAATGTAACATTAATTCTTTTAAAACGGCTTTCCGTATGCCACGTTTCGCCCTCGCAAGAAACGAGACATGACGGGTGGCGGACCACGTCGCCGCCATGCGGATTATTAATAAAACCAAGGTCCATATGCGTTCCCACGATTGTTAGGGAAAATACTGTCCACCTCCGCAGAGCCCTTTACGGAGGTAAGGTGATGAAAGTGAATGAAGCCAGAGAAGTGTGTCAGGATCGTAGCAAATGGAAATCCGTAGTCTCTGCCTACCCCTCTGGGAAACAGGCGTGAATCTACGTAAGTATGTATGTAATTCTTTTACAAATTTAATATGATAATAGCTCATATTCAACTTCTGCATAAAACATATTCCTTCAAGTATATTGTATTTCTCGAGTTTTGCTGCCATCTTGGTGAAATCCAGTGTAGATATTTGAATGGCTCATGCCTCACAAACATCATATTCAGGATTTTCTTGGGGGAAATAAAGCTCCAGCGTGAATGCTTGTATAAATAAACCGTTCCATACACCGCGCCAACTTTCACCATAAAAATGTGAAAATAAAGGGAATAAACTAAGAAAGAGGCATTTTATCTATATCTATGATTTACGATTAAGCCGAATAAATATTAGCTGTTATTTTTGTGAGTTATAGACGCGTGAGTAGGCAGCGAGATCATACATTCACATATTGAAATATATTTTGAGGGCAAGTATCTTATAGGATTATTCTATTACTACACAACAGTCGTCTGACAGGAAAAGGATACATGGGCTTATCATACATTTTGATTCATGGACGCAATGAGAACCCAATCGGATCAATACAAGGCGTTTTGATAAATTTTATATCTTTTGCTGGGGTGCAGTAGGCCTTCCATGTACATAATTATTTCGTTCAAGTTTCGGAAAGACACTTTCATAGTAGGCCTACAGGCAGAAACGTATGACTACGAATTGTGCGAGCTCCATAATAAAACGGTTTATGGATACCAACCGACATCTGTGTTTTATCTTCAATTAACTAGCGTTGGTTCATTGTTGTAGATAAGCCCTGTTTATATGTGCACCAGAACAGTCGAGACCCGGCGGTTCTTTGTAAATGTTTCTGTTGTCACCAACAGACCTGTGACATGAAAGCAAAATATACTAGACACTGCAGGCCATAGTCTGACACTAACACTAAACCAAAATAAAACTTATATTTAATTGTAAAAATATCAGCTTTTTGGGTGTAAATGTGAATGAATATTAATACTTATACTTTCATTGATAAGAACGCGTGCAGCGTCAGCTGTCTAAGCTATAGCGTCCCATAACTTCAAATGTTCGTCCCAGGTTACGTGGTGTAATCATGCATGTCCTAACTCTGCATTACACTGTGATACTTCAAATTGTACTAACATTGTTTCACCGTGAAATTTGTTGTCTAGACATTTCTACGACGAAAATCCATTTTACAGCCAAACACAACAGATTTTTAATTATATCTATTATTCTAAGACTTGACAGATTAAGTCGATTTGTTATCGAACTAATGGTCGCACATGTCACGTGATTGATCTATGACACCATTCGTTACATTCTATAATAATTTTACATTAATTAAGAGTAGATTCCTACGAACTGGCATATTTGTCACGGTCCGAGGTCACAGCCTGAACAACCAGGTTACACAAACTACATTATTTCAAACTCAACTTCCGCCCTGAATAAACTAAAAATAAACTAAAAATATTATAATATAATACGAAAAGTCTTCTTCTATCTTCTCCGTATTTTAATAGATTGACGTGTCTTAACTACTGCCATCAATTCACCAACAGGTTCAGAAATAAATTTTATTCACCGTTGACGACTTGCTTTTAATGATTGACCAGTATGTGTATGTACTGGTTAAAAACTAAAATTATTAGGTTTATAAGCAGGAGATATAAAGCAACAGATTTTAATAGTGCCAGTAATTATTAAATTTTCTTACTTTTAAAAGTTGAGTTATAGTTAAGTGAGTTGACCGTTTGTCTGCCAATCTGGTATACGCTAGGGCATCGAGCTTTGTAACACGGCACGAACCTTTGGGCTTTCGAATAGTAAATTATCACTCACTATAATTGATGAAGGCAAACTTCTAGAACAAACCTGTATGTCTGAATGTTCTTTATTAAGATCTGGAAGATCTGTTAAGATAGGCATCCCGCACTGAGCCAGTGCGGTGATCGGGATTAAGGTATAGGCCTAGGAATTTGCATATTAGAAAAAGGTTCATACCCACCCAGCAGTGGGACATTTTATAAACAGGGCTGACATTATTACTGTTACAATTATATTTATTCTGACATATATTTGATGAGCAGAGTTTAGGCTAGCAATAATCCTATCTTTTCTAAAGTTTTTGGTTGAATTTGCTATCTCTGCGACATTGCTTAGGTCAACTATCCATCAGTTATAATGAATAAAACCACTACAGTTAGTTGCTTCTTTGTATAAATGTGTGTATTTTTGTATTTATTTATAAATACAGAAAAGTTCTCATGTAAAATATTTACATAGGTATATTATAATACCAGACTATTTCGATTTCGACTATTCGACAAATTTCATTTCATTTCATTCCTATGTAAATATACGCTGTTCCCGTCTGAAATTGGTTTCAATTGGTCCTGTGATCTTATTGAAACAAATAAACACTTTACCTGAAACAGGTAACACAATTTTTAGATGTCGATATTTGTTTGTTTTGAAAGGCAGGTTATATTCGTGAAAATTGGCCTGCTTTTACTAAATTCTTGAAAATGTTGTGTCTGTACTGTCCGTACAAAGATATGATGATTGAGGTAAAAGAAGGGACTATGAAAGCAGATGGATGTTTTCTTTTATCAAGAATAAATCTTCTGTTTAGAATTGCTGCACGAATAACGCATCAGGCTAGCAGGACACCTCGCCGCTATTGGTTAAATTCGGTCGCATAATATTCAGGGCGGCGTGAGTATCATGACTTTGAATTTCACACGGGCCAATTATTTATTTATGATCTATTTGTATGGTCAACAAAATAAATTATCGGTTTTCCGTATACTTTGTGTCCATTATTTGTGTTTGTCCACCACAATCCCTTTTGATACGTAGTCCGAAAGTATTAATTTATAAAATAATACTCTATTATAATAGGTGTGTATTTATCGGGTCCTTATTAATAATTACATAGGTAATGGTTATCTTTATAAAATTATATAATTTTCCATAAAGTTTGAATTTTGAGATAGGCACAGGATGCATTATATGACGCATGCCATATAGCGCACTAGCTTGAAGCCAAACCAGTTCGAAGCGCACCAATAGAATTCTACGTAGCGCATCCATAATTATGTTTCACGTAGAATCCTATTGGTGCGCTATATCCTATTTGCGCTTTACACGGGTAAAGCGCAAATATTAAAATAAATATATTATTTTTTATTCCACTTTGTGCGCCACGTGTCATGGAGCATATAGAAAGCGGTATCAGTCAATTAAAATTTTAATAGAAATGAATTATTAAATGTTTATCAGATACATCTGGGGCCGTTCTACCGTCTCGTGTCGACAGAACAAGCTTGCGCAATTTATTTATTTATTTTGATGTTGTCTACAACAGAAACACATTGTTAACATAACTGTTGCTTAAGGGTAGTGTTTACATTTATTACAGACTAGCTTTTGCTTGCAGCTTCGTTTGAGTTTTTCGATAATATATTACCTATGTTATTTGGTGATAATATAACTTTCTAATGGTGAAAGAATTATTAAAATCGGTTGAGTAGTTTTTGAGTTTAACCCCACAAACAAACAAAAAATCAAATCTTTCCTCTTTATAATTTTAGTAGAGACGTGCATAAAAATAAGACTCCACTAAACTGTTTTACGCTGCCTTATTATAAATTAGTTAAAACTTACTTTTAGGATCTTTAGATATCGATAACCCTTAATATATAATTATTGTTTTCTATTTTAAAGGACGTATACTAATTACAACTTAATAAAGAGTTTAGATAAACAAAAACATCTGGTGATAAGTATAAGAGACCCCGCAAACTGCAGACTTTGGATCGGCCGATAGTTTGGTCGAGTTTGGCTGCTAAGCGCGCACACTGGCCCGACTAAACAGTCGGGTCTGTGATGAGTGCGCATACTAGACAACAATCGGCCGACAGATCTCGGACGATTTGCTATTTAGTTTGAAATCGGCTTTTGACGAGAGTGGTCGCATAATGAAAGAAATTATACAATTCTGCATTAGTGTTATTAGTGCTTTCATACAATGGAGGAGGATCAAGAAGAGAAATCGAGAGTATTGGGTGCATCCTATCTACAGTAACAGATTATTGCAAGGAAATTTTTACACGATGCATTCCAAATTACTATATTATCCGAAACAAAACAAAACATCATGAAAAATAGACATGACCGATGCCAAAGCTCGGAGCAAACTGAACTATAGGGCGAGTCTGGCCGACTAAACAATCGGTGGTATGCGCGCGTGGAAGAGCGCCGTACTGATTTAGCAGTCGGCCGATAGTTTGTCGACGGTTCAGTTTGAAGGCAATCGTGTAGCCCATTAAACTATTTTATCGGCCGATTCCGAATCGTTATAATGTGCGCACTCCCATACATCTTCATACAGATTAAGAAACCAACCAAACTATCGGCCGATCGAAAGTCTGCAGTTTGCGGGGTCTCTAAAATTACTCCTTCCATGCTATGTTTACGTACACTGAATACCATAGTATTAATTTTATAACATAGATGACAAGGCTAATATTAGTTTGTGACTATGTGGAGCATATTAAACTTGTACATACCTTAACGAAATTGACTTGGGTTATATGAAAGTCATTCATCAAGTATAGCGTAAAGTGGGATAAACATTGTATAAATAATTCTGAAAATGAAGGTGCCTCCGTCATAGAATAAAGATGAGGACTCATAGGGTAGGATATTGTCCGTCTCGACGAATATCGATCTACTCCGAAAGGCCTTTATCTCCATCAAATAAGATGGCTCAAGCCATGATTGGATAGATCGTGTGCACTCTTTTTAGTTCCGAAGTACTTTATAAGCGAGGATATTTGGCATATTTTAAACGAGAAAAGAAAAACATCTTTAGGGAAAATGCTTCGGTAAAGTGGGTTCGGGACAATATACAAAGGATAAGGTCATCATCATTTTTGCTTATACTTTAGAATAGTGAGTAACAAAACTTATCTAAAGTTATCTGAATTTTCTTTCAAAATGCGCATATCGTTTAGCGACAACAAACAGCAAAGGATGAGCTATTCCACGTAGAACGTGTAGTTTGACGTTCAATGATACTTTTTTTGTTGTTTTCTAAAGAATTGTACATGCGATGTATAATTTCATGATAAATTATGTAAGTATTTGATAAAAGCATAAAGATATATTAAAAACATATTTCATATTTACGTTAGCTCGCATTTGTTGCCGGCTAGTTAGCACATTCTTTCGAATGCCGTTAATAAATAAAGATAAAGAGTGTTTTCGTGGTTTTTTATTAAGACTGCGCCGAGCGTAAGACGCGGTTGGACTGAATGACAGAGCTCGATATTCAAATCGGCGCGCGGCTGCCATAGTAAAATTGTATAGAGGATTTGAAGTGCTTTTTTGATAAATATGTATCTTTATTGTCAACCAATAACTTAAATATTTGGGACGGACAAATTGTAATATAATTATTTATGTTTCGTTTAAGCTGTAAAATAGGATAGATTTCTACTGTTATAATCTAAAAATCACGTAACACGAGCTTACGTTTTTGCATTTTTTAGACGAATATATTAATTTTTTTAAGTTTTTTACACGGAGTAATTGTAAACACATTAATTGTTATGGTAAATGTATATTTTATACTTGTATTAAACAAAAAGTGTTGATTTTATTCACTTAACTGTGACCGCCTGTTTTAGCACATTTCGCTCGGCGCAGTCTTAAAAGGCATTTCATTATTTTCCATTCTTGCAATCACATGATATTTAAGTTCCCAATCGAAAAGCAGACTTTGAGTTAACACAGTGCACCAATAATATAATCTAGTAATACAAAAATGGATTGCTTGCGTAACGCTACGCCTACTAAATCAACTCGAGTATCTTCACTTAGCTTACTTGCGACATAAACCTGATGGCACACACTCCGGCAAAGGATTTACCATTCGACCCCCGAGATGATAAACAAGAAAGGCCCAGCCATAAAGTGAAAGTGACATTAGCGGGAATGAAAACGTTACACGTGATAGTGTGGCCCACATGCGTAAAATATGTATGGCATGCCACTAGGCAGGCAAAATGTAGTATACTAAATAATAATATGAGAGCTTCATGATAATATTTTGCCTTTTGATTTAAGCCTAATAAGTGCTCTGAGTTAAGTTATCAAGCTCGAAGACAGTTGGACTGCCACGCAGAGGTCTCAAGTTCGATCCTAAGGCGTCTCTAACTTTTCAAAGTTACGTGCGTATTAAAATTAAATAGTGATGGTGAAGAAACATATCGTGAGAAAACCGGCATATCTGAGAGTTCTCCATAATGTTTTCGAAGATATGTGAAATCTGCCAACCTGCACTGGGTCGGCGCGCGTGGTGGACTATGGCCTAACCCTTCTCAAACTGAGAAGGCCTGTGCCCAGCAGTGGTACAATTTATTACAGGGCTGATATTATTATAGTGCCCTAATGACGGTCTGTGCCATAGCAGTAAGGAATACAATGTGGATTTTCCATACAATACTTTTAGAGATGGAGTATCAATAAAATCTCTTATAATTACTATCTATTTTATTTTAGGTATACGGTATAACCCAGCGGCAATAAATATTCCTTTACTTAACTGAAGAGGCAGTCAAAGGAGGCTACTTCCTCCCCAGTCGCAGGCTATCCAGGTAAACTTATACAAGCGACAGCTTACTAGGCGAACATTACTGAAAGGTATCAATGTCTACTTTCTATAACATTTTCCGTAAAACATAAGATGTCGTACGTTACTAAGTTATCACTTATCCGAAGATACATACTTAGTTCTGCCTATCAGTGTTACTATTGTTACAGCTTTTCTCTGTAAGAGAATGGTACTTCGCCAAGCGAACCGGGTCATTGGTTTAAGACTGCGCCGAGCGAAATGTGCCAAAACAGGCGGTCACAGTTAAGTTGATAAGATCAACACTTTTTGTTTAATACAAATATAAAATATACATTTACCATAACAATTAATGTGTTTACAATTACTCCATGTAAAAACTTAAAATAATTAATGTTTTCGCCTTCAAAATTACGTAAATTTGCAAAGTAAGTTAAGTAAGTTCGTGTTACGTGATTTTTAGATTATAACAGTAGAAATCTATCCTATTTTACAGCTTAAACGAAATATAAATAGTTATATTACAATTTGTCCATCACAAATATTTAAGTTATTCGTTGACAATAAAGATACATATTTATCATAAAAGCACTTCAAAGCCTTCATACAATGTTACTATGGTGGCCGCGCGTTGATTTGAATTTCGAGCTTTGTCATTCAGTCCATCCGCGTCTTACGCTCGGCGCAGTCTTAACGCCTACAACTATGCCGAGTGTTGTGGGTTACACAAATATTACTTTTAAGTATGGGTATTCTTTGTCTCCGTTGTTTAAATATTCATAAAGCCCCCGTGACAAGAATAAAAAGAACACTCTCACATAAAATTTGGCAATGTCTCTTCCAGTCAAAAACAGACAGAACGTAGGGTCCAAATTGTCATAGTATATGATTCTGTAATGATGCATAGGACTTCTTATTGTTGCCTGTATAGTTGTAATAAATAACAGGCAGCAATGTCGCGTGACAATTTTCAATTAAACATGTTCTACGCCGCACCCAACACGTCACACTGCCGTAAACACGTATATTAAATAGCGTGAGCCTTTTAATTATTATTTAACTTAATAAAATTATGTCCCTTCATGTGTAAGGCGGCCCCGATTTGGTGACCCGGCTGTATTGTTATATATTTAATATGAAACAAGTAACTTAGATAAAGTAAATAATTAAAATAAGGTTTTAATTCTCATCGTACATATAATTCTAACCAATATTATAAATGCGAATGTGAGTTTGTTTGTTACGCTTTCACACCTTAACTACTCGACCGATCATCATGAGATTTCGGATACACGTTGTAAGGGGAACAAAAAAGGACATAGGTTAGGTAGCTTTCGTCCAGAAAAAAGTTACTACTCCAATCTAAGCTACATTTACGCGAGCAAAGCCGCAGACAAAATCTAGTATACCTATTGTAATGTTTAAAGAAACGATCTTCTTTTTAGAGTTCGAAATAACTCTTATACAACAGCTTTTCCGTCCGTCCGTCCGTCTGTCTGTTATACAACTTTCAACTCAAGAACCGTAAGAGCTAGACTCGCGGTCAACGCCATTCGACTCAGCATAGTCGATATACACCGAAATGTCTATGACTTTTGACCTCTGCCCTCAAGGTCACGTGGTATCACGTGACCTTTGCATATTACTTGAACCATTTTTCGAACTCTAAGATTTACGGCAATTCATTGCCGATTCTCACTTGTTTTTGTATGGATAGTGTAAGCTGACTACGGCTGACTGTAACTGCATTACGTAATAGCTAATTCACAGCAACAATGTAACTAATCAACTAATAAAGCTGACAAGCGTAATTTGGGTTTCTGATGAACAGAAAATTTAATTAACTATTCATTTGGTCGATCATGCCTGTTACCAGCAGAGGAAGGCAGGGAATACGGATTTAAATTACTACTCCTGACATCACTCCATCACTCTATTCCATTCTTTATAGACACATAATAATAATATTAGTATTGTCTCATAAAATAAGCAATACATGGATTGAGAACCCCACACTAGGATTCCCTGCGTTGTGGGATCTAGTCTCTATCGTTCAATTACAATAATTTGACAATAGAATAAAAGGTGATGAAAGTACAAAAAAATATGTTACCTATGTAATTTGTGTAGTATGGTAAGTGAAAATTGGTGTCAAGGGGTGTGATGTGGAGTGGTGTGGTATGGTGTAATGAGTTGTAATGTGGGTGTTTTGGTGTTATGTGGTGTGACGTGATGTGGCGCGATGTGATGTGGTATGATGAAGTATGATGTGGTGCCATGAGGTGTGGAATGCTATGCATGTGTGTGATAGTGTTTTGGTTTATAATTGTTTTTCTATTTATTTATTTTTTAATATGGTCTATTGTTATACTAATATCTTTAAAAATTCTTCTGTTTTATTGTAGTGTAGATTAAATAGCAATAAGATTTTTTTTTTCAAACTATTTGCGTCATTTTAGTTCATCCCAGTAAATTCGCCGATTGGAACGGCTGTGAGTGCAGATGATTAACGAGGTTCCGTGAAATCTTAAAGCAGCAGAGAGAATATACAGTTGCCTGATCCTAATCAATTCAGCCTCCGCGTATAGTTGATTAGTGGGATATCTAAATGGGCGCTGGAGTGACAATTCTAAGAGAGCTCTTTGTCCACGTTCCACTTTCATTAAGAAGCATTTAGCCGCGATACCCCATGATATAATTACATAATTGAGTATGCATTGGCATAAAGAAAAATAAACTAGTTTTGTCACATAATACTTACTTTCTAACTTTTTTTTATTGACATTGGTGGCAGACGAGCAAGTGATCCATCTGTTGGAAAGTGGTAACCGCTGCATATGAACTTCAGCAATGTAAGGACACAGCAAAGCCGCTACCTACCGTGACAGAAGAACTCTCTTTAAACCTCGTTTGAAGAAGGACATATAGCGCTCGGAAAACACCGAAGCAGGCAGTTCATTCCAGAGCTTGCACGTACGTGGGAGAAATGATCGCTAATGCGCATTTTTATTGCCTTTATATTAATTGCATATCTTAGTGATTTTTACTACCATATATTACTGTAGGCGCACTAGGTACTAATTATATGCCTTTACGAACAGTCATTCATATTTCTTGGATACATTTCATCTGTTCATGAAAGTGTGTAGAGCAGTATCTTGCCGTTTTCACCATCTCTCAAAAACAAAATATTCTAATACATTCACATATGTATATCGCTTCAAATTCCTTGTCTTTCACATTCAAAGTATAAGTCTTACAAGACTATGCTAGATGAAAGAGCCACAATATATTTATAATAATAAATAATCTAATTAAATTCAACAAAGATGAGAAAATCATTCCTCGGCCAACGTTTCAAAAGCTCCAATTTGTATCCTGCTGACTAATACGCTTTGCTTCTGATTGGTATCAGGTATTGTATAATTGCTAAAAAAGGTTTAACGTGTATGTTATAATGTAAAACGCACAATTACAATATTAATTAATTAAGGGCTTCTAAACGAGCAATAATTTTACCTGTAATGTTGGGCTGCAATGTTTCCAACTATAAGCTCGATAAGCCCAAAAACATTTTAATGCACCAGGTATTCCAAACATAATTTTCTGGATAGCTATAATATGCAAAATATTAACTCGTATTCTGGAATACGTCTATTGCCGCTGTCAGTATAGTCCAGCCACATATTTCTAGAAAATAAGGCCCGTTTAGAAGTCCCTTTAGTCAAACAACATAGCGCAATCCATTGCAGGATTACTCAAATAAAATATATTCGCAACGATAACATCTGTCGGTGGTAGGTACATGTAAGTATGCGGTGACATATTAAAATTTCATAACCTTTAACCATGGAGCATAGAACACGCTAGTTTTTATATACATTCTTATATTTTATGTCTACGTCCTGGACTTCAGTCATCAGCAAATGTAAACGTCTCAGTCTCACGCAGGGACTTCAGTCGTCAGTGTGTAAACGTCATTGGTGTCGTTTATCAAAATATTGATAGTGGAAAGATAAATAATAATTACCCAGTGAGGGTAGTTGTCGAAACCCGCACTTCACGAATGTGTCGCTGAACTCACACCAGTCAACCCGTGACCACGATCGATTCAACTCGGTCGGTAATACATAGGTATTTATATACCTTTTAAGACCCGCTATCTACATTATACATATTAAATATCCTTATGTTACGTGTACAATCCAATGATATAGCCAGCAATACAAATACGATACACTTGCGTTACAAATATGATACTTACTTAATATTATCGAATTGATGGTGCTGCCTGCGCTCGGAGTCGACAGTCACTTGACACGAATATCATTATTAGTTTCATCTCTAATAGAAGCGCGGCGCTCGGTGTGCTGTGTTCAGTGCCGTATACAAAGTACTCATGTATATCCTAGCAACAAAACGATGCGGGTGGGAAAGATCGTTACTATACGAGAAACAATTCAGAAAATTGTTGTCTTTGTCACGTTATTATTGACATAATTTGTAGGCATTTTAACCAAACCAAAACTGAGGTTTTCAATGGAGGTTTTTTATGTATTTACTTATAATGTACATAACAATACGCCCACCTGTTTTTTTGCAGTCTAACAATCATAATAATATTTTAGAGTGGGATTCTAGTATATTTTAACAAAAATATAACCAATAGTTGATGTTAGCGCAAGTTTTTGCAGTTCTAGCTCAAGAGAACTATTACATCACCCATCTTGCGTTTAGTGAGCATCGCAAATTTTATAATTATAACATTTAAACCGACTTCATATACAGGTTTAAACAAGAAGCAAATGTTTACAACACATTCTCGGCTGCGTGTTACACGAACATTACAGAAAACTATGTTGTTCGTGGTCGTGATCACTGTTGACCGCGGTGGAGCTGAATGGGTTAGAAAAACGCACTTTATTTGAACCACTACGTTGTCTGCAGATTAACGCGGTAATGAATGGAGTACTGTCTTGTTAATGGTATATGTAGTTCCGATATAGAACGTAGTCGATTTATTGTATGATAAAATATAAATAACTTGAAAACTCGTTTCTTTTTACTAGATTTTGCCCGCGGCTCCGGTCGCATAAATGTAGTTTATGTCAATTTCCTTTGACAATGTTTATGTAAAATTTTATGATAATCGGTCGAATAGTTAAGACGTGAAAGCGTAACAAACAAACTGACATTGGCATTTATATTTGTTAGAATATTATCAAAACCATGAAAATAACCAAATACAAGGTAGGGAATTGCCTTCTGCCATTAGAATATAGTTATTATAGGAAGCAGTGTGTACTTAGTCGAGCAAATATTTCAGAAAGAAACCCATCCAATCGGCGGAAAATATATTTTTCTTCCGACACCCTCGTTAAAGATGTCGTTACGTTGTTTCTACGCTTTCTAAAGACATTTCCGATTCAATGATTACAGAGAGTCAATTTTAAACACTGTCAGCAACATTGTTTTTATATTACAATGGAGAATTGATACTAAAAACAATTGTTGTCGTATAAACGTACACAAACACGCCTCGTTGGTGGACAATTTTACTTTATATCCGCTTAGAAATTATGCTGGTTATACAGAGTCACGACATTTAAACGAATAAACCGAACTAAACATCAACTATTTTATATAATAACTAGCTTTTGCCTGGACTTCGTCCGCGTGGAATAGTACTACACCCCTTTCACCCCCTTCGGTGTGGAATTTCCAAAAATTCTCTCTTAGTGCTCCCCTACACTCTCCAAGTAACATTTATGCCAAATTTCAGCTTCTTGCGTTCAGTAGTTTCGGCTGTGCGTTATCTGTCAGTCACGCAGTAACAGAAGAGTTTTATATACATATATAGATAATACCAGCCCTGTATTAAACTGACCCACTGCTGGGCACTGGCCTCTTCTCAGTGTGAGCAGGGGTTCGTGCCATAGTCAACCACGCTAGCTCAGTGCCGGTTGGGAGACTTCACATATCTTCGAGAACATTATGTAGAACTCTTAGGCAGGTTTCTTCACGATGTTTGCCTTCACCGTTGTAGCGAGAGATAATTAATTACTTAATAAGCACATTAATATGTGCTTATTAAGTACATATTAATGTTATATGTTATAATTAACACAAGATGCGCGCCTTGGTATTGAACTCGAGACCTCTGCATGGCAGTTCAGCGGACTTTTACTGAGCTATTGCTTGGCTTATTTAGGCTAGGCTAAAAAGTTATAAATGTAAAACACATTTACAATAAAATTGTTTGGTGGTGGTATGGATGAGCCAGCTCGCACAGTTTTTTACAACTCATTTACAATAAAACTGTTAGTGCGCTTTATCGGCCAACTAAAAGTTCACAGGCGCACATACTTACATCTACCGTTTCTACGAGTAGCTTCTATCCCATCTTTAATACATTTTTCTAAGAGTAGGCAACGCGATACTCCCTGTATGCAAGCGATTACAAGCTACGGCAAGCGCTTATTATCAAGCGGGCTATATGCTTGTTGCCACCTTTGTTGGATAAACAACATAACCTGCAGACAAAAACATATGTGTTACTAAATTGTAAATTGTAGCTCACTGTTACGATAAAAATAAAGGTATTACCTTTATTTAACACATGTAAAAGCAATATATTATTACCAAATATAAGTTGAAAGTGTCACAGAAGGTACGGCTGTTACGTGTAAAACGTAATTTGTTCATTTAACTTTCAGGGAAATTGATCCCATAATTTTTCCCTTTCAACTTGTCCCTATTCAAGCGTCGAGATTAGGATCGCGGGATACCCCACTCACGTGAAACTACAACTTTAAGGCCGCGGCTCCGAGTGTTGCCGACAGCGACAAAATACACCGTATTTGTTGATATCGAGTTAGTTTGTAAGATAACATAAGCATAATAGCAAAAGTTGCGTAATAGATCAAAGTTTGGGCCCAATGTTTCATGAATTATCACATTTTATGTTTTAGCTTTATATCAACATCGAATCTATAATAATTATATGCCATATATAATTATTAGGTACACAGTGATCTTATCTTATCTTATGTGGGGGCCAGTCAATGCAGACCGGCGACACTTCGACCCAGTGGGATCTTTTGTGTCGACACTCTCCCAATAACGACTACCATAGATGTTCATGGCAGCCGGGACCGACGGCTTAACGCGCTCTCCGAGGCACGGAGCAGGCGATAATTGTCAATCAATACGCACATAATTTCGAAAAGTCATATAACTTCCGAAAGTCAGAGGTGCGCGACGTGGGTTCGAACCCGAGACCCTCTGCATTGCAGTCTGTTGGTCTCCCCACTGAGCTATCGCTGCTCTAGGTACACAGTGATGCAAGCTTACGTTTACGTTTACAAATAATGTCATTGCGTATTTCTATAGGGCACGTTTCAGCAGCGGTACAAATTCAAGTCTATCCATATTCATAAAGATAAGCAGTTTTTTTTTGGAAACTATCTCTCAGATCGATTATATTTTATTGTGTATAAATAACACTTAAGATAATCCCTAAGTATTTTAGGTAAAAGTATAAAAAATAAATAGAAATTGGTACGTTTGCGACATATAAGGAGTATTTGAAAGTTCACCTCACAGTTTGCTGATTACCGTCGTTAGCGAGCAGCGATAGTTCAGTGGGGAGACCAACAGACTGCAATGCAGAGGTCTCGGGTTCGAACCCACGTCACGCATCTCTGACTTTCGAGAGTTATATGAGTTTTCGAAATTATGTGCGTATTGATTGACAATTATCGCTTGCTCTGTGCCTCGGAGAGCACGTTAAGCTCTCGGTCCCGGCTGCCAAGAATATCTATGGCAGTCGTTATTGGGAGAGTGTCGACACAAAAGATCCCACTGGGTCGAGGTGTCGCCGGTCTGCACTGACTGGCTCCCACATAAGATACATACATACCGTCTGATTCAAGTCTATGCATAGTAACAGCGGTTTACAACTAATAACCCACCTGCCTATCTTTATGTCATTGGAAAACCTTCAGTACAAGGCTCGTGTGAGTAATAAAAATCACACATAAAATATTTATCATGTACGTATTCTTATTGATAGCACGTTATAAAATTTATGAAGTTGTTAACTTTTATATGGTCGATATCGAGTAGTCGGTACTCGGACATTTACCTTAATGGTCTCAATATAAACGTTTCTTGAGAAATATATGTGATTGAGAATAATAA
The DNA here is from genome assembly GCA_930367265.1 of Catocala fraxini. NCBI lineage: Eukaryota > Metazoa > Arthropoda > Insecta > Lepidoptera > Erebidae > Catocala > Catocala fraxini. The sequence goes on from OV884027.1 coordinate 2,556,201, forward strand.
CAGTAGGGGTATAATAATTTACCACAAGTGCATGTTAATTGAACTATCAACTATCTAACTAAAGTGAATCGACGATAACGCAATTTGTTTTTCTATTTACTATGGTAATGCATGTATCGGTAAATACCAAGGTATTCAACTACATGGGACGAGGTATATTTTTCTTCAACACACAGGGAGAATCTTACTACCAGGCTCGTGCTTGGCGGGCTGCAGCCATACGATTAATGTTGGCAGTTTGCTGAAATCTTCACAAGCGTAATTTAGTCTATTCCAGAACAAGTTTTATGGGCGTAATTGAAAACAATGACATCTATTGTCGCTACCTTCTTGGCATATTATGTAATATTTGCCACATCACTCTCTTTAAAACTGTCGATGCATCTGGTTGTTCATGAGTTAGCAGCTAACCATGATACTGAAGAGCGATACCAGCGCCAGTGAAGGATATCGCTCGTTCTTGTCGGAGTCGGCACTATGTCACTAGTAGGCATAGAGAGTTGAGTTTAATTATGTTGCGCGGTTAGGTACCCAGGTGAGTCAAGGAAGAAAGTACCAAGTTATCCTATGAATTCCTAATGAAGCCGGTGAAACTGGCCACTACTTGCTTGCTGATCAATCTGGAGTGGAATTGTTAAGTGAAGCGAAAACAATGGTGTTCACTGCCCCTGCTCTACGTGGTTTGTTCCGTGAAGTCTGCTTCCCATCATGTCGGTATTCCCAGAAGTATGGAGTAACGCGATGTAATATCTATATAGTACAAAGGGGGATCCTCCAACCAGGTACATACTTGTTGATGCCGAGTCATCACAGCATAGCCTCGTCAGTGTTGCCTACCCATCGCTGTAAGAGGCAGCGATGGATGGAGAGATGTCCGTTGGCTAGCAAGTTAATACTATAGCAGATGTGTTAGGGGGCGCTTCTAGATGGTCTGGCAAACATATTTAAAATCTAAAACACTCAAATTTAAAAGTGCTGTTAAAAGTCAGCTTATCCGGAAGGGCTATTATTCAATCAATGATTACTTAAAAGATAAAACTCATGGAACTAGTTGCTTGTTTCATACAGGATTCAAACAATGTATGTATTATATAAGTCAATTTAGTTATGTGAAGGTACTTCGTGATTATTTTGTGATGTTAAAGTATCTTTCTTTTCTGTTAAATAAACGTTATAAGTATTAACGTAAATTTTGTTTTAGCTACATTTAGTCACGAACTACCTTTTCATGTCACAAAGTGTAAGTGTATGCGTCCTCATACCATACTACTGTCTATTACAAATGGCTACCTACTGATAAATATTATTTAAACCTTAAATGCTTCTTACATAATATTATTAAATTTTTCTTTATTTTTAGAATGTAGATTTATATGGACAGTGATATATGGCATAATGACTGCAACACCTGGTACATAAATGAGTTGTAAAATACAGAAATAAAAAGTTGATGGCGATTTAAAAGAGTGGCCTTGAGTTTCTTGCATGTGTCTTCTCATAGGCTCAACTTTTTGTCTGAACCTTGCAACTAACATAAACGTAAATTCAGTAAATGCAATTAACTTACTAACCCCTTTGACGTTCATAAGTGTTACTTTGTGACCTAAGTGAATAAATGATTTTTGACTTTGACTTTGACATGACATATTATACGTTGACACAGCTGTGTCCGAAATAAGTATTGTAGAATTGTCATTGTACTCCATCCTCATTATTTTTAATGTAAAGATGGAAACGCGTTGTATCTAAACCTAGAATATTAGTCTTACAATTTTTTATCACTTACCTCATTGCCGTATTGTTGTTATACTGAATCTCTACCTTGAAATTCAGGTTCTATTATAACATATTAACAAAATAATATTTAGACGCCTTGATATTTTTTTTTATTTCAATATCAGTAAACCTATTGATATAATTTATACAATATACATACATAATACAACGAACACCTACAACTAAAACGAACATTGTTGCTTAAGCCTTTGTTATTTGTGCCCTCAATACTAGGCGCTATAAAGTACTTAAAAAAAGAATAGAAAGAAAATAAAAACGTATCTATGCTTTTAAAAAACTGTAACAAGGCTGTCTATACAGTAAAGGTATTTTCTAAATCTTATTTCCTTTTTCTTTTATTCAACTAAGTTGGCAAACGAGCATACGGCCCTGATGGTAAGTGGTCACCGTAGCCTATGGACGCCTGCAACACCAGAGGCATCACTTGCGCGTTGCCGACCCTTTAGGAAAGGCAGTGGAAAGGAGAAGGAGCGGGAAGGGGGAAAAGAGGGTGATTGGGCCTCCGGCACTCTCACTCAACGAACGAAACACACAATATTGCTATTTCACGTCGATATTCTGTGAGAGGGTATAGAGTCTTAGGGTATCGTTAGCCTTCGGGTTGCGGAGGTCAGGTGGCAGCCGCTCCGTGTAAAAACTGATATCCAGTCAAATCCGGTTAGACGAGTTACGACGTTACGACGTTAAGAGAGAAGAAGATTCTGTGAGAGGGTAGTCATTCTTCGGTCGAGACATTCATGCTCAAATCAGCAAGGCTCAACTACCTCATAATTGGCATCGACTATATAGAGGGCTCCAAACCTAAACCTAAAACAATAGATTATATTGTCTTTGTTTTTTGCTCTAGCATAACGTCAAGACGATTAACCAGGAGCTACCAGGAGCCTACTCCTGTAATAAATTTTAATTTTAATTTTTTATTTATTTTAGAAAGCTTACCGTCTAATAAGTACATTTGATCAGTTACAATTAAGGTACACATGTTGCTAATTACAAGCTTTCACAATAATTTGTACACCACTTGTATAAATACTCTGATTTCCTATGAGTTAGTTATCGTATCTTCTACTAAACAAATGGGAAAAAAGAAAGAACACAGATAAAAAATAACAACAAAAAAACAAGAAACATAATAAACAATAATAATTCATACACATCAGCCAGAAAAACACAGCATTATATAATAAGACCAAAAGACCAAATACAAGAGAAAAAGACCAAAAAAAAAAACAATTAATCTATAAAGAATCTCTAACAATTTTATTTTTGATGGAGTTCGAACTTGTACAAAATAAGTCAATTTCCAATTTCGATGAAATCTTGTTAAAACTCATTGCACTTCGCGAGAAGAAAGGATTTCGTCTATAATTATCGAGTGGAAATGGGACTACTAACAAAGGACATTCTCTGAAACCCAATTGATTAGTGCGTAGTGTATATTTGATAGAAGTGCAGGACAATCAATGGAGCCATTTGAGATGTTTGCCAAATAACATATATTACTAATATTCAGCCTATATTCAAGTGGTAGGAAATGGTATTTCTTGCATCGGTTGAGGTAATCAGTTATATATTGATGTGCTCTGTAATCGATGTATCGTAAACATTTTCTTAGTACCTATACCTTCTTTATACATATTCAAATTGAATCCAATATAGTCTAATAAATGTCAACATGTGATATTCACATTATTTTGTGGCTTATTATAATTTTGGCGAATTAATACAAAAACCATTTCTGATATTTATGATGTATGTATGTATGTATATATCATATGAGGGGGCCAGTCAGTGCAGACCGGCGCCACTTCGACCCAGTGAGATCTTTTGTGTCGACACTCTCCCAATAACGACTGCCATACATGTTTATGGCAGCCGGGACCGTCGGCTTAACGTGCTCTCCGAGGCACGGAGCAGGCGACAATTGTCAATCAATACGCACATAATTTCGAAAAGTTATATAACTTCCGAAAGTCAGAGGTGTGCGACGTGGGTTCGAACCCGAGACCCTCTGCATTGCAGTCTGTTGGTCTCCCCACTGAGCTATCGCTGCTCACTGATAATTATGATACTGTGACTAGATTGGTACTCTATTCTGAACAGTTTTTACTACGAAAATTGGCACACAGATTAATATGCCATTACACAGTTTAGTTCGTTAAAGTTAAATCTAAGCCTCATTTGATTTGATTCCGTTCCATAGAATAATAAAGAATACAGTAAATTACGTTAATTAAATTAATTGCTGGTTAAATGCAGCTCACGTGGACTAACTCTATTTCACAGACACGTTGTTGGCTGTGACGAGTTACTGCGACGTGTGAAACGTGCATCTGTCAGCTATTCCTGACTCTCCGTGACTCCGAAGCACATCTTCGAGAACCGCTAGGCTCTTAAGTTATTTAATATTTTTAAGATTACTAAAAATGTAGGTTTTAAATTACTAGTACTCTTGTTAACCCCTCCAGCTAAGCTAGAACGCTTGTGTTAGGAGTGAGTTCACGTACCATGCTGGCCAGCGACAGGTGCTGGCAAGCTGTTGCCGAATTCAGCGAGGCAGTAATGCTCCTGAAGGAGGCTGCGGAGCGGGAACGGGAGGCCAACGCCAGTGCGGACCCGCTCCGCCGAGCAAGGCCAGGGAGGAGGCGACGCCGTTACGCTCATCTCCTCCCCCCGCCTTAGATGGTTGTGTTCAAGGTCGTAGCCCTGCCAGGCTAACGTCTGAGTGCCGGAGAGAGTTCGGAACGGAGATCCTCCGGCGCTCCATGATAGATGGGAAGAGCGCCGCAGTTAGGTTTAGTCGGTATTCCGTGGCATCCGGCGAGTCCGACATTACCCACTGTTGCCGGCGCGGTTTCCGGCCGTGTCGACAGGAGTGGGGGTGAGTAAACGCATTCACCTGCGAAAAAAAAAAAAATGGAGTGTGTTCACGTCAGTAGTACAATGGGTGGGATTCGAACCCGCGACCTGTCTATCGCCAGTCAAATGCCTTATCCATTGGGCTACTGCCGTTTTTTATTCGCTAAGCTATTCTTGGTTGAGCTGTCTATAGCCGGTATTTCTACTAAAAAAAGCAAGATGTGCGTCGACGTATCTGCCGCACTAAGTAACTGATTAACTTTATTGCTACACCAATAACAATAAAAGCAAATTTATACAATAGGACATGTAATCATTAATCTGGGTGTTTCTATATATAATATAATAATAATAATAATATTCTATCACATACACACAACACCATCTAGCCCAAACTAAGCAGAGCTTGTACTATGGGTACTAGACAATGGATAAACATACTTATATACTTTCTTTTTTGTAAATACATACATATAATACATAGAAACACCCAGACCAAGACAAACATCCATGTTCATGCACACAAATGTTTGACTTGTGCGGGAATCGAACCCGCGACCTCAGGCGTGGCAGTCGGTTACACTAACCACTACGCCATTGAGTCGTCAATATATATGTTATCTACAAAAAAAAAAGAGTATATATGTATGTTTATTCATTGTCTAGTACCCATAGTACAAGCTCTGCTTAGTTTTGGCTAGATAGTGTTGTATGTAGGTGATAGAATATTATATTATATTATTATTTGTAATTAATAAAATTATTGGTGAATATTATTAGGTACGTGGTATACGATTTAATAGTATATTTGTATTGTAAGCGCGATTATTATTACTGTGAGATAATAGACCTAACAAAATCACTGCCTTTACTGTGCAAATGTTAAAGCATTATAGTCTATGTATATCTTTTATTTTATTATTAAGGAATATAATATTAAAGGCATAAAACAATTATATATAAATAGAGCAATTCAACAGATAAGCCTATTTGATTCGTGGAGCTCGCAGCGAATATGGATAGATATATAACGCTTATATAGCGCCTTCTTTGAAATGCCACGTAAGCCAAATCATAATTTAATACCGATACTTTACGACCTTAAAATTCATCCACACCTTACCGTTACACGTGTTTTAGTATATTATGATATTATTATTATGTATTAAGATTTACCAACAGTTACCACAGTATCACATACTCATAAGACGAACATTTTGAGTGTGACTAATTGTATAACTAATTACATGTGAATTCAGCATGCTTCATATTTTAAATAAATATTGAAAGCAGAAAATATCAATATAAAAGTAAAATTTAAAATTATATGATATCAAAATCCAATAAATTTTACTTGTCTTACAGTCACATCAAACTTTAAATAAATTATTGTTTCTTGTTATCTTTAAGGAACGTAGAGCCAATGCCAAATATTTTTAAATAATTTGTATGTGGCAAACTAAATAATCTCTTTTTTATTACTGTAAAGTAATTGTAAAATTCAATACACGCATAAAACGTATAAATTTAAAGGTATATAAATAATAAATGAACGCTAAAGGGTTATATTGGTATTATAGTTTTATAAGAGATTTTATAGTGCACATTACACTCCAATTTTAAAAATTTCTCTTCGAATTTTGTGTAAATGTACAAAGATAAAAGTGCTGAGCAGTTCCGTTCAATTGCATTGAATATGATCTCAAATAAAAAGTAACTATCCAGTAGTAAAACTAAGAACATAGTTTATATTTAAGTTTTGTGTTAAAATAGTTATAACTATAACCGATATCGAGCAATTTTAATCTCAATTTTAGTTCTAGATCGACACAAATTTCCATTTTTGCGGCATTAGATAGATTGTTATCTCGACCCACATTACCTATGCTGTATCTATTAGAAATCGCCAAACATAAATTTGGGTGGGTAGTCTTATCTGGCGTGATATATTATTAGTTGGTGACTTTTAGCGCTCGACCCTCGCGTTTGTAACAGTTATAACGAGCGTAATTTATTGTGTTTGTATATTATAACTATATTCTTACCTCAAGAAATTGTGAAACAAGTCGATGTGTTAAAACTGCGATGTCATCCTAACTACTATTATAATTGCGAATGTGAGTTTGTTTGTTTGTTTGTTATACTTTCACGCCAACAACAACTCGACCGATCATCATAACATTTCGCATGCGCATTTTCAGGACGTAGTCCACTTAGGGCACCCGTCCGAATGGCACCTGCCTGAATAGCACTTAGCCTAGTCCACGAAAGGCACCCATCAATATTTTTGGCAGGTGCTCATTGTGGATTCAAATTTATTTTTACATTTTTGTCCACGAAGAGCACCCACGCCTCAGAAGTCTAGTGCATGCAAAATAAAAAAGAATAAGCGGTAGCATCCTTCTACGAGGACGTTATCTCACGGAAGGAGGCGGCAGAGCGCATTCGTGAGGAAAGTATCCTTGCGCGCCTGACGCCGCCACAGTGAAAGCCGCGGGCAGGAGAACAGTAACCATCCGCAAGCCATTGAGTCGGAGCGACGCCCTCTGTCGTGCCAGGGCGTCGCCCAGAAGTAGTCGTCCGCGGACATTTTTTGCCTGCGTCAGGCACTGCTAGGTGGGTCGCTGATGTAGTTTCAGTTCCAACGACTCAACCACCATCCAAGGCAGCTAGTTCGCACACCGTGGTAGGTTTAGTCGGTAGTACCCGGAGCCTGACATAACCTATCCCTTTTGCCCCGATAAGTAGTTTAGGCGTGAAAGCATAACAAACAAACTCACATTCTCATTTATAATATTAAGGATTCAATAATAAGTAACAAACAAGAAGAGAAAAAAAAAGTATTCATACCACATTGGTCTTTGCAGGATAGTCGTACAATTCACACACCAAAATATTCACTAATACTTATTACTTCGTATATAGAATTAATCCCTTTGCAGCATTGCTTGTGACGATCTATAGTGCTATACAATATCCTGTACAAATTATATAACGAACTCTATATCGCAGTTTCGTTTAGAAAACGCAGTCTACATTTGTCGGAATACGAGTAACATCGACAGCACACACATCGCATGCGCTGCAGAAGCAATTCCGACGTTGATTGCGCTTTATAACCTACAATGCAGTATATGTAAATTTTTCGCAGAGCAGAATTTATTTTAAACTGAGAAAAGGAAACAGAAATTACTGAACTTTTGAAATAGATGTGGCTAGTTTTGCATGGTTAAAGGTCACTATAACTATAGACGCTTCATGATAATGAAAATCGAGACAAATTATGTGCTTTTCACCCATTTTACTAAAGTAATAATAAACTTGGTGAGATAAATTCAAGTAGCAGGTCTTCCGGAGAACCGTGAAGGATAGGAGTCACTCCCCTCCGCGTCTCGGGGGACACATAAAACCCGCTTATCATAAACACGTAATTATGACATTCGATGTTTGGCGATATGAGTTTGTATTTTCAAATTACGACGCTTTGATCCTCATTTCTTCTACGGAGAAAAGGGCTCAAGTTTGTGATACAGCTATTGATTTTCTAAACAGAGGAAAAATCAAGTTAATTAACATCTTTAAAAACCCAACGCTAAGAAGTAAATTTGAAGCCGCAAATTCAAATTCATGAGGGTGCCGAAAATGTAGTGTTTGCTGCTCTGTTTAGTCTATATTGTTTAAAACAGCAAGTTTACTATTTCAATGCACTGTCCAATGTGGCTTCACTTGCGTGATAGGGTATGTCAACAACCCTCCCCAGCCATTCGCGGACTTAGGTACTTATAAAGGTTGAAAATAACAATGAATGGGGGCTCATTTCTTCAAGTTATATTATATGTATAGTGTATAATTAACTAAATATATTAATATTGTTTGTTATTGTTTTTATATAATCCTACACGTATTTTATATTTGAATTTTTAATGATATATTACTCCTATATCTGTTTTTATTTATATATTTATTTGACGTAGAAAACACCAAACAACCGCATATAATATCAAAGATAGAAAATAAAACGCTGTTCTAATAATGTATAGCCACTTAAAACCATGTGCATACAATCAAAATAATTATTACCGAAGCTTAGTAAGCAAATACACAATTAAATATAACGATACTTATATACACACATCAACAGAATCTAGGGATACCTTAATCCTAAAGTATTTACGACTTTATAGATTAAAATTTTTTTAGTTTTTCATAATAAGTTTCTATACAGACTAAAACCTCCTTTATTATATTTTCAAAATTTTAAATGTAAATAAAAGAAACAAAAGAAAAAACAAAATACGGCAGCAAAATTGTTGATAATTCGTTACGACAAGGAAAATTAAAATTGTTTTATTGATATTAATTAATGAAAAGGTATTAGATTGTTATTCTTTTTTAATTTAACGTGCCGTGTGAGCTTTAAGATTCATGTCACGTTGTCATTTGAGTCGAGATGAAATGTTACGAGCCGGGGGCATGTTAGAAAATGGTGCTATTCAACTCATCGTTGCCGAGGCCCTATACAACAGCCAAAACATGGTATCAAGGTTGTGGTCACGTTATCGCAGTACTGTGGATGTGACTGAACGGATCACGGGTAGATATCGTGTTACTACGCAGAGACAGGATCGATTTCTCCAAATGACTGCCAGAAGACAACCCAATATCAAAGCGATGCAACTAGTACAAAGGCTTCAGGAGGACCACGAGTTGCTGGTAAGCCACCAAACCGTGCGAAGGACGTTGCATGAAGTTGGTCTTCATGCTCGAAGACCGCTACATGTTCCAGTATTGCGACGTGGCAATCGCGGTTGGCGGCTTTCGTGGGCTCGGAAGCATTTACCATAGAGTGACGAACAATGGTCTTTGGTGCTGTTCTCCGATGAGTCCCGGTTTGGGTTTCATCCGGATGCACAAAGTACACGCGTTTGGAGAACTCCAGGGAGAGCTAGCCGTCTACGGCACCCTTAGGAGGTTTACTCATACCAAGGCGGAACAATCATGGTGTGGGCAGGAATTCGTCTTGGCGGACGAACCCAGCTCGTTTGGCAGCATGACTGCACAAAAATACCACGAGGAGGAAGTAGAGCCTGTTATTGTCCCATAGAGAATCCAAATGGGCCAAGAAGTTCTACTCATGCACGACAAAGCTCCTTCCCATACGGCGCGGCTGGTGTCGGCCGCTCTCCGAGACCACGATATTCAAGTTTTGTATTGGCCGGCACAGTCGCCCGACTTAAATCCTATCTAGCCTGCCTGGGTCATGCTACAACGAAAAGCTTTGAGAGATTTTACGCCAAATTTGACAACGGAACAACAACTTTACGAACACTTGCAAAGAACATGGGACCTCATACCGCAGCAAGACATTGACAATTTCATTTTAAGTATGAACAATCAATTTCGATGTGAAATTAATGTAAGAAGTGGCAACATTGATTATTAGTACTTAAATAGATTTTATAAGATATTTCAATTTTGAAGTTTTTCTATTATACTAATTTTCTACGGCGGTTAAAAAATTAACATTTTAATTTAAAACAGAAAAAGTCACGAAATGTTTTTTATTCTTTGTTAAAGACATTACAATAACCTATAATTCTTCCATTTACTATTTCAGAAAATTCTTTATAGATTTTTAGATATTTGATGAAATATTAAATATCCCTAGATTTTGTTGATGTGTGTATATCTTTTATTCTAAATCCAGGATTAGAGACTTTGCATATGTTCTGTGATTGAATGTAAGTTACTTACTTGTAACAATTAATTGTATTTTCGATTTATTATCTTCACCAGTGGTTCAGCAAAGTACCTAAAGCAAGTTATGTTTTTTATAACTTTGCATACCATAGAGATTATCACGATTTGATCTTCTCTTACTGTATTTAATATTTAATTCTTTAAGAAATTATATCTGCAAATATACAGGTAATTAGACAATTTCTCACGTTTTATTAAAATACAAATACAAAAAAAAATATCAAAAAAAAACTAATTAAAAATGTTTTCAATATGCTGACCGTTTTCTTGTCTGAAATTTCATACTCCTCCGTCCGCGCAATTTTCGTAAAAAGCGGTAAGTAGGTACAGTTTTTGTTTCACGTATTAATATATAGATATACTGATATTTCTTTCCAAAACAAATATTATTTGTTTTGAAATCCTAAGTAATATTATAAATGCGAATGTCAGTTTGTTTGTTACGCTTAACGCCTTAACTACTCGACCGATCATCATGAGATTTCATAAGAAATCCTTCATCAAGATTACGTTGCCGGATATTTTCGAATGCCTGTGAAATTCTGTTCTTTAACATTTCGACAGTATCAACTTCAGCAGAATAAATAAAACCTTTAACCGCTCCCCCAAAGGAAAAAATCTAAGCACGTTAAGTCGGGACTCCTCAGGGGCCAACGTTTAGGAGCGTACCTTCCAATCCATCGATCTTCAAAGATTTCTGACAGCCTGTGTCGTACTGCTATCACAGAACGAGCGAGGGTTCTGTGAAGTTGAAATCATGTGAGGTTAATTGTTAAAATATTATTTCACGGTGACATTAATTACTTGTAAAAACGTGCATTATTTAAAGTGCCATTGATTAAGACTGGGTCAATTACTGTGTTGCCATGAATGGCTGCCCACACGTTTACAGAGAAGCGGTATTGATGAGCTGTTTGCCTCATTACAAGAGGATTGTTGCCACTGTAATAATGCGTACTTTTTCTATTCCATTGACCGTTGTTGGTAAATGTGGATTCGTCCGTCCATATGACATTTCGCACGAAGGTCCGGGGCACTGAGATAAAAACCACTGACAATAAACCAATCGTACTAGGAAATATAGTGGCAATATAAACTGCACTTTTAAAAATGTGTACGTATATTTCTTAATCTGCATCAAAACTTTGTGTATAGTTTAATTATTTATCCCAAACACAAGACTTGTTTTTCGGGTAATGTTTGTCGGACGATCTCGAAAATGCTGCAGCATTTGATTCGCCGCTCCAGTGTCAGACGTACATTGGATGCAGCGTCTGGACCGTGTGCAGGCTGCACCCCGCCAGCCACGGGCTAGTTGTCCCACACGCGTTGTACCGCGTTGACAATAACTTGGCCGTTCGTGGGATGCCTCCGGTTAGGATACGGATCGCGGTATAAACTTAAAGCTCTGCTCGTATTTCCTCTGGCTTCTCCATACAATAGAATCATATCGCACAATTCACGGGCGTCGTAATTTATACGTGCCATTTTAATAATAGGTATTGATGATTGACAGTTTATGATTTGTCAACTCCCATTGTCAATGGTTAAAGTTTGTATAATTTGATTAATCAATGAAAGATTATTAAAAAGTTCGAACGCCTAAGTATGGTTTGTGGGGGTTTGTTAAGTACTCAATTAGAAACATTAGCTACTGTCATGGAACGCCCGGTACTAAGACATCTATCGACCGATGAGCGACAGATTGCGATGGTAAAAACCATTGATTTTGGGTTCTAACTTTAAATGACTATTTCTTCGATTCTAAACTCTTTGAAAAATTATGATCACTTAAACTGTGGATACCCTAAGTAATCATTATTTTAATTTATTGCTCCTGTTACGAGCCACACCCGGTATATAGTTCTACAGCTATAGGCGATTAAAAGAACACGGTGTACCATGTTGTTCTTTCAATCAAAGCCTAGGTAAATGGTGCTATAATTTTTATTTAAATCGTTTAAGTTCAGGTGTTTATTTGAATACATATTTTCAAGCTATATTTACAAATGAAAAAACAAAGGAATAAACAATAACATACTGTCTCAATCATTTACAATGACAACAAACATGAGACGTACATTAGGTTACATGACAATGTAACCTAATGTACGTCTCATGTTTGTTGATGGCGAATGCGACAGCATTCTTCGTCATCACCATATTTCTACGTAACACATTAGTATGATACTGAGAAATTAGGCTCAATAAAAGAAGTTCAAGTTCTTATGATATATGTGTTCGATGAATCAAGATTTTGTCCACATCTTGCTGAATAATAATAGAAGTATAAATTTATTTAGTGTAAAAGATCATTGCCGTAGATGAAGACCAAGTAAAAAGGTGGCGCTAATAATAAGGGTGTTTAACACATTCAATGCCATATAGGAGACACAATGGAAAATTTATTGTTCGCGGTCATATATGACAAGCATGGCATTCAATATGTTAAAGAGAACTAACAGGACAAAACGGGTGACAGGATGCTGTGAAAGATGACAGGATGCTGTGGAAGATTGTGTAAAACTAATCCAACAACGCGATAGAAAAGGAAGTGATCTTCTTCTCCCTTAGCCTTTATTATTCCCAGGTCACTTGGGGTCAGCTTTTCTGATCTAACCGGATTTGACTGGATATCAGTTTTAACACGGAGTGGCTGCTACTTGACCTCCGCAACCCGAAGGCTAACGATACCCTAAGGCTAGACCAGTGTCAGGATATTAGAGGGTACTGACTTTCCCAATAACGACTGCCATAGATGGATGCCATAAAAAGGAAGTGATAATAATTGTAAAATATTGAGACATGTGGGCCAGGCTAGAGCAAAGGCTTGATTAGTTAAGCCTTTGCCTAATCTGGCCCATATGTGTTGTGTGTCATTTGTTATATTAGTATAACTATTATATAGAGTATTTACGCTACAGCCTTACCACTTTAAAAGTAGGTTGTTTTTTTTTATTATCTTATCTTATCTTATCTTGTCTTATGTGGGGGGCCAGTCAGTGCAGACCAGCGACACTTCGACCCAGTGGGATCTTTTGTGTCGACACTCTCCCAATAACGACTGCCATTGATGTTCATGCCAGCCGGGACCGACGGCTTAACGTGCTCTCCGAGGCACGGAGTAGGCGATAATTGTCAATCAATACGCACATAATTGCCAAAAGTCATATAACTTCCGAAAGTCAGAGGTGTGCGACGTGGGTTTGAACCTGAGACCCTCTGCATTGCAGTCTGTTGGTCTCTCCACTGAGCTATCGCTGCTCTTTAACAGACTTTCTTTTTTTAATTACTTGTTCATTCAGGTGTTCTTTTATTTTTGTATACGAAATTTTAAGTAGTAGTAGTAATAGGTCCGATAGATGGCAAAAAACTCACCCACTTTTTTGTGAGACCTCAAAAGATCTGTCGAAGTAAAACTCTCCCTATCTCGTTGGGAATATAGAACGTGAGTCTACATACATTTTGCATCTTGTTTATATCTTTTTTAATACCTGTGATTGCTAGTTGAAATATTTAAATAACTTACGGATTAGAAGTAATGACCTGTAGACCAAGCATTTCATCTTAATGGAGACTTCTATCGTAGGTAATATTATAGCCAGAATGCTCTCTCAAATTCCTTATTCTTATAGTCCGATGGGATGGGAATTGTGAAATTGGAAACGTGACCAGAGAAAATCAGGTGCAGGACCAACAGCTTCATGTGCTTGCCGAAATAATAATAATAATACTAATCATTTATTTAATTCTATCTTCACAAAGAATATTAGTACAATCAATTGATTATAGCAGTGTATGTATAGCGAATTTCTTTGTGAGAGACTAGAGTCTATACTAGGGATCTTTGTGACAGATCTCCAGGCTCCCAACCAGAATATTTAATATTAGAATAAAGATACATGCAGCCACAAAATATGACTAATTCGTAATTACTAGTGATAATATATTGTTAGAGAGAATATGTAGTGTGTGTGTGTGTGTGTGTGTGCGAATACGGGGCGGTATCATAACTTTTTAGCGCCAGAGTGCTGTATTTTATTTTTAAAACCATTCCTGTACTATAAATAATTCCTCTATTGCGAGGGACTTCACAAACACCGAAACAACCGACACAGAATACCCAAACACGGAACACATATTTGTGGATCACACGTAAGAATTAAAATTATAAGAATTGAACCCACATCACTCGCAGGCGTAGTAGAAATATCGAGGCAACCGTTTAAAGCACGAGGCCAATCATGTAACAAAAATTATGAAAACCCTTTTTTTAGGTGGCACGGTCCGTGAGAGTTTGTATGTTTGTTTGTTACGCTTTCACGCCCTAACTACTTGACCGATCATCATGAAATTTCACATTCACGTTGTCAAGAGAACAGAAAATTACAAAGAGTACCTTTTATCCAGTAAAGTCTATAACTAACCTAATCCAGCCTACATTCACGCGAGCGTAGCCGCAAAATCTAGTAAGTAGATTTTCTTGTATAAATAACTCTTCTAATTCACTGTATAAGACGAATTGGAATCCAAAAACACTGGTATTACAGCAATCATCCAAATGATACGATTCACATAATTCACGCGCCCGTATAAGTTAGTACCCATGCATTAAACATCCCAGTCCTCTTAAATAATAAGAAAACTTCCACCGAGGTGCTATTGTTTATTCTATTCTTTTTAGAGGCTCAGATTGGAAAGGTTTTTTACACCCATCCCATTTACTGGGTCTAGAGAATACATTCACCGTATTGGGGAGAGAGTAGGAAAAACGCTTTATCTTCAACTGCCTGTTATTTTCTTGAAAGGTACTATAAAAAATGTACGTAAAACATTTACGCTCCATAAATTTTAACATTGAATGTTATTTGTGGCCATTAATGAAATTACTGAAAGAAATATATTGGACATTTGGACCCGGCTGTGGTCGATATATGTAGTCTGAGTATTTATTATAAGGAAGTTGCGTGTGAAATTTCAATAAAAGGACCTAGTGGCAACATTAAGGCTCGAGCACCAAGTGGATTAGGCATTAACGCGCTGGTGATAGACATCATACTCGAACTGTATTTATCGTCTCCTCGTTGGTTCCCTGGTGTACCCAGGTTGTTGGTTGGTTCTTTCTATCGACAAAATTTCATTAGCTTATATTCTCATAGATTCTAGAAAGATGTCAGTAAGTTCGCGTGATACTATAGCCTGGTACTTACACATAAGCGGCATAATATGGGATCCCTACACCGCTGTATATTGATGTACAGGCTTGGGGCATTGATATGTTAACTTATCAAGTAGACGCTTAAATCATTTTCATCCTATACCTCGAATACCCTGGAACACCGTTAGAAGTAAATCATTTATGACAGTAGATAGGGTGTAGATATAAACGAATCAATCAGTGGTAATTTAAAAATATAATAAATAACACTAACTTATTGACTAAGTCACCATTTGAGTAATTCTCCTTATAGAGAAGTACCTACTACAAGATTGGACACCCTTACTTTCGCGGTAAGTACTGCGTTCATTGTTAGAAACACAACAAAAAAATATTGGTGCAATACATATGTACATAATATTGTCTTCTATTTACGCGAATATTATTCATTGAAATTAAACTACTATATACGGATTTTATCGCGTTGTTTATTTGACACTTTATTACATAATTTTGAAAATTGTTACACTACTACTACTGTTAAACTCTACTAATTTTTATGCTAATTAAATTATTATTAAAACTATTTAGATTTCATTTACTGTTACACTTTCCCCGACGTTTCGGTTGCTTTTCAGCAGCCATGGTCACGGGGAGACTAAGATGGTAGCTGTCTCAATGTTCCAGTGTAGTTATTTCAAAGTACCCGAACATAATTTAATCATTGGTGTTTCTATTTACGCAGAATGAGCTCAAAGTATCATGAAGTCTAGCAGTGGTTTGCTTCTTCTTGGGTTTGACTATTTGTATTACTGGATCCCAAGCTGGTGGTACATTCCAACCATCTTCTCTATTAAAATTAGGATGTTTTTTGATTTCAATAGCACATACATATACATAACTTTATCCTAATTTCAAGCGGCACATTAGGCATATATAATAAAAAAAACACATTCCAGAACTTATATTAAAATTATCTACACACATGACGAACGAACACAGAACATTCTTGTATTGAATTTGGTAAAACAGAATACTTTTTTAATAAATCGCTGTTTTCCTATAGGTAGGCAATTCTGGTGTGTTATTAATATTTGTCGCTTACATGTAACTTCATAACAATTTTGTTACAATTTGTCTAATAACACTTATTATTACTATTACTTTATACCAAGTAGAAACCCAACCCAACCTAAATACAGATAAAATCAAAGAAATAAAGATTCAGGTGCTTTATTACCGTAGTAATAAACATTAATGAGATTCGAGAAGTGATTGAAACACCAATCAAATGTTACACGGCCATAAAATATAGTGATTGCGACTTCTAATTTCATGGACGAATGACTACATAAGATGACATCTATCAACATCTTTATTTCGTGGAATCACAACAGTTAGCCGCATGTATACCTACCTACCGATCTTTTTAGAAAGAAATACATATATTATATTCTCCTCTGACCTACTTATCACTACATTAAGATTTGTGACTAAAATAGTGATTCGTAATTATTTCGATATAATTTGCGACCATTTCTTTCAATAAGTGAATTATGTGATCTATTAAATACATAATCAGTTGAGTGGTAGGTACATAACAGGCATGTATGAACAGCATAACTCGAGTCAATAAAAATACCGTTGACTGTATGTTCAAGAGTATCTTTGTAGACACATTTTTAACACCTCTTGATGTAAATCAAGCAGTTTAAGATTCATTCTTCTTTAATTTTTTTACTATATATACATGAATAACAAAAGGGGGTGCATTGATTCATTACTCGAAACCTATTGCAATTTTATCGCAGTGTTCTGTCAGTATGTCAGTAATGATAATAAAAGCTAATAAAACGGCAGAAAGAAAATTATTGAAAATGTGTAGACATAAAAAGTAAACAAATGTATGATTTATCACCCAGTTTCTTTTCTCAGTACCCGTTAGACAGGCCGTTCTGGATTACGATAAGAGAGCTGCTACGTAACATTGTCTACTGTGAGTGCCTCTTGGTTGGATATGCGGGGAGTAAACCAGTCTACTCGTATATTCTTTGCTTTCGTGCAGAGTGAGGAATTATTTCCCTTGTTGCCTATCTAGACTATCGGGTCTGGGCTATCATGGGCAGTAACACAACAGACATGCAGGTCGAATTTTACGATATATCAACCGTAATCACCGACCCATCATGTCACTTCCGATACCTGACGATGGGAAGAAACTAGATGTTATCTTATCACTGTCTTCAAGACTAGGGTGATGAATGGTGTGGAACCAAATCTATCCATTGAATTTACCACCCTATTTTATAAGTATTTAGACCTTGAAACTACGCAAAAACAAAAACTTATTTGGATATAATTTTTTGGAGCCGTTTGGTGTCGAACAGTCTAGGGTCCAAATAATTTAATTATATGTGTGTGACGCGGACCGGTCTTTGCTGAGCGGCCGTGCTCGCCTCGCCCCTCCATCGGCTTTTCCTCCCCAGCGCCGGCCCTATATATACGCAACGCGTCCTGGTGCCGGCCTCCTTCCGCTGCGCTGCCTACTGAAGTTAAGTGATCCATTCTACCAGGGACCACGTAACAAGACTTCATCTTGAACCACGCCCTGAAATGCCACTAAATGTCTAGTCGAATTTAATTGTTGTTCTATTTATTCTCATACACCTGTTGTAATTGAAAATATATGCTTATCGATCGCGTTGTTCATCTTATTAAAATCCAATGTGATAGAATATTATTATTATTATTATTGTTATGTCAACCACGCCTCTAAAGCGGGTTGACTACTATGACGTCACATATGTCGTCTGTTTGTTTGGATCATTCTCACTAGTTCAATCGGTACCAACTCCAAATTGGTTAAAATATGTGAGTGTGAGCTTAACTGTTTAATGTTATTATTTTCAGTGATATTTACCAAAGCTAATAGATAGTGTGACTAATCTTCCCCATAAACTTGTCAATGCGTAACTCGCGTCAAATTATTGGACCCAAAGTTATTTGTGAAAAAGGCAAATAAATATACATAATATAACAATTTCTTAGTAAAAATATACAATTAATATACGAGTAATATTGTACAACAGATTATACGTATCATATATAATTAATCACGTGGAGTCTATAAGACTCGAACACCTTTGTATGATGCGTAATCGTCGCGTGCGACGGTGCGCATGACTTAGGAAGTTCCTGAAAAATAGAGACTTGTTCATCTAATAAGTATTAGCCAAAGCATGACAAAAACAAACTTCCTTGAAGTCCAAAGGACGCCACGTGACTTATATAATTTTTAATTAAATTATTCTGTAAAATTATGTAAATTACTGCGACGCTATTGGCTTTGTTGCCAGGTTGTGTAAGTAATAATATTATGAGCATTGCAGGTATTTTCGAGACCATCGGTCTAATATATCGCACCCTTAATAAAACAGAGACTTATCTCAGTATTTTGGATTAAACAAATTTGAACTCTATTGCAAAGATTTAACACAAACATAATATTAGAATTAAACATATACAATTAGAGTTCAAATTGCCTTACTTTCAAATTTCGAGTTAAGTCGCTGTTTTATTAAGAGTGCGATATATTTGATATAGAATCTTTAGTAGAGAGAGATATCATCGAGTTATATGTTGCATGTCAGACCATCTCAGCAAAGTTTTACCTTCGTGAATATTGCATAAAAAGTCTCTTAATGAACACGAGAAATAAAATAAATTATTTTATTGTTGTTAAAATGTTTCACACCCTGTGAAATCAAAGAAGTCTTTGTAATGGATATCTACATATCTTACCATATATCTTTTTATATACATGTGTATTAATTTGTGCCACAACGTAATGAGATACATACATTTCTCTGTGGTTTATATTTTAATTGCTTCCAAATTAACTGATTGATATTATATCTACGACAATATCTGTAAGAGACATTTGAGTATGGAGGTATACAGTGAAGTACGTGTCTATTGTAGCTTTAGCATTGGTTCTATTTTATAATTGGTTTGACTGCTCTATTAGTCCAGCGGCATACATAAGCGCATTAAGGGCTTTCACGATTTCTTTTTTGACAACTACCGATCGCGTGGTTTCGGATCCCATTTCCGGATCGGTAAAAATTATGCCTTTCCTTTTAGGAAGTACTCAATGGTTCTTCTGCACCTGGTCTATAATCGTTAAACCACGTTCTCATTTTGTAATCAGTATCTATAAAAGATAATTTTGTTAGTTACACAAATGTGTTTGTAACTGGTATGTTTGATCCACATGCTATGTTAAACAACTTATTTTACTTTTGTAAATGCCAATGTGAGTTTGTTAGTTACGTTTTCACGCCTAACTACTCGACCGATCATTATGAAATTTAGCATACCTTTGATCCAAGAAAAAGTACTGTTCCCGAAGGATAAAATTGATTTCCATAACCAACATTAATGCGAGCACAACCGCGAAAAATATGTAGTGTTAGATAAAAAAACGTGCACACCAGATCATTTATTCGATAAAAGACTGCACATTAATATTTTTTACAATATTTGCGTTTAAAGTTAGGTTGTTTACTGTCAGCCCGTTTTCGTCGATTGAATTTAAGAAAACAACAACATCGATTTTTTTAAACCAAGTATCTGTTATTTGCTTATATAAAGGTACTACTCAAGATAAAATCTCTCAAATTGTAAGTAAAAAAATAATAATAAATAATCTTTAAACCGAAATTCTCGGCATTTTAATATTATAAACAACGAAAAAACATATAGATCTCACAGTAATATTAATGAATAGAGTTATTTATTGTAAGGATTTGTTAATCTCAAGATATCGACTTTGAAATAAAACATTTTCGCTACGTTACTGAACACACATTATTCAAACTACAATTCACAGGCATAAGGCACTACCTGCGTTAATCGTACTTACGCATGCCGTCAATATCTGTAAAAAGGTGTTCGAGTATCTCCTTTAAACTATATTGAATGTGTATCTTTACTTCAACGACAAACTTTTGCCCGCGGCTTTGCTCGCCCGAGAACAGTTCCTTATCTCTGGCTAGAAAGTATGTCCTTTTCCCCATACAAAGTGTAAGTATATGAAATATCATGATGATCAGTCGAGTAGTTAAGGCGTAACAAACAAACAAACTCACATTCAAATTTATAATATTAGTTAGATTAACCAACTGAGAAACAGGACCGATCTTGGTATAGAGCACTATATTGTTCAACGATTTATTCGTGATTGAGTAATAAACACAAATATAAGATAAGATAATAAACACAAAGTTGTAAATTTTACAGTTTCACATTTATAACAATGTATGTTGGACAATTATTATGAGTAAGAAAGGAATAGCAATATAACAGAATGTAAGATAAACGAATGATAAAAATTCAATCTGTATGACAGGGAAACCTAGTTCAGATAACAGTCTCCCAAAAAATTTTAAAAAAAAATTAAAAAACAAAAAATTATAAGGTTCGTTTATCTTATATTCTATTATATTATAGATATTTGACACGTGATTTATCATGCTGCTTGATAGCAGGTCAAATCTCTCGGATTCAATACTTAGATAGAACTAACTTAAAACTATGCAGCCTCTTCGAATGTCTTTAATCCACTATGAGAAATACAATCGTTTGGCATTCAATAGACCTATAGACACATTAAGAATGTTCTTAAATAAATTTAAGTCTTAAGCCAGATTAACTTAATAATAAGTAACCAGAAAATCATGTTTATAATAATTTGGGAGCATTTGAGTTTGGCAGTTTAAAAGTAACGTTCGTATCGGCAGTAGCATATATCATTTAAAATAAATAATTTTCGTTGTTTACAGGTAAACATTGACGGTCGCGGCAATCTCTCGATGGAATTCAAATCCAACAACTTTTTAAAAGTTTTGTGATTTATTACGTATAAAAAAAGCGTCAAGGGCACATACTATCAGCAATGTATTGGCGCTTTGTTTTCTAAAGCGACATAAAAGTTTTGATGTTCCACACGCATACTGACTGATAACGATGCCGAACATTGGAGTAAATGGTAACCATATTACAGTTTTGCGTATCTTATCTTATGTGGGGGCCAGTCAATGCAGACCGGCGACACTTCGACCCAGTGGGATCTTTTGTGGCGACACTCTCCCAATAACAACTGCCATAGATGTTCATGGCAGCCAGGACCGACAGCTTAACGTGCTCTCCGAGGCACGGAGCAGGCGATAATTGACAATCAATACGCACATAATTTCGAAAAGTCTTATAACTTCCGAAAGTCAGCGGTGTGCGACGTGAGTTCGAACCTGAGACCCTCTGCATTGCAGTCTGTTGGTCTCCCCACTGAGCTATCGCTGCTCACAGTTTTGCGTATAGTACAACAATCCATACAAATACAAAATTGATATACATATGTAATTGACTTTGTTTTTCGTGAATAAAAGCATTCATCCCATTAGCCTAACATGATTTTTAGAATCTCTGTATACCTATGATAACTATCCATCATAGTTAAAAATACAATTATATAAAGATACGCAGGTATCTTAAAATCATGCAAATGAGATATTTCTTTATAAAGTAATAATAACACTAAAATATGATAAATCTATTGATTTATTATAAGTATCTAATTATCAATATACTTATAAAAAAATATATAATCTATTATATAAATTATAATAAAAAATTACAAGCATATTCTCAGGGACATAATTATACTTTGTACCATAACATAAGAGATTTCAGTTCAAATGAAGTTCTTTAGAAACAGTATTATAGAAATGTAGTGGAAACAGAATTTATATGTTTATTAAATTTTAATAAATATAATAATAAAAAGCGATAATTCAATTATTATGAATCACGACAATTGACACGTGCACTATTAAATGTAATAGGAATTGAAATAGGAGAACAAAATACATAAATATAAAATTATAATCATAAAACAAAATAGAAATTTATAAATTAAATACATAAAATTGCACTTGCAACTACTTAGTCACTTTCACTCAATGGAATGTCGAACTTGAACTATCAAGTTCGACATTCCATTGAGTGAAAGTGTAAATTGGATATATAATCAGCACTAAAATAATTTTCTCTCCAAAATACGCAATAAATATATTATAAAAATTTAATTGATATATAAATTCAACAATAATCTCAGATTGTAAGAGCACAGAAGATTTATAGTAAATATATGAACGAATGAACATAACTGCAGTATTGACAGTCAAAGCGAACTAAAGCAAAGAACAGAAACCAAAGAAATGATATTAATAATAATCATATTTTTTATTGTTATGCTCTTACCTATGTGAAAAAGTACAGTAAATTAATTATATATATAATAATAAAAAGAAGCATGAGAGTAGAATAAATGCTGTAGAAATGAGAGCGCTGAGAAATATATGTGGTGTGACTCTGAAAGATAGAATAAGGAATAGTGTGATTAGAGAGAGATGCGGCATGAAAGTGGATATAGAGACAAGAATAGAAAAGGGTATGTTAAGCTGGTTTGGGCATGTAGAAAGAATGGACGAGGAAAGACTGACTAAGAAAGTTTATAAGGCTAGTGTGAATGGAACAGTCGCAAGAAGAAGACCTAGGTGAACGTTTCTCGATCAGATCGGAGGCGTTCTGGACAAAGGCCAGGTTAAGAGCACCTTGAACTGACGGGCGTGTATGAGGAATGTGATGAAAGTGAATGAAGCCAGAGAAGTGTGTCAGGATCGTAGCAAATGGAAATCCGTAGTCTCTGCCTACCCCTCTGGGAAACAGGCGTGAATCTATGTATGTAATGATAATAAATAATTTACTATGTATATTTTCACAAAGTAACTTACTGTGGACATATTATTATAGTGTTATTATGTGAGAGACTGGTGTATGAAGTAGGAGACCTGTTTCACAGTTTACTGACCTCCGCGGGCTCTGCACTTGTGCAGTACTAGTATGTCGGGTAAGTTGCCTTGAATATATGCAACACAACTACCAAGTGGCAGTATGTGTGCATTTGTGAGTGAGGGTGTCTGTGTATGTGCGTCTGTGTCAGGGCAAGAGAGTGAGCGGTGTGTGTGTGTGTGTGTGTGTGTGTGTGTAATATAGTGCAATTTGAGATTTGAGTTTACATAAAGATGAGAATTACATACTACATATTTTCAAGTCACATATTTTTGAGGTATTTAGTTAAAAGCGTAACTATAAAAATCCGCTTATATTTATATGTAAAAGAGTTCAAACTAACACTGATGTATTTAAACGCAAGTATCAGTTTGAGCTGCTTCATATGATAGACAAGAATCTCTCGGCAGGATATAATAAGATTGTAATTATAATATTCTACCACATACACACAACACCATCCAGCCCAAACTAAGCAGAACTTGTACTATGGATTCTAGACAATGGATAAACATACATATATACTTTTTTTTTTGTAAATACATACATGTTATACATAGAAACACCCAGACCAAGACAAACATCCATGTTCATGCACACAAATGTTTGACTTGTGCGGGAATCGAACCCGCGACCTCAGGCGTGGCAGTCAGTCACACTAACCACTACGCCATCGAGGCCAAAAGGAACCACAAACACCTGTTCGTTCAGGACCCTTTCCGTAATACGGATTGACGCGTAAATTTCAAAGTTCATGCATAAACGATACAAGGAGCTTCAATTAGCAAACTTAGGACATGAGTAAAATATTTAATACGTAGGCTGAAGGTATACTTGCTTAATGATGTGCGACACTTTGGTATAATACCTAATGTTTGACAATAAACACAAAGTGGATATATTAGATTGTTTGTTACACATATAAAACTAATAAAATAATAGATCTGTATATACATTGTTTCAAGAACTTTTCTATCGTTTTAATTGCTCTTAGAGAAGTGTAAATCCCATTCACTAAATTCGATGCATTCTCCCTACTTTTAATATCTTGCCCGTTCTTACTAAATGTCCAAATTAATCCCTTTTCGAAACGAAGTCGCTAGTCAGCGTGTCGTCTTACATGTAACAGTAGTAAGGAATAACTAAACTTAATTTTAACTTAAAATTATTTAATAGAATTAATATGTTACCATAAAGGTACTAATAATTTTTTTACACACACTATTTGTAACAGGTGCATAATTATACTTTTTTATACTAATCGAAGTAGACAAATCAAAGTCACTTTGTGTCTAGCCGATTTCCCGCGGTTAAATAAAGAATAATTATTATATAACATTCATATTTATACAATAATAATTGTACTAAGTTTCTCTTATTACAGATGTTTTCTAACATATTATATTAGGAAAATACCTGGCCCTTTAGGAGGCATACAGGGAGACATGGGTCCAACGTAAAGAGGCCCTTTGAGAGTTTTATTCAAAGGTGGGATGAAACACCTACAGCGGTACTAATCGCAGCAGGCGTAGGACTATTGGTATGTATGGATTCTAATATGTAGGCTATGTGTATGGGTGTTTGATGAACCGATATATGGGATTGTATACTAATATATAGCTGAAAACAGTAACTGAATAAGTTTATATTGAATTGCTTATTCGCCAAATAAAACCTACCTACGGACGATTTATAGAAACGCGCACTGCAGTAATAATACCCTACTGCTTAGCTTTTCAGCTAGGTTATTACTTAAACCCAAGGTAAGTTTAATTATTACTCTAAGCTTAATTCAAATTAGTATACATTTACAACAAATTAAAAGAAATAAAATATTAACAAAGGAATTACTAAAAAAGTAACACTAATCCAATTAAACATATTCTTTGCAAAAATAAGATTTTGATACGTTTGCCAAATCGCTATCTTGTCAATGGTTGGTCTTGGCATTCGTTCGAGTCTTCTCGCAATACAACCAAGTTTAAAGATAAACCATAATTGAAATGTCACGAGCATTCCTTCTGCTTCTGTTAAGTATTACTTTAACCCACGATACAATGTACATTTTCCACTCACCAACCTCCACAATCAATACTTATTCTGACGGTAACAATAGTAGATTGCGACGATACGACTCCCAAAACGTAAGCTCAAATTTCACTTGATTAAAAATAAAGTTGCTAACTATGTATCGTGATATATTTTAAGCTAAAACTTTGTTTGATGTATTTCTTTCGGGTACATAGATAATATTATTCATGAGATCCGGGACAAAACGTCCCTAATTTTGGATACGTACGTACGTTCTTATAAAAACAAAGGTTCACTGGTTAAAGAAAAATACCTCAGGCCTTTTTTCTAAATGAAAAATAACGGTTGTACAATGGTTTTCTTGTGCAATTTCCTGTTTATCAGAAGACTGTGGGACGAAATATGATCAACCGGAGGCTGGGTGGACCGTGCCAGCCGTATTTATTTGTCTTGTTAGTGCAAATCTATTGGAAAAACGACAATAGCACAACACACAATGCTACATAAACAACTGACAGAATAAGATTTATATTTTCACGTTTTATTTGCGACGATTCGATATTGGAATTGGAAACTACCATTTATTGTATAAGAAGTCTTGGTTTAACGACGTTATAAGAGATTTCTGAATTACGTGATTTAAAGTAAATTTATAAGAAGAAGCAGAATAACTAAGTAAACAAATATTTGATAGTTAAATGTGTTATCCAAAGAAATAACTACATTTTCACTGATGAGTCAGTGATTTAGGATACATATACATATATATATATAAAGACATACATACTTATACAGAGTGTCTGGTAATTAATGGATAACCTTGAAATGTCTTATAGAAGAAAAGATGGCCGTTCAGAAAAAAATTAAAATGGAAATAATATACATACATACATAAATAATGTAAAAATAAATTAAATATAAATAGTTTTAATAATAATTTAATTAGCTTAAAAATTAGTAAAGTTTAATAGTAGTAGTAGTGTAACAATATTCAAAATTTTGTAATAACGTGTCAAATAAACAACGCGATAAAATCCGTATATAGCAGTTTAATTTCAATGAATAATATTCGCGTAAATAGAAGACAATATTATGGAAATAATAATTAATAAATTGCAATAGCTAGTCATACTTCTGATTGTCTATCTATTAGCATAATTAGTGTTTAATAATAAAACAACAAAAAACCGATGGAATTCATTCATTTATGGTAGTAGTGTACAAGAGACTTAATTAAAAAAAGAACATCATATTATATCAGGTAGGAGTAAGAATAGATTTTTTCTTTTTTTTCTTTTCTGCCATCAGTTCTACTATAAGACATTTCAAGGTTACCCATTAATTACCCGACATCCTGTATAGTCACGCGCCTTTATCCGCGAAGAACTAGGCAGAGATGTACTATACTCAGATGTCACCAGCTATAGTTTCACGTAATAGGAGGCGAGTCTATCGCCGTCTACCAGCCACAGTTTCAGAATCTGTGCTGGTACTGACAAAAAACCCATTACAGCATTGCCTGGCATCGCATACATTGCAGCTGTGTCACTGAGGTAATTTTAAATATTTATTAATATATTATAACATGTACTAGAAAGCAATAGCTCAGTGGGGAGACCAACAGACCGCAATGCAGAGGGTCTCGGGTTCGAACCCACGTCGCGCACCTCTGACTTTCAGAAGTTAGATGACTTTTCGAAATTATGTGCTTATTGATTGACAATTATCGCCTGCTTCGTGCCTCGGAGAGCACGTTAAGCCGTCGGTCCCGGCTGCCATGAAAATCTATCAATCTCATTCAAAACGACACATTAATATTGTAACCATTTCAATCTTTTAGATATACAAACGTACATAGAGTTCGAATCTCAGATAATGTATATTAAATTAGTTTTAAACATATAATTTTATTTCGAATCCCACACGGCACTAAACTTTGTGTAATCCACAAATGGTTGTTCCACGTCTGATGAGTTTTTTTTTTGTGTCTGTTGTTCGACTGTTTGTAAATTCCATCGCGACACAGACTTTATTCCTAATGCGGGAGTTGTTTTTTATGATATAAAAAAATAAATATTAGTTGCTAAACACAAACGTTAAGCCTCACCTTAAACTAATTGGTTATCGTATGGATGCTCGCAACTAAGGATTTAGTTAGCTACACTATTAAAAGGAATAACAGTACTGCCGGAATCGTCACTATCGCTGCACTATTTGTCTGTTCGTGATAAACTCAAAAACTACTGAACGGCTTTTCATGCGGTTTTCACCAACAGACAGAATGATTCATGAGAAAGGTTTAGGTGTATAATTTGTTAAAGTTTTATACTACCCGTGCTAAGCCGAGGCGGGTCACTAGTATTAGACAAAAACCAATGATTTTCATAGTGCCTCCCGAATAACATGTTACATCCGCAGGGTAGAAATACCTTCCCAGGCGGGTTATCCCAGAATTAAAAGTTGATTTTTTTCATACAAGTCAGCAAATTATACTAACAGTCGTTTTAATTACATCTATCGATGGTCGGGAACAAAGTTATGGGATGTACAAAGTCGGATAGGTCTGACGGCAACAGAAGCCGCAATGTTGAATTTCGCGCATTTTCGGTGCCACAATATTGCTTTTGTAGGATGCATTGGACTGTGAGTAATAAAAATTAATATTGTAGAGACAGAATTGATTGCTCAGCTGTTGCCACAAGGTTGATTAATTTTAGGAACACTGGGTAAGAATGAGACAAACTTCCATTAAATTTACCAAATGGTAAGCGTACACTGATGGCTGCCCAAGATCATTAATAAATATTGTTTATTTATTTGATTAAAATTGCATTTTCAATGTATTCTCATAGGATATAGAGATATAGATAATATTAAAAAGTTTAGCTTATATATATTACATAACATACCCATTTTGCGTTTCAAATATGATTACCTAAGTGGTAACAAAGCTAAAGGAAGTTTGTTCGACCTGGTCCGTACCCGTTTATTTATATATTGAAAATGAAACAAAAATAATACCGAACGTTCCTAAATTACGCCAGTGTCGTTAACATTATGAGAATATTATGTAAAAGTGTTGATGCTTCTACACAAGAAAAAATGATTGAGATGAAATAAAGGAGTTGCTAAAACCTGAAAAAGAAAGACTGTTGCGTATTAACATTGGCAGTAACTTCAAAAAGCTCAAAATTCCAATTTGAACGATCAAGGTCATAATAAAGTTTTTTATATATGTATTATACGGCCTCGATGGCGTAGTGGTTAGTGTAACCGACTGCCACGCCTGAGGTCACGGGTTCGATTCCCGCACAAGTCAAACATTTGTGTGCATGAACATGGATGTTTGTCTTGGTCTGGGTGTTTCTATGTATAATTTGTATGTATTTACAAAAAAAAAGTATATAAGTATGTTTATCCATTGTCTAGTATCCATAGTACAAGCTCTGCTTAGTTTGGGCTAGATAGTGTTGTGTGTATGTGGTAGAATACTATTATTATTAAAGAATATTATTAGTACATAGGTTTACAAATAACTAGTATTGTTGGTAACCCTTCCAGCTAAGCTAAAAAGCTATTACGAGTGTATCAGTGACGGGTGGTCACTAGCACTCACGAGTTTTATTATTACACCCACATTCCGCTAGCAATGTTTTTAAACTCCGCGTATTCAATATAGCACTAGCAGGCTTTCAGTGTGATTTGCTAAGCTGATCTACGACTTGCAAATAACATTGAAAATAAAGAGAAAACAAGCTGAATTTCATTCCATTTATTGATAAAAAACATGTATCGTGCTTGCCTTATTTCAAAACCCTGGGCACGCTACTACGTACGTATACCATCAGTTGCTCTCAATGCGATAAATCAATCCGGGCGGGACCTTTCAGCCTCAATACTTACTGGTATTGATAATTAATAGACGTTGTTATTTAACGAAACTCACTCAATAAGAAACTGTCTCATTGAAATCAAGCTGGAATTAATGACGTCTTCTATAATATAATCCCGCCCATTACTTATTTTGCGTTTTATTTTTATATTAAGTACCTACAAGATTTCAACAACTTCGACGTCTTGAAATATAGAAAATGCTTTCTTAATTTTTTAATTCTTCTTTTGCCCAATGCCCAGACTATATGACACGGCACCAACAACTCAATTGTTAGAAACATTATTTTATAAATATAATAGGGGTTAAAATATTAAGTTGCCATTTTGTATGAAGGGAATCACTGACGTTGGGGTTTTCATACTAAACATTTAATTAATATTTTTTGAATGCCCGTTTTTAGTTCTCGGTTTTTAGGGTATGATTTGGCTTAAATTATTAATATTATATATATATATGTAGACCTAAGAAATAAAAATAAACAAAAGCAAATACATCAACCATCTATTAAATAATTAAAAGATGGTTGATGTGTTTGTTTCTTTTTTTAATGTGTTAGAAAGTGAAGTGAAATGAAATATAGCGTCCAATAGAAATTATATAAAAGGTTATTAATATATTTATATATTAATACGTAAAGCAAAAACTTTGTGGATATCCCTTTTTACGAAAATTGCGTGGAAGAAAGAGTATGGAGCAGGACTGGCGAAACCTAATATTTTTATAAAATATGCATTAGAAATACATTAAATTAATGAAAAAGCACTACACGCACACGACCATGCATTTGACACAAGCAGTCGAATTTATTTATTAATTTATGTGGGTGCCAATCAGTGCAGACCGGGACACTTTGACCCAGTGGGATCTTTTGTGTCAACACTCTCCCAATAACGACTGCCATAGATGTTCATAGCAGCCGGGACCGACGGCTTAACGTGCTCTCCGAGGCACGGAGCAGGCGATAATTGACAATCAATACGCACATAATTTCGAAAAGTCATATAACTTCCGAAAGTCAGAGGTGCGCGACGTGGTTCGAACCCGAGACCCTCTGCATTGCAGTCTGTTGGTCTCCCCACTGAGCTATCGCTGCTACTTTTAAAGTAAATGATAATGAACCATTTTTAAAACGCACATAACCACGGCATGTTAACGTACGTGTCTTAGATCGAACTTAAGACCTCTACGTGGCAGTCCAAAGATTTCCAAAAAGGTTTTCGGTTTCTTTAGTGTCTTACTGAAATTTTAATAAATTAACGTTTGTCTAGATATATCTTTCTAATATCTTTAATTCCGTAGTACGAATAACTATATCGAAAAAGACAACAATTATTAATCATAAAGCTACCCACTGCGGAAACGGAACAGAAATAAACCTCGTAAACACGATTCAGAGATCCACTTCGATATTCGAGTAAAGTCAACGTCGGCGGTGCGAGATTTGTGTTCGAAAATGGATTGAAGTCGGCCATTGTTGCCAGATCCGTTGACTAGAAACTAAAACCGAATACTGGTGTCTGCGGATCTGGTCGTATTTGCACGCTAAGCTTACCGAGCTAAATAACCAATAGAAGTTCTGGATAGTTCTGTGGTTTTTCTAACTGGATTATGAGAGCATAATACTATTTTAATCTTTCGAAGTAAATTATTCAAAGTAACTTAATAAGAATTAATGAATAAATCATTCGTATTATTCGTCAAACAATTTTATGACTGGAAAGTAAGCGATAAGTTAACGAAATTAATTTTGAATTTTGTGTTTAAAAAAAGATGTATTCTAATATTTTGTATGAAGCCGTTTTGAATTATTTCCTCGCAGATCAATAAATAATAAGATTCACATTTTTAACATAGTATAGAACATAATTATTTATATGCATCTTTTACTAAAACTATATATAGGACATCGTGTTTATAATATTTATTTTTAATAATGTGTATATTTTGGTTTGTGAATAACAAACAAAATTATTTTGAATTTATCGCTTAGATCGTAAAATATATATTACATGAACAAACGAAAAGAAAACCAATATAACGATAAGTACTGCAAAATTTAAGAATTTTCGGTGCATTTTAGTATATACGCTTTAGCAGATCAAAATACCTTTGCTGATGCCACAGGAAAGGGTCTGTGCTCTAATGGAATTGGTCTTCCAGCTCCGTGAATATTAGACAAGGAACGATCGTACCAACAACATATAACTTGGAAGCTGTTCGGAGTACCCGCGGACAATTTTCATGAAGATGTCCCTTTAGATATAACGGGCAGCGTGTTCCGAAGCTCTTTGTTTTTGTTTTGCGCCTCGACATTTATATTGGAAATAAATTCGATGGTTTATGTGTTGGGATGTGTTGTCACCTATATGTTTTTACGACGTAGCTCGTAGTATTGGGGTTCGAGCCTTTCATGTTTATAGAGATATGTTTTGAAGGCGCCACATTAAATTAGGGAGTATATTTTGGTATATTTTATAGCTTCATGTTTTACCATATTTTGTGGTCTACCGAATTGAACTGACAATATTTATGAGATCGTTTTAGTGTACTTATACACTGTATTTGTGTTTTAGTGATTTTGTGAGGTATTTTAGTTTGCGGCGTTGACGTGACTGTACATAAGACATTCATATACAATAACTATAGTATTTTTGACGAGCAGCGATAGCTCAGTGGGGAGACCAACAGACTGCAATTCAGAGGGTCTCGGGTTCGAACCCACGTCGCGCACCTCTGACTTTCGGAAGTTATATGACATTTCGAAATTATGTGCGTATTGATTGTCAATTATCGCCTGCTCCGTGCCTCGGAGAGCACGTTAAGCCGTTGGTCCCGGCTGCCATGAACATTTATGGCAGTCTTTATTGGGAAAGTCAGTACCCTCTAATATCCTGACACTGGTCTAGCCTTAAGGTATCGTTAGCCTTCGGGTTGCGAAGGTCAGGTGGCAGCCGCTCCGTGTAAAAACTGATATCCAGTCAAATCCGGTTAGACCAGAAAAGCCGACCCCAAGTGACTTGGTAATAATAGCGGCTTAGAGAAAAGAAGATCGTTTACTTTAAAAGTAAAGGATTGAGGATAGCGATTTGATTTGATTTGATTTGATTTGTCTTAAAGCTCTTTGTAATAAACTCGAATATGTCTGAAGCCTGCCAGCCCGCACTGGGTCAGCGTGGTAGACTGCAGCCTAATTCTTCTCACACGAAGATGAGGCCATACTCTGCAATGGCAAAGGTAGTATATTGAATCTTTCAATTTTAGAAAAATTACCTCTCCAACTGTCAAACTTACTTTATAACTTAACTATTAACAATGATACCGCATAGCGATAAACGTAATATATTAGATTACAAAACTCGACTTACGTCTTACGATTAGGTAATTACACACGGTCGACAGCATTAAAGGTCTATAGTTTAGTAAAAACAAAACATTTACGATTGTTGCCTCGAAAAACCGTCTGTGTAACGAGATTGGACTGGACATGGGACGAACGCCCCTAAATAGATAACATCTCCAGTAACTTCGAAGGACTTAGATGTGGATAATTAGTTTAATGAACGCGCTGTATAAGAAATAGAAGAGATTTTCCTTCGCTTGGATTTATTGTGAGACAAGTGAAAAAACAAAGGTTATTCTGTTTCGGTTGGTGGTGATTTTATCTGGCATGCCTGACATATATTATATATGTTATTGTTGTTTGCTAAATAATAACGAATGCTAAGAACATTATTAATAGAACACTGTATATAATAAAATATTGTAGATGTTTGTCAAAGAACGCTCTTACGTATCCTTACCAATATTCTTCTTCTCTCTTAGCCTTTATTATTCCCAAGTCACTTGGGGTCGGCTTTTCTGGTCTAACCGGATTTGACTGGATATCAGTTTTTACACGGAGCGGCTGCCACCTAACCTCCGCAACCCGAAGGCTAACGATACCCTAAGGCTAGACCAGTGTCAGGATATTAGAGGGTACTGACTTTCCCAATAACGACTGCCATAGATGTTTATGGCAGCCGGTACCAACGGCTTAACGTGCTCTCCGAGGCACGGAGCAGGCGATCATTGTCAATCAATACGCACATAATTTCGAAAAGTCATATAACTTCCGAAAGTCAGAGGTGCGCGACGTGGGTTCGAACCCGAGACCCTCTGCATTGCAGTCTATTGGTCTCCCCACTGAGCTATCGCTGCTCTATTCCTAATCCTTACCAATATTATTAATGTGAAAACGAGTATGTTTTTTTTGTTATGCTTTTACCGACCGATTATCATGTTTCGCATACACATTGTGAGGGATACAGAAAAGAAAGGAAGTTAAGTACCTTTCATCCAGGGAAGAAGTACTGTTCCAAATAGATAGAGATTAATTGAGAAAATATACATAAACGCAAGCGAAGTCGCGGAGAAAATCTAGCATATAATATAATAATAATAATAATATTCTACCACATACACACAACACCATCTAGCCCAAACTAAGCAGAACTTGTACTATGGGTACTAGACAATGGATAAACATACATATATACTTTTTTTTTTGTAAATACATACATATTATACATAGAAACACCCAGACCAAGACAAACATGCATGTTCATGCACACAAATGTTTGACTTGTGCGGGAATCGAACCCGCGACCTCAGACGTGGCAGCCACTTACACTAACCACTACGCCATCGAGGCCGACAAATATGTTGATGGTTTGACCAGATTGCAACTAAACATCAAACATTGTGACTTAACAATGTCTCCAAACAAGCTAAATGCTTTCACTAGAAGTGAGTTGCCATCCTATCTATACTAATATTATAAATCGGCAGAGTTTGTTTGTTTGGTTGAACGCGCTAATCTCAGGAACTACTGGATCGAATTGAAAAAATATTTCAGTGTTGGATAGCCCATTTATCGAAGAATGGCTGTATAACATCACGCTACGACCAAAAAGAGCGGAGCATCAATGAAATATGTTGCAGAAACGGCGAAAATTCTCTTATGTGAAGCAAACGAAGTTGCGCAGGTCGGCTAGTAATACTCTAAGTGTAATTCAAATACGAAAACTTTCAGTTAATTGTAACCTTTTTAAATTGTGGTGAAAGCTTTTCCACTGGTGCTACACGAACTGAGAGTTTACAGTAAAAATGTAAGGATGTTAACATTTTATACAACATTTATTTTTATTAATAAAGGTGTATAAATTGAAACATTATTATATTCATAACTTAAATTCAGATTCCCAGAATCGTGTGAATAGTGGTTTTAAAGACTATTGGTAATTACATGGAAAATCCGATATTATATAAATCATTTATATTTTTTAAGACAAATACATTTAATACAGACAATTTTATCCTGGGCGAATTTAATGTGCACATTTGCCGTATGAAAAATGTTACTGACTAGTTGGTGATGATGTTTGATATCTAGTTGATAATACTGGCCTTGGTTTTAAGGTTGGTAATGCCTGGTCGTACTACTGCATGAACAGGTCCTAGATGTTGGCGTAGTCTACACTACTTAAGTGTTTTAAAACCATTATATCATTTAAGTAATATTGATAGATATTAATAGTTGCATTATGCTATGCAATGCGTGGTTCAATCTATGGTCCGGAGCGAGACGTCGTGGAACGCCGTCGCCTCCTTCTGTGAGGAAGTCATGTCCATCAAGGAGGCGGCGGAGCGGGAGAGGGAGCGCTTAAACCCTCTCCCCAACCGCAGAACCGGGCGCCGGAGGGCGCGAGATGACCTCCAGCCACCCTGGGGTTTGACCTGGGGGTGTTGGGCTTCGTGGATCTGCCCGCCACCCGATCAGCACCAGGTCCAAGAGGCGGCGTGCGTGTTCCCACGCGCGCCTCTGAGTCGTGTTTTTGTCTCCCTACAAGGTGACAGTAGAGGGTCTATTAAGTAGTGGCCTGCCGTTTCACACGGCGGGCCGAATCCTCGGCGGGGTCGCGATTGCATGTGAAAGCGATTCGCGCGGCCCCGCCGTCTACGGTTATGTCGAGGAACACCGTGGTAGGTTTAGTCTGTATTACCGGGGTATTACTCCCCCGGTGAGCCCGACATAGCCTCTCCGTCGCCCCGCGGAGAGGTATGCGTCAAAGCATCCCCACGTAAAAAAATAAATAAAAAAAAATGCTTTGATACCCATAGCATAATTCAAACATCGTGATTGGATCCTATGGTCTACTATAGTTCCAAGTCCGCATAATTCGGCTATGTATATCCCCTACTCACATACGGTGTCATTTATTGGACAAATTTCCCTAATGTAAATTCGACATTTGTGCTTCAAAAGAAATGTTTGCGAATTATATACAACATGCAAAACACAGACACATTACGCAATACATTCAAAGACAAAGGCTTTCTTACATTGACGGGTATATACATACTGCAGCTCTGCCTATTTGTAAAATGTAATACCGATTTTTTAATTTTAAGGCGGACACGAAATTAAATATTCGCAGTAAATATAAATATAATAATAACCTCCCTATTATAAACAATGATATTTATTATAAAAGCGCTTATATTACTGCTATACGTGTGTTTAATCATATCCCTGTATACATAAAACAATTAAATGGCAATGTTTAAAAATGCCTTAAAGAAGTTGCTTATTATTAATGCCGTCTATAGTCTAAGGGAATTTTTTTATAATAAATAATATGTGTAGTCTATAAGTATTTCTTGATGTTTACTAGACTTACTATAACAAATGTAAAGTTGCAATACCTGAATGGGTATATAATAATATTATAATAATATTCTATCACATACACACAACACCATCTAGCCCAAACTAAGCAGAGTTTGTACTATGGGTACTAGACAATGGATAAACATACATATATACAGTTTTGTATTTTTTTGTAAATACATACATATTATACATAGAAACACCCAGACCAAAACAAACATCCATGTTCAGGCAAATGTTTGACTTGTGCGGGAATCAAACCCGCGACCTCAGGCGTTGCAGTCGGTTACACTAACCACTACGCCATCGAGACCGCCAAGTAACTGTTGATATTTTTTTTTATATTTTTTATTGATCACAGGTAAGTAACTTTTGATTCTAATATTATGTAACACCATTGTACACACAGTTTTATGCAATAAATATATTATGTCTATATCTATGTTTATGTCTAGGTTCAGAAACACTTATAATATATGCAACATAGCCGAAAACTATGCTCATTTATGCATTAGGTTAATTCGCTTAGACACCTTGCATTATTATTTAAACAATCACGCCACTCAATAATATACCTTGTAATTTAATTAGTCGGCTGTTCATCGTAATATTGCTTGATACAAAAAACCAGCATCCAGTTTATGAAATGTCCAAACATTTCGGCGTTCTTTGTCTATTGAAAAATGCAGCTATTTCTAATTTTCATGTTTTCTTCTTCCCTTAACTACTTCAAACAGTAAACAATAGACGAAACACGTTAAATTACATCGTAGCGTGTCGTTCGATTGAAAGGACAACGTAATTTTTTCTACAAAGCGAAACAACCTGCGTCTGGCACATTGCTCTTTTATCACAGCTCTCTTATATCACAGCTGTATCGAATGGATTGCTTTCGTGAATTCCTTTGATTATACACGTGGCTATAAAAATTTTCAATGCGAAATAATTTAATGATATATTTTGCGACAAATCTTTATTGATGAATAATTGGTATTGAAACTTTTCAAAGAATTGTTAAGTTCCTATAATATGTAATCCTAACTAATATTAAAAATGCGAATACGGGTTTATTGTTTGTTTGTTACGCTTTCATGCCTTAACTACTCGCCCGATAATCATGGAATTTCGCAATAATATGTTTTCAGGGGAACAGAATAGGACATAAGGTACTACATTTACACGAGCGAAGCCGTAAAAAAGAATCTAGTGCATTAGTTCCCAAAGTGAACCAGGTGGACCCCCAAGGGTCCACGGGATACTCGACGGGGGTCTACGTCGCCGTGACAAAAAAATGGGGGACTATAATTCGTAAGCGCGGTCCACGAAAATTTATTTGCTTTCGATAGTGAAGAACTAAAATGTTGGCTTGACTTCACCTATCAATGTAGCCAGATAATATTTTAAGAAGCTCGGCGACAGTTCAGCCCGCCTACCGTGGTAAGACCAGACAAGAGAAATTAAAAAAGAAATTCAGCCCTTTGAGATTTGATCAAATATAGATACGAATGCCAAGGAATATGGTAGAAATGTAACTGTAGGGGGTCCACCGGAACCTGCTAAATTTTGGAAGTGGTCCATGAGAAAAAAGTCTGCGGACCTCTGATCTAGTGTGTAATAAAATCTACGAAAGAAAGGCATAATTGTTATGAATGATAATCTTAGATTGGTTTTCTACACAAAAATACGTTCCAACACTAGAATATGCTTATTCAATGAAAATAGTATTTACACTTACTTAGCTTATTTTACTGGATGCCCTATTATTTTCATCTCTGACCTAGGCTGCAAATTTTAGATATCGTATAAAAAGCAAATACTGACTCAATTTTAAAGAGAAAAGTTAGACTATTCATAACTTTGCTGAGCAGTGACTTTACTTTGACCGCAAATTTAAATTGTTATTTTGAGCTACCTCCATTATCGGATTATCTAGGTACCTACCTACCTTTTAGGCACAGCTGTTAAGGCGCACGCTGAAATTACGAGGGCTCTTAACTCAAAAGCTTATTACCCGACTTAGGAGTGGGATTGTGTTTACGGTTACAGTTATTTGTAGGCACATTCGCGATTCTCAGCAATATCTTCTGTAAAATCACTATTGTTGTACGTAAGAAACATTACACAATTTAGATTGCTACAAGACCAGCTGTAACACCGTAACTAGTTTAGTTTTGACTACGAATTTGGGATCTAAATGCGTATAATGTACAAAAATTGTGAATTATTAATATATGCATAGTCTTAGGCCTATCCGTGCTACTGGTACCAAAAAATTCTTGACAGAAAACCCAACAATAATTTTGCCCGACCCGGGGATTGAACCCGAGACCCCATGGGCAGCAATCGCATTTACTACCACTGCGCCTCTAAGGCAATCATTATGACGAGTAATTTAAGAATATTTGCTTTGCCAAATGTTAACATAAAATAATTAAAGTGTCAAAATCTACCAAGAATTACAACTTCAACTGTTATCTAGAACCAACGTATAGTCATGTAACGAACTTGGTGATTGAAGGCTTCACTTCAAATCACATCTAAAAGAGAATATTTTAGGAAATTAAGAAAAATACCGACAATGCCGACGGACGGAGTGGTCTTAAATAATAAAACACCAGCGAAATAAAGCACTATAAACTATTCAAAACCATTTCAGCTACTCACGTGTCTGTTACGGTTTGTCGGCCTTTCCCGTCACTGTTGCGAAGGATAATAGTCTCTATTTCACTAGTATATTAGGCCGAGGGTCCCCTGGGAACGATTTGCATTCCGCAATCAGGTGAGCGACGAGGGTCTAAGATTCACACATCTCAACAATTCCGAGTTTGTTGTTGACTGATTTTGTACAGCGTAGCGACTGTTGTTTTACAACACCAATAAAGCTTTAAGGAAAACTTTCTCGTGTTTTGTTTTCTCAAACTTAAAATGAAATTATATTTGTTGAGCTTAGAAGGGCACAATATGTATATGACTTAAGATGAGAAGATATGTAAGCTTGAGGAATTACGGATTACCGCAATGCGATCCGCCTATGTTGTGTCGTAGATTGTCCACTTGATGAGTTTAAATAAACAGAATAATCGATGTATGTTAGCATCAAAACACAATATAATATGGCTCTTAATCTATAAATTTAACAAAAGCAATATCAAGCAATTTACGTATAATTATGGATAATAGACATTAAGAATAAGTTGAAGTGGATTACTAACAACGTGTTTTTCGCATATGTTCGCTAGTGACAGATACTCCCTGGACTAAGTAAATATACCCGTCGCCATATATACCCGTGCAACTCTATCTTGACTTACCTTTCGAGCCGTATAGCCTCAGTTCTAGTATGATTCTTGACTTGGAATTCTAAGGCCTTAGCGTATAAGCTCGAGTTAAAGCTAGGTATTAATCCATATGCGGAACGGCAATACCGTGCGGTTAAAAATCTTCTTAGAGGACATTGGTACATAATTCCAGAAACAGCAGGGTCTCGTACTATAAATTTGACTCCTCTTCCAATCGGAAACGATATACCTGAGGATGAAAGGTTTTTTTGTTCATGGTATTATTATTGACTCGGGTTCGAATCCCGGGTCAGGCCAACAAACAGTTATTGGGTTTTTCAGTTAAGAAATCTCTATAGCAGCCCGGAGTTAGGAAGTTGGCGGTGTAAGACATCCCCGTGCCTTGGCAAGCACGTAAAGCCGTTGGTCCTGCGTCTGATCTCTCTCCGGTCGTGTCGGATAACCGTCCCATCGCATCATGAGAGTTAGGGAACAGAGAATTCACTTGTGTTTGCACACACATTTGTGCACTATAATATCTCCTGCGTAGTTGGCCAATCTCCGTTAAGACTGGCCGCCGTGGCCGAAATCGGTCTGGAGGAAATTATTGATCATCTTAATTAAATTGGCATAAGTTTGATCAGCGCATGCTAAGAACGGGTAAAATCTTTTGTAAATTAATGAGTAATAATATCACAAGTTTCATAATAATCTGATAAAACAGAGGTTAAAAACTTTTACAATATCGTGTAAACATGGATAGGTGGTTTATGTTGTGAGATTCTGAGACAAAATTTCGCACGCGTCGGTCGATCATACCGTACAGGTAATTACTTTGGAAAGGTTGTCAATATTTTCTATTTCTATTTTGTCACTTTTTCATACAGATATTTATAATATAATATTCTACCACATACACACAACACCATCTAGCCCAAACTAAGCAGAGCCTGTACTATGGGTACTAGACAATGGATAAACATACATATATCCTTTTTTTTTTGTAAATACGTACATATTATACATAGAAACACCCAGACCAAGACAAACACTCATGTTCATGCACACAAATGTTTGACTTGTGCGGGAATCGAACCCGCGACCTCAGGCGTGGCAGTCAGTTACACTAACCACTACGCCATCGTAGTATATATTCTTACTTTTAAAGCCTCTGTCCTTATTTTTATATCATGTTTTCAAATACCTACTTTAATGGTATTTTATATTTAACTATCCGTAATAGGCCATATTCGTCTACTAATTTGTATTATAAAGAAAATTATGTGATGAATTTTAAAATCGATAGTTAGAATCGCTTTAATTGGTCTATGAACAGAATTCATTTAATGATATTTGTAACTTTAATATCCTTAATAATATACTAATACCCTAACTAATATTATAAATGCAAATGTGAGTTTGTTTTACTTTCACGCCTTAACTACTCGACCGATCATCGTGAAATTTCGTATACACGTTGTGGATGAATGGGACCATTCATCCAAAAAGATGGTATGGTTGCCAACCCAAGGGATAGAAATTTATTTAAAAACGTTAACGTGAGTGAAGCCTCGTGCAAAATCTTAACCTGGTTTTATTCTGCTTGGCAGTTACCAAAAATCTTTCTAAAATTACCGTACTACTTATTTAGAAAATTACTAGCTATTCCATCTAAGTTAGAATGTTTATGTAAAGTGTTGGTAGTGCAATGGTTGTATTCACTGACAGCAGTTACATAATATTCATGATATGATTTAACAATGCTGCTATTATTGTAATATTTAAATTAACAAGTTCAAATAAACAATATTTAAAAAGTATGCTGGATACTAACTGGCTGGATTGTTTACTGACCAAATTACATGTACAGAAGTTTCGTCATGCATTTTGCTTTATAAACTTTCATCGATTTTTTTCTTCATAATCTTTCTAGCTCGACCAAAGAACAGCGCGAGCTTTGTCTCTATATCAACGGTATAAATTATGTATTATCAAACATTAAATAGTTTGTTTAGTTATTACTGCTTGCAAATAAAATATATTTTTAAATTATTTAGTAAACCATAAACGTTACAAATTCAATGTAAAACATATTATACTACAGACAGCATACATATTCTTTAATGATAGAATCATTTCCTCATATATCTATACTAATATTATCTGAAGACTGTTTGTTTTTTTGAACGCGCTAATCTCAGGAACTACTGGTTCGAATTGAAAAATTATTTTAGTGTTGGATAGCCTATTTATCGAGAAAGGCTATAGGCTATATAACATCACGCTACGACCAATAGGAGCGGAGCATCAATGAAAAATGTAGCAAAAACGGGGAAAATTCTCTTATGTGAAGCAGACGAAGATGCGCGGTAGCTAGTAATAATTATAAAAGTAGTCTTAACTTAACCGGTTCAGAAGTCCTATAATCAATTCGTTATCTATCGATAGACACCTTAAGTATATTTTTATTGAATTTAATCATCGATAATCCAAGGAGCCAATTTAGAAAAGTTGAAGTTATCAAAGTCAGATAACGCAAAATGAATCTCATAAATTTCAGGTTTTTACTATTTACTGAGCTATACTCGTGACTTTTTACGCGTGGGATTAAGATAACCATATTTTCGTTTTTTTTCTCATGTGTGAAGATGCTGATTGTGATTCCTAATTGACAATGTATTCCGTATACACGTTACACGTTACACGTTACAAACACAAAACAAGTAGGTACACAACAAAACCACACGGAACTCCGGGTACTTAACCCATATTACTTTGGTTAATGGTGTCAGAAGCTCACACAGTTACCGCCTCACCACATACAGCCGTTCTGTTTTCGACAAACATGCCGTTGTAATTTCTCATATGTTTTCGTATGCCGTTAGTCGAGATCCGCCGTAGGGCATATTGATAAACGAGCGCTTAGGCGTTACGGCACGCATACAAATATATTGCGCGTATATTTCATGTTTAATGTCGGTTGGCGTCCCGCGACGTTTAGTAGACGCTGATTCCAGATTCTTTGCCGGGATACGCCGCAATGGCACTTGACGAATAAAGTCGAATAAATGTGCTCGTTGTGTACTACATTTGTTTCTATTAAAGTCGTATGTTTTAGTAAAAGACGGTTCACTTATAGAAATTAAGGTACAGCGCTGTGATGTGTTTCGTGTGCTAGAAATCTTTTAGCAAGTGTAACGTTTTGTATTGCAAACGTAACCTATATCACCAAAGAGGTAGACCCAATGCCGCCATTTTCCTTGCACAGTTACAGACCCCTCACTGTTATATACAATTTTGTGATGTAACCCGAAATTATGAACAGCAGTCACATTAACTATTGCGCTACTGAAGCAAATTCTAGTTATATTAGACAAGTATTTTATTAAAATGATCCTAATCACCGTTTTATATAGGGTCTACATTTACATGATACCTTTTTATTATAATAGAATAACAAAAAAAATTATATTAAATCTATTCGCCTGACTTTACAAACAGCCCAGCGACGGACACAATAAAACAAAAAAGATCCAGGCTAGGAACTGACTATTGAGTATTGAACAAATATTAATGTATCGCATTCGTAAAACTATTGTAGCTAACTGTGTGTGAACATGTGCAACAGGGGACCAACCACTACCTGAGATTTGAGAAACCACAGATTGTCGCTAAAGAACAACGATTCCTACTAAGAATGCTTCGCGAGGCTATTGAAATCAAAAAACGTCCTAATTTTAATAGAGAAGATGGTTATAATGTACCACCAGCTTGGGATCCAGTAATACAAATAGTCAAACCCAAGAAGAAGCAAACCACAGCTAGACTTCAGGATACTCCGAGCTCATTTTGCGTAAATAGAAACACCAATGATTAAATTATGTTCGGGTACTTTGAAATAACTACCCTGGAACATTGAGACAACTACCATCTTAGTCTCCCCGTGACCATGGCTGCTGAAAAGCAACCGAAACGTCGAGGAAAGTGTAAACTTAAATATAAATAGTTTTAATAGTTTTAATAATTTAATTAGCTTAAAAATTAGTAAAGTTAATAGTATCTAGTAGTAGTAGTAGTGTAACAGTTTCTAAATTATGTAATAAAGTGTAAAATACACAACGCGATAAAATCAGTATATAGTAGTTTAATTTAAATTCGTAAAACTACATTACAGTTAAGTAAAATTCATATCTATCCACCTATCTATACCTACTTTATA
The DNA here is from genome assembly GCA_930367265.1 of Catocala fraxini. NCBI lineage: Eukaryota > Metazoa > Arthropoda > Insecta > Lepidoptera > Erebidae > Catocala > Catocala fraxini. The sequence goes on from OV884027.1 coordinate 2,599,818, forward strand.
TTAAAATACTAGATGTGCCCACGGTTTCACTCGCGTTTATGGTTACTGCGCGGCCCCCGTGGGTCGTAGTGTGATGTTATATAGCCTATAGCCTTCCTCGATAAATAGGCTATCCAACGCTAAAATAATTTTTCAATTGGAGCCAGTAGTTCCTGAGATTAGCGTTCAACCAAACAAACAAACAAACTCTTCAGCTTTATAATATTAGTATAGATTAAGGGACTTAGCACATTGACGTTTTAGTATCGTATTGCATATTGCGCTCGCTGTAGCTTGTACGAGAGTGATACGAATGCACGCATGTCTGAACATGTCTGCCTAGTTCGCGATGACGTCGTTGCAGAATCCTAGCTATTTGTACTCGTCTGTCGATAGTCGTGCTGTATAGTAGTATGTCGTAGCGTAATAGTGAGCGTACATCACACGAGCTTACTTATTTTCAACTTCTGATAATTCTTGTGCAGCAATAAAACAGTCTTTCCTTGAAATTGTATTGAATCTATGGTACCTATACCGAATGCAAACGTTGGTTTTCTTTCCGAGTTCGAACAAAATTATATAATAAAAGACGTTTATCCAAGGAGAAGACTATGTCTGTGTTATAAAAACATTGCGAAGACACTTGTGAATCTATGGAAGACGTGGTTTCAAATGAAGAGCGCCGATACAACCGGTATAAATGTTTAATCACCGGTCGAAACGCTAGCTGCAATGCCATTACGCCACGACACGTGTGTGAAAGCTTTAAGTAAGACATTTTAAGTAAATGGTAACACGAGTTAAAGTTCCTGCTCACATAATCTAAGCTAGGTGATTACTGGAACGACATGTTTAAGTGCAATATGTTCTAAATGCACTCAAACGCAATTTATTACGTTAATTATAGGCAAATTGAGTAAGATGAAGGATGCTTTTGGAAACCTAAATGGTATCAACTATTTACAAGGATATCTGTCTCTTAGCTCAGACATCGCGATATCTACAAAAGTTAAGGACGTGCTTTGATGTGGATTTTATAGTTTAGTAGCTTCAGATTCAACTTAATATCTTAGGCATTTCATTGAGTTCTCTCCAGTCTCCAGTAGCATATGATATATGGTACATAGCGTGTTTCCACATTAATAAAGTGTCAGGCGAACTTAGTAGACGCGAGATCACAGCTAAGGCTAATCTGATATAATAACGAACAATTATTTCACAATATTATTACTATTACAATTAACCTTCATATAACTGAAGACATTATAGATAAATAAGCGTTATTCACCGCCATACTTATCTATAACGACTGAAATAATGCAAAATATTATGAGAGAGCGTCGCAGAGCCCGTGGGAGTTTCGTTTTGTGATAATGTTCGATTTAAGAAGGCTATAAAATATTTTACGATACTTGCAAGCAAGCCGGTGCCACCGAGACTCGCTTCCTTGCCAATTACAACCGCAAACTGCAGATGTACACGACGTCGTCTAATGTAATAATATTCTACCACATACACACAAACATTTGTATACTTAATTGTGATTTTGATGGCCCGAAGGCGTTGTGATTTGCCCTTCTATTTATTGAATTGTGTCATGTTTGCATGGCCGCACATGATATTAAATATGAGAAGACCATATACAAAATACAAATTATTTTATCCGGTGAAGTGCGGGTCGATCCTGCACATCGTAGTTTCCGTAACACAACACAATGGCGCGTTCCGTACTCGTGGTTGGTCAGTGTGATTTATTTATTCAGATTCAGTAAGCTGTACTGCAATTATTTATTATTTTACTTTAGGTGACACTATAATTACACCAGATTTGCCGCTTGCATGTCTTTTTCTACTTAAATTAATGTTTGTTTCCGGGGTTCTTAACGCCTTTATGATTCCGATGTAAGCGGCGTCATTAATAGGTAAGTTTAATTAAATTGAAAAATTATACCACTTGGCTAGTACAGTATCGTTTGACTATGACACGGTGACCACTATGAATAGCTATATTAAGTGGCCGCATTCACTTCGAAGTTACTGGAAATATCATCTATTTACGCGTAGCTTACACAAAAATAGGCAATGAATTCAGTAACTTCGTTCGACGATCTCGCAGCATATTGAATACAGTTTTGATTGATAATTACATCTGGTTATTAAACCTATATTACAATCACCATAAACTATTGATAGATGCAACGATAATGGTTTATTGCTTTCCAAAACGACATAAGTTCTGCAGATTACGGCAGAATTTTGGCCGACAGATCAACACAATCCGATTCACAACTTGCGAAAGCGTGAAGCGGGTACGTGTGTACGCATGTTCTGACGCTAACGTTTCCGAGCGTTCTTGTTGACCACAACACGGTTGTGCGCTAACCCTACGACAGTAAGCCTTCAGAACATAAACTTATTTACTAACGTCAACTCGTTTAAAATTTAAGTACTAAAATTACGTATCTGAAATTTGTATTATTATGCGCACAGCCATTTTCTAATGTTGACATTATAAGAAATACATTACTTGTTTTAAAATTAAAATATGTCACTTATAGAGGCTTAAAATTTATATATATTTTTTTTTGTCAACCTGTTATTTGTTTACTTTATCGATTGCTATAAAACTTACGTCTACACTATTTTTTTTAGAAATCTGCCCGTCATTCCATAAACTGAAATTAATATTTGATGTTCTGTGATAAAAAAAAACAGTTCATCGATACAATTAAAACCAACCGATACAATAAACATACAATAATTTATTAAATCTATTATTAAAGCAGTAACATGTCTATTTCCAGCGCAAGGAACTAATGCAAATTATAGGGTAGTAAAAAAAGTTCTGGAAAGCTAACATATATATTTATATATACTTATGTGTATTATATTATATTATATTATATTATATTATATTATTATTATAAGACCGAAAGTATTTTTTTTTTTGTTTAACCATGGTCATGGCTCGGATACTATCAGTTCTATTTGAGAAATATTTTCGTAAAATTACGAATTCAGTGTAATTGACAAAATAACATTAAACTATTACCCATGGAGCCAGAGCTGTAACCATATCTAAGTACTATTTAACATGGGTGAGACCGCAATGCACGATCTTGCGGTTTCACCCACATTAAATACAATCCATCTATTTCAAAACTATCACAAAGTCGTGAGCACCCTGACTATTATCGTAAATGCGAATGTTAGTTTGTTTTTACGCTTTCACGCCTCTACTGCTGGACCTATTATCATCAAATCATGCAATTTCGCATACACGTTATCAGGGGTACCTACAGATAATGACACAGGGTGGGTACCTTTCATCCAGGAAAAAGGTACAATAGTACCTTGTTACCTGAAATATCAGAGGTATATAAATTTATTGATAAAGCCTACATAAACGCGAGCGAAGCCGCGGGCAAAGACTAGTACCTAACCTAAAATTTTCTTTAAAGCTGCCGACTTAAACACGACAGTCTTTGGTCACTTATCAATTCTTTTTATGTTAAAGCAGTACACTAAATATTAAATGTCTAAGTGTTATGAAAATAATATTAAAAATATATAATAATATATCTATTAATAAAAAGTTTTGACTAAATAGAAGTAATAATATATTTGCTGTGGACACATTAATTTATGAAACGTCAGGAGTTTGAAACTTGTAACCGTGTCGGTGACATATTTATAATGGCCAACACTAGTACGGGGCCGCGAAGCCTTGAAAATAGCAAGAATATATTTTATTCGTAATGAATAAAAACTGCAACTCCGCCGAATGTTGGAACCACACCTGAACCACAGTGGTGTGGTCCAGTGGTGTCGTTGACAATACAGGATTAAAATTGTGACATTAAGTTTTGTTGTTCTAAGTCTGGGTTTCCGTTGTGTCGTGTGTATGATGTTTGTAAGTGTATGTATCTCCTTTATTCCTAGTGCCTTGTGTCTTATCTTATGTGGGGGCCAGTCAGTGCAGACCGGCGACACTTCGACCCAGTGGGATTTTTGTGTCGACACTCTCCTAATAACGACTGCCATAGATGTTCATGGCAGCCGGGACCGACGGCTTAACGTGCTCTCCCAGGCACGGAGCAAGCGATAATTGTCAATCAATACGCATATAATTTCGAAAAGTCATATAACTTCCATAAGTCAGAGGTGCGTGACGTGGGTTCGAACCCGAGACCCTCTGCATTGCAGTCTGTTGGTCTCCCCACTGAGCTATCGCTGCTCTCTAGTGCCTTCTAAGCTATCTATGAGTTTAAAGTAGGTTGCAGCGGTATTGAATGAAACTGTTGGGCATGAGGTCGGTTATACTCCTGGGCCGGGTAAAGTGTTTTTGGTTTTTAGAAGAAGCGGGGTGTACGGTCTAGTGTGGACTGTGCCAATAGCACCCTATTACGTCGCTCGGACCTAAAATCATACCTACCAAATGTGTTTTCTAAACCAAATACAATGGCAACTGGGTAAATTTATTTTCATTTAGAGAAGAGTAAAATTAATTACATTACTAATAACTTGTATTATTAATTATCTAACGTAATATTTTGTTCTGCCGCATGCACCCAGAGAGGTGGTCACCAATCGTCACCAATTGGGTGCCACAAGACAGTCGACGGCGACGTGGCAGACCTAAACGGAGATGGTTGGACGATCTGGACGCATTTGAAAGGGATTGGCAGGGGATATCCACTAACAGGGTGATTTGGAAGTCCAAGGGAGAGACTTTTGCCCAGCAGTGGAACATATAAAAGGCGGACGGAAAAAAATGTTTAGTGTCTCTCAGCTTATTTGCCATACACAATTTACGGTTACAAAACAGTTGCTATTTTCATTACCATATATACTTGGCCTAAAGTCAAGTATCTACACGCGCAAAATATAGATGGTTGACATTAAATACTAATGAAATAGGTCGTATAAATTGTTATTTATACAAACTATTTCATATAAAACGACTATTTCATAGGTCAAGATAGATTTAGCTCACAGTTCAACCGCTGTTTTCAAAGCCCCGGTCCCAAAGACACTTAATTACCAAAATAAACGTTTGCAATAATTTTATTGCCGTGCAGTCTCTGGAGTGACATTCGTTCAGTTTATCTTTGCTAGTTCGTGCTATCTCTAGTGGACACGTTACTACTAGTTGCAGAGCACTATATTAAATTCTCTTGATAATCATCATAATAATTAAAGAGTTGTGGCATAATGCTATCAGCCTTGACATAGCCAAAGCTTTCTATAGAGTCTAGCACCGGACTCTTCTTGCCAAGCTTCTGGCATATGGCTTGCCTCCTCAACTGTGCACCTGGATTACAAGTTTCCTGCAGAAATGTCGTATACGGGTCCTTTGCGGCGGTCGCGCTTCCAAATTTATGCAGGTCAACGCAGGAGTGCCTCTGGGGTCCGTCTTATCCTCTACGCTCTTTCTTCTGCATATCAATGATATGTTGAATCTCGGCAACATACATTGTTATGCGAACGACAGTACTGTGCATGGGCGATATTTCGGACATCCTGCGGCCAAACAGGCTGAAGTTGAGGGGAAAAGGATCTTGTCGTTGGACTTGACCAGACCTTGGACCGCATTTTTGAATGGGGTGCTAAGAACTTGGTCCAGTTCAACGCCAAGAAGACCCAGGCATGCGCGTTCTCAACAAAAAGGTCTCCATTCCTTCCCCTCCCTTCTCTAAAGAACACGCCGCTGGTGAAACGTGACAGCCGCTCCATGTTAGTTATGGATCTTTGCCGCTCCCTTAATCCCAAAACCAACATCAAGAGCGTCACTAAGCAAGCTTCGCAAAGACTCTGAGTTCTGAGTAGGTTGAGGTGGTTCTTCGCGCCTGGGCAGCTGTGCCTATTGTATAAGGCACAAGTTCACCCTTGCGTGGAGTACTATTCTCATCTTTGGGATGGCTCCGCGCAGTACTTGCTGGACGCCGGACTATCCGTATCATCGGAGAGCCAGAGGTTACGAGTTCACTGGAACCTCTGCAACTCCGTAGGGACATTGCCTGATTAGCATGTTTCTACAGAATATACCACGGGGAGTGCTCTGAAGAGTTATTCCACCTTATCCCGCCCTCCCCTTTCCTATCAGAACAACGCGTGCTGGGCTCAGATGCCATCCTTATACGGTATAGTCGACTAGAGCGCGTACCAACAAATTTGGGTCCTCATACCTCTGCCGAATGATCAAGACATGGAATTCTCTGCCAAGGCACGTATTTCCTTCTTCCTTAAATCCTGGGTCCTTTAAGCGGGGCGTGAAAAAGCACCTTCTCAGGCCGTCAAAGTAGAGACTTCAATATCTCCTCGACTGCTATGAGGACGGTGTGGAGCCCACTTCTCTTAGACCACACGACTGCTTACCATCAGGCAGAGTGTGGTCAATTTAACGAGTAAATTAAAAAGTTTGCAAATTTAAGCATACTATCGCGAGGTCTCACGGATCAGACAAGGTAGATTAGTAAAATCTAGCAGTGGGACAGATTAAAATTATTATACTGATATAATAATATAAATCTGTCCTAATGCTGGGCATGAGCCTCTTGTCAGTATGAGCAAAGTTAAGATGAAGCTTACCACGCTCGCCTAGTATAGTTTGGCATATCACAATATCTTTCTTCACCGTAAAAGTAAGCGACAAATAAATATTTAATACACACATTAAAGAGTCGATATCTCTGGATCGCAGTCCAACGATCTCTCAGTAGGCTATCACTACTTAAATTCTTAATGGCAGCACTAAATCTAGAACTGTGTCTGGTAATCGGCAATAGACATGCGCTCTATAATGTTGGACCAAAAAAATTTGAACTTATGCGTTTGTAGTAGCAAATATTAACCATAGATAGATAGATAGATAGATTCACGCCTGTTTCCCAGAGGGGTAGGCAGAGACTACGGATTTCCATTTGCTACGATCCTGACACATACTTATAAACATAACCATCATTTACTTAATTGCCATACTGTCTGTAGTTTTATATAATAACATTTTCTTGTATGTATTTATTTCATATCAGTAAGGCTATGTGACAGTAAAGTACCTTTTAACCTGTTGTATGCCAGAATACCAGACATAATAGAAAAAGCATTGTGTCTCGCGCAGATCCACGTTCCGGCATACCAGAGGTTAAGGCTCACTCACGGAACATGAAGGGTACCAACGCGAATTAAGCCGTCTGTCTATTCAACCTTTATAGAGCCAATTCCAAAGAATCTTTTGAACGACTATTGGTAGCATATTACGTATCCCAATTTCCAGCTACCCGGTAGCTCGTCAGCAATTAAATATGTGTCGATGTGATGTGTGGTGTCGTCGGTTTACAACAATGGCACGTTTCTAAAAACGAGGGAGGGAGGAATATTCTAGTAATATGTAAAGATCGAATATGATGCGCAACGTGCAGATTGCTTACGACGTTTCCAAATTTTTAAGCATTCTTTCAATTTAAAATAATATATTACCGTACATAATATGGTACAGAAAATACTTCCATATATAAATTTATTTTCTCTTATTTTCTTATTTAACCTAGTGTTATTTTATATTTTAATGATTTTTAACTTATCTGAAAATAGGATATCACAATGTTGTAGCATAATATGCTAAAATCTCTTTGACACAAGATACATTTCACTTTTGTTATTTTAATTCAATTTTTTGTGTTTTCATAGACTAAATTAAATAATATCTTTATTTTATGGCGATATTTTAGGTCTTGTTAGACAGTATTGATATATAAGTCCACTTGCATATCAGGTATTATCTCTGTCCTTTACTTTGGAAGACCACTGTGAACTGAACACGCTAACATTGGAGCTGATGTTTTTATGTCACAATAAGTCGTCCTTTGACTTTAGATGTTTCTTTTGCAAAACTGCCCTATACTACCAAGAATTGGGTAGTTTTATATGTAGCTTCTGCCTTCTGTCGTGGGATCACTTCTTTTTATGTGCATCAAACACAATATTAATATCAAACTATTTTATACGGTTTTTATGGAGACATATAGTTCTAATTATTTTATTATACACGTACATACAAATAAAACGGCCATATGTCATTACAAACCTGAATTGAAAATGTGATTGTCATTAAAGAAACCCAACATCCCGTCACATATTTTACAAAAAACATATTCTGCTACACGGTGTATAAATACGGCTTATACCAATCTGTCCAACGATATATAATATACCAATACCGTTGGCACTAGCGTTGAGCAATTGCAATAAAAAAATAAATTTGAATATTCAAAAATTGTATGTTTGACTTTCAGATGCACATTTCAATGCATCTGAATATAGTTATCACTGATTATAATTTGAATCTTAATCGAATATTCAAAACTTGATTGGATGGTTAATTTTTCTACGTTTGTCAAATTTGTTTATTACAGCCTAAGACAACAGATAAGACTTTTTCAAGCCTTCCGCTGCTCGCCATAACTCATTATTACCGTACAGGCTAGCCAAAGACACCAAGCTTTTTAACGATCATCCTCTTAAAATTTTCTGGCCGCATGCTCTTCGGTTCGATATCGATTAGTCACGTGGTGTACACGCGAATTATTGAATGACAGTACCGTATTCGTATTGACGTAGCGCTAAGACAATCGATTCTTCAATTGAATCGATTATTTTGGGAAGGGCACTCCACATTTTTCCAAAATCGTAATCAGTTTATTTTGTCATTTTTTGTCATTTTCAATAAATAAAATCTTAGACAAGAACACATGCTCTATTGTGTTAGATATATCTATAAATTTTCATAAACTTTTTTGCACCTACAGTAGACTTTTTTGTCAACAGAAGGTTTCTTGTGTCTCCTGTAAAATTTTGTCTGGTGGACTAGTGCCCTGCCCAAAATAATCGATTCAATTAATATTAAAGTTTGAATATTTGTCAAACATTCGAATGTTTCGATCAATTTAAATTTTAAAGTTACGAATAATTCGATTTATTTATCGATATCCAGACATGTTTGGTAAGCACACCCACTGATATCGCTAAACCATATCGTTGAATGCAGATGAATAGTTGACAATTATTAAGCAATAAAATAATTACAAAGTCAGTAAACAGAGGTAGCGATTTACGACAGAAAGGAGCCTCCAAGACTCCACTTGAATAAACATGAATCATAAACGTTATACAGCATTTGAATTCAACCAATATCTAGTGAATATCTCCAAGGACTGGATTAAGGGATTAAGTTTTTCATTCATTTATTAACATTAAGAATTATTTAATAAATTGATAAATATCATACCTCATACGACGAGTCAATAAATACTTTATTATATATGCAAGATCCATATGAGAATTCAACTGAGAATAAGAATAGACTTCGTAATTATATTGATATAAAATGGCGACACAACGAATTCCTTATTAGAATAGATGAGCTGATTTGAGTATGTCCTATTAGCTTAATATGATTTTGATGGATCGAAGAGTGACTTTGGATAGATTTATAAACCCACGGGAGCCAAGCCGCGGGCTATTCACCTCTTATCTTGTTACGGGGGCCAGTCGGTGTAGACCGGCGACACTTCGACCCAGTGGGATCTTTATATTCACCTCTTAATAAGTTCGACAAGCTATCAATAAACCTGTCGATTTATATAATAACGAATTTATAACATACACATAATAATTATGTCGAATCAGCTAAATCCTTACGTGGAACACGCGGCTTTCACCATAGTACATAATCTTAATAAGGTTTATTCAATGTAAATGTATATGTAGCCATAGTATTTCTCTTACGTAACAAATTTGCACAAAGCCTCTCGAGGCAAGATAATCCATGTCTTTCTCCTTTCGCTACTGAATCTCGCAAGTTTTGTTCTTATCTATAAGACAGCACATGTATTACATTGCCGCGGTATGTTAGAAGACTACTTAGAGACTTTTGACGTTATTTTTTCATTGCCTGTGAGTTTAGCAGATAATTTACTACCCAACCTATCTTAGAGATTTTTATGACAACTATAATTTCTTATTGAAATTAAACTACTATATACGGATTTTATCGCGTTATTTATTTGACACTTTATTACATAATTTTGAAAACTGTCACACTACTATTATTAAACTTCACTAATTTTTAAGCTAATTGAATTATTATTAAACTATTGAAACTATTTAGATTTAATTTAATTTTACACTTTCCCCGAATTTCGCGATAAAATCCGTATATAGTAGTTTAATTTCAATGAATAATATTCGCGTAAACAGAAGACAATATTATATAATTTCTTAGTTAAGCATTAAGGCTGTCGTCTTAATATTTACCAGATTTGAAGACGAAATGAAAAGGCGCCGAACTTCAATCACACTTTCTTCATTTCTATCAGGGCAGCATAGTCTTTTGCCCGATCCGTAAGAAAGCGATTACACCGTGAAGTATGGCTTTCGTACAAATCGATTAAGCTGCTAACAATACCACGCTCGTTGAATTACGGTAAGCATATAAATCCGTATTCGTTTTCAACGCCTTAGCAACAGAAATAGATTGCTAGGTTATAAATAACTTTAATAACGGGGCATGTGAAAACGACGTGATTTCAATAAGTATAATTGACGGCGACAGCAAAACAAATAAGCAACATATTGTTAGTAGTGAACAAGTTTTCATTAATATTCCAATCATATTCAAATCTTATTCGACAGGCGTTATCATCAAATGTTCCAGAATATTCGCGTCACGCGCGCCGGCGACGGCGTCGCGAACCGCGAGTATCGTAGATATCGAAACTCGTGATTGCCTATATTATCAACGTTGCTTTGATTTAAACACCCATTGTTTACGTGTATGGATGGTATAATGACCTTATCAGGATAAGCTGGAGATATTTTAGTAATTGACAGTCTTCTCTCTTAGCCTTTATTATTCCCAAGTTACTTGGGGTCGGCTTTTCTGGTCTAACCGGATTTGATGGATATCAGTTTTTACACGGAGCGGCTGCCACCTGACCTCCGCAACCCGAAGGCTAACGATACCCTAAGGCTAGACCAGTGTCAGGATATTAGAGGGTACTGACTTTCCCAATAACGACTGCCATAAATGTTCATGGCAGCCGGGACCAACGGCTTAACGTGCTCTCCGAGGCACGGAACAGGCGATAATTGTCAATCATATACTGATGTACGTACATATGTTACGTATGTAATCAAATACTGAGCTACAAAAAATGTTAGGTGACTGCATATAATATACTTAATTAAATGTTCAGATGAGCCACCGATCTTTAATAAGCTGCACGGATGGACTAGATTGAAGTTTGATACCACACGATGAGTAGTTCATATATAAATATTTCGAGTTGTTTCAATGTTTGAAAATATCATGCAATATTGCGTTTCGTTTTCTTGTGCCGTTATTGTCTTTAAATAACAATAAATATAGACCAACTTTATTAACTCTGGAAAACATAGGTAAATAACAATTGTTATTGTGTCTATCGCGATAATTCCAGAAACCATGGACATCTAGATATTTCAAAAATATAGGATTATAGATAGAAAAGCGCCTCAATATCAGTCAGTACTTGTTTGCTTGTTCACGTAGCGGTCAGTGGAGATTTCTACGCGAAGTGAAGAGGAAGACTTCTGTGAAGAGTGTTATTGTGAACAATGTTTATTCTATAGTGAGGCAGTTGTGAAGCGTCAATATAGATTTTCATCGTAGGACTAGCATTGTTTATTGAACCACCATCTTAACACGTAACAATAATTATATATTTATTTGTAGCCAGGGGGTATCCATCTCAGCTTCTGGACCGAAAGCTGTGATGATACAAGGGGACGCGTCCCTGGCTCCCCGAGCTGCTACTGTCTTTGTCCTTCCGTTGAGGCAGTAGTATCCCACTTCCTTTGCTCCTCTTATTTTCTACAAATTCCCTTCCATTATCGTCCTTATTCCTTTTCCCTTCTCTCCTAGGTCTAATAATAGCAGCTCCCTCCTGCTTAACACACAAAGTCTGTTTCGGAGAGGACGGCAACCCAATGCAGATAATGCGAAAGGGCTTGATGGTCTCTGCGATTCAGCAAGGCAACTTGTGGATGGCCTAGGGCGACGGTAGAGGGCGTACAGTTACCGTCGGCCAGACACATCATCCGACTCCTCCGCCAGTCGTATCGGTTTACCGTTCCACTGGATCGCGGGGGAGAAGGGCGGGTGTGTGCGTCTGCGTTTGCGCGAACGTTTTCGCACCTTAATATATCCTGCGCAACTGACCGCTTCCGAGTAATGGACTCCGATGACGCTAAGTCCTGTGGCGATGGGTTGAGGTAGAGAGGTCTAGCTTGATGCAGGCTAGGCTTTGTCTGATTCCTGCACACAGGCGGTCCCAGGGGTGTGAGTACACGCCGTGGTCGCTTTCGCATTGCAAATCGGGGACGACAATGCGGATTCGGCAGCACCTGGGGTGACAAAGCAGCCCTATTTAGGGAGGCACTGCTTTCCTCGCTCAGCCGGGGAGGGGGCTAGAAAAGGTGCTCCAAAAAATGCTCGTCCTCACCTGAAAGGTGGTAGTAACCGCGGCTGCCATCGCATCATTCAATTCGTGGTCGACGTCACAAAGGATATAAAAACATTAGACCATCTATTATGACATTTGGCGCGTGGAACGTGAGAACCCTAATTGATCGAGATGGCAACGCCTGTCCTGAACGTAAAACTGCCATAGTAGCTCGGGAACTTCGTCGCTATAATGTGGATGTGGCTGCGCTTAGCGAAACACATCTTGCCAATGAAGGAGAGCTGGTGGAAAATGGAGGTGGTTACTCTTTCTTTTGGAAAGGTACCCCTTCATCCGAGCCCCGTCGTTCAGGTGTAGGATTTGCCATCAAAAATCATTTAGTAAAACAGCTTGAGTGCCCTGTACACATCTCGGACCGCGTGACCACACTGCGCCTTCACCTGGAGAAAGACAACTACCTTAATGTCATCAGTGTATATGCTCCTACGCTAGACAAGTCTGATGACATTAAGGACAAAATCTATGAGGAACTATCTCAATGTTTTGATAGCATAAACGCCACCGAGCAGATTCTATTGCTAGGTGATTTTAATGCCAGAGTTGGTCGGGACTATGAGGCTTGGCCTGGAGTTCTGGGCAGACATGGAGTCGGCAAAATGAACAGCAATGGACATTTGCTACTCAGTCTTTGTGCTCAATATGATCTTGCGATAACGAACACTATGTTCCGACTTGCCGCCAAACACAAGACAACGCGGATGCACCCACGGTCCAAACACTGGCATCTGATCGACTATGCTATCATACGGCAGAGAGACATCAGTCAAGTCCAAGTCACCCGTGTCATGCGTGGTGCCAATTGTTGGACTGACCACCGACTTATTGTCACTAAGTTGAGACTCCGCCTCCGTCGACCACGTAGATCCATAATAAAAAAGCCTGCGTGTTTAAACGTGGATAGGCTGAAAGATCGCGAGGTTAGGGAGAGATACGCCGAAACCTTAAGTGATAAACTGTTGCCAATGAAACAGACAGGTGATGTCTGTGCTGACTGGGGAGACCTCTCTTGTTATCTTATGGAAACCGCTTCAGCTACATTGGGTACTAAAGACCGGCGTAGTGAAGACTGGTTCGATGACAATAACGAGACTCTCATAGCAGCATTCGATAAACATCGAGAGCTCTTGCGACAGCATAATCGAAAAGGTGGAACTGTTGCGGCGGTCAAACAGAGTGACCAGGACTTGCGCAAGCTGTCTCGGCAAGTAAAAGATAAGTGGTGGCGGGACAAAGCCCGTGAAGTGCAGTGGCTTGCTGACACAAACCAGCTCGGGGAGTTTTATTGCGAGGTACGTAAGCTGATTGGTACATCATACCGGGCGAAAGTGCCTTTGAAGTCCCCAGACGGTATGCACCTGCTGACTAGCAAGGAGGATGTACTAAAACGTTGGGCTGAACATTTCAATACCTTGCTCAACGTAGATCGATCAGCCGATATGTATAGTATCACCATGATGCCTCAACTTCCCTTAGTCATTGAGCTGGACGAGCCCCTGTCATTTGATGAGATTGCCACTGCCATCAGACAGCAGAAAAACAAGCGGGCAGTTGGCATTGACGCTATTCCCGGTGTGCTACTTAAATATGGCGGTAAGGAGTTGCACATGTCGGTAAGGAAACTATTTGTTCGAATGTGGGAGGAGGAGAGAGTCCCAGATCAATTTAGAGTGTCTCGCATAATGGCCTTACACAAGAACAAAGGTGACCGTTCCGACTGCAACTCATATCGCGGTATTTCACTGCTGTCAGCTCCTGGGAAGGTTTTCGCGAGAGTCCTTCTGAACCGCATTAGGGATTTATCAGAAAAGATTCTGCCTGAAACCCAGTTTGGCTTCCGACCTGACCGGGGCACATGTGAAGCTATCTTCTCGGTGCGTCAACTGCAGGAAAAAAGTAGAGAACAAGGTCGCCAGTTGTATCTCTGCTTTGTTGACTTGGAGAAAGCATTCGATAGTGTGCCTCGTGAAGCCCTCTGGGTGGTGCTAGGAAAGCTAGGGTGCACGGAGAAGTTTGTGAGGCTTCTGCGACTCCTGCATGACGATATGCAGTGCTGCGTCTCTGTAGACGGCGAGCAGTCAGATTTCTTCTCCGTTACCTGTGGGGTGAAACAAGGGTGCGTAATAGCGCCTACACTGTTCGCCTTATACTTTGCGGTTGTAGTCAAGGAGGTCCTCGATACAGTCTCCGAAGGAGTGCGCATCCGCTTCCGCACAGATGGCAATATTTTCAACTTGGCCAGACTTAGGGCGCGCACTAAAGTCTCGTACGCAATGATCTCAGAGATCATGTATGCGGATGACTTATGCTTTTTAGCAGAATCCCCGGATGGCCTGCAACAGCTGATGTCCGTTTTCAACCAAGCATGCTGTAAGTTCGGCCTAAAAGTCAGTGTCAAAAAGACAGAAGTGATGTCTTTAGACATGCACGGTCGTGAGACACTGGTGATTAAGCTTGGTGAGGATGTGCTGAAGCAGGTCGATACGTTCCGCTACCTGGGGAGCACTATAACATCTAAGTGTGACCTTGATGCCGAGATCAACAGCAGGATCAGTGCTGCAGCAGCGGCATTTGGGAAGCTGCGTTCCAAAGTCTTTTGCTCGCACGACCTTAAGCTGGCTACCAAAATCTCAGTCTATATGGCGACTGTGCTGCCAACCCTTCTCTACTCTTCCGAGACCTGGTGTGTGTACCGCCACCATATACGCACTCTGGATCGTTTCCACCTAAAATGCCTTCGCTCCATCATGAACATCAGATGGTCCGACCGAGTGCGTAATACCGAAGTTTTGAGACTAGCCAATGTTGGTGGCATTGAAGCCTATTTAATGTGTCGACAGCTTCGGTGGTGCGGTCACGTATCACGGATGGCGGATGGGAGAGTGGCAAAGCGCATCTTTTATTCTGAACTGATGGAGGGCAAGCGAAAGCATGGCGGACAACTCCTCAGATACAAAGATGTTCAGAAGCGTCACATGAAAAGATGCAACATTGAGCCCTCTCAATGGGAGGGGTTGGCAGCCCAGCGGACTGAATGGCGCAGGTTGGTGAAAGGGCAAATCCGCGAATTCGAGGATGTGCGTAAATCAGACCTCGACGCCAAGCGTGATGAGTTAAAGGCCCGTCCACCTGCCGCCATCACCTATAATTACGCAAGTGGTAAACTCACGTGCCCTCTCTGTGCACGGGAGTTTTCTGCTAAAATTGGCTACATAAGCCATCTCCGGGCGCATCAGCGCCATCATGATTAGGAGATGAAGTGGTCGCCATGGCCGAAATCGGTCGGATACATCATCATCATCATAATTATATTTGCCCCACCTTAGTAAAACAACAAATACTTTACATGATTGAAAATAAATTAAATAATTGTATAATAATGTCTTCTGTTTACGCGAATAACTGAGATTTACCAACCACTACCTGAGATTTGACAAACCACAGATTCTCGCTAAAGAACATCGATTCCTACCAAGGATGCTTCGCGAGGCTATTGAAATCAAAAAACATCCTAATTTTAATAGAGAAGATGGTTGGAATATACCACCAGCTTGGGATCCAGTAATACAAATAGTCAAACCCAAGAAGAAGCAAACCACAGCTAGACTTCATGATACTTTGAGCTCATTCTGCGTAAATAGAAACACCAATGATTAAATTATGTTCGGGTACTTTGAAATAACTACACTGGAACATTGAGACAACTACCATCTTAGTCTCCCCGTGACCAGGGCTGCTGAAAAGCAACTGAAACGTCGGGGAAAGTGTTAAATTAAATTAAATCTAAATAGTTTTAATAATTCTAATAATAATTTCATTAGCTTAAAATTAGTAAAGTTTAAAAGTAAAAGTAGTGTAACAGTTTTCATAATTATGTAATAAAGTGTCAAATAAACAACGCGATAAAATCCGTATATAGTAGTTTAATTTAATAAAACCATTCTTATTTTTTTATTCTGTACTTTGATCTTCGCTTGGGCTTAATAAGCTTGTACAGATATTAGTGGCTTTGCGCCTGATTAGTTGATACCGATGTTTCTGCCAGTTGAAATTAACGGCGGTGTAATATTAGCTGCAGTTACATTAGGCATGTATTGACATGCGCGCGTCTTCGATGAGTTTTAGGGTACCGAGGTATGAGTCTGGGATACGGAGGAACGTAGATTGTAAGAGTCTTTCTTAGCGTAAAGTGCGTGCATATATGTACACCTAAAAAAATATTAGAAATAATAATCGACAACATGATGACCCGCAACGATAATACTGCAATAGGACTTCGCAAATTTTCGAGCGCTTCGACTTGTCATTCTTTTAAACCAATTTTAAAAGAGAGTGCTTGTATAAAGGTAGTAAACAGGTGACCGTATATACCACTGACGTTGACAGTCTGAGATGCGTGGTTGAGCCCTCTGGCTCCAACAGTCTGATAGTCCAACGGTCACCCCAGTATACCATTGCAATAACCTGGACTTCCAGCACATTGTCAACTATTGAATCATAACGTAAGCTTGGATCCACACCTCTAAGACAAACCCTGGGCTACGTAGTATGTGTCGCGTAGCATGTGCGAACGATCGTCATACCTAATTTATATGGTCCCTAACCATATACAAATTTACTCGCTTTCACAATCCGGTGCCCGATTCGTTTGAAGAATTATTTCGTTGCTACATCCTTCTTAAGCGCTATATATGAGATGACTGCGCATCAATGTTTACTAGGTGCTCTTATTTATTAGTTTATCTTGAATTATATTACTGAACTTTACAACTTTACTTTATTTAAAGAGGCGACCCATTCCTATGTTGAGAAACAATATAATTTAAAAATTTTCTATGAGATAAGTCTGATGCATTAACCCAGGGTGAGCCACAAGACCACAGACAGGCGGGTGGGATGACTTCAACGACTTTAGACCAGTAAGCGCCCTTTTCTAAAGAACATTACATTTTCAGAGTTTATAAACCCGCATTATATCTAATGATATTTAAAGATAATTCAGTACTAGGAAAATTAATAACTTTATTGTGGGATATTTTAAAACATTGAAACAACAGACATAAAGAACACACACTTTCGGGATAACTATTGAGGGTCACACAAATTTATGTATACTTATAAAAACTACTACACTCGACGCTGCATAGTAGGAGCTTTCACCTAAATAATTACGCCGTCCGTGCAGTTGGATAAAAATCATTATCAGTCGGTCATTAAAAAATGAAATCTAGTATTTGATACGTAAGCATCGAACATTTCTTGCAGCTCGGTTTTGGTTTTCATAAAACAAGTATTCTGCGCCTGTATATAATGCAATGAACCTATGTCTCCAATCTCTATTCTTACATCAGATCGGTATACGTTTTCCTTGGTTGGCAATGGATGCAAGTGATATCATCCGCTACAAAAACTGCTTAATGCTCAGGCGAGCTGGATGCTCGTTTGCTACTTTAGCTCAATAAAACTAAATTAAATAGAAGGTGATTAACGCGTTCGTAAATGCTCAAGTTCTGAATGAGCTGAACATGTAACTGGCGCAACGAACATTTTGGAACATGAAAAATCTTGCGCACTTTTTAAGTAACAGCGGTGAAGTTAAAGTGCGCAGCAGTAATTAAAAACGGAGCTTAGCATAAAGTATGGCAATTGCTCAATGTCGGCTGCTCGACTTCTGAAAATTTATTTCACTCCTAAAAACTGCTCTCACTACTTAATTACCTACTATGAATTTTATTTTCTTTGGCAAGTATTCACTAAATAGTCAAAAAACTTAAACGACTCGGTTTACCATTTGAGCTCAAGGAATTAATTATAAAAGTTTCAAGTAGAAGCTACTACGCAATAATGCACACGTACAAGTCCTTATAAAATTCTTATTGTGATTGTAATGTAGCAATAATTTAATGAATCATCTCAAGAAAAAGTTAAATATGAAATTGTGTTTTACATCAATAACCAACTTTTCTTAAAGAAATGTTTTATTACCCTTTTGGTACAGCCGTTACCTCGTTACGAGACTAATATAAACTCAGAGGGTATATCAGCTTTTAAAATGACAAACATTGTGATTTAAAAATATATCCTGTAATTCCCTGATTATAAGGTTATGTTAAGTGCAAGAGTTTTCAAGATTCCCATCACAAAATGCAATACTACGTTTGCCAAAATGATTAAAAAGTACTTGTACCCTTACTTATATAATAAAATAGTAAAACTTGCGATCTTAAGCACAGCAGTATGCGGGAAGTCCATGTTAGAGTTGAAAGTTTTATAGCCAGCCTAAATTACCACGACACGGAACAACTTCTTAAAACCAATATTTAAATGTACCGCTCTAGACGTTCTTCAATCCTTTGTAAAACTTATCCACTCATTTAAACACACACATACATACAGCAGCATATAGCAGCGATAGCTCAGTGGGGAGACTAACAGACTGCAATGCAGAGGGTCTCGGGTTCGAACCCACGTCGCGCACCTCTGACTTTCGGAAGTTATATAACTTTTCGAAATTATGTGCGTATTGATTGACAATTATCGCCTGCTCCGTGCCTCGGAGAGCACGTTAAGCCGTTGGTCCCTGCTGCCATAAACATCTATGGCAGTCGTTATTGGGAAAGTCAGTACCCTCTAATATCCTGACACTGGTCTAGCCTTAGGGTATCGTTAGCCTTCGGGTTGCGGAGGTCAGGTGGCAGCCGCTCCGTGTAAAAACTGATATCCAGTCAAATCCGGTTAGACCAGAAAAGCCGACCCCAAGTGACTTGGGAATAATAAAGGCTAAGAGAGAAGAAGACATACACACACTCCATTCCTCACACACTATCATAAATACTCACCATAACTAACATCCACTCACTCACACCACTTTCACATCTATTTATTCATGCATATTAGTTATTTGTAATAGTTAAGTTCTAGGTATATGACAATCCGTATAGTTTGATGGCCACGACACAAGCTGTGCCTAGTGTGGCTGTCACAGTAAATGTTAATATATGTGTAACTTTACTGAAATAAATATTATTATTATTATTATTATATATATAGTGAACTGAAAATCGCACAAACCGCAAGCACCTTGACAAACTTATGAAAGTAAATGGTGACACTGCGGTTATGCCTCAGAGACTCGTATAAGGCATGGTCTCATTTCGATTCTGACTTTCTTAGTCTGCTGGTGCGAGTGCAATAAAATAAAGGCATAATTTAGGTAAACCTGCTCGGGTGTCCGTTTTGACAAAACCTGTAACGGTTAAACCGGCGTTGCACCGGTTAACACTTATAGCCGCTTTCAGCGATGCTATGTAGTGGTAAACGGCAGTAGCCTATTGCTGCTTTCAAAGCTTGTATGCCTGTTTCGGCTATACAGAAAGACCATCTAATGCGTCGCGAGTCACGCCCTGCCCATCGGACTTGATGCTTATTGAGCATTTAGGGCAGTTACCGTTTGTCATTCATAGATATCATTATGTCGTTTCAATAAACAACCATAAACATAGCCCGGATTTATTAGCTTTAGTTTCTATCTGTAATAATAGTACTACATTTACTGTATAATGCCTGTGCAGATTGGGTTTGGCAAACTATTTGATCTGCAGAGCCTGTGGTGAACAGGACGAGTCCATATCACATCTACTGTGTGAGTGTGACGCGTTGGCTGGACTAAGGATGGGTCTGATGGGATTGACATATCCGAACCCTGAAGACTTCAGGCTTCTCCCTCTGAAGTGTACGCTGCGACTGATGCAGTACATTCACAGGGAGATAGCTCAGGGATAGATCTCGGGGCCGACACAAAAGATCCCACTGGGTCGAAGTGTCGCCGGTCTACACTGATTGGCCCCCGAATTAAGATGAGATAAGATAAGATACTGTATAATTGATACTGATAATTCATACTGTATTATATATTTTGTTTTTTGAATAAGAAAATCCTGTGTAACTGTTTATTTATAAGAATTGAGTACAATATACTCAGTTTGTTATCATTCTTATACTAGACTGCATGCACATGCAAATATATATTATACAGGGTGTCCGGTAATTAATGGATAACCTTAAAATGTCTTATAGTAGAACCGATAGCCGTTCAGAAAAAAAACGAAAAAACAAGTGCAATAACTAGTCATACTTTTGTCTGTCTATCTATTAGCATAATTAGTGTTTAATAATAAAACAAGAAAAATCGATGGAATTCATTCATTTATGGTCGTAGTGTACAAGAAAATTACAGATGGTAATTTAACAAAAATCATATTTCAGGTATTAGTTAGGATAGATTATTTAATTTTTTTTCTGAACGGCCGTCAGTTCTACTATAAGTCATATCAAGGTTATCCATTAATTACCGGACACCCTGTATATATATTTTACTAACCTGTAATTTAAAAGCATACGCAGGAATGATAATATAAATTATGCTGTTA
Organism: Catocala fraxini; assembly: GCA_930367265.1. Classification (NCBI taxonomy): domain Eukaryota; kingdom Metazoa; phylum Arthropoda; class Insecta; order Lepidoptera; family Erebidae; genus Catocala; species Catocala fraxini. The sequence continues at coordinate 2,620,786 of OV884027.1, forward strand.
AAGTGAATGTTAAGTATGTATTTGGTTTGGTAAGCCGAAATAAATAACTTTTAATGTTGTTGGCCCCATTTGTACACGTTCGAAGAGGCCAAGGATTTTCCTACTGTAAAATACCTGTAAAACAAAATCTAATTATAATGATAGGAGCTCTATTTGTACACTGAATTTCACAACACCGACTTCTGCTCATTATTATATAAACCGCGATAAAATGCGTATGATATTATAATTTATTTAAAATGTGTATATGCGCGTAAACGTAAGACATTATCTTCTCAGCATGCTCACATTTTGGATAATAATATTATAATCCGCCAGGCTGACCCAGCGCAAGCTGGCAGTTTATATATTTTTTGTAGGTCTTCGGCGCTTAGTTCTTATATCGCCTACTACCTACAGAAACATTAATACGCTACCACTGATACTACTTTACAACAAACTTATATAACTTTGAGTTTGTCCGGCAATAGGAAGGCGAGAATGGAATTACAAACTTCTGCGTCCATGATGTTCTGTCGGCAAAACACATTATTGATAATATTTTTATTTCATACGCCTTCTATCAATACATCATCGCAAATATCGTTCAAAATGCTACAGCGAGAAATAAAGTCTTTACACGGGGTAATATTATTACGTCCTGTATCTTTAAACACCTATTTGATGTGTCCGGAAGAATTCAAAACTATGTTAATAAAAAATAAACTGTATGCAATGCATGGCTCTCAATAGTTTGCGGCTTCGGTGCCAGAGTTCTTTTTCTCTCATTATAATATTCTTGGCAGTTTTCTATACTAGATAACTGCCAAAAATAGCAGTTAAAAGCTACTAAATTAAGCCTGTCATTTTCTGCAAATTCAATATGAGCCGGCATACATTGGAAATATATACATTGGGTAATAAATGGTTTAACATGTAGTAGACTATTAAATAACTCTTATAGGAGAGCTATAGTGTTACAGAACACTAGATATATGATATACATATCTCTTCGCATCGATTGGTTGAATGTAAGATAGGGAAAGTTTCGCTTTCGCAATTAATTAAATGTGCATTTTAGAAATATGGAAGTAAACACAGCAAGTGGAGATCAAAATAAACTACCCCGCCGTCTGTACATTTCTAGCTTTGCAACCGTCAGTAGAAAATATTATTATTAAAAAAACAACTTGAAATGATATAGTAATGTGATTGGTTTTTTACTATACAATATATTTATATTATTTTCGCTGTCTCAGTACAAAATCTATAAGGCAGACGATGCATCGCGAACTCATCGAGTGCGTCTTCTGAATAGCGACTACGGGCACTACTACCACTGAATAAGTGCATAATATTTTAGGCACATTGCAGATCTTATGAAACGGGCGACTGGAGGTCGGTTTCCTCGTTTTTTAATTATACCCGTTTAATTACACTACCGTCCCGGATATCATCGACTTTTAAGTCTTTAAAAGTCCGGCGTGTACTTTTGCGCCAAGGCTAGCTAATCAAAAAAGGCAAGCAGAAAGCACGAGCTTACCTTTGGTTTGTGCGATGCTTTTAGTTAACTTATTGTTGTTAATTAAAATTGAATGAACAGTAACCTTCGAAAATGTGTTAGTCATAATGATGAGATAATAACTGCTCTCAAAGGATCTCCGCAGCCTTCAAACCTCCGGCGCCTTTTAAATAGTTAACAGAGTATTCATAAAAAATAACTCAACAGCTTTTTCGCTTAATAACCTTTACAATCTTATCAAACCTCACAAAAGCCTTAACAACCAAAAATGGAATTTTAATGAGAGAATATATTCTCCGTGGATTTGTTTCGTTTGCTGATGTAAAATGCATGGGTTCAATCTGCTCCTGATATAACAGAATTGTGGAGCGGCGGGTTTCCTTTAACACGTCTTCACGTCTTGAAATCATTGGATAATAGGGACATGTGCGCAGCCGAGTGTTTCCGAAATACCTTTCTTGTTTCTAGTTGAGTTGTCTCATACGACACTCTTTCATGTTAATGCGCTTACTTTTTCTTTTTCTTAAGTGAACGTATGAACAATACACTTGATGTAATTCTGTCTCAAAGGTGCATGTATCTATAATGTATGTAAATTAATGTTTTTATTAACCCATAGTTAGTATAGCTATGTCCACATTTCTAGACTTTTAACTACTTTTCAGGCGCTCATAGCCAGTTGCACTCACTGATCGGTAAACGATTAGCGAGGTTAAGCAACGTTGGGTGCGGTCAGTCTATAGATGGGTGACCGCTTAGTGGTATTTCATCTGAGCGTCTCCGTGCTTCGGAGGGCACGTTAAAACTCGGTCCCGGTTGTTGTCAAGTTTACATCAGTCGTTAGGCCATGTCAGAGGCCTACGGGCGGCTTGAACAACTCTTGACTATAGGTTGGTCACTAACCACACGAAAAGAAAAAAAAGATGATTACTTTTGGAGCTACGATAAGCAAGAATACATACATAAATTCACGCTACATACAGTAGTATCGTAATATCCTGTATATGTTTAAAACGTCGAAATATGGGTACTACACCTCAGTAAGTTACCCCCACATTGACAGTTTATACTACAAAAACAAGCAAGTATACGACACGCCTGATGGTCAGTGGTTATCGCAGTATAATACAATCGCTCGCAATACCAAGGATGTAATTTTTGTTACTTTTAGGAAAATTAATAAAAGTATAGGACACGAAGAAAGAATAGGCGTGAAAGTAATGTAATTTGAGAGACACAAAACACACAAAAAACAAAAAGCAGTATTTAATTGTGTCTTCAAACAAAACATACACATAAACATAATATCAGTGGTACTTCTCTTACGGCGATACGAAAGTATTAACGTCGCTAGACACTAGTTAGACTCGTGTCTTTCAGCTCACAGGGGTTCAGTTGAGTAAACTGTATATCAAACATTTCTCTATACAAATCAACTCAACTTCCGTTAGAATGATTGTTCACGATGAGTGGCAAACATGAGCCAAAAGAAATACTACGAGGCCCATGAGACTGAGAAGAACTTACAAATTGTAAAACAGACAGCCAACAATTTAGGTGTGAACCTTTTGCCCTCTTGGTACTCATTCAAATATTGTAGAAAATTTCCGGAGTTTTTGTTTTTAGGTAAATATGAAGGCTGTTGCAGATGTGGCATCAACATATTGAAAGTACTACCCCTACTCCAAAGTCCTTCAATCTCGTGAGTAATTTTAAAATCATGTGAACGAAAACCTCTGCATCTGCCACAGCGAGTACGTAATCCACGTCGACGAAAACCACCTGTATAATAAAAGATATAACATAGGTATCCAGTTTTGCCCATATAATGTAGGTATCTATAAACGGGTAAAAGTATTAACTACCTCTAGTGCGCGCTCTTCTTTGATTGTTTGCAAATGAAGTACTACGCACTGGGTGCGGTGTATCTTCTTGTTTGGTTTCGGATTCCGACGATAAAGAAAAATGATTTTACTCCTCTATTGTGGGTGCTTCGATAATATCAGAATCATCATCATCCTGAAAGTCTGGTTGGTTAAAAATATCTTGAAGTTGTTCCTCAGCCAGTTCTAAATAACAAAAGAAAGACAATAAGTTTTTATGCAGATTTTTATCAGTACAACAGAAAAACAAATTAGGGTTTTATAACCGAATGTACTCTTTCTAGTACAAATTCTATTTTATTCACCTCTAAGTAAGAAATTTTATAATTACTGTAAATGACTGCGACTATTATTTTGTTGTCAAGGAAAATAAACAGCTTTTATTGCAAGCTTAGAAGGAACGCTAAATATTTGGTCCGTGGTGACTCACTTATTACATTTCCTCGGAAGTACCCTGTACCTGCAAAATTTAATTGTAGAGGCTACATACTCTCTATTCCTTTAGGTTAATGCTACATTGATAGCTAAGCGAAACAAAAACTTTAAAACAAAATATTATTTGAAATCCAATTTTATTGTTGCAACCATTCACATTTATTTACTTACTTGATTTAACCATTTTAAAACTGGTTGAAAGGTACCCTGTATTCCTTTCCGTATCCCTGACAACATGTATGCGAAATTTCATGATTATCATATAAGTATTTAAGGTGCGAAGGCGTAACATATAAATAAATAAACAAACCCACATTCAATATTAGTTAAGATCATATGCAATTAATTTAAACTTTATCTAGTTATAGACAGAACATAGAACACAACATATGACATTGGCAACAGCTAGTATCAAATGTTTTCTTGCAACTACATCCATGGGTGTTTGGCCCATGGATTTTGCCGACTCTGTATAGGGACAATCTCTTACTAACTGAGTGGGTAATACTTCATTCAGTACCGGGACTTAATTTTCGTCCAGTATTATTTGGCTACGAAAGATCGCAGGTAATTATCACTGTGTTCCTACAATTTGTATACTAGAGTTACAGTCGCGCTTAAGATTTCTCTTGAGGCTTGCTTCTCTTGTAGAAAGTGTCATAATAATATTTTTACACGTATGTATGTTTGTTTGTACTAAGCCACTTAGGGTCTGTCTTAAATTAACATGCACATTCAACGTCAAGTAAATATGGCGAATAAAATGACGAAAACAGGCAGACACTAATCGGTATAACTTTAAAATAAAATTTGCCGTTTTCTTTAAGATTGCGCCGAGCGTAAGTACGATAATGACAGAGCTCGTGCGGGGCATATTCAAATTGGCGCGCGGCCGCCATAGTAAAATTGTATGAAGGATTTGAAGTGTTTTTTTGATAAATATGTATCTTTATTGTCAACCAATAACTTAAATATTTGGGACGTACAAATTGTAATATAACTATTCATGTTTCGTTTAAGCTGTAAAATAGAATAGATTTCTACTGTTATAATCTAAAAATTACGTAACACGAGCTTACGATTTTGCATTTTTCGTTCAAATTGACGTAATTTTGTAGGCGAAAATATTAATTATATTAAGTTTTTTACACGGAGTAATTGTAAACACATTTATTATTATGGTAAATGTATATTTTATATTTCTATTAAACAAAAAGTGTTGATTTTATTCACTTAACTGTGACTACCTGTTTTGGCATATTTCGCTCGGCGCAGTCTTAATCATCATCATCATCATCATCGGGCTATAATAGTCCACTGCTGGACATAGCCCTACCCTAATGAGCGCCATAGCGCCCTGTCTTCGGCTTGCCGCATCCAGCATCTGCCTGTAGTCTTTCGCAGATCGTCATCCCATCTGATCGGAGGGCGTCCTACACTACGTTTGCCGAGTCTTAATACATGTTATTAATAGTATAATATATAGTCAATGCTCAAAATACAAATCAATTTTCCAAATAACCACTGCATTTTGTACAGGAACCACAACATTTTGTGTAGGATTTTTCTTAGAAGCAATTTCATCGTTAAAATCCTAATATTACTATATGCCACCACTCATGACTTACATGCTACGGCAGTAACAAGTAAAGTGATGTTGATTTCTAAGAGGTACAAAGCATGCTACTCGTTGTACGTATTATAGAACAAGCTTAGCTTTTAATGGAGGAATACCTTTTTAAAACATAGAGTTATGTCTTAAACCCAACATTTATTTTACACATGTTTCTGTGTGCGCTTTCATGACTTTTGGGTTTGTGTAAATATCGTATTATTATGTTATAGCACGGGATGACATAGTTGAACATTGTACATCAATTTAATGTTATGTACGGTGAGTAAAGAAGTTATAAAACGAACTATTTATTCATTTTTATATTTCTAAAAAATTAAGACTTCTGTGCCTTTGTGGTCTTGTATTTGATTACAGACACCGGACAAGTGTTACCAGGTTTTCCAATAATTTTTTTTTTATTTTCAGCCCTGAGGTTGGAGCTGTGGCAATAAATTCATCCTTTGTTAAGTCGGACCTAAAACTAGGGCAATGTGGGTGTTATACACCTGTTATTAATCTTTCAATAAGTGGAGTGAAACTATGTATGTCTCTTTAGGTATGTATCTTATGTGGGGGCCAGTCAGTGCAGACCGGCGACACTTCGACCCAGTGGGATCTTTTGTGTCGACACTCTCCCAATAACGACTGCCATAGATGTTCATGGCAGCCGGGACCGACAGCTTAACGTGCTCTTCGAGGCAGGGAGCAGGCGATAATTGTCAATCAATACGCACATAATTTCGAAAAGTCATATAACTTCCGAAAGTCAGAGGTGCGCGACGTGGGTTCGAACCCGAGACCCTCTGCATTGCAGTCTGTTGGTCTCCCCACTGAGCTATCGCTGCTTTATTTAGGTAACCTTGATGGAAAACTAAATAAACATTTTTTAATAATATGCCATTCATAGATAAAAATATCAATTATTTATTTTATTAAACAACGCGCACGAGCGTATTTTACCGTACCTAGTATAATTTGTGATATGTAAACAAAATACTACGTTCGCAAACAAGCTAGTCTCTAAAGTAATCTACCAAAACAACATATGTACATTGAACAAACATTAAAAGCTAAATTAGGAATCAGTACTACTATCAATAAAACATCTCCGAACATTATTTTCTTACTAAATTTTGCCCGCGAATTCGCTTGCGTTAATCTAGATTTTGTCAATAAATTTCAATGCCTTGGAAACAGTACTTTTTCCTAGATAAATGGTACCCTATGTCCCTTTACTTACCCCATAACGTGTATACGAAATTTTATGATTATCGGTGAAGTATTTCAGGTGCGAAAGCGTAACAAATAAACTCACATTTGTATTTATAATATAAGTTAAAATAAACTGATTGACGACTCGTGATAGACGGGATTCAAGCGACCTGGATATATTCAGTTGCATTTCTCGAAATACGTAACGGCAAATCAATTTACTCCTCAAGAAATCTCAAGACCGTTCCAATTGCGAGAACTTGTACAAGGCACCGTGAGCAGAAAGGGACTTTAATATTTTTGTCGGGGTCGAGACGACAACTCCCTCGTTTTGCACGACGAAGACGCTGCACGGTAATCAGGAAAATTATTTACTCATGTCTGCGAGCCTCGCTGGCAATACGCGCAGGGCTATCCAAAGCTTGAGTCTAAATTATAATGTTACGTAAACCGTTTACTCGATCTTAGAATAATTGTTTCACCAATACGCGGAACCTTTGGTTATATTACCTTTTATTGCTTTAATATAGCCACGTTTATTGTTGCTTTTACGTTGTTTCAATATAGTTGGTAACAAGTTAACTGAATAATAAGTTCAGCTGTTTAGATAGGTGATGTAAGGCGCTCATAGCCAGTTGCACTCACTGATCGGTAAACGATTAGCGAGGTACGTTGGGTGCGGTCAGTCTATAGATGGGTGACCGCTTAGTGGTATTTCATCTGAGCGTCTCCGTGCTTCGGAGGGCACGTAAAAAGTTGGTCCAGTTGTTGTCAAATTGACAGCAGTGGTTAAGCCACGTCAGAGGCCTACGGGCGGCTTGAACAACTCTTGACAGCAGGTTGGCCACTAACCACACGAAAAGAAGAAGAAGCTGTTTAGATAGTACTTTCTGTGCATAAGTAACAAGTTACTGTTTAAGTAAAAGTAAGTATTCAAGTTATTATTATATTCATTATTGCCGCTATTTTTTTATAATGGCATACCAAGTAAGTTGTGAAATTGAATATATTTTGGTATTCCAATATGGTAACATATTTTTTTTAATATAAATATACTTATTATGTATATTTTTTTAAATTTTATGAACAGAACTTCAACGCTTGGTACAAACCCTGTATCGCTACACATCTAACACACGAACAAACGTTTCTTGATCACACAATTTTTTTAACGAATCCGATCCACACCCACTCTTGTCAACCACTTATAATATTACTTCAACGGAGCAAAAATAATAAAAACAGTGATACTGCTTTTACATTCACCTACTATCACTTCGTTTTATCGCCTTTGGCTGTTTCACGATATCCTATATAATGCTACACCATAAAAGTAACATCGTCTAAAGTGTGCCTTTGTCACCCTCCAAAATAATTAACATAAACATTTTATTTAAAATGTTCTTTAAGAATGACAGCCCTGAGCCTTTGCAAGCAGAATGTAGAGGCAAGGGGAAATACGCTCCGGGGACGCTTTGTAAATAGTCACCGCAATGGTTTCTTCCAGATTAATTTCAAGTGAGAGTGCACCGTAAGACCGTATTGAAAGCGAGACGAACGGCACGATATCCCTACAAGTTGCGGTGTTTCATTCGATATACTGGGTATAACAACGATAGTAGTAACCATTGTGGTTTTCTTTTAGAGTCGTATATTATTGATAATTTTAATTAATTATCGTTTGCTTTAACAGTGAATGAAAACATCGTGAATAAACTTGCAAATAGAAGATATGTAAAGTTTGCCAACCCGCACTGGGCCAGCGTGTTGGGCTATGACCTCACTTTTATCACGCTAAGAATTTATATAGACAATTTAATACATATTATTAATTACATACATACATAGATTCACGCCTGTTTCCCAGAGGGGTAGGCAGAGACTACGGATTTCCATTTGTTACGATCCTGACACACTTCTCTGGCTTCATTCACTTTCATCACATTCCTCATACACGCCCGTCGGTTCAAGGTGCTCTTAACCTGGCCTTTGTCCAGAACGCCTCCGATCTGATCAAGAAACGTTCGCCTAGGTCTTCCTCTTGCAACTGTTCCATTCACACTAGCCTTATAAACTTTCTTAGTCAGTCTTTCCTCGTCCATTCTTTCTACATACCCAAACCAGCTCAACATACCCTTTTCTATTCTTGTCACTATATCCACTTTCATGCCGCATCTCTCTCTAATCACACTGTTCCTTATTCTATCTTTCAGAGTCACACCACATATATTTCTCAGCGCTCTCATTTCTACAGCATTTATTCTGCTCTCATGCTTCTTTTGCCATACCCAACTTTCACTTCCATACATAAGTGTGGTCACTAATAGTCCTCTATGAACAGCCAAACGTGCCTTTTCGGAAACATTTCGACTGTTCATAAAAGCGCGTAGAGCTCCATTTACTTTGTTGCCCGCAATCGTTCTCCTTTTAATATAATGTTATTAATTAATAAGGACAGTTTATATAGGTACTGGGCTGATATTATTTTATTATTATATGTATGTATGTATGTATATTATGTGGGGCCAGTCAGTGCAGACCTTCGACGCTTCGACCCAGTGGGATCTTTTGTGTCGACACTCTCCCAATAACGACTGCCATAGATGTTCATGGCAGCCGGGACCGACGGCTTAACGTGCTCTGCGAGGCACGGAGCGGACGATAATTGTCAATCAATACGCACATCATTTCGAAAAGTCATATAACTTCCGAAAGTCAGAGGTGCGCGACGTGGGTTATTATTAAAAACTCTTTTTGTCGAAATCGTTTCCTTTAAATATGTTGTCTTAAAATAGATTTTCCTTAATGCAGATATTATTATTACAATCACAATTTATTATTTTTGCATGTCGATATTAGTAACATGACTTCTTATTTCTTAATACGGACATTGCCGTACGAATCTGGATATGCTATCAGCATCTTTAAGAGTCATCATCATTGAAATACATTACTTTAGATTAGAGCCTTAAATAATATAACTTAACTAATATTAATATAACTAACGTATAAGCATAACAATTATCATTTAGATTATTCAAATCAGCCTATCTATCGAAAGTAAAATTAAAATTTGGTGTTTTAACAAAATAATTTGAAAATGATAATATGAACGTGTAAAGGTACCTCCTTTACACGTTCATATTATCATTTTCAAATTATTTTTTGGAATAATCAGATATCGTTTATTTGTAGAAACATTTCACAAATTATGTGTCCACTATATTCCGTCATTGAGACATACAAATTTGAATGCATCAGCCGTGTTCAACCCAGTCTCACTTCAGCCTAGGAGGATATAACACCTACGTCAGCTATGTCTATTTAGAGCGCAGAGTAGTGTATTATACGTGGTCCGTCCCTTTCACTCCGAGAATGCTACGCTTCATAGATCTCTGGCAGTTCTTCTATTTGGACTTCTGATTCTTCAGTCAGGGACATGTTTGGGCACCGTAGGTAAGGTAAATTGATTTCCCGTTACGTATGTATGTATATCGAGAAATTCAATTGTAATCATCCAGGTCGATGGCTGGTTTATTTTTATACTACAGAGTGGCAAACAAGCATACGGCCCACCTGATGGTAAGTGGTCACCGTAGCCCATGGACGCCTGCAACATCAGAGGCATCACTTGCGCGTTGCCGACCTTTTAGGAAAGGAAGTGGGAAAGAGGGTGATTGGGCCTCCGGCACTCTCACTCACCGAACGAAACAAAACAGTAGGAATACTGCTATTTCACGTCGATATTCTGTGAGAGGGTAGTCCTTCCCCGGTCGAGCCGGCCCATTCATGCTGGAATCAGCAAGGCTCTACTACTCAGAACATCACACCTTGTCGATCAGTTTACAATACATAATGTTCATTGAAGTTTATTGATTTCTAACATAGCTATCATGTATTATGTTCGATTAATGTAATTCGTATAGATTGCTAACTAGCTTGTTTACGAACGTGAAATTTTATTTAGATATCACAAAATAAAACTAAACTTGTAATAGTAAAAAACACACGCCTGCATTGATAATAATAATAAGCTATGTTTTTATGTATGCCGCAAGAGCTTTGGGCAGAAATCAGCACAGATTGGATCCCAGACGGTGCTAAGCGGCAACGTGGTAGACGAAACCGTCGATGGCAAGACGAATTAACTTATTACAGGCGAGACTGGTGCTAACTAGCGCATAATAGAGATATGGAAAAGCGGGAGGGAGGCCTTAGCCCTGCAGTGGGACAATACAGGCTGAAAATAAATAAATACTATGTTTTTGGACCTCATATATTCAGAGGTGATCCTACTGTCATCAATCTGGAACATTTTCAGACACTGTGCGGTTACTAAAAATTTGCGTACAGATGTGATCACGATCACAAATAAACATAAGCGATAACTTAGCGCACGGATCCAACGGGGCATTCAGCGAAAACAGACAATGTTCATTAACGTACCAAAAAGCGACAATGCAATATCACTAGCATATACATACGATGAACATTATACAGATACACAGTAATTTTGTTGAACTGTGGCCATTGCAGGCACATTTATGCCTTTGAATTTGCTAGAATGATGCGACATCGCGTTGAAAGCAATTATTATCAATTATAGCGATGATGTGAGCGTACTACAAATAATAGCCTTGTATTCGCTGAACGTGCTTGAACAATATTGCTGCAAATAGTTATTTCACAATATGTTATATTAGCAATAAATAGCATTCGTATTTAATTTTTGTATCAGAATTCTATAAACAAAAGTAATGGCCTCGAGACCGTATTTCGGTTCCGGCAGCCTCTTATCTTCTTTTCCATATTAGCGGACACTAGACTATATCATATTCCTTAATCTTACTGTACAACTAGAATACAAACAAACACTTATGTATTATTACATTATTAATTTATTTATTTATTAGTATAAACAAATGGACAACATAACAGTATACACCAAATCGTTGTACAAGTTAAAACTTATATCTAAAGTTATATACATTTATATTACCCGACATAATATACAAGGCTTATATAATTTATTAGAACATCTGCTTACATGAATGCAATAAAAGATTCGTAACTTAGTAACTAACTAAATATCTATCATCTCACAAAATCTTAAACAACTACGACTCACATCCATCCATCCCGAAGCAAATAGATCACATTCAGATTCTGATGTCAGTAGCATATTTAGTAAGGTCAGTGCACGAACAAGGGGCGAGTTGGCATGCGCCACAGTACGTGCATAAGGCACCGCTAGTAACTGGACTTTGCGTGATCTAAGTTGTATTTTAGGTACAATGGGGACAAATAACCTAACCATCTGTGTTACTAGTTCCGGACAGTCACATTTACCACGCAAAGCCTGGCAGACAAAGGTAAGTAAGTGGTAATTACGCCTTACTTCCAGAGAATTAAAGCATAACATTCCGAGTAAAAATTTTGTTGGATAGAGGAAAGGATAATAATGATAAAGTTTTTTATAAAAGAAGCGTAAAAATGACTTTTGAATTTTCTCGAGAAGTAATACGTATGTACTCTCATAGGGTCTCCAGATCATAGACGCTGACTCCAGTTTGCTTCTTACTAGTGCCATATAATAATATATTACATTACATTAATATGTATATATGTTGGATATGGAGTGCCTCAGTAACCCCATCGATAGACATAATGCGGGCGTACAATAGGGTGATCGAGCAAAGTGAAATAATAAATGCACACTGATCACTTTTATTGTCTTTACAATAAATTAACACGAATGTCTTGCACAAAACGAATGACAGTTCCTAGCGAGGAGGTCCGCACTCGCCGACGGTAAAATGATTTCCCCCGTCGAATATAGGGCACTTCCATTTAAGTAGGCTCCGCCGTAGCACGCGAAGTTGGCTGCGTGTTGACGTCATCGCAACAGTGCTGCCACATCTTCACTAACGTGCCGCGTTTCGTAACCGTACTAATGACCGTCTCCGACATATATATTATTTAAATTCATTCATGTAACGCCTACAAATTAGAAGGCGTTAGGACTTCATGAGGTAGGCGGGTTGCGCGCCAGGCGCGAGTCAGCTCGCCAACACGTGGAAGATTTGTCAGGCGCGGCAGTACATCTGCACGCTGGATTTCAGGGCAGACAACTGTTCCGCGTTGACCTCGGCAATCGTGCTTTTCACCTTATGAAGACTCAGCTGTAGACTCTTCACGCTGTTATTACTACTCGAGTTGTTTTTCGTACTCCGTCGTGCGTTTTTGTAGTAGTTTTTCTCTTGTCTTTGTCTCAGTCTCCTACAATTAAATTTTGCGTTGCTATGTTCGCCGCTCTGTGCAGTCACGTCACCTTTTCATTTGAGATTTGAGGTTTGTTGCTAGTTTCGTCAGGCAGGGGACACGATTTGATAAGCTGTGACTGCAAATATTTCGCGGTCTTCTGTATTTCCTTCTTCTCGCCTCTCCATTGGCACCAATGACAATGTCTTTTTCGCTAAGCTTCCTCTTCATTGGTCTAATAAGCGGAACCGGATTCAAGATTACAGGTAACGAAAAACGTGACGGAAAAGGACTCTGTTTACCATTCTGTTTATTATAAACAGTAGACAAAAAAGGTATATTGCCTGAATACGTAAATTGCATTGAAAAAGGATATTTTAACCTTTAGCGGCGGTATAATGTGGTCCAACGTGCCCCTGCTTACGGAGGTTTCGTCACCCGAGGACTTCATGTCAAAGAAACTAGCTAGCTAGTATAGGAACGTATAATGCTCATGTGTTGCGAGGACATTATTTTGGAATGTTCAATAATGTTCTCGGTAGACAACTTATATACTTCTAGGTTCATCGTGGCTATCCGCGTAGAGTGAGTATTAATGTCTACATTGATCACATCACCCTTGCTCGCGTCAGTATTGACTACGTCCTCTTTTGATATTATAGAGTAAACACGAGCGTACTCTCCATTCCGATAGGCACGGCAATATGCCACGACCGTTGAGAAATCATGCGCAGAAGTAATAGCTTTGTGTGATTGCTACAGGTGGGTGCGACCAGCCCCCAACTTCCCAAATCTGGATTGTAAATTAAAAACATGCAATTACCAACGTATGTACATATGTATGTTTCTTATGTGGGAGCCAGTCAGTGCGGACCAGCGACACTTCGACCCAGTGGGATCATTTGTGTCGACATTCTCCCAATAACGACTACCATAGATGTTCATGGCAGCCGGGACCGACGGCTTAACGTGCTCTCCGAGGCACGGAGCAGGCGATAATTGTCAATCAATACGCACATAATTTCGAAAAGGCATATAACTTCCGAAAGTCTGAGACACTCTGCATTGCAGTCTGTTGGTCTCCCCACAGAGTTATCGCTGCTCAATTACCATAGTAACTCGAACCTTACGATCCACAGCCGTTTATACACTAGCCACAAGATCAACAAGGCAATCAAGTATACTACTAACCTTTAGGCGATATTTGACAGCTAAATCTGTCAAACATTATGATAATTATGACAAATGAGTAACGGCTGACATATTAAAATCGAAAAAAATCCAATGTATTTATATAATGACCAATGTCGTAAATCGGACTTTAACTTTGAAGCTGTAATGCGAAAGAGGACAACATCTCTGATGCAAAGGATTCGCCGGAGCAACAACAGTATCCTGAAGGTGATCAGTGATAGGCCAGACTGTCTCTTCCTGTTGCACTGGACCCGTAGGCATAGCGGCGGGGCCGGTGCAGCAGGAAGATACATGAATTAATTTTAATAATTGTATAACTATCATAGTTTTTAAGTTATTGTTACTAACAAAATATGGATGATTCTGAATTAAATGTTTATTATATTATTATTAAATCTGTTGTTGTCCTCCAATCATTTCAAATTCAAAGATTTTACTTAATCCTAATATGCCAACAAAAATACATAAAACACGCTGACTTAGTTCCAAATCGCAATGTTAAAACTGGGTGCAGTTTCAGTCTGGCTGCTTTGGTACACAGACTTCAGTTACTGTTTATAATCAGGCAGACCGTGTGTATGTTTGCGACCTGTGGTTTACGGTAGGCAGCGGCTTCTGTGATACCGAATAAACAAAGCCAACGTCCATGAGCGATATTTACCGCTTGCAAACCTAATATATATAAACAAGATCAAGAATAGATTTCGATTTTAATAAATCAGGCTATATTTTCTTCTAACAATATGATATGTTAGAAAAAATCGGACTAAACCGTGTATATACATATTTCTTCATCTTCTGGCATAGCAAAATTTTGAATCATTCATTGTCATTCGGAAAATTATGTTGAACGACAGAAACTGCACAATCTATTTTTGTCTGAAAGAAAGCTATTAATACGATATACATACATAGATTCACGGCTGTTTTTCAGAGGGGTAAACAAAGACTACAGATTTTAATTTGCTACGATACTGACACACTTCTCTGGCTTAATAAGTACGATATACCACATATATATTTTATTTTTATGACGTGTATATCTTAATATACTATTATAATTACATATAATAATTAATAACTACTTATGAATTCCGAGCAATTATATTAAATCTGTAAATCATAAGGTTCGTCTTTTTTAAATAACTAAAAATATAGTACTTTATTATTCTTTTATATTCACGAATTACTGAAGTATTGATTAACGTAAACATTTTTCAGTACAAGCGATAGATTGATGTTCACTTAAGTCTTAGTTCGATGTCGATTCACGATAGTCCGGACCTCAAATATTCAGCCTATACACTATAGATGGCTCAGGATATGACGGATTAGGAAGCCGTTTAAAGCCTTCACCATCGTATATGTCGCTGGGCGTAAGATATGGGTATATGCTAAGAAAATAGACGACCACTTGGTGATTATATTTCAGTGACAGAGTAAACAAACAATATATTATATAATATAATATTCTATCACATACACACAACACGATCTAGCCCAAACTAAGCAGAGCTTGTACTATGGGTACTAGACAATGAATAAACATACATATATACTTCTTTTTTGTAAATACATACATATTATACATAGAAATACCCAGACCAAGACAAACATCCACGTTCATGTACACAAATGTTTGAATTGTGCGGGAATCGAACCCGCGATCTCAGGCGTGGCAGTCGGTAACACTGACCATTACACCATCAAGGCCGACATCTAAGCAATTGCTGTCGGATATATTATCAGTTCGCCCGTTGATGCTGTGAACTTCAAAATCTTTAATTTTAAAGTTAAACGTTTCGTAACAAACAAAAAAATTTACGTTCGCATTTTTAATATTAGTAAGCATTACAATTTACAATAAATTTCACAATAGCTTGCATTCTTTGATTATAACAAAAACTGTTTCGATTTGTCAATGCAGCAAAAGTCCAAATGTACGAGCAAAATAGTTGTAGAAATGTCGTTCAGATTTATTTAAATACTAAATTTTGCAAGCGGCTTCGCTTGCCTAAATGTGGGTGAGGTTAGTAACAGTACTTTTCTCTAGATAAAAGGTACCCTCTGTCCTTTTCTGTTCCCCTGATAACGTGCATACGAAATTTCATGATGATCGATCGAGCAGTTTAGGCGTGAAAGCGTAACAAACAAACTCATTTATAATATTAGTTAGGATTTTAGAAGGTATGCAATATGCAAGGCTTTAAAATTTTAATTTATACAGACGTGTTGCCTCTTTTTCCCACTTTGTTCCAAACAAAACACGCCTGGACGCAGACAAGTTTATTATATTTTAAAGAACATACGTAAATCTCGCGTAAAAATGTATGTCCGCTTTTATAACACTAATGTAGCAAACACTTTTCAATCCCCTTTCACATCGTATTGGTAGAAGTTTCTCTATCAATATGCATCCAGTCACGCAAAAGTACCATTCAAGAATTGTTAGAATCTATTTAAATGCGGCTGATATATTATACTATCTAGAATGCTACAACAACACAAGTTTCAAGAAGTAATTATTGTAATATTTATTTTTTACACCACAAACCTTTTTGAACAAGGATAATTGGCTTGCAAATTTTGCCACACGTTTTGCCACTAACTACTGCAAATATAATTATGTGTGCGGAGTTTTTCCATTCAATATTGAATGTTATTCATTCATAGACTACACAAATAGTTTACTGCATTGTTTACACTACAGACAGTTTTAAATTACATCTATCCCTCTAGAGATAGCACATTTTTTAGGCGATAGATGCGTGTTTATAATCGGCTATATTTGAATATATGGAAAATGTCAGGCAACTTGAGCCGCGTAAACAAAACTCTATCAATGCACTAATCTGTTGCATGCTGAATATTAGTATTGAACATGTTTCGGATTTGTTAAAACATACTTTTTAATAGACTGATCTCGATCGTAACTATTATGGGACGGCCATCAACTACTTGCGCTATTTTCTATCATATTTCCATACATTTTGTGTATGACAGAACACTTAGAAATACATTAATAGTAATAACAGCCTTGTATAAAATCTGCTCCTCTGCTAGGCATGGGCCTTTTTGCATTACGAGAACGGTTAGGCCATAGTCCACCACGCTGGACATTGCGGGTTAACAGGTTAACACTTTACATATCTTCGAGAATACTTTGGAGAATTTTCTGTAATGCAGGTTTTTGCCCCAGGTTCTGCTTTTCCCTTTAAGCGGAACCTGGGGCAGAACCTGTCATTAACTATAATTAAAACGCATATAACTTTGAAAAGTCGGCGTTGCATGGCTTGATGTCGAACTCGGCATCTATACGTAACAGTCCCACTATATTATTTCAACCTCTTTAATAAGAAATAAATTAGTTTATTAAAACTTTGAATGTCTGCATAGTTCAACATCACACTGGATACTGATAAGTTTAAAGTGATTCTCGGCAAACAGTGAGTACTCTTCAAAGTTTTGAAATGGCTGGACAAGCTAGCTTGCTTCTGGTAAATAAAACGTTATTACTCTTATTAAATTAAAATTGAAAACTATCAAATGAATTCTACGTTAATGATGGCCAAGTAGCTTACATGAATATTTCTGTCATTAGAATTTTAAAAATATTGTCTGTTGAGAAAACCTCTTTTTTTATATTAATTAATACAATATATTATTATGCATTTACGAGAACGTAAAATCCCATCGACTTCAATGACCATATCAATATTGAGGCTATAAGCAGAGACTGAGATTTGACACTTTCTGGTGCAATTGGACGGTGAGCTTTTCTTTGATGTTCATGTTACAGAAATTTTATATTCGTAGGTTGCATGTGTCATATGTTGTGTTTTGTACTCAGAACTGGCAAAGACTTTAACCCTTTATCCACATTGACATTACAGTATAAAGCTTTAGTAAGTCCTTTATTTCAATACGTTTTTGGTTACCATATTATGCTTATATAGGATCAGGTGCAAACTATATATACAAAATATATTTATCCAAAATATATTATCATACCTTAGTTGGGGTCAGTCAGTGCAGACCGTCGACACTTCGACCCAGTGGGAACTTTTGTGTCGACACTCTCCCAATAACGACTGGCATAGATGTACATGGCAGCCGGGACCGACGGCTAAACGTGCTCTCCGAGGCACGGAGCAGGCGATAATTGTCAATCAATACGCACATAATTTCGAAAAGTCATATAACTTCCGAAAGTCAGAGGTGCGCGACGCGGGTTCGAACCCGAAACCCACTGCATTGCAGTCTGTTGGTCTCCCCACTGAGCTATCGCTACTCTTATCAAATATATTAAGTAACATAACTTGAACACCTAGATTCTTCACATTTATTAGGAAAAATAATAATTTGGGTCCATGTGTAAGCAAATCCAAAAGGTTTTTATTACATGACCCTTATCTTAAACCAATTAATGCAAATATGTATTAATTAAATAATCCGTGCCCCTATAACGATGTTATGTCCCTTGCAGCAGATACTAGTTCAGCTATATGTTATCTTTCTTTGCCAGCATTTATAATGTGTGTACAAAATATTTTAGCCTCAAAATAAATTAAATTTATCTACTACATGTAGGTAATTCGATATCTTAATACGTTTTCTAAATATATAACTATAGTAATGTAAAGAAACAGTTTCTGGGTAGTTATTATCTATATATATAAAACTCTTCCGTTACTGAGTGACTGACAGACAACGCAAAGCCGAAACCACTGAACGCAAGAAGCTGAAATTTGGCATGTATGTTCCTTGGAGAGCGTAGGGGAGCACTTAGAGGATTTTTGGAATTTCCACCCCGAAGGGGGTGAAAGGGGTGAAACCCGATATTCACACGGGAACGGGACTTGCGCGGGTGAAACCGCGGGAAAACTACTAGTATGTTATATAGTATTATGTAAAGTGTAATAAAGGTACTTCCCTATTTGTTTTGATGTTTATATATGTATGTATGAACCTTTTTCCAACATAGTTATAACAATTAAGGTTTTGTTTGACTACAGTTGTGTGTGTTTGTATGTTTGTCATAAAGTATATGTATAGACCTATGGCCTTTTACCATGTTCTACGAATACTATTTCAATAATATATATAATAAACATCTACAAATATTGACTTGCTAAAAACTTCCTATCTGATTTCACACAATTAATGTATAATAATATATATAGTATAATTTAATAATATTCTACCACATACACACAAAACCATCTAGCCCAAACTAAGCAGAGCTTGTACTATGGGTACTAGACAATGGATAAACATACATATATACTTTTTTTTGTAAATACATACATATTATACATAGAAACACCCAGCCCAAGACAAACATCCATGTTCATGCACACAAATTTTTGACTTGTGCGGGAATCGAACCCGCGACCTCAGGCGTGGCAGTCGGTTACACTAACCACTACCCCATCGAGGCCGACAAAACAATGTGGCTAACAAGTATATTGCTTATCCGATCGTAAACGTTTCTCGTAGCTAAAGAATGTCTGCAGAAGCAGATGGTTGTTCGCGCCTTGTTAGACTTTCAACACAGGCGACGCAGTCCTGACAGAGGCAGGCGACTTGTGTGATTTTCACCTACCTAATACTCTTTAAGGAATCTGGTACCTTTATCAATCGCGCTATTCCATTAACAATATCCAGGTATTAGATAATTGACGTGAATCCATTTCTAGCAGCATAGCTGGAAAGGTACTGTAAATGGCCAATGGCCTTGCACATAAATTTTGCCGCCGCGTCGCGTAAGAGTAAAATAGATGCAGCAAGAACATATTTATCAAAACTTTCAGGCCACAGCAAATAGTTTTAGAAATAAGTAACTCTGCACTGTTTATAACGTGGGAAATAAAGAATAGCGTTTATTGAAAGAAGCAAGTATCTTTCAAAAATGACGTAGATAATAATATATTATGCAGATATATTTAAAAATATTTATAATTTTATTGTGCCATATCAGAGTCGTGAAAAGTATTAATTTATATTGGGATCATTTGTAATATGAGACTTTATTCCGCCCATTAAGAAATTAAATGTGTGATTTTCATGGAAACTTTAATATGCTTTGAACCAGTGACTCTAAACTTTATTGCTTCGCTTAGAAAACAAGTCTTACACCTGGTAAAATTACTGGTACCAGGAAATTTTACAAGCAATTAAACAATGGATGCAAGGAACACCCGGCATCGCAACAACTTATTGTGGATCACTCCGATCTTTATTTAATTCTCGTCACACTGGTGACTATAATAATAATATAATAATATCAGTCTTGTATTGATCTGTCCCACTGCTGGGCACGGGCCTCTTCTCAGTGTGAGACGGGTTAGGCCATAGTGTACCACACTGGCCCAATGCGGGTTGGTAGACTTCACGTATTATCTTCGAGGTCATATTGGTGACCATAAATTGAATTATAAAAGCAGTTTTGTAAAACAAAGATAGGGAAGTAAAAATAAATTTTAATTAAAATAAATCAAATAGTTATACAAAATTATAATCTATACGTTACTTATATTAAACACGGTGGATGGGTTTAAAAACATCAATTCACTTTTTGTTCTATTTCTAATAGAATATAAAAAAACGCACTTGTGATAAACGTAGCTTATACGTAAGTGTATTAAGTTTATTATCTAGTTCTTGTATATTGTTGCCTCTTCCTCTTCTTTCTTGACGGCTTGAATAAGGATCACAGACATGACAGCATTCACGACCTGTGGAATAAAAACGTTCTATACTTTAAAATAATGTTCTAGTTAGCATTAGTTGTGGTTCTATTATAATACAAACAGTTAATATACATTAAAATAATATAATATGCGTATAATATGAGGGTAGGTAGAATAATTTTTTTGTCGATGTTATTGATCTTGTTTCTAATAATATCAGCTTTGTATATAAAGTACAGGCACGAGCCTCTTTTTAATATATAGTATATTTTCTATATATGTATGTATCTTATGTGGGGGCCAGTCAGTGCAGTCCGGCGACACCTCGACCCAGTGGGATCTTTTGTGTCGACACTCGCCCAGTAACCACTGCCATAGATTTTCATGGCAGCCGGGACCAATGTCTTAAAGTGCTCTCCGAGGCACGGAGCAGGCGATAATTGTCAATCAATACGCACATAATTTCGAAAAGTCATATAACTTCTTAAAGTTAGAGGTGCGCGACGTATGTTGGAACCCGAGACCCTCTGCATTGTAGTCTGTTGGTCTCCCCACTGAGCTATCGCTGTTTTTTCCTATATATAGTTTTAATTGTGCACGAAAGTTTTACTTATGATAAACGACGTTTATGGTTACTGGGTTGCTCCTTTCGGCTGTAGCGTGATATCATATAGACTAATTAGCAAATAAATGGCTACGTAAAATTTTAATGTATTGCACTACGAGTAACGCCTCTATTTCTGTTTATAATTATATATTTGAGTCGTGTTTTTGTGGTTACCGAAACGGAAATCATTCCATTATTTAATTATTCCTTACTTATCTAACCATAAACGCTTTTTGTTATAATGAATACATATATTAAATTCCTACACATACTTAATGAAATTGTAACTGGTCGATGTCTGTACATAGAAGATATTTAAAAAAGTAATGGGAGGGATATTTTTAAGAGTTACACTTATTTTAGAATATTTTCTGTCTATCTGTATGTTTGTAGGCGCATCATGCAAAAACGACTGCTCGAAATTGAATGCAGTTTTCTAAATGAAAATCTGGTAAATGTTTTACCCTAATACGTAGCCTAGAAGCCCTAACTATTGTTAGGGCTTCCTCGGCTCCTTCCCTATTGGAAACAGTTGAAGAAGATGAAGAAAGAGACAAGCTACGTTTACCTTATTACTACCGGAAAATCAAAAAAATATGGAATATATAATGGATATGTGTATGAATATAATAATGGATAAATTGGAGTTTAGAGTAAATTATTTTCACTACTCATAAATAGATGTCAGAAATTACAGGCGTACCAAATCACGGGTATAAACTAGTAACATATAGATGTATTAAAGTAATTGTTTCAGTGTTACATTACAAAACCACCGCCAACCTATTTAATTAATTATGGCTTTAACCAAAAACTACCTTTATCGTTCAATTATCAATATTGCAAGTGCATGAGGATTATCGGTAATGAAGGCAGGTTTAAATTAGGTATTTAAAAATTTAATATTATAAAGGTCGTTACTATAATATTTCACTGAATGGAAGCAGCGTTGACTTAATAATTTTATTGCAACGTAAATAAGACGATTGGTTTTTGCAATGTTCCCTTCAATCATTTATAAATACAGTTCAAATATATATCGATCATACACCTATTGATAATATCCAGTAGCATAATAATCAATAAAGTTAAGCGTAAAATCAATTGATCGATTAGCAGTACAGAATGTTGATGCTGTAACGATAGTTAATCTTATCTTCAATTCAATCGATTTTTTGGTTGAGATGGACATTGCTTTATACTATTCTTCTTCTTAATGTTATTAAGCACTTGAAATTCGGTTCCTTCTTTTATTAATCTCATTATTATTTCTTCTCCAAGTGAATTCTGCAAGCACCGTCAAAACTCAGCTGCGCTAACGCTTTATGCTATCATGATAATCAAAGACGATGTGGTCCTTCCAATTTAGCCTTATATGATAATGTCAAGATTCTTGCAATAATATGTTAAGGAAAGCACGACGCCATCATATTTATAACTTGGATGAGAACGGTAATCCAGAAAAAATCAAGTAATATCTCTATACTTTGGGCAGTGTCAAGTTACGTCGTGACTTTATTTCGGTGAAACCTTGAATATAAATATGCATAATAGGTACATAATTCTCTTATTCGTCCAATTTTGACAAGATCACTAATACTAGCACATCTTTCATTTATTTCACCTCTCACATACATATTTACCTTACCATTAGTCTTTAAACATTTGCTCATATAAATTTGCTCACTTGCAATGTGAAAGAAAAGCTTGGTTTAACTCCATCCAATGAAGTTGAAAACGAATGTGTGAGTTGAAACAAAACTTACCTATCCGTAATAAAGTAGATACTTTAAATTCTAAACTTATCCTTCTCCGAAAATTATTCTTTCCCAAAAATCACCTCGTATTTGAAACTCAACGCTGTATTATCGTCTAATAAGGCCTATCTTAGTACCATTTCTACACTTGTTTATGTATATCATAGATCATATATATTATATGGCTGACATGGGTAATAGAAAGCTCACGCGTTTACATGTTCCTAATTTTAGTAAGCGTATCTCCAACGGCGATTAACTGGTTTCTTAGTTACTAAGTTTTGCCGCCAGAATGGTATACGCGTTGAGAAATTACAATAAAATTCTTCTACACTTTTCCCATTTTTGTTAATTCTTCACAAAAATAACTTTTATCCTATCAGCTATTCGTAAATGATTGAAAAATATCAAATACCTATATGTAAGTTATATTCGAAAATATTTGGCGCATATCTGCGAGCAGAGATGGGCAAAATGTAATCAGATTAAGGATTACAATTACAATTTCTAATCTTCAATCACGATTACTGATTGATGGAAGTAATAATAATTACATTCGGTGTTTATTGATTATTATTATTACTTCCATCAATCAGTAATCGTGATTGAAGATTAGAAATTGTAATTGTAATCCTTAATCTGATTACATTTTGCGCATCTCTTTCTGCGAGTGTCCCAATTATTATGGCCTGAAAGCTCCAGCCAAAAAAAAAATCATAAAAATATAGCCCAAGGATTTTTAAAACCAATTGGTCACCTCGGCTGCCTTAAATTCAATTTAGGGCAGGCTCGTCGGAAATCGTTAGCATCACGCATGCACGTTATGTAGGGCGCTTTCTACCAACCGCCATAATCTCTGTTTCCGTACAATCTTCAATAATGGTGATGTCAGCTATGTTTATCTTATCGAGGAGTAGCTTGCTAGGGTTTGTGTTCGCTTTAACTTTTTGTATACTATTCATTGGTACTACGTAAATACATATAATCCAGTATTTGAATTTCGTAGCAGACTCAAAGCGTTCCACATTTGTCTTTGCATGAATACTTATAGTCGTACTTTGCTACTTATACATAACATAGTTGGAACCCTCCATCTAAGCTAATAAGCTAAATGCTTCTGGTAAGAGTAACATAATAAGATTTGTGGTATCTACGTAATCTGTAACCCAAATTGTAGTAATATATTTAAGTAATATTAATATATTATAAGTATCAAGTGAATATATTTTTAGGCTAGAAGTATCCTGCGAAAACTGCAATAATCCGAAGTGAGACTTAAATTATTACGGTTTAATGAAAGAATCAGGTTGTTAAAAATTTATGCAATCATAATTAAACTTACCGCAATCATGCAAGACGCAAGCACGATGCCAGCGAGCCAACTAGTCTTGCCCTCCAGGTACCAAGTAAGCTCGTCAATACAGCCGTGGAAGTAAGCGTTACCGGTGACTGAATCTCGGCATTCGGCAGGCAGGGGCTTGTTGTAGTTGATATAGTCCATCGGACCTTCAGCACCACAGCAACCGATCTGAAGTTCGGAAATGAACTTAGTTAGAACTTTGTTCGGTAACAACCTATCTATACGTTGCAAAACTAGCCCCTAGATAGGTTAATTAAGTATGTTACAGAGGTTTGTATAATCGAAAGGATGATTGATAAAACATATATTATATAAAACATATTGCTAAATAATATTAAATATAAAATAATATATAATAAGCAATATTTTAATATATTGAGACCATAATATACTAATAGCTATAGTGACTATTCATACGAAATAAATTTTAATGTCTATATTTATTTAATATCCATATTTTAAACTAAAGTTTGAAGATAGTAAACGTTGTGCATGCTCAATACAATGTAATTTTTGCTATAGTAGTTCGGTGACGCTGGTTGTTGTGGATTAAATAATCGTTGCCTGGAACATATATTTTGTGTAAGGTGCGCGACGCACGTGTCGATATTTGTTATTTATTAATATAAAAACCATATTTAGCTAAATTAAGCAGCATTGCAATTCAACGGGCAACGCTGCCAGTCTTCTGGGCACGTTTCAGTCGACAACGGTGCAGAGGAATTTTACGCCACTGCCTTAACTGTTATGAATGTTATGAATAAAATTATTGTTCTATTTGTTTAAAAAAAAATATACTTATATAATTTTCTTTTAATATTTAACAAACTTATAATTTCTGTATCCATATATCTGCAGATATTATGGTCATTTCAAAATATTTAAACCAGAACCAATATATAAAAAATAACTCGAAAATAAAATATGGTTTCGTATTCATCATTATCTATATCATATTCATGATTTTTCATTGACTCATGGGCAAAAATGTAGTGTTGATATGAATTTTCTCCGAAAATTCAGTACCTATATAGCTTCTACATCAAACTAGCTATTAACGGGTATCAAACAAAAGGTAGTTCCGAGAGAAATAGACAATATCATCGATTAAAAAAATTGGTTGTAGAACCAGCTTTATCCAATAAAAAGAATATACAAAATAAAATAATAATAATAATAAAATAATCAAGGCTGTAATCACAAGAATCGTATATGACAAGCATCATTCGCGCTGGAAAACGATTCAAAATTAAGCCAAGTTAAAGCTCAACACAGTTTATGATTGGAACGGTGTTCAATCGGGTGCGGAACGTGGCACACAGGCCTATTTGATTAGCGCCTGTATCCCCGACTATCGACGGACAGGGGCCTACTATAGACAATTTTGACCCGATTTCTCATTCACGATATTTATAATTTAATCATTCATAATCAATTAACTAATATGAGTGTTAGTTATGGTTGAGAAATAAACGTGTGCTTTAGTATTATAAATATTACAGTGGGTACTACTATACTCTGTTGTACTCCAGAAAACAAAACAATAAGTCTCGCGATGCCAAAGGCGTCTTTCAATTTTACTTCCACTTTATATGTCCGGAGAATTTGGTCTCTTAGTAGGCCCCAATAAGCGTGTCCTTTCTGTGCTACAGTTTCGTGAACTGCCCATTCGGTAAATGCGTTTTGGTGTTTGCTTCGTTAGATGTTACGGTTTTGTTCAGCGTTTTTGTAGCCATAGTTTGACGAGAGAGGAATGACGGCCAATATTCTTTTTTAGGCAAACCTTCGGCTGTATGTAAATTTTCTTTCTCTTTGCTTTTGTACGGGTAGATATACATCGAGCTGCTAGATATACAGAGTAGTGGAGAATGCGGTTGTATTTATTGCTAGCGGTCATAATGAAATCTATAGGGTTCACTGTATGAGTATTATAAGATCAGTGGACCTTAAAAAAAGATGAGTCGTTTTATTTGATGCATATGGTTCACCAACAATTAATTAAACTGTTACAAGACGTGATACATTAATAAAACTATTTTTTTAAATCTTTATTGATGTGCTTTATCGCTTAGCGATAACGTCGCCCAGTAAGAAAATCACACTCATTTACTAGCTTAACAAACTCTTACAGGTAAACACAGCAGGCATAATTTATATATCTAAATTTTACAATTACCAGTACAAAGGCAAATCAAACAATATAAAAATAAAAATGTAGATAAAATTAAAAATAAATAGTACACAAATAAAAATATATTAAGATATTTTTTGAACGAGGGTTAACATTAGTAACTAACCATAATAAAAACAGAGAGAGCTTTAGGTGTTTTGATAGTTTAACATCATTTCTTTTATAAAAAAATAAAAATAATTATCTTTTAGGTACCAAAGATAAATAATTCATTCCTATTTTATTTCATGGGAAGGTTGTATTAAAGTTATTATCGCACTGTTACTTATTTGTAAGTAATAACCGCCGATAAAGCAGGTAATAAGGTTGCCTATGTTTGAGTTTGTTCTCTATCTCCCACACAAAAGCAAATAGCAAAAAAAATTAATCATTTCAGCAAACAGTATCTAAATTAGTTGGAAATTAAGGGAGTAATTAATATTTGAATTTATGAAAAGCGATATATCTCGCTATCTTCCTCCGACAACTGCATTTAGATAGCGGTTACGTCACAGATTGTATCGTGCATCCTTTTCTGTAATTTGATAATAACTACTACCAGTTTTAAAACACTTGTATCTTATTAATCGTTGAGTAGATTTAAAAAACTCTTTGGATATAGTTTGGCTAAAGTAACTATTTAACTCAATAAAAAAAAATGAGTCAACCACTTTATTTAATTGGTATTATATTTTTATATAATACTTACTCCTTCTTGCACCATTCTGAGAATTTCACGACTTCCTTGGTGTTGAGGGTTGTGCATCAGTCTAACGATGACATCCTTAATCAGAGGCTGGATACTTGAGTCGTAAGTTGAGAAGTCCAAGACAACGCAGGCACCCACCAGACCGAATACGAATGTTGCTATTTGTGTTCCTATATACTGTAAAAAAAGTGCATCTACATTACAAAATGCTTTAAGAGAATTCATGAAATATTATTAGAAACTACTGAACAAAGAAAGATTTGCTTCTTCTCTAGTAGAGGTCTCAGCGTTGAATGATGTTGCTTCTGCGTGTGAATCATTTATGTTTAAAAAAGAACATCTAGATAATATTGTAAACCAGAATATAATCAAAAAGACCGTAATGACCGACGTACAACACTATGATGTAGGATAAATAAAACAATATAGTATTGCGTAAAAGAACTGAATCACAGTAACCGAAATATTTTTTTAATTTACGATTATTAATGCAAGCAAGCTAGTAAAGGTTCACAGGTATAGCATTCAACCCAGTACTGTCATTACAAACACAAGCAGTTACAATCTATTATGCCTTTCGGACGCGCTAGATGCAACACACAAGTAATGGGTTAGGATAAGTAAAGCGGAAGAGATCCTGATTTCTAAATGTCGAAGCGCTTCGCGACATGAACATACTATTTGTAAAGATCTGGTGTAGCCTAATACATATAAAACCCCCGCTGAATAGAAAATATGAAATAATTTTTCTGTTTAACAAAAATAACATCCGAAGTATTTAAAATTTTCTTAATATTCAGACATAATAGAAAACATTGTGTTAGCAGAAACCAGGCGACCATGACGGCACGTCTTAATTTCACTGTAGCTCTTGTTAATAAATTTATTTAAAATATAATAAACCTTTTGTTTAGACTTACCGCATACAAAAGCTTAACATTTTCCATGAGAGCTGAGCCGCAACCAAGGAACGCGACAACCATGATGCCTAGAGACGCTATTAGGATGATGTAGATGCCAATGAAGTATTTCTGCAATTCCAGAACTCGCATCCACTCGTTGAAGCCCGGTTCAACACAAATCCATAGGCATAGCGCGAATATGGATACACCGAATAACTGAAAGAAAAGAAAACGTTCTTAGTTAAAAATATATAATTAAATTGACCATTAATAACATACTGTAATGTTATGTAACGTAAACATTTATATTTTCATGACATTAAAATGTAAACTATATGTATGTATCTTATGCGGGGGCCAGTCAGTGCAGACCGGCGACACTTCGACCTAGCGGGATCTTTTGTGTCGACACTCTCCTAATAACGACTGCCATAGATGTTCATGCCAGCCGGGACCGACGGCTTAACGTGCTCTCCGAGGCGCGGAGCAGACGATAATTGTCAATCAATACGCACATAATTTAATAAAAGACAGTAGTACCAACAGCATGAAGGCGCATACACTGTAAGACACATGTAAAGGCAAAATATAATATTCCTTTGAAATAAAAGAAACATATTGTAACAAAGATTAACATCACAAAATAATCACAATGTATATTTATAATACTTGATGATAATTGATTTATATACCTAATATAGGTACTCGGCGGGTCAAACCTTTGACGGGGTCGCGATTTGAATGCGAGAGCGATCCGCGCGACCCCGCCATAAAGGTGTGAGGAACACCACGGTGGTTTTAGTCGGTACCGCCCAAATTTCCATCTTATGGGCTGGATCCCGACATATCCCCATCGCCCGCCCCAAAACCGGCGATGGGGAATGGGATATGCACATTTCCCGGAGTTAAAAAAAAAATAAAAAAAATATACCTATTATATACAAATGTTTAAACCATGTATGAAGCAAGCAAATGGTAATATGAGATTTTAACATTTTAATAATCATTAATTAAATAATAGCCTTGGCGTATTACCTTTCTTAAACAACAATTTTCAAGTTTAAGTAACGGTCAATTTATTATATCAATGAGTAGTATACCGAGACCCACAAATAATTATTAAACCTTATGTACATACATACATAGATTCACGCCTGTTTCCCAGAGGATTTCCATTTGCTAGGATCCTGACACACTTCTCTGGCTTCATTCACTTTCATCACATTCCTCATACACGCCCGTCGGTTCAAGGTGCTCTTAACCTGACCTTTGTCCAGAACGCCTCCGATCTGATCGAGAAATGTTCGCCTAGGTCTTCCTCTTGCGACTGTTCCATTCATACTAGCCTTATAAACTTTCTTAGTCAGTCTTTCCTCGCCCATTTTTTCTAAATGCCCAAACCAGCTTAACATACCCTTTTCTATTCTTGTCACTATATCCACTTTCATGCCGCATCTCTCTCTAATCACACACACACACACACACTATTCCTTATTCTATCTTTCAGAGTCACACCACATGTATTTCTCAGCGCTCTCATTTCTACAGCATTTACTCTGCTCTCATGCTTCTCTTGCCATACCCAACTTCACTTCCATACATAAGTGTGGGCACTAATAGTCCTCTATGAACAGCCAAACGTGCCTTTTCGGATACATTTCGGCTGTTCATAAAAGCGCGTAGAGCTCCATTCACTTTGTTGCCAGCAATTGTTCTCCTTTCAATTTACTTTATGTAAACATATATATTACGAACACACTAGTTTATGCTTATTTCCATTGCTTAAGTTATGAATATAAGTATACTATACTTATTATATAAGTGAATTTTACGTTTTATCATTCTAATACTCGTAAATATATATTGCGCCACTACGCTTGGTATACGTATTTCTTTAAATCGCTCTTTCATGGAAACTAAAGTATATGTCTGAATCAGCCAAAATGTTATTGAATTTTGTCACTAGGAAATTCGCCGTAATAGTTTACAATCTAGAAATAGTAATAGATTTGCCTTTATTCGTCTGGATCGGATTTGAAACGTAACTGGCTAAATGTTGATGTTAAGTAGCTCTGCTCACGCTTTTTTGGGTTCACAGACGTGAATCTTTAAATGTTTCACATCTGTGATACCGAAAAGATCCTAATCTAGTTTACAAAGGCTTATGTTTAACTTATCACCAGATATAGTAAAATATAATCGCCAAAAATAGTCAAAAATAGTATATGATTACCAAAATTAACACAGCATTATATTTAAAGAGATCAAAATAGGTCGACGGAGCCCCGCCATGCGGGGCTCCTATTTTTGGGTAGGTTTATCTTATCTTATCTTATGTGGGGGCCAGTCAGTGCAGACCGGCGACACTTCGACCCAATGGGATCTTTTGTGTCGACACTTTCCCAATAACGACTGCCATAGATGTTCATGGCAGCCGGGACCGACGGCTTAACGTGCTCTCCGAGGCATGCAGCAGGCGATAATTGTCAATCAATACGCACATAATTTCGAAAAGTCATTTAACTTCCGAAAGTGAGAGGTGCGCGACGTGGGTTCGAACCCGAGACCCTCTGCATTGCAGTCCTTAGGTCTCCCCACTGAGCTATCGCTGCTCTTTGGGTAGGTTTAAGAAGGAACCTAACATATCCTAACCCTTCCGAGACGGAATGCAGTGATTTGAGGCGTATAGGTGCTCGTTATGATATATTTTAATAAGCATATTTTGCTGTGCAATTAGTATTTTTGGTGGTAATTATATTTAATCCCGTTTAGAAATCGTAACGTTACGTAACTATTTCTGTTTAAATGTATTTAGTACGTTTGTAAAACTTAACCTCAAAATATCTAAAATAACTAAAGGCTAAGCGGCGGTGGCCCAATAATACAGCATTGAACTATGATACATGACCCTACTTGCGATCGAAAGGGCGCAGGTACAAATCCCACCCATTCTACTACCTGACCCCACTTCTAACATGTACTAGCTTAGCTGGTGGGGTTAACAAAACAATGTTAGTAACTTGTACCCCAAGTTGAGAGTTAACTTTAAAAAACAAACAATAACTGTGTGCTTTTTCTAATACCAGCCATGGAAAATCTTGTCATGAGTTTCTTGCAGTTTTCTTCTCATAGGCTCAAAACCCTTTGCCTAAACCCAGCAACTAACATAACTATAGTTTCAGTAACTTAGTAAACTCACTAACCTATATATGTTGACGTTCATAAATGATACTCTGTGACCTAAATGAATAAATGAATTTTGACTTTGACTTAAATTAATGGCATTTTTTCATGATGCAAAATATTTTTCCTTTATGTTAATGTTGATTTGCCTGAGAAGCAAGGTCGGCCTGAGTCTATTAAAGTTGGACAATCTCCTACGCTAAATTTCTATAGGTATGCAACAATATCTTCTAATTTATCCTCACTTACTATCCTAGCTAATATTATAAATGCGAATGTGACTTAGTTTGTTTGTTTGTTACGGTTTTAGGCCCTAACTACTCGACCGATCATCATGAACTTTCGCATACACGTTTTCAAAGGAACAAAAAAAAAGGACATATGCTAACTCTCGTCCAGAAAAAACGCACTGTTCTCGAGGGGTATTAATTTATTGACATAGCCTACAATAACGCGAACAATGCCGTGGCAAAAATCAAGTATGAAATAAATTCGAAAGCAAATGGCTTTCGAATCATTTTATATAATTACTTCTTCTTAAATAAACCCATCAGACGTATTTCTCTGGCTTCCCTCAACATACTTTCCTTTACTTAATTTCCTAGTTTTTGCTTGCCTGGTTTTCTTTTTACATAAAAGGCGACAATATTAATTAGAACGTTGATTAAACAGTTCAATTTCTTTCCTTTAATATAACCAAGCATAATGTCACTTAAAGTTCTTTGAAAGAGTTTATTTGCACTTAAGAATGTGCTTTCTATACCACCAATCCGAATATTTTAGAGGGAATGGATTCGTAAAGTCATATTTTCTTTTTATTGTTTGGGTTTGGTCAACCATGTGTTTAAATTACCCATTGCTGGGTTTTAGTACACGGGTCTCTTCTCAGTGTGAGAAGGGTTAGGAATTAGTCCACCACGTTGACCCCATGCGGGTTGGCAGAGAACTTTTAGACATGAAGTTTGCCTCACGATGTTTTCCTTCACCGTTAAAGCAAGCGACAACTAACAATTTAATTTACACATTACTTCAAAAAGTTATGTCTCATGCCTGAAAAATAATTAACAATCTCTTGTTAATTAATATTATTGAGGCATTTTATTTTTGATTTCAACAGACATAAAAATATGATCATTATTTCAATTGTCGGCCTCGATAGCGTAGTGGCGGGTTCGATTCTTTTTTTTTTATACTCTAATAGGCTTGCGTTTGACCGCGATCTCACCTGATCTTAAGTGAAGATGCAGTCGACGATGCAGCACGCTTGCCTAGAAGATACCTATTCACTCGCGACTTGAAGACACCCAGATTGTACTCATCGGGAAACACAGACTTAGGTAGCAAATTCCACTCCTTAGCGGTACGCATTATAAAAGTGGAAGCAAAGCGGTTCGTGCGTAAATGTGGATGGTGTATATCCACCATGTACCTGTGTCGCTGGTCTGATTGTCTGGTCATCCGATGGTAGAATGGGGAAGGAGGAATCAAATTATGTAGTTCCATAGCACACTCTCCGAAATGTATCCTAAAGAAAACCGAGAGACTGGCAACCTCCGACGATGCTCCAAGCTTTGGAGTTGTGTATTGACCAGTTGGTCATCGCTGATAAGTCTCCTGGCCTGCCGCTCAATTGACTCCAAAGCCTCCAGCTGATATTTTGCAGAGCCATCCCAGAGGTGAGAACAGTACTCCATGTAGGATCGAACCTGTGCTTGGATTCCCGCACAAGTCAAATATTTGTGTGCATGGATGTTTGTCTTGGTCTGGGTGTTTCTGTATAATATGTATGTATGTTAAAAAAAAGTATATTTGTATGTTTATCGTTTGTCTAGTACCCATAATACAAGCTCTGCTTAGTTTGGGCTAGATAGTGTTGTGTGTATGTGGTAGAAAAAAAAATAACACATTCTTTTATTTTATTTATTTCTTCATTAATTATACACACATGTTATCAATAGTAATTGTAATTATTCTATTTTTTGGTGTAGAGTTATCTGTTCCCGAACTAGATAAAATTAAATATCTGTACTTCGGACGACAGCGCTTATCCCAAACAAAGACTCTTTATGAATCTTTTACATATACATACATACATAGATGATCATAAACCCATATTTCACTTACTATGCTTTATCCTACGCTAAAGAGCGTAAGACTAGTACTGTTAACCGGGCACTGTGCCAGATGCCGTGTTGATGGCGAGAATTTATTAAGTGAAATATCAATAACACTTTGTCCAACCTGGAATCAAACCCGAGACCTCATGCATTGCAGACTCATTTACTACTGCTGCGCCACCGAGATGGTCCTCCAGCTACATAGTCTAATAGAAAAACAATTAGGATTTTCTTAATTATTTGTTATAAGTTACTTAACCTAGTCATTCGAGGTAGTACACCCTTTTTTTTTTTGTTTTTTCGTGGGCTTATGCTTCGATGCGTACCCCTCCGCGGGGGCAGGCGGTGGGGTTATGTCGGACTTACCGGGGTAAAAGAAAGATGTTGAAATGAT
The DNA here is from genome assembly GCA_930367265.1 of Catocala fraxini. Classification (NCBI taxonomy): domain Eukaryota; kingdom Metazoa; phylum Arthropoda; class Insecta; order Lepidoptera; family Erebidae; genus Catocala; species Catocala fraxini. Next base: position 2,654,778 of record OV884027.1, read on the forward strand.
AATGGACCTCCCGGAATACCGACTAAACCTACCACGGTGTTCCTCGACAAAGCCACTATCGACGGGGCCGCGCGAATCACATGCATATGCAGTCGCAATTTTGCTGAGGTTTCGGCCCGCCGTATGAAACGGCAGGCCACTACACGATAAGACCTATCCTATGGTCACTTCACTTATTTCCTGCTTTCCTCCCCTAGCGGGGAGACGGACTCGACACAGAGGCGCGCGTGGAAACACGCACGCCACCTCTCGGACCTGGTGCTGAACGGGTGGTGGACAGGCCGACGAATCCCACCACCCCTAGATCAACCGTCAAGGTGGCTGGAGGTCATCTCGCACCCTCCGGCGCCCGGTTCTGCGGTTGGGGAGAGGGTTTACGCGCTCCCTCTCCCGCTTCGCGGCCTCCTTGATGGAAATCACTTCCTCACAGAAGGAGGTAGTCCACCTAGGGCACCCGTTCGAATGGCACCTGCGCGAATGGCAACTAGGCTTGTCTACGAAAGGCATTTAAGAATGTATGTTTAATTCCACGAAAGACACCGAGTTTTAAAATTTAATGATATTTAGGTATCTAGTTGCTCCATATATTTTCTTAAATATTGTACTTCGAAGAGTGTAATTATGGTCATGAAAGAAATATGAATTAATACAACACAGAATGAGTACTTTTTGTATTTAAAAGAAAAGTAAAGCAGAAGAAAATTTAAGAAATCGGTTTTATTCACGTTTTCCGGTTACTACTTTTAATGTTCAGTATTCCGCTGACTTTGGTCATACGGTTGACTTTTTATTATACGTTTATACATTATATTTTAGTTTATACGTTATACCTAAAACCATTGCTCGCTAAATACCTCTGCTAGATTCTAGAATCTCTAAAATAAAATACAGCATCGTTATTTTAAATTGGTAAACAAATCGGAACATCATATATTTACAGACGGTTAAACTATCAATGTATCCGATTGACGATTTGACTTACCGGAACTTTTAGGAATGGTTTAAGATCTTAAAACGCTGAGACGAATTCATTCAGTGGGGAGTTGCGTGGAACAGATAAAACGTACCATATAAGATATTCAAATCCCTTAAGTGCACGTTGCGGTTGAATTGCGAGAAAAAGTCCCATTTTGAAACGTTGTAAAACTCTTTATTATTCCAGCTTTGCAGGTGTCTCGAAGGAGATACAATGGGAACCGGGACTGACGGCTGTTACCGGCTGTGGAAAACCGGGACAGCGCTACCAAAATAATAGTTTCTTTTTTTGCACTCTAAAAACGTTTGTGCTTAGCTGTGGCTAAACTCAGATGATACCTTATGACGTCATATTTTGTGTAAACGGAACGCATCGTGTGAATTTATTTCTTTGAATAAATGAACATATTTTTGTCTCGAGAAACGTATTCAAGGAAACTGAGGCTTAAGAAAAATAATATAAGATCTAGATAATAAACAAGAAATTAATTTTACGTCGAAATGATAGTTAGGGCGTAAGAGTGTCATAATTCTCAGCACATCACTTAAACATGCTACTATGTAACATCATATCTGTACCTAGAAACCACTCCTGGCATCGCAAACGAGCTCGGTGCGAGTTTTTACGACCCTATAAATTTTTAACGTTCCAAAAAACAGCGTCCTTTTGCTCCCTACAAGAGTAAAAACCAGACGTAGTTCTGGCGCGATTACAAAACACATAACTGAATTCGTTTGAAGCTAAATGAATATAAATAATATAGAATTTATATTTACTGTTTATGATCTCACCACGTTCTAGACAAATGGTAGCATTGGCTGAAATTATTAGTATATTTTAAGTACAAGAATGTTTAATAGTTTATCGTGCAATAAGGATATATTTACATATAGAACGACGACCCTAAAACGCTCGTTTAAAATGTTTATCATTGAAATATCTTGTTTCAGAATCCTAGAAAGTAATCATTTTGTCTAAGAGAGAGAGAGAGCTTTCTAAGGAGGCGCTTATCAATAGTCGTTCGCCATGAAATTAAAGTAACGCCTGTCCTACGTTCACGCTAATGTTACACATGAAAAATTAAACTAATTCTTACGTATTTTATCACGGTTTATTTAAATTACAACTTTAAACAATTAAAAATTAATTAGATACTGTTAATTACTATTTATTTACACTTTCTCCAACGCTTAGACTATTCTGCAGCCATAGCCAGCGATAGTCACGAGGAATTACAGGAAACACCACCGGAGTCGCCCGCCATATAAAAAGTTAAGCTTTGTGACTGAAACTCCAGTTTTCTATACTTTAGATGTCTCTGGCGTTGTAACTGTCTTTAAGCTACGACTATTATAAGCGAATCGATTGCTTGTTAGCAGAGTTAGTTGTAAAAAGCAAATAGTTTCTACTTTGTATAGGCCAACTTAGAAATTAATAGGCACTAAAGGCGTTTCATTGATGACCGAGCTTTTATTTAATTCTCTAAATAGAGGTATTAAGCACATACGTTGTTATTGAGTTTACGAGTTGCTTGTTAACAGTTATAGTTTTCTTTCTACATTTTAATTTATAGCAGCTATATTTTCTAAGTCCCTCTAATTTGACCACGCTCACGTTTATTTGGTAATTAAGGATTAAACTACGTTACAATGTATTTTACTTAAACTCTTTCTTCGACTGGTTATTGGAATGTCAAACGCAGGCTTCGGTGGAACAGCGGTCACTACCGCTGTTCCCCCGAAGCATGCGTTTGACATTGCGTGTACTGTGCACGTGGTTTCGTGTTTGAAACCCGAGTAAATTGTAATTGAGTTATTCCCTCACGAAATTTCAGAGTAGTAGAGCCTTGCTGATTTCAGCATGAATGGGCTCGGCTCGACTCGGCCCGGCTCGACCGGGGAAAGACTACCCTCTCACAGAATATCGACGTGAAATAGTAGTATTCCTACTGTTGTTTCGTCCAGTGAGTGAAAGTGCCGGAGGCCCAATGACCCTCTTTCTCCCTTCCCACTCCTTCTCCTTCTCGCTTACTTTTTCTCTTCTTCCTTTCCGAAATGGTCGACAACGTGCAAGTGATGCCTCTGGTGTTGCAGGCATTTATAGGATACGGTGACCACTTACCACCAAGTGAGCAGCAATAGCTCAGTGGGGAGACCAATAGACTGCAATGCAGAGGGTCTCAGGTTCGAGACGTCGCGCACCTCTGACTTTCGGAAGTTATATGACTTTTCGAAATTATGTGCGTATTGATTGACAATTATCGCGTGCTCCGTGCCTCGGAGAGCACGTTAAGCCGTCGGTCCCGGCTGCCATGAACATCTATGGCAGTCATTATTGGGAGAGTGTCGACACAAAAGATCCCACTGGGTCGAAGTGTCGCCGGTCTGCACTGACTGGCTCCCACATAAGATACATACATGATATGATATATATGATATACTAGATGTTCCCGCGGTTTTATCCGCGTTTATTGTCTATATAACTAATCGCCTTGAGCTTCTGAGTATGTCACTAAATCCAACCTTTAACTTTGGTTCCTATATTTAGGCAAAAGCCCAACTAGCCGCCAAAAAGCTGGGCATCCTCAGTAAGGTGAGGCAGTATTTCATGCCAGAACATTTGCTTAATTTATACTAAGGACAGGTTCGATCCTGCATGGAGTACTGTTCTCATCTCTGGGATGGCTCTGCAAAATATCAGTTGGAAGCTTTGAAGTCAATTGAGCGGAAGGCCAGGAGACTTATCAGCGATGACCAACTGGTCAACACACGACTCCAAAGCTTGGAGCATCGTCGTAAGATTGCCAGTCAGTCAGCGTATGCAGAGGAACTGCATAATTTGATTTCTCCTTCCCCATTCTACCATCGGACGACCAGACAATCAGATCAGCGACACAGGTACATGGTGGATATACCACATTTACGCAAGAAGCGCTTTGCTTCCACTTTTATAATGCATACTACTAAGGAGCGGAATTCGCTACCTAAGTCTGTGTTTCCCGATGAGTACAATCTGGGTGTCTTCAAGTCGCGAGTAAATAGGTATCTTCTAGGCAAGCGTGCTCCATCGTCGACTGCATCTTCACTTAAGATCAGGTGAAATCGCAGTCAAACGCAAGCCTAATAGAGTATAAAAAAAAACTGCGCCGCCCCCGTGGGCTCCTCGAACGTTTTTCGAAATTTGAACCATTCGATCCTGAGATTAGCGCGTTCAGCCATACAAACAAACAAATATAATTATCATCTATAGTAATAATATAAAGGTAAAGAGATTGTTTGTTTGTTTGTACGCGCTAATCTCAGGAACTACTAGTTCGATTTGTAAAATTATTTTAGTATTGGATAACCTATTTATTGAGGAAGGCTGTAGGCTATATAACATCACGCTACAAACAATAGGAGCGGAGCATCAATGGAAAAAGGTTGCAAAAACGTGGAAAATTCTCTTATGTAAAGCAGACGAAGTTGCGCTAGTCAGCTAGTTATTTGATAAGATTGGGGCAATGTATAACTTTTTACCGATATCTTTACTTTTGGAAAACATGGTGTTTCCCTTCTATCCCTCCCTATGTAACTTATGTACAAACATCTTTTTACGCGACCATTTTCCTGTTTGGAATAGAAAACAAAAGCGCCACTTTTGAAATAATACACGCTCTTAAACTAATAGTACTTGCAATCTTTACCAAAACCTCCACTTAATTCTTCGTCTTTTCTTTCTATAGGAGCAAATGACCTTATTTTGCTCCATACTCACACCACCTACATGAAATAACAAGTTTCAGAAGCTCGTAAAAACAACGATGATTCACGAGGCGAATAAGCTATTGAATTAGTTTGATTAACATAGAAACAGTTTCATATCTCTGAAACAATTTTTACGAAAGATAATAACAACATTGAGCTGGCCCAGTACATATACAATGTTTTATCTCATTTTTATTACAGTTGACACAAGCATTTTTTGGATATAGCCTTAAAGTTTCATCATAAAAGAGCTCATAACGTTACTCCTAGAGTATTATATTGTTCAGTAGTATTCCATTCCGGTATTCATTTAATACCATCTCTCTAATACTATAATACGAATGTGATTTTGTTTGTTATGCTTTCACGCCTACTCGACCGGCCATTATGACATTGTGCATACCTACACGTTATCGGGGGAACATAAAGGGACATAGAGTATCTTTCATCCAGTAAAAATCTGGTTCTAACCTAACCTAACATACATTTACGCCAGCGTAGCCGCTGGCTAATTCTAGTTTAGAATACAGTAAAGAGATACATAAGATATTTAAACCATGGTTATGGATAGGATAATGCGAAATCTAGAAAGCCCGCATTTAAAAGTTGTCATTTATTATGTGTGAATTTTGGGCACCCTTAACTTTGGACGCGGACCAACTAGGGACGTAATTTAAACCGCTATGAGCATAACTTTTAGAGTTTTATATAGGGTAGTATTTAACTGTACAGCAAAAAAATACTAATTGCACAGTAAAATATGCTTACCAAAAATACTAATTGCACAACAAAATATATTTAAATAGATTAAACTGCTATATACGGATTTTATCGCGTTGTTTGTTTGACACTTTATTACAAATAAACAACGCGATAAAATCCGTATATAGCAGTTTAATTTCAATGAATAATATTCGCGTAAATAGAAGACAATATTATATTAAAAAGAGATCAAACTAAGTCGACAGAGCCCCGCTACGCGGGGTTTCTATATTTAGGTGGGTTTAAGAAGGAACCTAACATAACCTAACCGTTCTGAGACGGAAAGCAGTGATTAGAGGCGTATAGGTGCTCGTTATGCTGTGCAATATTTGCTGTGCAATTAGTATTTTTGATGGTCATTATATTTAATCCCTTTTATATACGTATATTCTAAGACTACCTTGATGAGGCAGCGATGGTAAATACAACTGTTTTGCACGAGGTCACGAGTTTGGTGCCCGAGTTGAAACATAGTGTTACAAGTTTTTCTGAGAAGATATTCTAAGTATCAGCATAGTGTCCGAAATTGTGTCCAGTAGTCGGCATTTGAGTCAAACAAAGTATCCAACAACTATTATTAAATGATTTAAGTAAAAATTCTGGACTTTTGTTATGTTATAATAACTTAGAATATGTTGTAGTAGTAAAGTGCAGGCAGCGATAGCTCAGTGGGGAGATCAACAGACTGTAATGCAGAGGGTCTCGGGTTCGAACCCACGTCGCGCTCCTCTGACTTTCGGAAGTTATATGACTTTTCGAAATTATGTCCGTATTGATTGACAATTACTACCTGCTCCGTGCCTCGGAGAGCACGTTAAGCCGTCGGTCCCGGTTGCCATCAACATCTATGGCAGTCGCTATTGGGAGAGTGTCGACACAAAAGATCCTACTAGGTCGAAGTGTCGCCGGTCTAAACTGACTGAACTACATAAGGTAAAAGTGCAGGCCCATCTTTATATATATAATTCTACTGTACGTGTGTATGTCACTGAACTCCTCCAAAACGGCTCGACCGATTTTGATAAAAAAAATTGTGTGTGTTCATGTGGATTCGAGGATGGTTTAGATTTGGGTTTTTTTTTCCTTTGTTTAAGACAACGTCTGTCGGGACATCTTGTTTAATATATATTGTTCGCGTTACTATAACAAGCCTAATTGTAAGTGGACAGATAGATACAAAAATTTCAAACTAGTAAGTAGTTCGTTTACGCGAATATTATACATTGAAGTTAAACAACTTCATACGGATTATATCGCCTTGTTTATCTATATATATAAAACTCTTTCGTTACTGAATGACTGACAGACAACGCACAGCCGAAACTACTGAACGCAAGAAGCTGAAATACTCGGTGATAATATAGCTTTCTAATGGTGAATGAATTAATAATATCGGTTGAGTAATTTTTTAAACAAACAAAATGTTATAATATTTGTATAGATTACAATATAGCATCGTATTCAAATGTGCCACTAATAATATTATTGAAACAGTTAGCATGAAAAACTTAACATTGCCGATTTTAATGAAAAGTAATGACCTAATATTTCAAAGGTCACTTCACGCAACATGTCGACGTCTAAACTATATCGCTTTTTGACATATATTCGATATCGAAAAGGACAAATGTCACGTGATATTCTGTCGTATATCATCTCGTCTATACGTCGTGTCGCGTCGCTGTTTGTAGCTATCTATAGATTAATACGTAAGTACTTAGTTAGTTGATAGGTTTCTGTCAAAGGTGTAGAGGCGTACGTAAAAGTTACTAAAACACGTTTAAAGAAACAATGTCTTTATGTAAAAGATAGATTTTTAGTTCCAGAGCATGAGGTAATAACAACGTAAAGTTTACTATGTAAGTCATTTATTGTAAACAAAAAACAATTTAAAACAATCTACATAATATTGTCTTCTATTTACGCGAATATTATTCATTGAAATTAGACTGCTATATATATATAAATTCTACATACAAGTCGATGGTGTCGCAATGGGCTACCCAGTATCGCCTGTCGTTGCTGACATATATATGGAGGACTCTTCGAGGCTCGAGCTTTACATACTGCCCCCATCACACCCAGGATTTATAAGAGGTTTGTAGATGATACTTTTACAATGTTACTAACAGATAGTGCAAGTGTATTCCTAGAACATCTTAATTCCATTAATAATAACATCCAATTTACTATGGAATTAGAGGCAAATAATTCATTAGCTTTCTTAGATGTACTTGTCATCAGGAATCCTGATCATACTTTGAGCCACACTGTATATAGAAAAAGACCTATACAAATAAGCACTTAAACGGTGAATCTCACCACCATCCTAAACAGTTAGCTACCGTGGGAATGTCTCTGTTTCAGAGAGCCCATGGGATCTGTGACAAGAAACACCTGGACGCCGAGCTTCACCATGTCAAGCAAGTACTGCAAGACAACAAGCTCCAACAGCCGCGCCGCTGTCACAGATCCCGAGAAAAGCCAGCCACAGTCGAGCGCTAGCCTGCTATACTGCCTTATGTAAGGGGTGTCACTGACAAGATTGGCTACATCTTGAAGCGAGCTTCAATCAACACATACTTCAAGCCGCCAACGAAGATAAGTCAATTTTTACCATCCGTCAAGTGCCAACTACCTTTACAAGATGCAGGGGTCTATAAAATAGATTGTGACTGCGGACTCTCATACATTGGTCAAACCAAGAAAAACATAGGCACCCGCATAAAAGAACACATAGCTGATGTAAAACACCAACGCTCGTTGAAGTCTGCTGTGTGTGAACATGTGCAACAGGGGACCAACCACTACCTGAGATTTGACAAACCACAGATTCTCGCTAAAGAACACCGATTCCTACCAAGGATGCTTCGCGAGGCTATTGAAATCAAAAAACATCCTAATTTTAATAGAGAAGATGGTTGGAATGTACCACCAGCTTGGGATCCAGTAATAAAAATAGTCAAACCCAAGAAGAAGCAAACCACAGCTAGACTTCATGATAATTTGAGCTCATTCTGCGTAAATAGAAACACCAATGATTAAATTATGTTCGGGTACTTTGAAATAACTACACTGGAACATTGAGACAACTGCCATCTTAGTCTCCCCGTGACCATGGCTGCTGAAAAGCAACCGAAACGTCGGGGAAAGTGTAAAAATAAATTAAATCTAAATAGTTTAATAATAGTTTAATTAGCTTAAAAATTTGTAAAGTTTAATAGTACATAGTAGTAGTGTAACAATTTTCAAAATTTTGTAATAAATTGTCAAATAAACAACGCGATGAAATCCGTATATAGCAGTTTAATTTCAATTAAAACAATCTATTTACTACGGTATCCTAAAATAAGACAGTTCTCATTTCAGATTATCCGGATTTTAAGTATTAAAACGAGAAAAGACGCAGAAACAATTTTATTTTTCTTTTACTTCCTCGCTGATACAATCCATTGCAAAACTTTATACAATCAAGATACTTAACGCTTATCTATTTTTGAATTTACCATTATGAAAGTACTTGGGGCTTATAAGAATTAAAATTGTTGCCAAGTTGAGCTGTTTTAATTTAGTTAATAAGCTTTTATAGAGTTAGTATCTACATATATATATATATATATATAATAGGCAAAATCAGTCGTCAAACAAAAAGTACCAAAATTTGTGGTGTGTTTAATAAATTTATCTCTAAAGACACTACTTAGTCAAGTTCGCTCACAGATGTCCTCATTTATCACAGCGCGGTTGTCTGCGCAGTTTATCAGAGAATCTGAACATTAATGGTGTGCTTACATTGGTTCGGTATCATATAATATTTCTACAAACGTACAAGTCAACTTGCCGCATCATTTGGCGAGATACTAATGGATTGCGAACAGTGCTGTTGTCTCGACGGCGCTTTTTGCAGACAAAGTATAATGACGCGTGGTTATGCTCTAGTTCTCTGTTTCCCCAACTGATTGCGTAGAAGGCATTACTCCGGTCCGCGGCAGCTTTTCTTATATCCACGTACCTACATTCATTAATCTTTAGTACCTACAGAGATTCAGAAATATTGTAGGTACTATTTTTGTATGACGGCAGTCAGATTTTATCTTGATTTGATATTTACATCAAGGCTGTTTGTGAACTATAAGTAGATATGTAATTGTTGTAGCAGAATATGAATGTGGCTATTTCAATTATCTTAAAAGTGACAACATAGTACATAAAAAGATGATGATTATCACACAATTTATCTCATTCGTTAAACAGACAAAATCCTTACAAATTGTTACCGTTTTGCTGAAGGTACACAACATGAAGATGTTTTATAAAAGGCTTGATTTTGTACAAGCTATTCGCTCAAGCTATTTACGTAAGATAATCAAACGGGTGACTTGCGCCGGGGCTCGCGTCGGTTGTTACACGATATATAACCACCCGTGCAAATGCCTTAATTTGCACGTGTTCTTGTATGCGATATAAATAACGAATATTGTACATAAAGTTGTCGCTAACGGTTCCTAGATTAAATCGAACAGTATCGGTAAAATAATGTTGTTTGACAGTTGAATTACGTGAAATACTTTACTTATTTATTTAAATTCTTGCTTTCTTCTAGCTTTTGTTATTTGTTTAACTAACCAATTCCACCTCAAAGTAAACACGAACATAATAAAAAGAACTGACGTGATCGTTAAATATTCATAAAGTTTGAATAAGAAACTTCGTCCCGATATAGATAGATATCCATTAATTTGTTTTATTTATAATTTTTTTTGGAATGGATTAAAATGCAGGTATTTCTTATTTTAGGATTGGAATCTTCAAATAATGAAAACGGGTTTTATAAAAATGTCTAATCTGACTCAGGCCTGTGACATTTCCACGCATTTCCTTAAAATATTATGGATTTAAGTTTACCACTGTTATTATGTTTAGAAGCAAGTGATAATGCAACCTTAAATTTTAGTACAACTACTGTATGAAACAGTAGAGATAGATAAGAAAGATTACACTAGTTTCTTATAGTATTTTGGCGTTAGCAAACATCTTTGTATTTAACGCGAAGAGACATCGTTTCTGTTGAGTCTTGGCCTCGTCTGTGTAGGTGCTGATGAGAACTTTGATGTATGTATCTTATGTGGGGGCCAGTCAGTGCAGACCGGTGACACTTCGACCCAGTGGGATCTTTTGTGTCGACAATCTCCCAATAACGACTGCCATAGATGTTCATTGCAGCCGCGACCGACGGCTTAACGTACTCTCCGAAGCACGGAGCAGGCGATAATTGTCAATCAATACGCACATAATTTCGAAAAGTCATATAACTTCCGAAAGTCAGAGGTGTGCGACGTGGGTTCGGACCCGAGACCCTCTGCATTGCAGTCTGTTGGTCTCCCCACTGAGCTACCGCTGCTCTGTACCACTGAACTTTGATGTATGTTTGTGTTCATATCAAAAGAACAAGTAGACTATTTTAAATGTACAACGTTTTTTTGTTATTCTGCTATAACAGCAGGTAATTACGTTGAAAATTTGCTTTGAGACTAAAGTGCATAGACAATAGTACATAAAGAATACAACAAAACAATAAGTGTAGTAGAGTTGGCCGTACATTGAACTTCTTTCGTTTCCTTTCGTCTCATGTACGTGCGTCGTGCACTGACCTAACATGAATATGAAGTTTGTTTCAAATGCAGTCTGTATTAAAACTTTTTGCATGTCAACATGAATTGTTTAGAAGTGTTATTGTTGTTTTCTGTATATTTTACTCAAACTTCTTCACGTGAAAATTGTATGTGAGCACACCCATTATTTCTATTATAAAAGTTTTACCATTTAAATATTTAAAAACAATCTGCTGTTTATTTTTAGCGCATCGACTATTGTAATATATTTAATATTAAACTCACTATGTGTACTAGCGATAGCTCAGTGGGGAGACCAACAGACTGCAATGCAGAGGGTCTCGGGCTCGAACCCACGTCGAGCACCTCTGACTTTCGGAAGTTATATAACTTTTCGAAATTATGTGCGTATTGATTGACAATTATCGCCTGCTCCGTGCCTCGGAGAGCACGTTAAGCCGTCGGTCCCGGCTGCCATGAACATCTATGGCAGTCGTTATTGGGAAAGTCAGTACCCTCTAATATCCTGACACTGGTCTAGCCTTAGGGTATCGTTAGCCTTTGGGTTGCGGAGGTCAGGTGGCAGCCGCTCCGTGTAAAAACTGATATCCAGTCAAATCCGGTTAGACTAGAAAAGCCGACCACAAGTGACTTGGGCATAATAAAGGCTAAGGGAGAAGAAGTGAAGCTTAATTGATTTGTACTTTTATTCGAATGTCTATCAAGTAGTTGATTATCACTTTTATGGCGATAAAGAAAAACATCGTGAAGAAATCTATATTTTTGGCAGTGGTTTAAAATATCTTCATAGACTGCCCTGGTTCCGCATTTAGCTAACCTGGTGAATATTTAACTAACCCTTCTCCTAACCCCGCAGTGGTACAGCTTATAAATAGGTCTTATATTACCATTGTTAGATGAAATATAAGACCTATGATAAGGAACCATGGTATTTTTATTGGAATCCCAGGCCGATAAATGTCCTCTAACCTTTATAAATCCTAGGTTATACAATTGTAACTATGACAATAACAATATTTCTGACAAAACAATGTAACAATCGTAAACTCGTGCGAATTACCGTTCCGATAGCATCGATTGTCTACGCTGGGTAAATAAACATAACCATGCTACACAAATACATGGAGGCTTGTAGGTACAGAGTAAATATTACGCAGACAATAGCCTTCAGCTTTATCTTTGGCTATTTGGAAGACAAAAACAAAGCTATTATAAGAAAGCCCGTGATCTGTAGACGTTGGCAACGGTATAAAGTTGACGACTCACTCGCAGCATTAATGAGATTATAAAACTTTTAGAACACAACTTATCTATGACTGGTTTTATCTTATGAATTACTTTTATCGTGTGGGGGAGGTATATCTCACAAGTTTTTTTATTATTAAACTAGTTGTTATCCGCGACCTCGATCATATATCCTTAAAACTCTCGAAAATTATCGTCATTTTTACTATTTCATATCAAAATGTATCATTATTCTTTCAGCTACTGGAACATGTTACAGTAAGAAATAACAAAAAAAATACATTTCTATTCAGTGCTGGCATGCCGGACACAATTTTATTGAAAACTATTAAGTCTGATCGCTGTTAGGCTGGTAAAGCTCAAAGTGGTATTAATATTACGATACAATGGATAAGAAATATTCTTCATAGTAAATAAATATGATAAAATGATTTTATTTAGAAACAACTAAATATGTTTCCTTAAGCAATAATATAAACAAATTTATAAATGCTGATTCGAAATAAATAATAAAAAATAAAGAAGTAGCTGTAGACAGTTCATTTCGCGTTACTTATAACGTTCACAAGACTAAACCACTGAATTGATTTCGGTGAAATTATGTATGGCTACACTAGAAATCACGAGCTACATCCAAAGTACTTTTTTAATCACAATACATTAATCTGAAGTGGTGACACAGACACAACATGCAAATTAACGGGACGAGGGTAAAAGCAATGCAAATTAAGGTCCCTGGCAATGTTTTGTTCTTTTCCATTGACCTTAGCCACCACTGTCTACTGAGATTGTGCTATTTTTGAGGGAAAACATGAAGTCAGCCATTTACAGCAGTTGACATGCGATTGACCCTAATATTATTAAGTTGCCTTCAGAAACCGGATGTTCAAGTCAAGTTCTTCGACAAAATATATAAATAGCTGAACTCTTCTCTCTTAGCCTTTATTATTCCCAAGTCACTTGGGGTCGGCTTTTCTGGTCTAACCGGATTTGACTGGATATCAGTTTTTACACGGAGCGGCTGCCACCTGACCTCCGCAACCCGAAGGCTAACGATACCCTAAGGCTAGACCAGTGTCAGGATATTAGAGGGTACTGACTTTCCCAATAACGACTGCCATAGATGTTTATGGCAGCAGGGACCAACGGCTTAACGTGCTCTCCGAGGCACGGAGCAGGCGATAATTGTCAACCAATACGCACATAATTTCGAAAAGTCATATAACTTCCGAAAGTCAGAGGTGCGCGACGTGGGTTCGAACCCGAGACCCTCTGCATTGCAGTCTGTTGGTCTCCCCACTGAGCTATCGCTGCTTATATAAATAGTTGAACATTAAAATTAAATAACTTCTAACACATCTTTACTAATATAATATTGTTATTATTATTCTGTTCTTATCTTAACTGATCAATCTATTTTTTAAGAAATTTGAACTGCTGTAAAAAACGATTATTATTAATACTTACAATAATAGAACGATTTAAATTCACACTAGCGTTTATTATGTTATATCGTTATCTGTGCGCATACTGTGCTAGTTTTGTATGTCAATATTATTAATTTTTGAGCAAGTCCAATTATTAGGTGACGTAATTATTACCAGGAAGATCTCTGGCAAATATTATATGACATATAATGTGCTTTCTTCTACTTTTACCAAAGTATCTTATGGCAAAAGAAGCATGAGAGCAGAATAAATGCTTTAGAAATGAGAGCGCTGAGAAATATATATGGTGTGACTCTGAAAGATAGAATAAGGAATAGTGTGATTAGAGAGAGATGCAGCATGAAAGTTGATATAGTGACAAGAATAGAAAAGGGTATGTTAAGCTGGTTTGGGCATGTAGAAAGAATGGACGAGGAAAGACTGACTAAGAAAGTTTATAAGGCTAGTGTGAATGGAACAGTCGCAAGAGGAAGACCTAGGCGAACGTTTCTTGATCAGATCGGAGGCGTTCTGGACAAAGGCCAGATTAAGAGCACCTTGAACCGACGGGCGTGTATGAGGAATGTGATGAAAGTGAATGAAGCCAGAGAAGTGTGTCAGGATCGTAGCAAATGGAAATCCGTAGTCTCTGCCTACCCCTCTGGGAAACAGGCGTGAATCTATGTATATATGTATGTCTTATGAAGCATCGGCACGCAAGAAGATAAAGCTGAAATTAGTGTAATGGAACTCGTAGCCAATCTTAACATTATAGGAGAAATAAAAGCTCACAGACTCCGATGGCTCGGCCACGTTAGAGGATGGGAGAAGACCGTGGTGTAAAGAGAGCGTATTTGGGTCGACCAACATGACGTCGCCCTGTCGGTCGCCCTAGATACCGCTGGAAAGATGTTGTGGAAATGGATCTGAGGGAGCTTCAAGCTGATGATTGGCGAGAAGTGGCTAAAGATCGGGCAAAGTGGCGTTCTCTTGTATGCCAAAACAGATTTTGGGTCGTTGAGCCAACGGACTAAGAGTACCTAAGTAATAATTTATTACAGTTGCCATATTATGATCATTAATACCAATATTTTTATAAGATGTCTCATAAAAACCTTTTGTAATTAAATTCTACTTATTAATATCATAACCGTGAAAGTTTATAATGATTTACGTATTTTTGTAACTCAATCATGCGTTAACCGATAAACGGATTTAGATGAAACTTAGCACAACGAAAATAAATGAAATAAATGTGAACAATTAATAATAATAATAGATTTATTAGCCACCAAATAAGTAACAAATTAAAGTGTGCTCTGCCTCCTGGACTAGGTTGTAGCCTGTATCCCAGGAAACAGTGCCTTCGGGCACGCCACGATCGTGGCGGTAAGTCCCGTGTTTGAGGAGTGGCTGGAGAGGCGCCATGGCGCCCTCACCTTCCGGCTGACACAGGTAATGACTGGCCACGGTTGTTTTGGCCAGTTCCTGTGTCGTATACGCCGGCAAGAGACGCCCGGTTGTCACCACTGCGGCGGCTGCCGCGACGTAGTTGAGGACACGGCGCTGCACACTTTGGCGGTTTGCCCCGCCTGGGCATCGCAGCGCCGTGAATTGATCGCGGCAGTCGGATTGGTTGCCCTCTCGCTTCCGGCTGTAGTTCAGTCTATGGTCCGGAGCGAGAGGTCGTGGAACGCCGTCGCCTCCTTTTGTGAGGAAGTCATTTCCATCAAGGAGGCGGCGGAGCGGGAGAGGGAGCGTTTGAACCCTCTCCCCAACCGCAGAGCCGGGCGCCGGAGGGCGCGGGACGACCTCCAGCCACCCTGAGGTTTGACCTGGGGGTGGCGGGCTTTGTGGGCCTGCCCGCCATCCGTTCAGCACCAGGTCCGAGAGGCGGCGTGCGTGTTCCCACGCGCGCCTCTGTTGTTTCGAGTCCGTCTCCCCTCTAGGGGGGACAGTAGGGATACTATTGTGAGAAGTGCCTTTGGGTAGGTCTTTTGCGTAGTGGCCTGCCGTTTCATACGGCGGGCCGAAACCTCGGCGGGGTCGCGACCGCATGCGAAAGTGATTCGCGCGGCCCCGTCGATAGTGGTTTTGTCGAGGAACACCGTGGTAGGTTTAGTCGGTATTCCGGGAGGTACATTTTCTTCTTAACATCTTTCTTTTACCCCGGCGAGTCCGACATAACCCCTCCGCCCGCCCCCGCGGAGGGGTATGCATCAAGCATTCCCCCACGTTAAAAAAAAAAAAAAAAAAAAAAAAAAAAAAAAAAAAAAAAAAAACGCCACAATCGTGGCGGTAAGTCCCGTGTTTGAGGAGTGGCTGGAGAGGCGCCATGGCGCCCTCACCTTCCGGCTGACACAGGTAATGACTGGCCACGGTTGTTTTGGCCAGTTCCTGTGTCGTATACGCCGGCAAGAGACGCCCGGTTGTCACCACTGCGGCGACTGCCGCAACGTAGTTGAGGACACGGCGCTGCACACTTTGGCGGTTTGCCCCGCCTGGGCATCGCAGCGCCGTGAATTGATCGCGGCAGTCGGATTGGTTGCCCTCTCGCTCCCGGCCGTAGTTCAGTCTATGGTCCGGAGTGAGAGGTCGTGGAACGCCGTCGCCTCCTTTTGTGAGGAAGTCATTTCTATCAAGGAGGCGGCGGAGCGGGAGAGGGAGCGTTTGAACCCTCTCTCCAACCGCAGAGCCGGGCGCCGGAGGGCGCGGGACGACCTCCAGCCACCCTGAGGTTTGACCTGGGGGTGGCGGGCTTTGTGGGCCTGCCCGCCATCCGTTCAGCACCAGGTCCGAGAGGCGGCGTGCGTGTTCCCACGCGCGCCTCTGTGTTGAGTCCGTCTCCCCTCTAGGGGGGACAGTAGGGAGTGGTAGAAGTGCCTTTAGGGTAGGTCTTTCGTGTAGTGGCCTGCCGTTTCATACGGCGGGCCGAAACCTCGGCGGGGTCGCGACCGCATGCGAAAGTGATTCGCGCGGCCCCGTCGATAGTGGTTTTGTCAAGGAACACCGTGGTAGGTTTAGTCGGTATTCCGGGAGGTACTTTATCATCTTAACATCTTATTTTACCCCGGCGAGTCCGACATAACCCCTCCGCCCACCCCCGCGGAGGGGTATGCGTCATGCATTCCCCCAAAAAAAAAAAAAAAAGGAAACAGTGCCTTCCCCACTACTTAAGTCTAATACATATATTTGGATGACCAAATATGTAATATGTAATGATACATAAAACAAGTTATGATACAAAATTAAATATTAAGTATTAAAAAATTATAATTAAAATTGAAATTTAACTACTATATATACGGATTTTATCGCGTTGTTTATTTGACACTTTATTACATAATTTTAAGAGCCGGAGAAAGTGTAAAATTAAATTAAATCTGAATAGTTTTAATAATAATTTAATTAGCTTAAAAATTAGTAAAGTTTAATAGTAGTAGTAGTGTAAAAATTTTCAAAATTATGTAATAAAGTGTCAAATAAACAACGCGATAAAATCCGTATATAGTAGTTTAATTTCAATGAATAATATTCGCGTAAACAAAAGACAATATTATAATTAAAAATTAAAAAACAAACATATTTAAAAGTTGACTTAATAGAAATTTATAATAGTTTAAAATAAGTATATAAATATTATGTTATATTAGGCCGTTTATTTTGTCTGTATATATGTATGTATGTGTGTATATGTGCATGATGGTGTGTGTGTGTGTGTCCATGTGCATGTGTGTGTGTGTGCATGTGTGTGCGTGTGCGTTTTATATCGATTTACATGTTAAAAGATCTAGATGTTCTGCCCATCCGATTGATGCTATTAGAGTATTCAGGGCAAACGCCGTTTTACATCCATAGTTACTAATATACCGGTCCATCAAACACCCATCCCCATAGCTCTGACTTATTATAGTGCATACATATGTAGCAATAGTCCTGCGCCTGCTGTGTCTAGTGCCACCGTAGGTATTCCATCCCACTTTAGATTAAATCTCTCCAAGGGCCTCTTCACGTTGGACTCATGTCCCCGTGTAAGCCTCCGAAAGCGCCAGAATTTTACATACGATTTTTACATAAAATCGATACAATTATGTTAGAGAATTCTCTAACAGCCGCGCTAGTAAACACTGTGTTGCAGGTGTCGATGTCTTTCCCTTATGTTGACAATAGTTTTATATCAAATAGAATACATGGTACCTAATCAATTTAAAGAACAAAATAACATGTATATACTATAGACAAAGTTCTGGATTACCACGGATCATGCCGGCAAAGCCACGGGCAGAAGCACTTATACCAAAAAATCAATTAAAATTCTTTTTGTCTGTCTCTTTGTCGGTGTATCTGTCTGTCTTTCGGTGTGTCTGCCTGTCTGTCTGGCTGTTTGTTCCGCTAATCTCTGAAACGGCTGAACCGATTTCGATGGAACTTTCACTGGCAGATAGCTGAAGTTATAAGGAGTAACTTCGTCTACATTTATTTTAGAAAAAAATAGGGCTCCGCGGAATAAAATTAAAACCAATGAAATAGTGAACAATATTCGATTCATCTATACAAATAAATAAAATTGAAGTGTCTGTTTGTAATGTCAAAATAACAGCCTTTTACCAACTGCATAATATGAATGTACATACGGTACTTATAACAAGAAATAAATTTAAAACTTTTTGTTTGTCTACTGGCAGCTGATGTTATAAGACGTAACTAAGGCTTCTATTATTTCAGAAAAATAATTGAATTTTGCGCAAAAATAAATTTAATACAATGAAATAGGGCAGTGTATATAAAATAATAATAATAATAATATACATAGGTACATCCAATATAAACCCTTATATAATAAGTAAAACCGACTCACAAAGGAGTAGAATGACGTCAATTTAAACATGGATTTTTCAATACGAGAAATACAGAACAGACGGAGTCGCGGGTAACAGCTAGTAATTAATAACTAGAATGGTAGAGCCTTGCTGATTTCAGCATGAATGAGCTCGACCGGGGAAGGACTACCCTCTCACAGAATATTGACGTGAAATACCAGTATTCCTACTGATGTGTTTCGTTTGGTGAGTGAGAGTGCCGGAGGCCCAATCACCCTCTTTCCCCCTTTCCGTTCCTTCTCCTACCCACTTCCTTTTATTCCTAAAGGATCGGCAACGCGCAAGTGATGCCTCTGGTGTTGCAAGCGTCCATAGGCTACGGTGACCACTTACCATCAGGTGGGCCGTATGCTTGTTTGCAAGGATAGCAGTATAAAAAAAACCTATATATATATATATATATATATATATATATATATATATATATATATATATATATATATATATATATATATATATATATATATATATATAATAGCAGCGACAGCTCAGTGGCGAGACCAACAGACTGCAGTGCAGAGGGTCTCGGGTTCGAACCGACGTCGCGCACCTCTGACTTTCGGAGGTTATATGACTTTTCGAAATTATGTGCGTATTGATTGACAATTATCGCCTGCTCCGTGCCTCGGAGGTCCCGGCTGCCATGAACATCTATGGCAGTCGTTATTGGGAAAGTCAGTACCCTCTAATATCCTGACACTGATCTAGCCTTAGGGTATCGTTAGCCTTTGGGTTGCGGAGGTCAGGTGGCAGCCGCTCCGTGTAAAAACTGATATCCAGTCAAATCCGGTTAGACAAGAAATGCCGACCCCAAGTGACTTGGGTATAATAAAGGCTAGGGAGAAGATAAAATTGCGTTGCTGGAATATATATATACAGGGTGTCCCAAAAATCAACGTCAAGCCGAAAACGGATGACGGGCCAAGGGATGGTGGTTCTCAAAAAAATAAAAAAAAAAAATTTTTTGCTGCACTCTAAAAATTATAGCCATTTAAAAAAAAATTTGAAAATTAACACCTTGTTATGATTTTTCAAGTACTATGACTACAAAATGTTTACTTAGCTTAATTATTTTAGTGAGGATTTGTTACTGAATAATGCTAGTATACATTACAATTCAAAATTTGAACACAACTATCTTCATTTCAGAGGAAATATCCCTAATATGCCCAAACATGTACTCAAAATTATTACATTATTCAACTTTAAATGGCCGTGCTGAAAAAAAAATGTACTACGCCATTTCAGCACGTGGCATCAAAAGATGGCGCATTTAATGGGCTTTCTAAAATGCTATAACACTTACTACATTTTATCCTAATTATGGATTTTTTTTCTAAAACAACTTGGATTTATGCTTCTAATGCGATGCATATTTTATTTAAAGCTTACTTAAATTAAAGTAAGACAGTACAAGTTTGGGTGAAACAGATTAGGACGCCACTTCAACGTGTGAGAGTGAAAGAGATAGCAAGCCTGAGCATCATCAACAGCACGAGTTAGAGTGAAACGGAGAGAGACGCCACTTCAACGTGTTAGTGAGAGTGTGAGTGAAAGAGATAGCAAGCCTTAGCATCATCTACGGCATGAGTTAGAATGAGACGGATAGAGACGCCACGAGTGAAAAAGATAGCAAGACCGGATCATCTGCGCACGAACTGCAATACTTCAGTACGTTACGTTATTTCGTTTACTGCGCATCGTTCTGTATTCCTTCGTGTCGTTTTCGTACTTACTAACTTTGGCTTTGCTTATTGGACTTGATTACGTGCTACTTGGATTTGATTTGTGATTTGACCGTTTGTGACTAACTTGGCTTTCTTTTGGACTATCGTCATCGCTGACCGTGTAATTGTGTGTATTCTATGATCGCCACCATGCCGCTTCGATACACAGCACAGGAGTATGCAAACATGCATCTCATTTATGGAGAGTGCAGGTGCAACGCTAATGCTGCAGCTCGACTCTATCGTGAGAGATACCCCAATTCTGAGCGTCATCCGGATCATAGAGTATTTATTAATCTGCACCGATCACTCTCAGAAGGCCGATTTCTAATCAAATGTTCAGTACAGGAAGATCCAGCATTCCATACGAGGAAGAAGTTTTAGCAGCAGTCGCAGAAGACACGAGTGTCTCAGTACGTGGACTTGAGACAAGCATAGGAGTGCCGAAGAGTACAGCACACCGGATTTTGCAGCAAAACCAGCTCCACCCGTACCATGCGCAACGAGTTCAATCTTTATCACCTCAAGATTATCCTGCAAGGGTTGCGTTTTGTGAAACGATGTTACAAAGACACCGAGAAGACCCCCACTTCCTGGATAAAGTACTCTGGACGGATGAGTCAACTTTTAAGAAAGATGGCTACTTAAATCTACATAATGTGCATGAGTGGCACGTGGAAAACCCACATTTAATGCGAGAAGATCGGTCACAATATCGCTTCAAAGTAAACATGTGGACCGGTATTCTGAACGGTAGAATTATTGGACCTTTCGAACTCCCAGACACCTTAACCAGTGAGGCTTACTTAGACTTTTTACAAAATCATCTACCAGATTTATTGGAAGACGTGCCACTCAACATTTACGTAGGTATGTGGCTCCAACAAGATGGCTGCCCTGCGCACTATGCTCGCTCAGTAAGGGAATTTCTTAACCAAGTATATCCGGATAGGTGGATCGGTCGGTCTGGTACGATCTCGTGGCCGGCCCGATCACCAGACTTAAACCCCATTGATTTCTTTTACTGGGGAGCAGTGAAGGATCAAGTTTACTCTAAGCCTATCGCAAACGTAGAGGAACTGCGCCAAAGAATTGCGGGGGCCGCTGAATACATCAATTCAAGAAGTTTTGCTCGTAAAATAAAGCGTTCGTTTTTAAAGAGATGTAGGGCATGCATTGAAGCTGAAGGCAAACAATTTGAATATTTATTGTAACAAAATAAAATGAACTGTTGATTTGAATGGTTGAATTTTTATTTCAAATTGAACACATAATGATTCACAATGACCAAAGGAATCTAATATGGTTTATCAATAAATTAGGTATTTGCCCTATTCACAGTAGCTTCGCAAAACAGTGTCACTAGTAGTTTTTACCTGACTGCCATAAAAGAGGGTTATGTATAACACTAATTTGTTTCTTAGAGGGAAACTAGATGTCATTACCAACATTTTTGAGTAAAACAAAAAAGGTTAGACCCGAGTTGTTTTAGAAAAAAAATCCATAATTAGGATAAAATGTAGTAAGTGTTATAGCATTTTAGAAAGCCCATTAAATGCGCCATCTTTTGATGCCACGTGCTGAAATGGTGTAGTACATTTTTTTTTCAGCACGGCCATTTAAAGTTGAATAATGTAATAATTTTGAGTACATGTTTGGGCATATTAGGGATATTTCCTCTGAAATGAAGATAGTTGTGTTCAAATTTTGAATTGTAATGTATACTAGCATTATTCAGTAACAAATCCTCACTAAAATAATTAAGCTAAGTAAACATTTTGTAGTCATAGTACTTGAAAAATCATAACAAGGTGTTAATTTTCTCATTTTTTTTTAAATGGCTATAATTTTTAGAGTGCAGCAAAAAATGTTTTTTTCATATTTTTTTGAGAACCACCATCCCTTGGCCCGTCATCCGTTTTCGGCTTGACGTTGATTTTTGGGACAGCCTGTATATGTGTATATATATATATATATATGTATATATATATATATATATATATATATATATATATATATGTATATATATATATATATGTATATATATATATATATATATATATATATATATATATATATATATATATATTCCAGCAACGCAATTTTATCTGCCACCACTACTACTCCATATAAAAGAAACACTGATGGCATGTGCAGCCATTAATAACAAGAAAGCAAAATCTATAAGAATATTGCCACTAAAACACTTTCCTAATTCACTTAAAAAGTTGCTGTCTGGCCAATGTTTGCATACAATAGGAGAACTTTTGGCATATAAATAGATATATCAAATACATAGGCATAATAATTCACAATCTTTTGATTTATCATTATTTGAAATTACTATAGATTTGTGTTTTTTCTTTTGTAATATGCTTGTAATGTGTGTAATTAATTTAAGCTAACGTCAAACTCTATATTAATATTAACCAATACTATTTTTCATGCTCGGTTCTTGCAAATCTTATTTATATAGAGATTTCAAGAGTTAGTACTTACATTCGCATACGAAGTCGAGATTAAACCCTAGTCAATATTCGAAAAATGTGATATTAAAAACAAAGTTTACGCATGAAGTTGCGAATTTTAATCAAGTTCGGATAACTTATAATTATGTCATAATATGCATTAAGACAAGACACACCAGCAAGCGTAAGTTGACAAAGAATTTCAACTTTCTTGGTATATCTACGGCAAACTTTAATAACCAGAGCAGATACGTACATAAATTACGTACTATTACGTACATTATGGAGTTTCTCCTAGACAGTAAATATTAGCTTATGTTAGATATGAAACGATATTTTATATACAATAACAATACTCTGTGTGATCATGTGCAACAGGGAACCAATCACTACCTACGATTTGACAAACCACATATATTCGCAAAAGAACACCGATTTCTACCAAGGATGCTTCGCGAAGCTATTGAAATCAATAAACGTCCTAATTTCAATAGACAAGGTTGGAATGTACCACCAGCTTGGGATCTAGTAATGTAACAGACAAATCCAAGAAGAAGCAAACCACAGTTAGACTTCATGATACTTTAAGCTCACTCTGCGTATATAGGAACGCAAATGATTAAATTGTGTTCGGGTATTATGAAATAACTACACTTCAGAACATTGAAACAACTACCATCTTAGTATCTCCCTAACCATGGCTGCTGCAACTGAAATGTCGGCAAAAGTGTAAACTTAAATATAAATAGATTTAATTAATTGAAATAGCTTAAATTGTAGCAAACATTATCTTATCTTATGTGGGGGCCAGTCCGTGCAGACCGGCGACACTTCGACCCAGTGGGATCTTTTGTGTCGACACTCTCGCAATAACGACTGCCATAGATGTTCATGGCAGCCGGGACCGACGGCTTAACGTGCTCTCCGAGGCACGGAGCAGGCGATAATTGTCAATCAATACACACATAATTTCGAAAAGTCATATAATTTCCGAAAGTCAGAGGTGCGCGACGTGGGTTCGAACTCGAGACCCTCTGCATTGCAGTCTGTTGGTCTCCCCAGTGAGCTATCGCTGCATTTTGTAGCAAACATTAATAATAGTAGTGTTAAAGTTCAAAATTATGTAATTAAAGTGTTTTAAAATAAACAACGCGACAAAATTCGTATGAAGTGGTTTAATTTCAATGTATAACATTCGCGTAAACGTAAGACAATATATTACACAATAACAACATTTGAAAGTATTCAAGATGACAAAAGCAGCTATAATATTAAGTGGCATTGTAATATGTGCCTAGTTTTGCTTGATTTCTATTGATTGTTATCAAAAACAGATTTATTACTACGCCTACAAAGTTTAATAGTTATTATTTACGTATTTAAGCTATTGAGTCACACGGGCTCATAGCTAGTAAGGCGCTCATAGCTAGTAAGGCGCTCATAGCTAGTTGCACTCACTGATCGGTAAACGATTAGCGAGATTAAGCAACGTTCGGTGCGGTCAGTCTATAGATGGGTGACAGCTTAGTGGTATTTCATCTGAGCGTCTCCGTGCTACGGAGGGCACGTAAAAGTCGGTCCCGGTTGTTGTCAAATTGACAGCAGTCGTTAAGCCATGTCAGAGGCCTACGGGCGGCTTGAACAACTCTTGACAACAGGTTGGCCACTAACCACACAAACAGAAGAGAAGAAGAAGAAGACTCGGGTACATCAGCGGCCAGATACTATAGATTTTTAACTATGTCTGGTATTCTAAGACTTGACAGATTAATACTAGTCACTTGATAATCACATAAACTTTTCTCTTTACTCCATTGTTTTCTCCTACTTTTCTATCGGAAAACTCAATTAATCAAATCTATTCAATCCTGCTGTTTAATAAGCGACGTTTGTCTTGGCTCAAGTCCAAAAGTCAATTATCAATACTGAGTCTGTAACTTCGTCCGTAACTTCGGCAATTATTTCTCATTTCAGAAACACCTTAACGAGAGCTCAGGTGAGGTTTGAATGACACTCAGCGTCGGCTACCCACAGTTTTTGGCGCAGTCTCGCCCTCCAATTTATAGTGAACAGCTCGGGTGATTAACGAACGGTGAAGTGCTCTTGTTTATTGTGCTGTTTTATAATACAAGACTCACGGTTTTGTTTTTGGGTTAGTGGTCGTTAACGGGCTGAAAATATGCAATGTCATAACATTTTAGATCAGTCTGTGCTAAAACTTAAGACAATTCTCACACTATGTTAGTAGTCTATTAGTGGTAGTTATAGAATAAGGAATAGTGTAATTAGAGAGAGATGCGGCATGAAAGTGGATATAGTGACAAGAATAGAAAAGGGTATGTTAAGCTGGTTTGGGCATGTAGAAAGAACGGACGAGGAAAGACTGACTAAGAAAGTTTATAAGGCTAGTATGAATAGAACAGTCGCAAGAGGAAGACCTAGGCGAACGTTTCTTAATCAGATCGGAGGCATTCTGGACAAAAGCCCGGTTTAGAGCACCTTGAACCGACGGGCGTGTATAAGGAATGTGATGAAAGTGAATGAAGCCAGAGAAGTGTGTCAGGATCGTAGCAAATGGTAATTCGTAGTCTCTGCCTACCCCTTTGGGAAACAGGCGTGAATCTATGTATGAATATATGTATTATAGAATTTGAATGGAATATTTAAAACAAATGAGTTATAGTTTTACAATTAGGAAGCAGTTCAGAATTACGGGTAGCAAGCTTAATTAAGATAAGTAACAACACAATCATTTCTGTACATGCGGTGCTCCAAATTAACTAATTACACATTTACACGTAGATACGTGTAAAATAATTATTAGTAAAAATTCTACTAGTAATTATTAAGACATAAATTATTGTACCTATTCAAAAGATAGCTGTGACGGCAAAAGTTCTCCCAGAGAGTATTAATAAGGCAAGTGGAGCAGTCAGAATGGGAGACATACGAATAAGTTCTTTGACTAGATATGCGCTCTTGATGATTTTAGGAAGTATTGTATGTCGACGATCAGTCATGAAGAAAGTGATGAGAGTCACTGAAGTGACATAGCAGGATCTTAGCAAATCAAAAGCCGTATATCCCTGCCTAACCTCTCGGGAAGCAGACATGAGTTTATGCAAACATAGTGCTTATTTGAATATCGTCATTTGGCGTGTGTTGTATTTAATTTAATGTGTATTTGATATCATTAATATTAGATCTTTAATTACGAAATTGTCTTTTATGTCCTACGTCTAACTTTATGGCTTTTAATTTTTTTGGCTTTAAACAGTTAGTATGAAAACCAAAAGGTTATTGAATTTCTTCATACAAAGCGGCAACTTCATATTTAAAGCCCTATTATAAAGGTCAAGCATATTTTGTGAATTTGTCGGCCTTGATGGCGTAGTGGTTAGTGTAACCGACTGCCACGCCTGAGGTCGCGGGTTCGATTCCCGCACAAGTCAAACATTTGTGTGCGTGAACATGGATGTTTGTCTTGGTCTGGGTGTTTCTATGTATAATATGTATGTATTTACAAAAAAAAAAGTATATATGTATGTGTGTTTATCCATTGTCTAGTACCCATAGTACAAGCTCTGCTTAGTTTGGGCTAGATGGTGTTGTGTGTATGTGATAGAATATTATATTATATTATTATATTATAGGTTCCTGCTACGGAAAAATATTTTATAAAAATATATATAGTAATTCATATATTATATGCGAAAAATTTTGTACACTCGATCTGAACGCTTCATTTTATCCTTTGAAATATTTTCCATCGTTCATAATACACATGTTTGGATGAATCTATCTTTTCAAAATGCGTTTTATAGTAATCACTGTAAATGTTTCACTGCTGGTTACAGTGAACTTTTTACGTAACAGCGTAGTATCGCATATATTGGTGTGTACTTATATAAATTAAATTTCGTATCACCTTTATCTTTAAGTCATATAATATATAATAAAAATAATTCAATTAATCGATACAATGATAATCATTCGAATGAATTATATGATAACGTATTAGTTATACGCTAACACGAATGCACGCACCGCAAGGTGCACCGTGGCCTAGAAATATTTTAATTAACAAAGGATGACCTAAAACAATATTCGATTCCGATTAGAATTATAATTGGTGAAAACGAATTCATACAATTGAAAACTGATTAGACAATTATCTAATGTATGAATTGTTTGTAGCAAATACACATTATTAATCGCATTGTATTGATTCGCGACGTCATCGGCCATTTGACGATACACCGGAAAATGTTTATAAGAACGGGCACTTAAGTTTTTCTTTGCACATTTTCTACTAGACATCTACTTGCATGATATTCAAGCACTACAAAATAATGCAACACTGTAATAATTCTCAAGCTAATTCTGGCTGCATTCATCTTAAAATAGTCGCTTATCTACACGTTGTACTTACATTGAATACTGCCTTTTGCCCGCAACTTTGTACGCGTGGAATTTGGAAGTAGGTACCTATCAATATTTTTATTCTTTGCATATAAAATAATATCTGATCTACATAAACCATTACTATTGATATAAAATTAAAAATGTCTGTTAGTTATATTAAAAGTATGTGCCAACACTATTGATATATATATTTAATGATAAGTAGGTAACGTACAATTTAAACCCTTATTTTAATACTTATTGGCGGCGTATCAAGATGGCATATGCACCAGATTTTAAAGTTAGGCTGCCAGTAGATTTCCAGACTTACAATTCTAAAAGCCACATCAATTTCGTGCAGTCGCTTTTGCGTGATACGCAAACAAACATACAGACAGTCAGAGAAAATTAAAAAAATATGTTTTTGCTTCTATAGTGCCTACCTACTTACAAAGACCATTAAAATTAAACACTTTATACGGATTTTGTCGACTTGTTTATTTCACTTTAAATTTTTTTGTGTTTGATTTCAATGTATAACATTCGCGTAAACATAAGACAATATTTACAAAGACCATATTTTTCATTGAAATTAAACTACTATGTATATACGGATTTTATCGCTTTGTTTATTTGACACTTTTTTACATAATTTAGAAACTACTACTATTAAACTTTCCTAATTTTTAAGCTTGTTAAAACTATTTATATTTAAGGTTACACTTTCTCCGACGTTTCGGTTGCTTTTCAGCAGCCATGGTCACGGGGAGACTTAGGTTCGATTTTTCAATTGCCTGATAACTTCTATCTGGTGAATATATTTGACATTTTGACGGCTTTTCTATAGAAAATATGTCAAACTGCCATATTTATTCCTCTGATAAAAGTTATCCGACGATTGAAAAATCGGCCGTTAGTCTAATTAATAAAATAACATTCGCGTAAACAGAAGACTATTATACCATTTACCTTTTCTTAAATAACTCCTATGAACAGTACACCGACTAGTTACAATTTTATTAAATGCTGTGTTTTGATTAGTTGAAAGTAGCAAATTATTACACGTGCAGCTGCTTCAAACGTTCTCAATGTATTTGATTCCGTTAATTAAGTGAGTTGAGTGTCTGTTGTATCACAAGTTGTGCAACTTGTAAGTCCAAGATTTAGTGCGGACGACGCCATGTGCTCGTAATGTCGGCTCCACGCCACAACTTTACTCATTGTATAAATTACATACAACATGATCGTGGTGTGATTTTGACACTTGTGCGTTACTTGATAGTGCCAGGAGGGAATTGTCACAGTTTATATGTAGATGAAAATGCTATATAGTGAATGTGTCGGTTAATAGTTGCGGGAAGCGATTGGATGCGGGTGGCCCAAGACATGTCTGTGTGGAAAGCCTTGGGGGAGGCCTATGTTCAGCAGTGGACGTCTTTCGGCTGAGATGAGAGTCGATTAATAGCAGACTAATATTATAAATGCAACTGTGAGTTTGTTTGTTACGCTTTCACGCCTTAACTACTCGCCCGATCATTCAATTGTGCTTAAACTTTTACAGGTTACAGTAAAGTAAACAACGTACCTTTTATCCAGAAAAAGTAATGTTACTAAACAAAGAAAAACAAAATTAAAATTTTTGAGGCCGCCATTTTTTTTATCATATTCCTTTATTTGCTGAATAAAAGTATATATAGATGTTATACAAAATTTGCTTAATTATTACAATTCTCTTTATTCTACCTATTCGGCATGCATAATATCACATTAGAAAATAATTGAGATAGTTTATAATTTATACAATAATGGCAATTTCTCAATAGTTAATTAATATAATAATTATATTAGATGTCAGAATGTAATTTGTCCATTATAGTAGTAGTCAATATATGATATAATTAAGTCAACTATGTATATAAATCAAGATAATATGGTGTCAAAATAAAAAATTATTAAAATAAAATAATGAATTAATTGCCTTCCATAAAATCATTAACTTTATAATAACATTTGTCAGCCAAAAACTTATGTACATGTTTTTAAAAAAAAATTATGTCTAAGTTTTTAAATGCATTTGGTAATCTATATATATAAAACTCTTCCGTTACTGAGTGACTGACAGACAACGCACAGCCGAAACTACTGAACGCAAGAAGCTGAAATTTGGCATGTATGTTCCTTGGAGAGTGTAGGGGAGCACTAAGAGAGGATTTTTGGAAATTCCACCCCGAAGGGAGTGAAAGGGGTGAACCCGATATTCACACGGGAACGGGACTTACGCGGGTGAAACCGCGGGAAAACTACTAGTCTATTATAAATTGCTGGTGCCATACAGTATACGCTTTTGTGTAATAGAGCTGTCTTTGACTTGCGTAGACGAAGTCTATTCTAGGTGATTTGCCTCCTATTACGAGTAACCGTATCGGCCAAAGTATCAAAAAGCTCAGTGTCAATTTCACAAAAACAGCTATTTCAAAAATATAGAGAGATGGAAGGGTTATTAGTTTATATTTTTTAAAGTATTGTACACAGCTTTCCCATTTTTGTAGTTTAAAATTTCTCTTATACAGCTTTTTTGGGCTTTAAATACTAGATCTATATTAGTTGAGTTTCCCCAAAATAGTATTCCATATCTTAGGTGTGATAAGGTTGTAGCAGCAGAAGCAGCGATAGCTCAGTGAGGAGACCAACAGACTGCAATGCAGAGGGTCTCGGGTTCGAACCCACGTCGCGCACCTCTGACTTTCGGAAGTTATATGACTTGTATACTTGTATTGATTGACAATTATCGCCTGCTTCGTACCTCGGAGAGCACGTTAAGCCGTCGGTCCTGGCTGCCATGAACATCTATGGCAGTCGTTATTGGGAAAGTCAGTACCCTCTAATATCCTGACACTATACATGACATATCGTTAGCCTTCGGGTTGTGGAGGTCAGGTGGCAGCCGCTCCGTGTAAAAACTGATATCCAGTCAAATTCGGTTAGACCAGAAAAGCCGACCCCAAGTGACTTGGGAATAATAAAGGCTAAGAGAGAAGAAGGAGGTATGACAAGGTTGTACCATGGTAGGCCGTGAGCAAAGCGTCATAACTTAGAGTGGGAGCAAGTTTAAATAGACCATTTAATAATTGCTAGATTATACCTGTTAGATTTGTTTATAGCCATAATAGTAATGCATTATAATGTCACAAGCTATGTCCACGTATCTAAACCACTTGACGGTGACGACGTAAAATATTATATAGATGCATATTAACAACATAAACGCATAAACAATACATATAGATTCCATAAAGGCTTTGTAGCTTACTAAAACAATTATCAGCTGCTACTTGTACATTAAAATAAACTAGCGATCGCCTAGTGCTCGAAATTCGACCAAAGTTTGCCTGTAAGATATTGCTGATATGTGTCATTATACAGTGTGTCCCTGGATAAAGTGAAATCCCGAAGGTGGGTGTAACTAGACTATGAATCATCGACAAGAAAAATACAAAAAAAAAATATAAAATATATTGTAGGTTTTTTACGTGTTTTAAGATTTTAATTTTTTATTAAGAACCCTATGTAATGACCTTATTTTAGTCATGGTATCTACTTTTTGGCGTGCTATTTGTTATTTCATAGTATTTGCCAGGTACTAGTCATAATATATATTTTTTATTTCAAGTAAATAAACCCGCTACTTCGGAAGAAATCGATATTTTTGTACATAGGATACTTAGTAAAAAATAAAAAACTTAAAACACGTAAAAAATCTACAATATTATTATTTTTTTATTCCTTTTTTTTTGTCGATATTTCATGGTCTAGTTTCATCCCCTTTCGGGATTGCACTTTATCCAGGGCCACACTGTGTATTGATATATGTAACCATAGTTACGCGCTTCGACTGCGTGTGTCAAATGCCTGGTAGTGTGCGTGTAGTGCTTTTTCATTAATTTAATGTATTTCTAATACATATTTTATAAAATTATTAGGATTCGCCCCTCCTAATAAACATTAACTGTGCCAAATTTCATTCTCCTCCGACCGCGCAATTTTCGTAAAAGGGGGTACAAAGTTTTTGCTTCACGTATTAATATATAGGTAATTAAATACATAGTTAGGTTTGCTTATATAAGTTAAGCTGTAAACTATGATTGTTGCTTGCTGCATGTAAATAATGGAACTAACTAATAAACTTTTATATGTTTAAATATTTATAATATAAACAACCAAACATCGGGTGCGTGTTTCTGACAAATATATTTTGTCTATGCATAACACTAAGAGAACTTACTAGAATTAAACATAAAAAATATTTTTAATCAGCTTAATTTTGTGAAATTAATAATCTCTCACATCACCATAAGTACCTAAATATATTTTTTTCAGTACCAGATAGGTTGCGGTAGAAAAGAACACCTTTGATACAAAGGCACGCCTTTGATGTGTCCTAAGTGCATATTAAAATGCTATATGATGTAAGGTCGGCAACATCGTGAGGTAGCCTGCAGCCATGAAAGTTCTGGACGGTCGCCGTTATGTTCTCAAAGAGGTATGAAGTTTACCAAGTCACACATAGCAACTGTGAATCTTAGTATAGTCTTAGGTTCGGTTCCTATATTTAAGCAACGGGTCGTAGTTAATACGACGGTTAATTTTTGACACATTCTATGAAAAGTATGTCAAAATTTAACTGACCGTAGCTATAACGACATGTTACTTGGACACAGGAATCGGGCCTTAATTTACAAAGTATGTGATGTAATTAATTGATTGCTATAAACTCAATAGGTTATATTGCGTCGCAGCGTCACACCGATGGCCAGGCGCAATAGATTTTGAATTATGTCTGGTATTCTAAGACGTGGCAGATTAAACCCCTTTAATCTTAAAAGAGACTGTACTCAGTAATCGTAACTAATATTATAAATGCGAATGTGAGTTTGTTTGTTACGCTTTCACGCCTTAACTACTCGACCGATCATTGTGTAATTTTGCATGCACATTCTTTAGGGAAGAAAAAAAGGATACCTTGCATCCAGACAAAAAGTACTTTTACTAACCTAAACTACATTTAAGCGAGCGCAGCCTCGGTCAAAATTAAGTAAAACAGTCATGTTAAAATAAAAAGCATGTTAATAGGTTATGTTTACAAATATCTATATATATATATACACTTAACGATAATTACTAATTAACAATTAGACACACGTGGACACTAAAATGAAATCACCTCACAAAAGTATTTCATTAATCATTCATCAAATAGGAATTGCAACGATTGTCATACATAAACGGATACAGTAGTTAATATGAAATTCTCTTCACAATGTGCGTATGATATGAATCAGAGTATGACTGTTCGTACTTGGAAAACAGGACAGCGTTATCTACTGATAACGCATTCTTTATGCTAGACCCTTTATTTTAGGTTGACTGTGTGATATCAAACTGTAATCTATAGTGAGGAATAAAAATAATGTAACGCGTTCAAATTAAGAAAGGTGGTAGCGAAAGTTACTGCTGTGAATGTTACTGCTGTGAATGTTACTGCTATGAATGTTACTGCTGTGAATGATACAGCTGTGAATGTTACTGCTCTGAATGTTACTGCTGTGAATGTTACTGCTGTGAATGTTACTGCTGTGAATGTTACTGCTGTGAATGTTACTACTGTGAATGTTACTGCTATGAATGTTACTGCTGTGAATGTGAAAAATTCTTAGAACCTCACATTCTATTACGTTGGACCTAAAGACATAGCTGGTATAATGTGGGTGTAATTCACCACATAATTATGTATATCAATGCGTTGACTTAAGTTCTAAGAAGTACCTATGTAGGATCGATGCCCATTCTGTACAAAGCATTGTATGATCCGAAAGTTGGATCCACGGATATAAAAAATACACAGACTAGAATAACTTACTATTATAAACAAAAAATTTGACTCGTGCAGCAATATAACCTTTAGAACACTGTTTACTGCAATGCTACACAGACAAAAATAACAGGCATATAACCTTTTGCTTTTATGTGTTATTGAGTTTTCACATTGCACGACTTCGGAATCGAACCGAAGATCGCTCCTAAGCATAAGTACTAACTTATGCCACAAAACCAATAACACAATCCCAAAAATTATGGAGAGTTATTAAAATACAATATTACAAAGCGGCAATATAAAAGTGTTACGCGTTACTTAATTGGCATTACTGTGAATCAGACCTATACATACATACACAATACTGATAGCCAATAATAACGCACGTTTTCAATATTATATACCTATCAAAGTTTCCAGGACATTCGATTTATTTTCTATAGCCGATAAACATTACAATTATTGTATTTCAAATACGTTGAAATAATTTCTACACAAAATTGTAACGTCTATTATTATGTGCTTTAAATGATAATATACATGTTTCCAGGAAATTCAATTAATGTTCTATAGCTGTAAAACATTTCAATTTATCATATTTCAAATACATTGAAATTAAATTGTACGAATCTGTATCGACTGTTAGTATATGCCTAAAATGAGTCTTAGCCAAATACTAAACAGACGTGACAAGTAACAAAAATAACGAATAACATTGTTATAACGGACCGTAATGAGCATAGATGGTACTTCTGAAACTGATAGCAAACGCTTGTTCACAGAGTCAAACGGAAAAGTTGAACAGAGGTTTCAATTTGCCATGTACTCACCCACATTACGACGTTGAAGCAAAACAAAGTGTACTTGATACAATAGATCTGGGACTCGAGTTTGCCGACCGACGGCCCCTGTCCTTCACCTCTACCAGCTCCTGCCATCTTCTTAGATATACACTTTCCACCACTAACAATTTTATGTTTGAAGTCTAAATAAGTGCTGTCCACTCACTCTCGAGGTCGAATCGTAACTGTTGAGTTATCGCACCAGATAAGCGTTAGCTAGGTTATCATTGTTTGCCAAGATAAAAACGTACGAAAAGATAATGAGGTATCAATTGCCACACCTGTATTGTTGTAGTGCATATGCGTGCCTGATTCACAATCACTAAACAAAATCCTCGGTAAACATGCTCCACTGTTTTATTCAGGCCTACCCTCAATTTGCCTCATCATCCAATACATAGTCCAAATCTAGTAGATGAACAGGCATTTCTTTTCCTCGAATAAATAAGCTTCTTTCTATATTCATATAAAAGAACGATCTTAGCCATTTGAATATTCTTATTGTATTCTCATTCGTTGCGATTCTTTCCTTCGCGGTAATTTTATAAGGGTACCCGACCACGCTTATATATCAAGTCCACCGATATGGGATTCGACCGAAACGTGTTCGAAATCCGATAAACGGATTCAAACTATATACGAAATGGAAGCGGCCGGTATAAGCTGTAAACATAAATAAGGAAGATCTACTACGTTTTAGAAAACCCCCACGCACGGAACGTTCACCGTAAATCTTACACTTGCAATGATATAAATTTTAGCATTCCGTACAGTATTCTGTAAAAGTACAACTTATTTTTCAGCACATTCATTTGTAATGATCGACACAAGAAAAGGGTTTATTTTCTTTTTTAAAGAGATTATAATACAAATGTCATATTCTGGAAAATAAACTACTTTATACGAATTTTATATCAAACACTATTTTCTAAAACGTATACCTAAACTATTTATATTTATACTTTACTCGATGTTTCGATTTCTTTTCAGTGATTTTGATCACAGGTAGACTAAGATGGTGCAATGTAGTTATTACAAAATACCCTATGACTGACTCACTTAAGTTGATATTTAGCAAAACCTTAAAGTATCACGAAGTCTTGCTGTGTGTTGTGTATATATAAAGATGTTAATTTATTTTAATGTGCGACATCGCGAAGGAAAGAGCTCTCTTATATTTTACTTTGTAATTAATATAAACATAAAACATAACTCCGTACAATAAATTAACCATAGAAGTAAAGAGTTATTGTAGTGGTTTAGCTTTTATTTTTCCACTTCGTCTACTTAATTATAATATACTAGCTGTCGCCCGCGACTTCGTCCGCGTGGACTTTAATTTATTACCCAATACCTACTCTTAATTTGTTATCTTATTTTAATATATAAAACTACAACTAAAGAAATTAATAAGTCTAACTACACCTATATAGGTGTAGTTAGCTATATATTAAAAAAATACATATGGTATCGCGGACGTTTTTGTAGATATTGATACGTTCTATAATACTGTAGAACATTTTTTTTGTTCGTTCATCAATAGTTTCCGCAGCGCACGCGATGACTGATATTTTATGACTAATTTTTTCACACCTTGGGTTATATTATTGCATTTTAATTAAGGATCCCTATTTTTTTTTTTAATGAAATATAACCTATGTCACTCAGTGAAGATGTAGCTTCCTAATGGTGAAAGAATTTTTAAAATCGGTTCAGTAGTTTTTGTGTGAAAACATTACAAACATATATACAAAAACACAAATGTTTCCTCTTTATAATATTAGTTTAGAAGTTTAGATTAGTTTAGATTAGATAGGCAATTAGATAATAATTAGTGTTGCTTTGAAACCTAATTAAGAAATATTCTGCCTTTGATTTTGACTATGAACTAGTCACGCCGCATGCCTTTATTCTAAACATTCAATTATAGGGATACGTTGCACGATCTCCACGAGATCCTTTTAATTAGTTTGTTCCAACGATATAAGCAAAACGCCCATTAGTACGTAAATCCTACCTACATATTAGAAAGTTAGGTTTAACGCTCCGAAATACAGTTAAATATGTTTTGGCAGTCTAGGTCGTCGTTGTAATTACCGTTATTCTATTACAAAATGTGTCATGCACATATGTATGTTTCAAGCCCGTATTAAGATCAAGACAAGATCAAGATTGAGATACAAAGAAAAATAATGCAATAAAGCTATGTTAAAATGATAATAATCCTTGGTATCTACTTTGTTTACGTAACCGTAGCGAAATGCGGCATTCTCACTTTTCCGTTCAAGACTTGGGTCCATTTCCTCAGCATAACAACGAACGTCGCGGCGGAAGGCGCCCGTAGCTTATATGAATTCTCCTACAGCGACACAATGCACCCCGACCAAAACAACAAAAGCTCCTCCGCCTCCTCCTCATTAAGACTTACGGACGACAGAGGCATGTCATCAAGCCCTTCAGAGCTCTATTTAGAATTGTCGCCTTTGTAAAGAAACATTTATGGTTGTACTGTTATCGGTTCATTTGTTACCGTAATAAGTTGTGATCCTTCGACGTTTGATAGATTTCTTATTGAAGGAAATGTCAATATGTGATGTGAATATGTTCTTGCGACTTTGTCATATAAATTTGTTTCAAAAGAAATAATAAAAAGCCTGTTATGTATTATTTTTCCGTTTAACTTACTCGTGACAAATTTTGTGACATTGTCCTGTGAGGTTTAAGGTACTTAAGCCACTCGTTATAGAAAGATTATACCCTCGCTGTATTTTGGAACATGACATTTGTATTAAAAGGATGTAAAATGTATTAAATAATGTGAGCCACTTAATCCAAGGGTTAGGTTTAAAGGTTCGTTTATGAAGTCATTTTAACTATGCGGATCAAAATTAGCAAACAAAACAATTTTAGGTTTTTCAAAACGGTTAGTCCTTAATGATTTGCTCAACTGCAACAGTTTCGAACCAAAATGATGCTTAAATAATACATATAAAGTAACTATTATCCTATCATCGAATACATGATCCGTTAAGATGTAAACCAGCATAATATATCTGTGTATCCATCTATAAGCCACACACAGACAGAGGCAGTACCGGCGACGCTTTTTTTTTTGTATTGTTCGAATAAGTATGACACATACGCGATCGCTCAGGATCGAGTATGAATCGTCAATTTATTTTGATAATTGAGAATAGTTATACTAAATACATTAGTTAAAATTGCTTGAGGTCATATTTTTACTTTAGTTTGAGTATCTTTTTTCAAGTATAAAAAGGGACACAAGCTTCATAAATATATGATTCTACTGGTACCAGAGAAAAGGAGTTAAAAGTTAAATAAAAGGAAAGAATTGGAATGATATGTAAGGCGAAAGTGCTTACCTGGCGAAACGCAGTAAAAGTATTACGCCCTTACGCCGGTTTCCTGTGAAAGAGTGGTATCTACTTCCTTGTATTCCTATGAAATAGTTATTCCTCGAACGACTAGGCTGTTCCACTGAAACGCAAACTATACTGTATTTTATATATAAAATAATAAGTATAATATAATATATTCTAATATTCTACCACATACATACAACACCATCTAGCCCAAACTAAGCAGAGCTTGTACTATGGGTGCTAGACAATGGATAAACATACATATATATATATATTTTTTTTTTGTCAATACATACATATTATACATAGAAACACCCAGACCAAGTCAAACATCCATGTTCATGCACACAAATGTTTGACTTGAGCGGGAATCGAACCCGCGACCTCAGGCGTGGCAGTCGCTTACACTAACCACTACGTCATCGAGGCTGACAAATGTGTATGTATTATTTGTACCAATAATGGTGAATTTCAATCATATTTTCTAGTAATCTACGATATATTAGCAATTTAATAGCCAACTACTTTGTTATATCAAATTATAGAAATGAGTTCAAATTCACGACCTCGTAGTCACACAACTATTTCAGGCAAGGAGCCAAGCAAACCTGAAGCGGTTGTTATAGTTTCCCTTTTTTTATTTATTGAAAATAATTATATTATAATCGTTTGCGACCTGTTTCGTACCGATAAATTGGTTATATTCGACTAAAGGCACGTTAAGACTAAAACGGCAAGTGTTAATTATTTTTCGTGGCGGTAAGTACCGTGTTTGAGGAGTGGCTGGAGAGGCGCCATGGCGCCCTCACCTTCCGGCTGACACAGGTAATGACTGGCCACGGTTGTTTTGGCCAGTTCCTGTGTCGTATACGCCGGCAAGAGACGCCCGGTTGTCACCACTGCGGCGACTGCCACGATGTTGTTGAGGACACGGCGCTGCACACCTTGGCGGTTTGCCCCGCCTGGGCATCGCAGCGCCGTGAGTTGATCGCGGCAGTCGGATTGGTTGCCCTCTCGCTCCCGGCCGTAGTTCAGTCTATGGTCCGGAGTGAGAGGTCGTGGAACGCCGTCGCCTCCTTCTGTGAGGAAGTCATTTCCATCAAGGAGGCGGCGGAACGGGAGAGGGAGCGTTTGAACCCTCTCCCCAACCGCAGAGCCGGGCGCCGCAGGGCGCGGGACGACCTCCAGCCACCCTGAGGTTTGACCTGGGGGTGGCGGGCTTTGTGGGCCTGCCCGCCATCCGTTCAGCACCAGGTCCGAGAGGCGGCGTGCGTGTTCCCACGCGCGCCTCTATGTCGAGTCCGTCTCCCCTCTAGGGGGGGCAGTAGGGAGTTTTAGAAGTGCCTTTGGGTAGGTCTGTCGTGTAGTGGCCTGCCGTTTCATACGGAGGGCCGAAACCTCGGCGGGGTCGCGACCGCATGCGAAAGTGATTCGCGCGGCCCCGTCGATAGTGGTTTTGTCGAGGAACACCGTGGTAGGTTTAGTCAATATTCCGGGATGTACTTTATCTTTTCAACATCTTTATTTTACCCCGGCGAGTCCGATATAACCCCTCCGCCCGCCCCCCCCGGAGGGGTATACGTCATGAATTCCCCCACGTTAAAAAAAAAAAAGTGATAATTATTGCTATTTAGTTTTTATGAAGACAATTTATCATTTTTATTAAAAAACAATCTCGTTTATCAAGGAAAAAGTTAGACAGGTTCCCACTAGCTTTAGTTATTCTATGTTTTAACATGCACACTGATAACATTACTAATGCATATTACTATTGCAGATTGCAAATGATTCGCTGTTGTCCATTCAAAGTCTCGTCAATTACCCACACCTATTGATGTTGACAAAATTTACGGGCGACCATACAGAGAGATTCTACTTTCAAATAAAACTATATAATCTTACAGATCGTTAAAAATATGTCTAATATAGAACCTCTTTATATTTGCTAACCCAACTTCTCAATGACATAAACAACAAACGTTCAGTAGATAAACTTTTAAGTAAAATACACTGTCCCATCTTTATCGCTCGTCGGTCGTCATGATTGCTGCTAAAAATATTATTGTCAAAGAAACATCCACGTGGGACACCCACTCAGCTGAAATAATATAATAATATATAATATAATATTCTACCACATACACACAACACCATCTAGCCCAAACTAAGCAGAGCTTGTACTATGGGTACTAGACAATGGATAAACATAGATATATACTTTTTTTTTTTGTAAATACATAAGTATTATAAATAACTAACAAACCTGAATTAAAAAAAAGGAATTCTATTAATTTTGTGTTAATTCAATTAACATTCATGAATTTACATATTATACATGGAAACACCCAGACCAAGACAAACATCCATGTTCATGCACACATATGTTTGACTTGTGCGGGGATCGAACCCGCGACCTCAGGCATGGCAGTCGGTTACACTTACCACTACACCATCGAGGCCGACGAAATGATGAATGGCAGAAAATATTTTTATTACATTGTTTTTATAGTATTAATAGCCTAGGGGGAGACTGTTGAACTGCCACGCAGAGATCTTGAGTTCGATCTTAAGGCGCGCAAATCTGACTTTTCGAAGCTATGTGCCTATTAAAAATTTATTATCGCTTGCTTTAATAGCGAAGAAAAACATTGTGAGGAAACCTGCATGTCTGAAAGGTTCCATAATGTTCTCGAAGATATGTGAAGTCTGCCAATCCACACTAAGTCAGCGCGTTGGACAATGGCCTATCCCTTCTCACACTGAGTAGAGGCCCTTGCCCAGTAGTGAGACAGTTTAATACAGGGCTGATATTATATATTTATTGTTGTTTTCATTTGATCGGGCAACATTTTTTTTATGCATCTAACGTGGCATACAAGCGTATGGCCCATCTGATGGTAAGTGGTCACCGTAGCCTATAGACGCCTGCAACACCAAAAGCATCACTTGCGCGTTGCCGACCCTTTAGGAAAGGAAGTGGGAAGAAGGAGCGGGAAGAGGGAAAGAGGGTGATTGGGCCTCCAGCACTCTCACTCACCGAACGAAACACAACAGTAGGAATACTGCTATTTCACGTCGAGCTATATATTCATGTTGAAATCAGCGAAGCTCTATCCGACTTAGCAGCTCAGCTACTACATGTAACTTAAAGATTATTTTTATTAGGCGAAAATAGGAAGTAAATTGTGCCAAATCCGAGAATATTGGTTTTCCTTCTGTTATATAAATATAATGGGAAAATATTTAAATATTTTATACCTATATGTTTTATATATAATTAAAAAGGCTTCACATTAATTCATTCAAAGTAATTGGATTCCGAGGTGAAATTCCCCAGGCGCTCTACTAAAAATGTTTGTTATATAACGCATCCGTCGCGTCGGCTAGTAAAATGACAAATATGCCTTCGACGTTTTGTGGTATGTATCTTATGTGGGGGCCAGTCAGTGTAGACCGGCGACACTTCGACCCAGTGGGATCTTTTGTGTCGACACTCTCCCAATAACGACTGCCATAGATGTTCATGGCAGCCGGGACCGACGGCTTAACGTGCTCTCCGAGGCATGGAGCAGGCGATAATTTTCAATCAATACGCACATAATTTCGAAAAGTCATATAAGTTCCGAAAGTCAGACGTGCGCGACGTGGGTTCGAACCCGAGACCCTCTGCATTGCAGTCTGTTGGTCTCCCCATTGAGCTATCGCTGCTCTCGCTGCCGCTTTGTGGTAACTTAATCTTTGTTAAAAACATTTCGCGTTTTAATTTACTTATAATTTATTGTATAGCAACTTTTAAACATTCACATTGTAAATTGAAATTCGATTTAAAATCATTTATTTTGCGATATATAGGTATAACAATAATAGCTATTGTTATTTAATTTTAAGTAGTGAGTACCACCGTATTTCAACCGTACCGGCATGCAAAATGTTACATAAAATAACAGGATTAATAATTTCAATAGATATCAAAATTAAATATTAATAATTACCAAGTATATTTAACATTATATAATAATAATGTCAATTTATAAATGTACAAAATGGTGTCAATATTATTTAATAAGATCAATTAATTACATTATTAATAACCAAATAAAAATAAAATAAAGTTTCATGTATAAGTATGTCAATTTACTGGAAATGTTAAACTAGAATGTCTATATTGTTTGCTATGTACATGTAGTTGCATGATGTACATAGATATAATTTGTAACAGGTTAACGCGAACATGCGTTATGTTTTCCTAATGAATGCTTGACGTTTCGACTTGATTCAGCTTGTGACTACGGCCAATGTAACCTGGACATAGAATTTTGGTGTTTTGAAGATATTTATGAGTAAACTTTTTAAAATTTATTTATTATATTATTGTTTATAATATAATAAATAAATTTTAAAAAGTTAACTCATAAATATCTTTGTGCAAAGCAGCGATAAGCAGCGATAGCTCAGTGGGGAGACCAACAGACTGCAATGCAGAGGGTCTCGGGTTCGAACCCACGTCGCGCACCTCTGACTTTCGGAAGTTATATGACTTTTCGAAATTATGTGCGTATTGATTGACAATTGTCGCCTGGTCCGTGCCTCGGAGAGCACGTTAAGCCGTCGGTCCCGGGTGCCATGAACATCTATGGCAGTCGTTATTGGGAAGTCAGTACCCTCTAATATCCTGACACTAGTTAGTCTAGCTTTAGGGTATCGTTAGTCTTCGGGTTGCGGAGGTCAGGTGGCAGCCGCTCCGTGTAAAAACTGATATCCAGTCAAATCCGGTTAGACCAGAAAAGCCGACCCCAAGTGACTTGGGAATAATAAAGGCTAAGAGAGAAGAATATATTCTATAAACACCATTGATGATTTTTCTTAAAATGTAATTTTTATAATTATGTGTAAATTAAAAAAGGTATATATAACTTAATTCATACGAAATATTCACAGCAAATAACGTCTCCTCCGGTCAGCTTTATTTACACCAAAATGCGTCAAACGACTAATAGAAATTGAAACAGGCGCATTCGGCCACACATCCGGATAAGGTCTCATATCCGGGGAGTAATGTTTGTAGTCCACAAACACGGACTTAGAGTAAATAGATTCAGCCGTGAGCCCTCAGCCTAACTTTACTAATTGTTTGTTCGCCAACTTCGTTACAAAAGGTTACTGTTATACGATTAAACTACAATCAGTGTCAGAAAATTAATTTATATTCTTTCAAATACGCTTAGACTTTTCAATTTCAATACTAATTGTCATTTGTTGTAACTGAAAGGAGGCGCTCATAGCCAGTTGCACTCACTGATCGGTAAAAGATTAGCGAGGTTGAGAAACGTTGGGTGCGGTCAGTCTATTGATGGGTGACGACTTAGTGGTATTTCATCTGAGCGTCTCCGTGCTTCGGAGGGCACGTAATAAGTCGGTCCCGGTTGTTGTCAAATTGACAGCAGTCGTTAAGCCATGTGAGGCCTACGGGCGGTTTGAACAACTCTTGACAATAGGTTGGCCACTAACCACACGAAAAGAAGAAAAAAGAAGAAAAGAAAAGAAGATTGAAAGGAGAACATCGTGTAAATGACTGCATCACCGAAAGTTTTTCATAATAATCTTTGAGGTTTGCGAGTGAGACTGAGCGTCAGAGAATGTTAATAAAAAGTAGCCATCGATTTTGGGTTGAGGATTTACAGTTACAAAAACAAATTGGCAGAGAACTTAATAGGAATTTAAGGTCGAAGCCGCACTGGTGTTGCGACGGAGACGCGAAACAAAAACATTATTATCGCCCGGTCGTGCTGCCGCCGCCATATGCTTAAAATATGTTTTTATGTAATCATTTGACGCGTCGACGTCACTATACCAGTGTAGCCCCGACCTAAATGTCATTATTTACAGCATGTGATAGGAAGGTATGTAAGGTATATTTAAGGAACGCAACGCCAATTCTTATTTCGTTGTTATAGACGTCGAAATAGACGTTTTCAAAATCACTTAATTGAAAGTAACCTGCTGCTACAGTTTCACTACATAGACTGCCTTGTGCCTAGTGGTTTAAGTGGTCGTCTCGCCATTGTCACTGCGTCTAGGCTGTGTGGGTTGTGTGGGTTCGATTCTCAAACGGGACAAAAATTTGTGATCCAGAAATAGTTGTACCGATTTGAATTTGTAAAGCTCCCCGTGACAGAAGAAGTATTCCTAGTGCGGGCGTTGCCTTATATAAAAAAACTTAATAAAGCTATGAAAACTTGCCCGTTATACTTTATCAACAGGCTTCACTGGTTTACTTTATAGATATTCTTATATTATAATATGAACGAAGCCATTGTATAACTTAAAGTTAGCAGGGGTATAAAGTATGTGAATATCTATATTATACGTCTACCAGTATTCTCGACTAGGATTTGATTCAAATATTTTACTCAAACTAATAGGATTCGTATTACGAAAGATTTCGCAAATTCTAAAGAAACGAATTTAAAGTCACTACGAACATTTCTATTGAAATTAATACTTTGGTTAAACAGATTACCATTTTCTTGCGGATCTTTCAGTTCAGAATCTTCCAGTTGAAAATATTGGTGAACCGTCTTAAATTTCAATTTCTCTCAGTAAATTGAGCCTCAGCAAATTGCTGATATTCTACATAAGTAATTCATTCATCTTATTTTTGCGGAACACTGAACTTTTCATCGCCCACGGGTACTCTAATAAAAGAAATGTTATATGAAATGAGTATTACATCTTAGTTCATTTTACTTCTACAGGCAAATTAACTATGGAAAGAAAACGAATTGCATTATTATAACAATACAATAATAATAATGAACCAAATTCAAAACAAAAATCAAAATATTATCAGCATAATAAATAGGTAAACAAAATTAGTCATCATT
Organism: Catocala fraxini; assembly: GCA_930367265.1. Lineage (NCBI taxonomy): Eukaryota > Metazoa > Arthropoda > Insecta > Lepidoptera > Erebidae > Catocala > Catocala fraxini. The sequence continues at coordinate 2,699,027 of OV884027.1, forward strand.
TCCTTCTACAAGAAAATAAATAAGTTCGCCGGAATCCAACACCAATCCAAAAATAAGACTTCTTATTGAATACCCGGCTCCACATTTTATTGGTTCGTAAGTCATGAAGTGGCCTCATATAAAACCGAATGCCCCATCCAATTAGGTTGGAACATCGAACGGCCAAGTACCACCAATATCCGGCATTGAATGATCTGAGGTTTGCCAAGTGGCCTACTATGTAAATAATACCGACTGATGGGCAAACTCGTGTTAAAGGAAAAAAACCCTATCCAATAAAATTAGAAGATTGCTTAAATCGTCTGATATGGAAATATATATTTTCAGTTTTCTGGCATACTCCAATCCTGTAAAGTGAGGAAATTATTTCAAAAATATACGAATATATATTTGGATAGCTTGACATTATATGTGTTACAGCTTTTAGAAATATATAGCCTCGTAGATGGCGCTAGGATCACCCTAAGCCACATAAGATGATCCTTTCTATGCGTGTGACCCTATGCTGTTATCAAATAAAAACAGAATTTTATTTGATAACACCATACCTCTAGTATTACTTGTGTATCAGACTCACATTTGGGTAGTTGGTAAAATAAAATTCCATTTTGATTTGATAACAGCATCATATTTTAATGATCAATTGTGTTAATATTAATTTTTGTCGACGTTAGTTTTCCTGAAATATTTATGCTATCGGTGGTTACGTTAATTTTCAATTGCATTCATCAGGTCGTGCAGAGTGCTGGTACACATAGGACATTAGCAGATAGGGCATAGCCGTGTTCAGAGCACCGCACTCAAACTGAGTGAGGCGGTGTTCTTTTGGTACACAGACGAATGGTTCTTTCTATATGCCACTGCAGTGTAGGACCGGATGTCAGATGTTCTGTATTTACATTATGTTCCGTACTTAAGGTAGTGCCTTGTGTAAAGCATAGGAAGCGCTTCCAACGTTTTCAATGTCATGTAAAAACTACACTCCGTTCATGTGCCGTAATAATATATACATATAATTTAACTGTTGATTGATATGAAGTAGCGATTGACGATTATCGATAAAATTGATTTATTCGACTCTTTCAACAAATTATAATATTTAAAACTTTGACGAATATTTAAATGCATTAAGCTTTGATTATTAATTGATTAAATTATATATTTAAGTAGTATAGTTATAATGTTCTCATGAGCAATTTCGGTCACGACGGCCAATCTCAACGGAGACTTGCCATCTGCGCAGGAGGTATTATAGTGCACAAGCGTGTGCGCAAACACAAGTGCACTCTCTGTTTCCTAACTCTCATGATCCAATGGGACGGCTACTAATCACATGAAAAGAAAGGAAAAGAAAGAATTCTTTTCCTTTCTTTTCGTGTGATTAGTGGCCAACCGGTTGTCAAGAGTTGTTCAAGCCGCCCATAGGCCTCTGACATGGCTTAACGACTGCTGTCAATTTGGCAACAACCGGGACCGACTTTTACGTGCCCTCCAAAGCACGGAGACGCTCAGATGAAATACCTCTAAGCGGTCACCCATATATAGACTGACCGCACCGAACGTTGCTTAACCTCGCTAATCGTTTACCGATTAGTGAGTGCAACTGGCTATGAGCGCCATGGACGGTAATCCGACACGACCGGTGAGAGGTCAGGCGCAGGACCAACGGCTTTACGTGCTTTCCGAGGCACGGGAGTAGATAGTTAAGTAGTCCTACGTCAATACGAATGAATACTGCGGTTCGATTATTAGAATATTGGCTAGAAAATGTGACGAGAACTACCTAAAAAACGTTCTAGCTGTCGGCTGGGACACGGATGAAAACATCGTCAGTCAGTGTGCTAAAATGTAGTCACTGACATACAGGCTATAGTCTCGTTTCGTAAACGACACAACCTCGCATCCGTAAAACATCATCAAATCAACTTTCTAAAATTAGGCTGTTATTCGAATTATTGTAATCAGTGACAACGAATTGATCATCAGACGCAATTATGCAACTTTCGAATATTCGGTTTAATTTTTTTGTTACCATTATGCCAATTACCTTTTTTGGATTTTTGCAATCCATCGTGACGACGCCGACGACACGTTTATATTCTTAACTAGTAATATTATAAATGCGAATGTGAGTTTGATCCGCTTTCATGCCTTACCTACCCGACCAATCATCATACAATTTCGCATCCCTTGTCAGGGGTACAGAAAAGAACATAGGGTTCCTTTAATCCAGGGATAATGTTTTGTCCCCGAGGGATATAATCTACTGAAAATCTACGTTTATGGAAGGAAAGCCACGGGCAAAAACGAATGCCTAATAAACGAAAAAATATTTAAATATTTTTTAAAAAATATTATTAGGAGTCAAATAGAAAAAATACTACCTTTTAACTGGCATAATCATTTTAAATGCGTTATTATTTTTACATGTACCTTGCCTAGTTTCAACCTACAAAATCGTTTACGAACTTATAGTATATACCAATAAATAAGCACTTTCCAAAAATGAAATCTTCTAGTTCTAGAAAATCAATTTCCTTTAGCACACATTTAAATCAGTACAGTCGGTAGCTGCGTAATCGCCTGGGAGTTAGTTTCGTAAGTGGAGATCAATTAAGTAAATCGAATTCGGCGTGAAATGGAGGGTTTGCGGGTAAAGCCTCGGTAATATACTTATGGGGAGGTCCCTACACGCTCTATATACTCAAACAACGCTTGTTATTAGCTAACTTGTTATTGTCGGTATTTTGATTGACTTGCAAACTTGCTGGCGAATATTTTAATAGTTATTTTGTTATTATTACTTTATTAGTGGATGTCATATTAGTCACACACATTAATGAATTAAAGAAGTACAATAAACATTAAACATTAATATGAAACTAATAATTTTAGTATTGAATCACACTGTAAATGTTACATTTAATAATTCAACATTGAATTCATCATCATCATCATCAAATACACACCACTCAAATCAAATCAAATCAAAATAAATTTATTCAGATTAGGTTACAAGGTAACACTTATGAATGTCAAATTAACACTATTTTTTTCTGCGAATTTACATTTACTGCCACGTTCAGCAAAGCAAGGGTGTAGGGCTCATGAGAAGAACAGGCAAGAAACTCATGGTCACTCTTTTTAATCGTCAAGTTTTTGTTTACAAATTATAAGAGCTGTAAGGTGCTGCAACCATTTCTTCATTAACTAAACATACTCAAGCATTTAATAAAATTTGATGGTAGCCTCTAAAGCAGCAGTATGGTAAATAGGAACTCGTTTGAATGCCCTGTTTTGCAAACACACATGTTATCTTTTCCAGTAAATCTATCAAAGTTCTTGCATTTTAATAACGATAGAATGCAAATAATGTTATTCAATATTGATACGAACATGTAATTAAATTGGTTTGTAACGCAACGCAGTGGCGAATAGTTTTATCGATCGGTCTACCGCGAAGTTAACCCACGTTACCTTATCATCAAGTGACCATTATCAAAAACTCATACTCATCCGTCCGAGAAGATATATCCTCGAGTGTCTTGCTGACTTAAAAGTTCGTTAGTGAACCGATAACCATTCTATAGAATCCAAATTTTCAGAATAATACTGGTTTCATTAGAAAGATGTCCCAAAAATGAGTCGGAAAAATTCTGCTAGATTGTAAAATGGTCAGTCATTTAAAACTTCGAAAAATGTAAATTACGCCTTGTTAGTACAATAGCATAATTTTTGGTATACATTTACTATTTCTTGATTATGAGTTCGCGGGTGCAAGTCTCGTGTCTGTGTGTGTTTAATTTGTCTGTAAATTCTCTGCAATAGCATGGAGTCTGAATGTAAATGTTGAGCCTACAGATACAGAAACCTTCCGGGATGCTATAAAAGACTAGCGACCAGCCCCAGCTGAGAACGACTTCTTCAATATCATCACGCAAACACTATATTGTTATAAGTACACGTAATTTTAAATTAGTGCTTTTAATTCGAGTTTATTAAAATAATATGAAGTAATAAGAAATGTTTAACAGCAATTAACGTTGAATGTTTAATGTTACTAAAATATGAAAAATAATTAATACTATTCTATTCATAATGGCTAAGCAATTCCATATAACTTATTATTTTTTAATTAATATGTATAATATTGAATCGAATTAGGCGTTACTTGGAGGTAATCTATTGTAATAAAATTATCCGGTAGAGAGGAACCTGCCACACACCTTCGGAATGCCCACCCCAACTATTGCAATAGGAAAAGATTGACAATTTTTTTTTGATTATTTGACTAATACTATAGAAATTTTATATTATTAATGCATTCCTAACTAATTTCATCCGAAAAAATAGTACTGTTCCCAGAATACGTATAGAAATTGAATTGTAAATCTACATTAACGCGAGCCCAGCTGCGGACAAAATCTAGTTACTATAAACTTTGCAGAAAAACTCCTCATAATAGTAAAAACCATATCAAAATACGTTGCGTAGTTGGAAAGGACATAATGTACAAATGGACAGACAAACTCGAACAGCGACTTTGTTTTATATTTAGGGATAAATTAATAGAATTGATTAATCAGGTTGCTGACTTTAATTAATTCTAGCTGACTGTAACATGGAACTTAATAAATACTAACTTGTATTGGTCACAGATGGCGGTAACAGAACACTACCGAACCTTGAAAATAATATTGTTGGAAAACTTTGTTCCAAGTTTCTGACCTTTTGACACAAATACTGTATATATTAATTTCCTTTAGATTAGGGATATTGTGAATTTATTAATATTGCTTAAGTACTTATTATGAGAGAAATATTGAACGATGGTTACTGTATCCGCTGAAAATAATTTGACTAATTTAATAGTTAGTAAAAGGAGCAATTCTCCTGGTCCATTGCTATAAATTAGCGGTAATACTTGCTTGCAATATTTGCGATTTTTTCAGATTGATATTAGGTCGGGCAAAATGTTATTGAGCTTCTCTAAGCTCAATAACATTTTGCCCGACCAGAGTCTTCAGAAATTCTGTTAAACATAGCTAGTGAAAGGTACTGCAATAACCCTGTGCCAAGCCTGCCCACTCGTGGATATATAGGCCTGTTAAAATGTAATCAATGTGCTGCCAAGGATGGTTTATTCTCACGTAGTAAAATATTTTTGTCTAATAGACCTATGTTGAAATAAAATGGTGGGTGCCGGTTGAAACGGTCTTTCATTAGTTTCCAAATGTCACATGTGGCATTTGTCTGTGACCAGCGCACGACGACGTGGCGTGAAAGCGATCGCACGAGACATTCATATCTTAAAATTGTAATAGTATTGAGCTATTACAATAAGGTATTTGCTACGAAGAAAATGTAATCTAGTATTTATGATATCTGAATATAGGTAGTGCGATATTTACATGCATACAGCTTTAAAATCGTCGAAATAAGTGTTCTAACAAATATTTAAAAAAAAACATACCTTTTCTTAGTCATTTGTGATTAGTGAAAATGTCTGATTCAAATATTTTCTATGTTTTACGAGACTTCTGGGCGAGTGTACATGTATCACTGACGTATACCTGTTGAAGCTTAAGCACATTCAAGTTTCGCAGCAGCCACAAAACTTGGTACAAACAGCGGAATGTTTGTATCAACGTGTAACTTTTACAAACCGCAGTCAGCACTGCGTGTAATAGAGATTTAAATCGTAATATCCAACTTATATTATAAATTGAAATTAAACTACTATATACGGATTTTATCGCGTTGTTTATTTGACACTTTATTACATAATTTTGAAAACTGTTACACTACTACTACTATTAAACTTTACTAATTTTTAAGCTAATTAAATTATTATTAAATCTATTAAATTTTACACTTTCTCCGACGTTTCGGTTGCTTTCCAGCAGCCATGGTCACGGGCTTATATATTATAAATGTTTGTGAAGGTGTTTAGATATAAAAATGTTACTTAATCAAATGTCAACGGATTTAGATGAAACATTGCCAGACAAATAGATCATGTCATGGTTAATCCATGACATAATTTATTTGTCTACCAATGTTAAATAACAAAAAAATAAAGAATACTTCTCCCGGTATGTCATTCTAGATTCAAACAGGCGAAGCCTTCGGTTAAAGCGAGTATCAAAAATCGCACTACTGAACAACTTACATTTAATGATCTCACTCGCTCTAATAATTTTATATTAGTAGAAGCAGTAACGATTATTAAACCTCTGCCATCATCAGAAATTGAGAAGAAGCAGGCAAGGAACTCATGGCCACTCTTCGACATTGTAAATGGTGTGGAACGTTTCTAACAAAAGCTAAAAGCTAGTGTGACCGTACGGGAAAAAAATTTGTTAAAGTATAATTGATTACGGTATTATCTAACAGTCACAGCAGCTCATATTTTATTTTATTATACGTTTAGATGTAGCCTGTGGGCTAAGCAGTGCAATCTCAAGTATTTTTCACATAGTAGGTAGTAATAATAATGTTATTGAATAAACATAATCTCCGTTACATTATTGATATAAATTTATAGAAGCTTAGGTTTAAAATATCGCTTGGGATTTAATTATGTGTATGCGTATTGAATGCGTATTAAATAGTTAATTATTGCTTGCTTTAACGGTGAAGGAAAACATCGTGAGGAAACCAGCATGTCTGAGAGTTCTCCATAATGTTCTCGAAGATACGTGAAGTCTGCCAACCTGTACTGGGCCAGCGTGGTGGACTATGGCCTAACTCTTCTCACAGTGAGAAGAGGCCCGTGCCCAGCAGTGGGACAGTTTAATACAGGGCTGATATTATTATTATTATTTATACTTAATTGTAGAAGCGCACACATTGGCCGGTGCAAGTTATTTGTGTGTAAATTTTACGAATATCGCTTTTCTTCTATTTGCTTAGCGTACAATCCGAAGTAGGTGTACGCATAATTTGATTCCTCCTTCTCCATTCTACCATCGGACGACCAGACAATCAGGCCAGCGACACAGGTACATGGTGGATATACCACATTTACGCACGAAGCGATTTGCTTCCAATTTTATAATGCGTACCGCTAAGGAGTGGAATTCGCTACCTAAGTCTGTGTTTCCCAATGAGTACAATCTGGGTGTCTTCAAGTCGCGAGTGAATAGGTATCTTCTAGGCAAGCGTGCTCCATCGTCGACTGCATCTTCACTTAAGATCAGGTGAGATCGCGGTCAAACGCAAGCCAATTAGAGTATAAAAAAAAAGGTGTAACATTTGTTGTTAATGTGCTGCCTGTTTTAAAAATATATGTTATCTTAATGTCTTTCATTCCATCAGGCAGTACACTACAAACTACACATTTATTAAAAACTAAGGCTAAACATAAACACCCACATTTGAAATATTTTTTTAAGACTTCTCGTGCTCTTATATTTATTCCTGTGTTGTTTCCTTTACAAACATTCAAACAACGAACACAAACAACACCCAGACTCGGAGCAACCATTAGTGGATCACACAAATTTTTGTCCCGTGTGGGATTCGAATGCAGAACTACCACCTAAATGACTACACCATCCGTGCGGTCGAATCGCGCATATATTGTACCCACAAGACTTAATAGAACAATAAAATCACTGTACCATCTGTGCAAGCGCTTTAAAAACGTTAAGAAGTAACGCACAAGTTCGCATGAACAGTCCACAGGTTCCAATGAACACCGACTTTATTCCACGGTCTGCATATTTAATGCGACTCCATTTAAAGGTCTAAATATAAACTAAAAGAACGAAGAGTAGAAATCGTTATTTATTGTGAACTAAACACAGTGGAAATACGATAGAACCAATAGAACTTCATTAGTTTGAAAGGCACAGGTTATAAATCTCAATCTCGCCGAATCGGTTCAATAAAGCATTAGGTTTAGGATCGACGTCTACAGAACATCTTTGTTTATTCGCTGGCGGAGAACATTAGTTTTCCGTGAGTGCGATATAAAAGGGTGTAAGATCGGATAGGAACTATGATTTCTCGTAATCATTTCCCGGAATAAACTGTCTGTGTTACTCTAATAGAGATTGTAGTATTAACACTAGTTAGATTGTTTTTAAACAACATACATAATAAGTATATACCTACATACAGAGGGTCTCGGGTTCGAACCCACGTCGCGCATCTCTGACTTTCGGAAGTTATATGACTTTTTGAAATTATGTGCGTATTGATTGACAATTATCGCCTGCTCTGTGCCCCGGAGAGCACGTTAAGCCGTCGGTCCCGGCTGCCATGAACATCTATGGCAGTCGTTATAGGGAGAGTGCCGACACAATAGATCGCACTGGGTCGAAGTGTCGCCGGTCTGCACTGACTGCCCCTACATAAGATACATACCTACATATATAATTTTAGTAAATATTTATTTACATATGTAAATTGTAAGAAGTAAACAATTAGTAAAGTCGCTTAATAAACATGTATGGAGTAGGTGTGTATAGAAATGCTATAATTCTATAAAATATTGAGTCATAGCGGCACACCGGCGGCTAGAAAACATAGATTTTTAATTATGTCTGGCATGCAATTGACAAGTTAATATAATAATATTCTACCACATACACACAACACTATCTAGCCCAAACTAAGCAGAGCTTGTACTATGGGTACTAGTCAATGGATAAATATACATATATAAATTTCTTTTTGTAATTACTTACTTATTATACATAGAAACACCCAGACCAAGACAAACATCCATGTCGATGCACACAAATGTTTGACTTGTGTGGGAAATGAACCCGCGACCTCAGGAGTAGCAGTCGGTTACACTAACCACTACGCCATCGAGATCGCCAATTATATGACTGTAATTGTTTATTTTTTGCGTGCCAACATAAAAATACAATTTTCTTTCTTTTTTTACTTATAATACAAATTGGTACAAAATAGAAACCGAACCTGACTTTAACATTGAACTGTACTTTTTAATGTTTTGCGGATTATAATTAATAGAAAGAAAGAAAGAAAGAAAATAGTTTATTTTAATCTCTACACTGGCATAAAACAAAAAGAAAAGAACAAAATAGAAAAAAAAAAAATTTTAGAGATACAAAAATAAAAACAAAGAAAACATAAAATTAAGCTGTTTACATAATTACATCATAAAGTAATTAAGACTAGTTTTATGTAATTATAATTAAACACGGATGCGTAAAACGCAATTTCATAAATTGATTTCATATATAATTGCCTCAGACATATTTATTTTATCGGTCAAAGCTATATTTTACCAGTCAGTCGGTGCTCTATAATATCCTGACACTGGTCTAGCCTTAGGGTATCGTTAGCCTTCGGGTTGCAGAGGTCAGGTGGCAGCCGCTCCATGTAAAAACTGATATCCAGTCAAATCCGGTTAGACCAGAAAAGCCGACCCCAAAGTGACTTGGGAATAATAAAGGCTAGGGAGAAAGAAAGAAACATCAAAGCTATATTTTACAGGCAACCAACTGTAACAGCATATAGTACTGATTACTTAATACTAATTTAATTATTTAGTATCAAAAAGTTGCCTGTAAAATATAGCTTTTACTGATAGGGCCTTTGGTATTTTGAACATTACCATACATATTGAAATTAAACTACTATATACGAATTAGTTTAATTTTAATGTCATGTCCAACATTAAGACAACTACCATCTTAGTCTCCCCGTGACCATGGCTGCTGAAAAGCAACCGAAACATCGGGGAAAGTGTAAAATTAAATTAAATCTAAATAGTTTTAATAATAATTCAATTAGCTTAAAAATTAGTAAAGTTTAATAGTAGTAGTAGTGTAACAGGTTTCAAAATTATGTAATAAAGTGTCAAATAAACAACGCGATAAAATCCGTATACAGTAGTTTAATTTCAATGAATAATATTCGCGTTAACAGAATACAATATTATTACAATACATAAATGCCGATCGACTTAATTATATTCATGTACTTACTCTATACCAAGGCACGTGGATGAAATATTGCCCCATTGCCTAATTCGAGCTGGTAATAACAATTTTAAGACAGAAAATCCCAGTAAGTTTTTGTTAGCCCGAATCCGGGTCGGTAACTCATGGTTTGCTGCCGAACACATTAGTCAGTGGACGAATGAGCCTTGGATAAAACTATCAAGAAAGAGTGTCACTACGGATTAGAATTGCCAGTTTACTGGTGAATTTTTTATGGTTTTATTAATTCAAGCCGTATCACCATCTTTTAATATCGTTTTTACTTGCGCAAGACGTAAATGGAGCTATATACTCTTTAAAACGTAACAAAAATAAAAGCCTGTCAAGATCACTAGTGCGCCGACAATTTTAATCAGAAGTTTGGTAGTAAATTGATACTTATATACATATATACGTTTCGTGCCTTGATTACCTTGTGGCTAGTTTATACTATCATAATGAGTAAAGTGGGCGAGGTGGAAGGCTGTTGTGCAAAAACATATGTGGAAGAGCAGGAGTAAGAAGGCTGACCCCGCTGCCATATGGGATAGATAGCCGCGAAGAGACAGTGCCTGCATCTGTATGCATAAATACAGTATATTTACACCGGCATACAGATAAAAAATATAGTGTAATAAAAAAGGCTCAACTTGCCCCACGATTTAAATACAGACAACATTGAAAAAAAACTCATACGAAACGATTCCACGAAGTAATCACCAGCGATAGCATAATTGCTGTTATTCAATTCGTATTCTATCGTTTATTTCATGCACGTAAAACTGCGGAGTAAATCAAATACTTTATTTACAGATACTGTAATACATTTAATAAGACAAGTTCGCGGTAAAGCTGTGTCGAAGCAATAAGTTTCTTGAGAGACTACCAAACCTCTATTTGGCACGGTGCCCGCCGAGTGTATGTAACCTGCTACGGAGTCCATCAATTCCGACGGCAGCGGCTTGCTATCGTTATCCAATATATGCATTGCTAATTTCTAAATTGTACAAATGTACATATATACAATATAGGTAGCTATATATACTGTAATCTATAACGTCAAATACTTTGTGAATTTGATCCAATTGCTTTGCTAGTTAATCAGTAAGAATGCAAAATTATGTATCAATGCTTTGGTTTTGTGCTCAGCTCATCACTACTAGCCTAGACTAGTAAATGACAGATGTGGAACACAACATCATGCACAGTCAGCTGTCACTTATGTTGATTATGTTTATGAGATTTTAAATTGCTTTTGCATATACAAAATATATATTCGTTATATTGTACAGCGATAATAGTTAAAGGTAGTAGCAGCGATAGCTCAGTGGGGAGACCAACAGACTGCAATGCAGAGGGTCTCGGGTTCGAACCCACGTCGCGCACATCTGACTTTCGGAAGTTATATGACTTTTCAAAATTATGTGCGTATTGATTGACAATTATCGCCTGCTCCGTGCCTCGGAGAGCACGTTAAGCCGTCGGTCCCGGCTGCCATGAACATCTATGGCAGTCGTTATTGGGAAAGTCAGTACCCTCTAATATCCTGACACTGGTCTAGCTTTAGGGAATCGTTAGCCTTCGGGTTGCGGAGGTCAGGTGGCAGCCGCTCCGTGTAAAAACTGATATCCAGTCAAATCCGGTTAGACTAGAAAAGCCGACCCCAAGTGACTTGGAAATAATAAAGGCTAAGGGAGAAGATAATAGTTAAAGGTACTATTTTAATCAGAATTAATTACTGTAAAGCAATAATTAGACATTTATTGTGCATAAAATACTGTTACAAATTCATTTAAAGTTTATTCACTAAAGTCAAACAAAAAATAAAATTGACCACAGACAAATGTGGCATAAATGTTTGTTGTCAAATATTGGTAAATCTTTGGATACATTCTTTATAATTTGTGTTTGTAAATTCATGAATGTTAATTGAATTAACACAAAATTAATTGAATTCCTTTATTTAATTCAGGTTTGTTAGTTATTTATAATACTTATGTATTTACAAAAAAAAATAAGTATATATGTATGTTTATCCATTGTCTAGTACCCATAGTACAAGCTCTGCTTAGTTTGGGCTAGATGGTGTTGTGTGTAATTGTATATTATATTATTTATTCTGCAATTGGGGGTGAAGTTTAAATACAACACAGTTACAATAAAGTTTATCAAAAAAAAGCAAAATCAATTTATATCGTTTTGATAAACAATATTTAGCCATTAGTCCCACCACCAGATACTTTACGCTCATTAGTTTATGGAATGGGAAGTGATTCTACACATTCTGCTAACACTTCTTGGCCAATATTCAAAAATATAACAGTTGTTTTTAAAAGACGTCGTTTGGAGCAACGCATATTATACAGGACAATTTCATGCCCACTTTCAAGGTATACTATAAAAATTTTTGGACAACATTAAAATTTGTTTTCGTTTTAGAAATAATTAATCAAAATCATAAACAATTGCAGAAACAAGGACAAATTTATCACTTACTGGGAGCGCTGTTACCACTACCAGATACAGATCATCAATTTTTACAAATTTAATTCATGTGCAATACAGATGTAAAAGTTGATAGGCGCTGTGCTTAGAGTTTGACAGTAAAGCGATCCATTATCCATGAACTGCAAACGTTTCTTCAACAGAACAACGATTTAGTTAAAATTTTCAAAATAGCTGGATGCCATCTGACAGCCATAATATCGTCATTAGAGCTGACAAAACACCTACGGGAGTACGCAAGGAGGTCTAATTCACCGACAATCGACGAAGTGACTTTTGTCATTGTCGGAGAAAATCTAGAGATCAATCTAGAGATATCGTGCTTCATCGTCGGAAGTTCGGAACAATGAATTGAAACGTGTGTTTGAAACGCACAGGAGTTATGACGCCTTACAATATCCATTGATTTTCTGGCAGGGGGAAGACGGATACTATTTCAATATCAAAATGGTTAATCAAGTAACAGGTAACTAGGTTAAATAAGATCAATTAGGTAATACTCGTGTAGTAGATACATGTACATAACCGTTTATCATTTATGCTTGTAGATGCTGAAACCAACAAAAAAGTTAGTGCTATGAATTTTTATTCATACAGACTCATGATACGTGAAAGTGAAGTAAATTACATTTTGATGTGTTGACGGCTTTTTCATCAGTTTGCAGTTGACATGTACATATGTTAATATTGATTATCAAAAATCTTTAAGTAGATTTTGCTTTTTTTTGATAAACTTAATTGTAACGGTGTTGTATTTAAACTTCACCCCTAATTGCAGAATGAATAACTAACTAAGCCAAATTTGTTTTACTTATATAAATAAGTTCAGATGAACTTATCTATATAAATGATGCGCTTTTATGAACAGTCGAAATGTTTCCGAAAAGGCACGTTTGGCTGTTCATAGAGGACTATTAGTGCCCACACTTATGTATGGAAGTGAAAGTTGGGTATGGCAAAAGAAGCATGAGAGCAGAATAAATGCTGTAGAAATGAGAGCGCTGAGAAATATATGTGGTGTGACTCTGAAAGATAGAATAAGGAATAGTGTGATTAGAGAGAGATGCGGCATGAAAGTGGATATAGAGACAAGAATAGAAAAGGGTATGTTAAGCTGGTTTGGGCATGTAGAAAAAATGGACGAGGAAAGACTGACTAAGAAAGTTTATAAGGCTAGTGTGAATGGAACAGTCGCAAGAGGAAGACCTAGGCGAACGTTTCTTGATCAGATCGGAGGCGTTCTGGACAAAAGCCAGGTTAAGAGCACCTTGAACCGACGGACGTGTATGAGGAATGTGATGAAAGTGAATGAAGCCAGAGAAGTGTGTCAGGATCGTAGCACATGGAAATCCGTCGTCTCTGCCTACCCCTCTGGGAAACAGGCGTGAATCTATGTATGTATGTATGTATGTAGTTCAGACAACTTTTATTGGCAAAACCAAGTTCGCCGGGTCAGCTAGTTTTTCAATACAATTTTATTACAAAGTCGGCATGGATTTATTAGCGCGGTTATTCTTAAACAATACCATTCATAACAACTAAAATACGCTAATTTTAGAAAGCTATATCATCACCGAGTAACATCGATTACATTTTATTTAAGAAACGTGCTGTTATATAACCTAAACAAATATACTTTTATGCAAGCGAAGCCGCGCTCAAAAGCTAGTTTTTAATTAAATATTCGGTGTTGCTATCTATCTGTATTTGCTTATGAATAAAAGAGTCTCGGTCCGCTCACTAGACTTGTGCAACAACATCTTCCCCTTTATTCTCTGAAGTCAAATACTTCCGAAAATAACTAAAGCTATTTTGTTAAATTCCTTTTAAATTCTCGCAGTTCTCTCACTCAATGAATAATGGGTTAGACTGGGTTTTATAGACAGCACTGTTCAGCGGCTATTTTTGTTTCCTAATAATTTATGCAGGATCAGGGAATATAATATGCTTTTATACTGGAATCCGTTAACGTATTCCGATACAACTACTGAAACATTTTTATCTTATACTTTGTTCTGGTGTTTTGCATTAACTCAATTTACCATTTTAATTTAACTCATTGAAGTCATATTCATCATTATATTATTCATTATAGAAACAGCGATAGCTCAGTGGGGAGACCAACAGACTGCAATGCAGAGGGTCTCGGGTTCGAACCCAAGTCGCGCACCTCTGATTTTCGGAAGTTATTTGACTTTTCGAAATTATGTGCGTATTGATTGACAATTATCGTCTGCTCCGTGCCTCGGAGAGCACGTTAAGCCGTTGGTCCCGGCTGCCATGAACATCTATGGCAGTCGTTATTGGGAAGTCAGTGCCCTATAATATCCTGACACTAGTCTAGCCTTAGGGTATCGTTAGCCTTCAGGTTGCGGAGGTCAGGTGGCAGCCGCTCCGTGTAAAAACTGATATCCAGTCAAATCCGGTTAGAACAGAAAAGCCGACCCCAAGTGACTTGGGAATAATAAAGGCTAGGGAGAAGAAGAAGAAAGTCATATTCATCATTGCGCTTTGTTACTGTTTAATGAAATGCAAAGCAGAAAAAAACAAAATAAGTGGTAAATATTATCAATAATTTCCAATAAGACCGCAGCTCTATTCTGGTGGTCTTTGAAGTGAAATTGACAGAAACAATTATATTTTCTGCAGAAACGTTTTAATTATTATTATTTAACATACTAATATTTTGTAGTCGCAGCGCCGTGAGTTCGTCACGGCAGTTGGTATGGTTGCCCTCTCACTCCTGGCCGTGGTTCAGTCCATGGTCCGGAGTGAGAGGTCGTGGAACGCCGTCTTCTTCTGTAAGGAAATAATTTCCATCAAGGAGGCAGCGGTGCGGGAGTGGGACCGGGAGCGGAGGGTTTAAACCGCAGAATCGGGCGCCGAAGAGCGCAAGATGACCTCCACCCACCCTGAGGTTTGACCTACGAGCGATGGTCTTCGTGGGCCTGCCCATCATCCGATCAACACTAGGTCGTGTGTCCGTCCGTCCCCTCAAGGGGGAGGGACAGTAAGGATTGAACTAGTGATGACCAAAGATAGTTCTTTTTGTGTAGTGGCCTGCGGTTTCATACGGCGCGCAGCGGGCCAAAACCTCGGCGGGGTCGCAATTCCATGTAAATGTCATTCGCGCGGCCCCGCCGTTTACGGTTTCGTCGAAGAACACCGTGGTAGGTTTAGTCGGTATTACCGTACCGGTATTAGCGACTTCCCTATTGTTTCACCATCTTTATTTGCCCCGGTGAGTCCGACATAATCCCTCCACTCGCCCCAGCGGCATACCCTGCCGCTGCGCCTCAATGCATTCCACCAAGTAAAAAAAGTACTTATTTCCGGATAAAAGGTACCTTATGTTTTCTGTGGCCTTGACAGCGTGTATGCGAAATTGCATGATGATCGGTAGAGTAGTTAAGGCGTGAAAGCGTAACAAACAAACTCACATTTGCATTTATAATATTAAGTTAGGATGTTTATTCCGGTTTTTGAAAAAGTAATACGCTTCTTGCTTGGAATAATTATAGTGTGAAGTCAGAAGGATAACAACAAATATTATCGGAATTGTTGAAAATAATTGCTCCATTACAAAAGTGCTATCTAATTTAAGTCATAATTAATTACACCATCACTTTTCTCGTTTTAATTCACAAGTAATGTCCAAAAGTATTTCATTATTTCTAACGGGAGCGCGTAAATTTGATTATACAATCAAGCGCGCCCTGCGCTTAATCGTATAATCAAGTTTACAGATACGTCATTTTAAGCTTAAATTTAAAACGAGATGACCTGTCGTAAATAGGCTTGGATTCTTAGAATACGCATTAGTATAAAGTATTCAGAGTAATACTTAATACATAGCGCATACTCGTGTGGTGTGACGACTACGACGGTTCGGCGAATACAGAAATTAGGATCGAAACATGCTTATACCCAACGCTGTCGCAAGGAAACAGTTGTAGAATCAACTATGAACGTCCGTATAATTGGTATTGTATAATCGAATAAAAGTATTTATGTCACACTCAATCTCTCCTAAATTTAGATACAACTATCTAAATTTGTAGTTTGATTGTGATATTTACTTAACTAGCTTTTGCCCGCCGCTAAGCTTGGTACCCCTGACAACGTGTATGTGGAATTTCATGATGACCGGTCGAGTAATAAAAGGCGTGAAAACGTAACCAAAAAACAAACTCACATTCACCTTTATCGATGTTATCTAAACTAATATTATAAAGAGGAAAATTTGGTTGTTTGTAAGGATTTAACTCAAAAACTATTTAAACGATTTAAAAAAATATTTCGCCATTAGAAAGCTATATTATCACCAAGTAACATAGGCTATATTTTATTTAAAGAAAAGTATTGTTACTAAAATTTTTTTTTTTTTTTTTTTTTTTAACGCGGGGAAATGTGCAAATCACATTCCCCATCGCCGGTTTTGGGGCGGGCGATGGGGATATGTCGGGATCCAGCCCATAAGATGGAAATTTGGGCTGAACCGACTAAAACCACCGCGGTGTTCCTCACACCTTTATGACGGGGTCGCGCGGATCGCTCTCGCATTCAAATCGCGACCCCGTCAAAGGTTTGACCCGCCGATGGACGTGGCGGGTCCCACAAACACAATAAAAATTCACATCCTATAATTGGGGACCTGGTCCCCGATAACAAAGCGGGGGGACCTAGTCCCCTTTCCAACATCGAGAGGCGTGCGTGGAACACGAACGCCGCCTACTCGGACATGCACTGATCGGGCGGTGAACGGCCCCAATGGGTCCACCGCCCGCAGGCTTCTACTCAGGGTGGCTGGAGGTCGTCTCGCGCCCTCCTGCGCCCGGCTCTGCGGTTAGGGAGAGGGATTGAACGTTCCCTCTCCCTCTCCGCCGCCTCCTTCACTGACATCACCTCCTCACAGAAGGAGGCGACGGCATTCCAAGACCTCTCGCTCGAGATCATGGACAGAACCATAGCCTCGAGCGAGAGGACGACTCTACCGACTGCCGCGTGCATGACACGGCGTTGCGTGGCCCAAGCAGGGCAAGCCACCAATGTGTGCAACGCCGTGTCCTCGACAACGACGCGGCAGTCGCCGCAGTGATGACAACCGGGCGTCTCCTGTTTGCCTATTCGACACAGATACCGACCGAAACAACCGTGGTCGGTCAGCACCTGCGTCAGGCGAAACGTGAGGGCGCCATGACGCCTCTCCAGCCACTCTCTAAGTACGGGTCTTACCGCCACGATTGTGGCGTGCCCGGCGCTGGGATTGACAAGTCGTTCCTCCCATTCTGCCACTAGGACCTCGCGGAGCTCGCGCCGCCGCACCTCGATATCGCGATGCGACGGCACCTCACCCCGTACCAGTGCCTCCTGGCGCCATTGGAATAGCGACGCCAGGAGCCCGGCCTCTAGGTCCCAGGGCGACGATCCGGCAAGGAGGCTCGCTGCCTCGAACGAGATCGTGCGGTAACCTCGAATTGCCCTGACGGCGATGACGCGTTGTGGCCGCCGAAGAGCGGCCACATTTTTGGCCGTCAGGGTGTTGGCCCATACGGGTGCTCCGTATAGGGCCTTAGCCCGCACGACCCCCTCGTAGAGCCTCCGGCAGGAGGCGTTTGGCCCCCCTAAGTTGGGCAGCAGGCGCACTAACGCGCCTGCAACGCCCAGAAGACTGGGAGCCAAACCTCGAAAATGTGCAGCAAAGTCCCACCGACTGTCGAGCACGAGTCCCAGATACTTGAGAGTCGACCCGACGCCGATGCGGACCCCTCCTACCATGATGTGGGCCCCTGGAGGTGGCCGGTTCCGAGGACCATGAAAGTAGATGGCCTCGGACTTAGAAAGAGCCACCTCTAGGCCCAACCGCCGGATACGACCAACGACTTGTGCAACCCCAGCGGTCGCCAATATGGCCGCCGCCCGGTGCGACTTACCCCTTGCCGTGACTAAGGTGTCGTCGGCGTAACAAATGACGCCGACGCCACGGAGGAGCGCACCTCGCAGCACCCAGTCGTAACCGATGTTCCACAGGAGCGGACCCAGAACCGATCCCTGTGGAACACCGCACGACATCTCTCGCCGACTCCAACCGTCATGACCCGGATAAACAATAAATCTATTATTGTTACTAACATAACCTAACCTACTTTTACGCAAGCGGAAACGCAAGCAAAATCTGGTATTTAATAAAGGGAAATAAAGAGGACCGAAATAATGTATATTTTTAATGATGACACTCTTCAAAATTGGTTTAATCGTCTAGATCATTAGAGATAAATTAAATCAAATTTCCGTCACGATGCATTCTATTCCTCCACTCACGTGCTTATCGAGACACGAAACTCTTCCAACTTAATTCTGTTCCAACTCAGGACTGTTACCAATAATTTTTATACTGGCAGGAGATTAAGTGAATTGTGAAACCCGGAATCAATCAAACATACACTTAAGTAAGTACCCGGTTGTATGTTAAATGGAAAGCAAAATACATGGAAGGATCATGGTAAAGTACTTTTAAGTAAAACAACAATTAATTGCAATAAAGTTTAAAGGCTCTGAACAAATGATCTGGGTGTACTTAACCGGATTATTCATAGTCCGGTTCGGGCTTGCGTCTCTCTGTTGTGGTACGAAACACTCAATATACGAAGCCATCTCGCACTTGATCGAATTTAATCATATTTTATTTTATTTAAGTATCATTGAAATTAAACTACTATATACGGATTTTATCGCGTTGTTTATTTGACACTTTATTACATAATTTTGAAAACTATTACACTACTACTACTATTAAACTTTAATAATTTTTAAGCTAATTAAATTATTATTAAAACTATTAAAACTATTTAGATTTAATTTAATTTTACACTTTACCCGACGTTTCGGTTGCTTTTCAGCAGCCATGGTCACAGGGAGACTCCAAATAAACAAAGCGATAAAATCCGTTTATAGTAGTTTAATTTCAATGAATAATATTCGCCGTAATTTAAACCTAAGACAATATTATTTAAGTATCGCTACTCAATATATTCACGGACCGAGTCTAATCTGTGTATTCGGATTGCAAACATTATTTTATTTCAAAAACAGTAGGCATAATATAATACTAACACAATCAAGGAAGGCAGAGTTCATAAACTTTTAAATATCATAATCTTAAGTTAATGATAGAAACCAGAAAATGTACTGAGGTGAGATGCCAAGACCCACAAGACGCTCAATTTTGCCTTGTCTTGCTGGGTAGAGCAGGGTCCCCAAAGCTCGGCATTGGAAACCCGCTTTGGGTGTCTATTTTCATAAAACCCATGATTGTACTGCCTTCTACTGCATTTAAGACCTATAGACTTAGAGTTTGCGAGTTTGTCTTACCATAAGACCTAGTGCTATTGGAGTATTCAGGACAGACGATGGCAGACATTATCAGAATATCTTGTAGAGCGATTACGTAGCATAGACAATTATTGTCCAATATCCGTACAGAGTTTCTGCACCGCTTGTTGCCGTAAATTTACTTGATAGACATATACAGGATGGCAAACAATGACCCTGTAATTACTATAAATGTACGCCTTAGAATCATCAACATCGCAACTGCTACGAAACCTACCTCCTCGTTTGCTATATAACACTATAGTCGAGTTAGGCATAATTACAGTATACCAGTTAGGCCTACAATGCTAAGACGTAACTATAGGCTTACACAATCTACAGCGAAGGTTTTGATAGATTCATTTCAAAATGGGAAAAGCTGCCCAGCTTAAAAATTTGAACTTTAACTTTGATAGGTATTCAGAAGAGTGTTACATAATTGAATCAGAACTCATACTGGTAAACGGATAGTGCATTGCATTGGTACGTTACCTTGTGCCGTGAGTGAATAAAAATATAAGCGTATTGTGTGTATGTAAAGCAAGCGTTGATCAATAGTTTAATTAACTTTACCAAAAGATATATCACATTTTTTAAATTATATTTATTCATAGGAGTTGTATTTTCAGCGAACACTACACCATCTTCTACGTAATAAGGAGCGTGCTTATTGCTATAATACCAATCGCAGTTCCTGAGAATATTTTGACAGAAAACCACAATATTGTTTTGCCTGATTCCTATGTCAGCACGGTCAGAAGCACACTGCGCTCTTTCGTCAAGTCATATAAGGTGACAAATAGTAATATAATTAAAAAGAGCCCAGTTGTCATCAGAGCGATTTTTTTTAAAGTGCTTTATTCATGCTCCCTGCGCTGCATCGCCATCCGAATACCCCTCAACATCCAAGAGGCGGGTGAGCGCTTTACCTTAATTCTACGGACGGGAGCGTGGACATTAAAAGGCTCACAACGACTTTATTAAAAATACCAACCCTTTAGTCCACCGTGGAAACTGACTCCAAAAGATCCCAGTTAAGAGCAGAAGCATCCTTACGTAGCTTGTCCACATCCATCCGCCCAAAACAACGCCTGTGCAGAATTTTAGGACAGGGTTTGGGTGGTTTTAGGTTATAGGAAAGGAATATGAGATCATGATCGAAAAATCCAGGAGCCAGGTGTTGGCCATGACGGCGAACTAAGGTAGGAGCAGAGGTGAGAATAAAATCTATCCCATCAATGTAGTGATGGGTTGCATTTAAAGGCAAAATGTGATGACTGGCGGATTCCATTATTCGATGGAGTTTACGAGAACGCAAGGAATGATGAGATAGGGGGTCAGTGTTAAAATCGCCCAAGATGATATGATGTAAGTACTCCCTAAAGATTTTAGAGTCAATTCTAAACTGGAGAAGTTGTCAACAATGGGGGGACAATATATAACCTCTAGGACGGTTTTAGCTCCTTTGACACAAACCTCAAGTAAAAGAAATTCCGCGGATGAAGTATAGTTAGGAGGAGACGACTACGACTAAAACATTCGCTTAAGATGGCAAATTTGATTCAAATGTGGTTTTGATTTCAGTTGTTTATTTAAATACACTTCATATTTTTTGTATTTATAATGAATAGTCATTATAACTAAAAAAAAGGAAACCACGGTAGCACTATTGCAATCCTTCAATCACCATTTACGAATTAAAAGTGTAGACTTGCTCACAACGTTCGTCGAACATTTTTGGTACTGTATTTTGTAAAGCTTTTGCAAAATTATAACATGTTATGTATTAAACAAAAAGAAGATAAAAGGTATCTTGTATCTTATGTGGGGGCCAGTCAGTACAGACCGGCGACACTTCGACCCAGTGGGATCTTTTGTGTCGACACTCTCCCAATAACGACTGCCCTTGATGTTCATGGCAGCCGGGACCGACGGCTTAACGTGCTCTCCGAGGCACGGAGCAGGCGATAAATATCAATTAATACGCACATAATTTCGAAAAGTCATATAACTTCCGAAAGTCAGAGGTGCGCGACGTGGGTTCGAACCCGAGACCCTCTGCATTGCAGTCTGTTGGTCTCCCCACGGAGCTATCGCTGCTCTTGAATAGCTAAAAGGTAAAGTAAAAGGTAAAGGTAAAAGATAAAAGGTAAGGTACTCACAGGACACGGAACTAAATCATGCTCGGTGAAGAAGGTTCGAATATGAGCGTGGCGCGTAGATACTTGCGTAATTCATAGGATTATATGCAATTTTAGTGCCGTCTTTCAACGTATTTCAACCACATTGATTTTAAGCTTATGTTGATGTAAACAAAATTATCTCACTTTATGTTTTACTCTGTTTTGGTATTAATTAACTTAGGTAATTTTAGTTGAGTTTAAAAACTCATATTGTATTGTGTACATTATAATTTTATTAATAAACAAGTAAAAGCCGAAAAAAACTGTCATAACATAATTACAACTTCAACTAAGATGTATTACAATAGACAAAATATCACAATAGCGTCGCCTTTGCGGCTCTCTTGGAGGTGAATCTGTTAGCAGAGAGACATTATTACTTGAATTGCTGGTATATTTTAATTTCAGTAGGTTGTGCTTTATGCTAAGCTCTATGAGGGATAATCATTTTTATTAACATTGTATTGTTTATTGTTTTGTGCTTGTACTTAGATGTTTTCCTTCGCAAGTAAATATTTGCTATACAATTTTAACATCAAACACACGACTCGATGGCGTAGTGGTTAGTGTAACCGACTGCCACGCCTGAGGTCGCGGGTTCGATGCCCGCACAAGTCAAACATATGTGTGCATGAACATGGGTGTTTTTCTTGGTCTGGGTGTTTCTATGGATATAATATGTATGTATTTACAAAAAGAAGTATATATGTATGTTTATTCATTGTCTAGTACCCATAGTACAAGCTCTGCTTAGTTTGGGCTAGATGGTGTTGTGTGTATGTGGAAGAATATTATTATTATTATGTACTATTTAAATTTATCTTATCACTTATCAAATTTTTGTTGGGTTTTAAGTTGAATATCACGCAAATCATTTGGCTATGTGATCGACGCCATGTCATAATGAAGGCGACTATGCATCGAGTTGGTATAAACCCGTATACAGTAGACTGAATATCGATACTTATTTATACATAGCTCTACATTTATCCTAATGTGTGCTGCAGGTTTATAATCGCAGTTAAATTGTACCCTTTGATTGCATTAACTCGGCACAAAAACAAGTATTGCAAACAAGCCAACCGCGAACCGCATTCGTTCCAGAAATATGTAATTCAACAGAACGATATTTATTATCAAATTAGTGTGTGCACGTAGAAATTAAGGTAATCATATAGCATTCTAGGAAATTATTCAGTCTTCTCTCTTAGCCTTTATTATTCCCAAGTCACTTGGGGTCTGCTTTTCTAGTCTAACCGGATTTGACTGGATATCAGTTTTTACACGGAGCAGCTGCCATCTGACCTCGGAAACCCGAAGGTTAACGATACCCTAAGGCTAGACCAGTGTCAGGATATTATAGGGTAGTGACTTCCCAATAACGACTGCCATAGATGTTCATGGCAGCCGGGACCGACGGCTTAACGTGCTCTCCGAGGCACGGAGCAGGCGATAATTGTCAATCAATACGCACATCATTACGAAAAGTCATATAACTTCCGAAGGTCAGAGGTGCGCGACGTGGGTTCGAACCCGAGACCCTCTGCATTGCAGTCTGTTGGTCTCCCCACTGAGCTATCGCTGCTAGGAAATTGTTCAGTATCCGCAGATATTTAGTAATTTCTCGCAGATCGGCAACGGAAACACGGTGTGCCGTTCGGGATTGTAATGTTATTACTAGATATAACCTATTTGTCTCCAACGAAAAGTCTTAAAGATCAGCTTGGGTCAGTGTGTCAAACAGTTGGGTTCACATATTGACGACACTATTCAAGCTCAAATGACAGGCGTATGGCAGAGTGTTTACCTCTGGTCTTTCTATAGCGTAAAGACCTACCTAGGAAAATACTACATTATTAAAAAAGATCGATGGTATAGACCACAATTATATGATCTTCGTCTCTAAAAATGATTAAAGTGATTTTCGCGGCTAGCAAAGTGAAATACTCTCAATTTTGGTATAATCATCTTGGCCTATTTAGAAAAAGGCAAAATAATTAGCTCTTTCTCTACTACAGCTACATTTGGGCCAAAGAATTAAAGCTAAACGTCCCAGTCTGTTGGAAAGAAAAGATTGTTTAACTGGGTTAACGCGCGGGTTCACATTTCAGTCAAAAACATAACAGAAATTCAACATTGCGGCTTTGAATTATTACCATATCCGCCGTATTCACTTGGATTATCGGCATTAGATTTTTATCTACTTCTTTACAAAAAACTTATTTAAAGAGGTCATAAATATACTTAATTAAAATATTGTTATATTTAAGAAAATAAATCAATTTTATAATACTAGTTTAAAAGCCTATGGCAAAGTGTATTAAGAGAATATGTATAGAAAGAATAAAATGTTAATTATATTATTTTGAACATGGCTGCTGTAAGGCAACCTAAACGTTGGGCAAAGTGTAAAATAATAATAATAAAGATATTTATTTCCTCTTTCACAAAGGTAAGTACTTATTATCTTATACAATACATGGTGAAAAAATTCTCATTCCTTTGTGAGAGGCTGGTGTCTATAGTAGGTAAAAACCTGTGTTACAGATCACCAGGCTCCCGTCTCCTGGACAAGTGTTAGTGGTGATTTTAGTTTTAATAAACTAAAATCACCACTAACACTTGTAACATAGGTAGTTTTTAAGTACATGTCCTAATGGACATGTACTTCAAAACTACCTATGCATATTTTGAATTAAAATAAAATGTGTGTGTGTGTGTGTGTGTGTGTGAGTGTGTGGGTGGGTGTATGTGTGTATGTATGTGTGTTTCTGCCATGCAGTTAAGTTGTGTGATTTGTGCATAAATTAAATTCATTATATTAACGGAATAAGTAAATAAAATTAAAGCTAAATCTACATAGATTTTATAATTTAAATAGAAGTTAACAGTAACTAGTAAAATTGTTTAATAATAGTAGTTTATATAGTTTATAGTTTCAAAATTATGTAATGATAGTGTTTTATAAAACAAAAAACATTACGATAAAATCCGTATAAAGTTGTTTAATTTCAATATATTATGTTTAATTTGTTTCGTTACCAAGAACGTACATCGAGCCCTTACAACTTAAGAAAGAATGAGGAGTAATATATTTATTATAATAGGTAGTTATTGTATAAACGTTTTCGTAGAATAGCAAATTGCAACCAAAAGTAGCAAGATATAAACTTAGAACCTTCTGTTATACTAACTATACTAACTTGGTAGGTAGTAGAGCCTCGCTGATTTCAGCATGAATCCGGCTCGACCGGGGAAGGACTACCCTCTCACAGAATATCGACGTAAAATAGCAGTATTCCTACTGTTGTGTTTCGTTCGGTGAGTGAGAGTGCCGGAGGCCTAATCATCCCCTTTCCCCCATTCCCGCTCCTTCTCCTTCCCACTTCCTTTCCTAAAGGTTCGGCAACGCGCAAGTGATGCCTCTGGTGTTATAGGCGTCCATAGGCTACGGTGACCACTTACCATCAGGTGGGCTGTATGCTTGTTTGCCACTTTTTTCTATAAAAAATAATGTTTCAGTTGCATTTCCCGATATACATACGTAACGGGAAATCAATTAACTCCTCAAGTAATCTTAAGACCATTCCAATTGCGAGAACTCAGAGATCGACTGCACCAATAGCGTAGCTGTTTAAGTGGTCACTTCGTCATTGCGACAAAAATATGTGTGATTCACAAATAATCTGAGTATTCTTTGTGTACGTTAGTTGTATAAACCACATTAGTTGTATAAAAATATAAAAAAAAAAAAATCCGCCAATGGCAAATTTACAGACGAAAATTTATTTTAACGACATCGAATCCATCGGCAATATATTTTATTTACTTTTAAATATTACAAAATTATTTACTGCTATAAAATAGTTTAATATATTATTCGGATACGTTAAATAAAAATCTAGATTGATGATTGATTTGATTCTGTTCTCTCTTGTGTTAATAATTCTGGTAACATTGAACTTTCTAAAAGCCGTAAGGCACTTAGCACAGCCATCGAATTTTGTGTATGTAGCCGCTGTGCATCGCAATATGTCTATTATAAAAACACCGTACTCGGAATTAAACGCTGCAAGTGACACATCACTGTTGCGTCAGTCACGTAATATATAAAACTTAAAAATAAAATATTTTCTAAAATTGAAGGCATTAATGGATTGTGTAGGTAATCTATTTTGTTAAACATTAAAAATAGTTAATTACACCGCTAATTTCCATCCAGTGAAGTTTTATTAATGGCTTTTTGTGCAACAATATTTGAATAAAGTATATTTTTGTGAAAACAGATGCCGAAAATCTAAAAAATATAATGATTTTGTTAAATAAGGTGAACTAAACGTAACGTGACTCAGCAAAAGTCAGCCCCTTTAACATGAAGAGAAGTCCAACAAATAACTTCACACGTTAGGATTTATAACACAAGGCTCAAAGAATCCGTTTATCTGGGTTTCCATTAAAACTTGACACTACTCTACGAAATCAGAAAAAAATAATAGATATAACTATTAAAACTAACTGAAATATAAATAGTTTTAATAATTTAATTTGCTTAAAAATTAGTAAAGTTTATTAGTAGTAGTAGTGTAACAGTTATCAGTGTGGAGACCAACAGACTGCAATGCAGAGGGTCTCGGGTTCGAACCCACGTCGCGCACCTCTGACTTTCGGAAGTTATATGACTTTTCTAAATGATGTGCGTATTGATTGACGATTATCGCCTGCTCCGTGCCTCGGAGTGCACGTTAAGCCGTCGGTCCCGGCTGCCATGAACATCTATGGCAGTCGTTATTGGGAAAGTCAGTACCCTCTAATATTCTGACACTGGTCTAGCTTTAGGGTATCGTTAGCCTTCGGGTTGCGGAGGTCAGGTGGCAGCCGCTCCGTGTAAAAACTGATATCCAGTCAAATCCGGTTAGACCAGAAAAGCCGACCCCAAGTGACTTGGGAATAATAAAGGCTAAGAGAGAAGAGTGTAACAGTTATCAAAATTATGTAATAGTATCAAATAAACAACGCGATAAAATCCGTATATAGTAGTTTAATTTCAATAAATAATATTCGCGTAAACAGAAGACAATATTAAATAATAGATACTTAAAGATCTTTAGTTCGAAGATGTAGCAAATCAAGAAGTTTAGAGCCCAAAACTGAAAAGAATAAGCATTGCCATTCAACGTGGCAATGCTGACAGTCTTTCAGACGACTGTGATGCGGAGGAATTCTATGACGCCTGTTAGAGATTTAGATTTATTTTTCCTTTTTTATTTCTGTTTCATAATATTTTAGGCATATGTTAGTATTAAAGATTTTTGTTTATTGACAACATTCTTATAGTAATTAATAAAAAGAATACCTAAATACTAGATTAGGATCCAACCGAGATTCAGCCGATGAGGAAGCGAAGATAAAGAATAACATAATATAATAATATTCTATCACATACACACAACACCATCTAGCCCAAACTAAGCAGAGCTTGTACTATGGGTACTAGACAATGGATAAACATACATATATAAATTCCTTTTTGTAAATACTTACTTATTATACATAGAAACACCCAGACCAAGACAAATATCCATGTTCATGCACACAAATGTTTGACTTGTGCGGAAATCGAACCCGCGACCTCAAGGCCGCGAGGCCGACAAAATAGAGCCAGAACCAGTTTCAGAACTATCAAGTAAAATGTAATCCAAAAAATAAAAAAATTAACTGAAAATTGACACTACTAATAGTAAATAATAATTTTTCGCGTTTGTATACCCTTTTTTATACCCAATAGACGTCTGATCAATCAAGTCTAGACATTCAACATAAGAAATATTTTCGTGTAAAGAAAAGTAAGCAAAAAAGTGATAGAAATTCTCCTAGCTCGAAAAGGATTTTGTCCGATTATTCAAATTTGCCAATCCTTCACAAGATAAACAATTCAAATAATTCCGGGGAAAGATAAACAATTAGAATGGAAACCAGCTCTAAAATAAATATTCCATCTTTTGGAAATATTTTACTCGCGAATTGAAATATTAATATTCGCTTATAGCCTTTGTACGAAGAATTTCTCTTTGCTGCACATGTTTGTCGAGTTTAGTGACATTCAATTAAATTGTTACAAACCGCTTGTCGACCACGCATGTGTATTGCTGCTACGTACCTATCAGCTTGTACATAATTTCAAAACAGTGAGTATATCAGTATTTACTATTCTAAAATCACGTACAAATTATCCACATTTCTAAATATAGGATACAACAAACCACACGGTGCCATTATCCAGGTTCCATCAAAACCGATACCGGTATTCAAGTTTATTTAACATAGTGGTCAGCAGTTTATTGACGTTTACCGCACACATTTCGAGACTGTATGCTAGAGCTAAGAATCACAATGAATGTAAGTTCTGGGTCGAACTAAGGTAATACTTAGTTAGATCTCAGTACATGTCCCTATGATCGGACGTAAGCAAAAACGCAATATTGCGCCGCGAGTCTAATGAGACAGTTGGTAGTCCCTTTCTTCTCCTAAACTTGTTTGTCCGAAAATCATTATCCATACCACATTTGCCATAAACTTCAGTAACCATTTATGTCCAAAAATTCGAAATTTTGTTTTACATCATTATCTTTACTTCTAAAACTATTGTATCGAGTACTATAATAATTGAATCTCCTAATTTTGCATGAAATAAAGTCATATGTCTTAAGTACCTATTGTATTATACAATGTGTTTTATTTCGAATGTTCATTTATAACAAAATTGTTAGTCGTAAAACATTTGCTAAATTAATTAGGTTTAATCGACAGAAGGAATCGCTGTAAATCCAACTCCACGCAGTCTTGTCTGCCCTACCCCTAGAGTGTAATTTAGAATTGCGTAGGGGTGAGGTGGCCCGTGGGCTGAGGAGCAGGAGGCTGTGAGCGAGCCCCCGCAGCTGAGGCTGGCCGGAGTAGCCGAAGCCGAAGCTGCGGTGGTGAGCGAAAGCCGTCTGCGACGATTAGCACGCGTGGGACCGCCGGAGACCCACAGCGCCGGAGCCGTGACAAAAGCCATATTCCTTTTGCATTTAGCTTAGTAATACAAATTTGTTTTAAAAACATTATTAGGATAAATAAACATTAAATCATTTGAATTTGGGACTTGTAACTTTTATTGAAAACGGTTTTAAGTCTTTTGTATATTATTGATTGTAATATTTATGACAAACAAATTTAGGGCATATTGTATTTATGGATTATAATTTTATGGCATGTGATATTATGTGACATTAATTCCGGGCAAGTTATCATTCGGACAAAAAAATTATGGCACTTTAGATTATGGATAAAAAAGTTAGATAACACAATAGAGAACCGAGACAGTTATATTTGATATGTGACCAAATAACTACGGGTTGTCTACTAAATGCAGTCCTAGCACATCTACAATGTCAGATATATCACAGAAATATAATTATAAAGTTGATATACAACGTTCTTATACATGTAATTATTAGTAGAGTCTGACAATAGGCATGAATAAAGTAAGCCCTGACAGTCAAACCATATAAAAAATCAGAGATTATCTAATAGGAAATTTAGCCGATATTGTCAAAACTCTTTCTAATAGCTGCTATAATATGCTTGCACAGTTGCTGACATATTATGTCAGCAACTTATCCTGATAAAGCATATGCAGATTTGTCAATAACGACAATGTGAAATAATAAAAACATAAATTGAACGTAACTTTAAAATTTAGTACCGCCTTAAGATTTATTAATCTTCATCGACATATAAAGTTGGCCAGGCTGACAAGATTTTAATCGGCTGCATTTTACGATCTTACGATTACGACTTAAATTACATATAGCGAGAAAACGGTGCGAATGAGTCGGCTCGCGCAGCGAATTAACACCCCCTTACAGTCGGCTTAAATCGGCGTAAAAGTAATAATACTATTTGAGTAATATTATTACTACTACTTCTACTACTCAGCGACATATAAGCCTCTATAGCCTACTGGGAGACCGTTGGACTGCCAGGCAAAGATCTCGGGTTTGATCCCAAGGATATCTGGCTTTCGAAGTAATGTGCGTATTAAATAATTAATTATCACTTGCTTTAGCGGTGATGGAAAACATCGTGAAGAAACCTACATGTCCAAGAGTTCTCTATAATGTTTTCGAAGATATGTGAAGGCTTCCAACCGGCGTGGTGGACTCTTCTTCTCTCTTCTTCTTTTCTCTGTCTTATACGACGGCCCTCGCCGTCAGGTACGCCCCGACGATTCGACGGAGGTAGGTCGGCACCTGATGGTAAAGCAGTGCCTCCCTTATGCAGCTCCAGCGATGTCGAGAGTCACCGCCAGCACCACCTCACTCTGTAAGAAACCTACATGTCAAAGAGTTCTCTATAATGTTCTCGAAGATATATGAAGGCTTCCAACCAGCGTGGTGGACCCTTTTTTTTTTACGTGGGGTATGCATTGGCGCATACCCCTCCGCGGGGGCGGGCGGAGGGGTTATGTCGGACTCGCCGGGGTAAAAGAGAAAGATGTAATAAGAATAATGTACCTCCCGGAATACCGACTAAACCTACCAAGGTGTTCCTCGACAAAACCACTATCGACGGGACCGCGCGAATCACTTGCACATGCGGTCGCGACGCCGCCGCCCTTACACGAAGAGGCCTACCTTTTAGGCAAAACCCCCCAAACCCTACTGTCCCCCCCCTAAAGGGGAGAAGGACTCGAAACAGAGGCGCGCGTGGGAACACGCACGCCGCCTCTCGGACCTGGTGCTGAACGGGTGGTGGGCAGGCCCACGAAGCCCACCACCCCGCGTGGTGGACCCTAACCTAATCTAACCCTTCTCTCACTGAGAAGAGGCCCATGTTCAGCAGTAGAACAGTTTAACAAAGTGTTTATATTATTATATACTGCTACTGCTCTCATTTCTGTTCTGACAAGTACATGTTATCTATTACATTTCTTTTCTTGCAGGTATCTTCTTATAGGCTCAACCTTTTGCCTGAACCTAGCAACTAAGCTTAATCTAAGTTCAGTCATTTCACTAAACTCACTAACTCATAAATGCTTACATTCATAAGTGTTATATTGTGGCCTAAATGAATAAAATATGGTTTTCACTTTGACATTCCATTTTCTTTCCTTTTTTGAGGTAACCCTCAGGAACCCTGAAGACGGAATGTCTAAAGATAGGAATATCTCAGGTATTGCAAGCGATAACAGGATCAAGAGTAGACGAGCGGTTACTGCAGTAATCGCTTATACTAAGGTAGTTTATTGATATTGTTACGTGCTGGGTTCGACGGATAAGAATATAAACAATATTACCGACTAAAACACTTTTATTCAAACACACAATTCAATTTAAAACACAATAAACACTATACCACACTTTTTCACTGTACTGCTTCAAACTCCGTAGTATTTCCGCTTCCGTTCGCTTCGATGAACACTTGATCGCTTACGATTGTAAACTGACTCGGCGGTGCGCGTGCGCCCTATTTATACGCGGGTAAAGCGCTTCTAGAGCTTTCCAGCAACGCCGTACTCGGCGTGTAAACAGCACGATGCTTCAAGAAAGTACCAGCATTCTCTCTAATATTCTCGTACCGTACTACGCAGTTCCGTAAGATGTCAATAGATGGCGGTGTAAACTATTAGACGGAACCGCCGAGTCCCTCCCACAATGCCGAGAGATGTCACTGGGCGTAACAATATGCTAACTTGCCACCTTGGTAGTATAGAAATATGACAAATCATCTTGCCGTTACATAGTGCACATAAAAGTGGCCAAATGTACGATATACATAATGATTAGAAATGTTTACGCTACCAGCGTATACATTGAGTTTTTTATAGACATTTATAGTAATCTTCCTATTACTATAAATGTCTATTTACCTTAAAATTGTTAAAAGCTAAAAAATGCGACACAGAAATATACTGTGAGAATATTCAAAACTTCTACCTTCAAATAAACGTTAAAACCTCACATACATTTAAAATCTAAGGACAAATCTAACTCACCTGAGAACGATTGCCTCTGAATATTGATCGTCGATTACTCTTTAAGGAGTTAAAGATAACCGTCCCTTGATTTCCAAATATTTAGGGACGCCTCGGGCTCTAGCATAATTGCATTCCGTTTCAATCTGGCCTCGACTGGTGGTGTATTAAGCGATCTACTCTTGGAAGTATTTAATAAACCATGATGGGTTTGTACGTACATACGGTTTTCGATTGATTGGCTTTGTTTGTCCTGAAACCATTGATTAAATATTTTGATTACACATATTTGTGTTTGACTTCGGTGAGTATGTAGGCTTATCATAGATGTATCGAAGCATTGCTATGGTTACAACATTGTTTAACTATGTACAGAATTAAAGCACATTGTTACTGTTAGTCGTTGTAATGAATTTGCTGTACAATTAAGTGGCGTTTGAATGGCAGTAGTATAGCTGAATACTCTTTTGTTTAAACCTTCTGAATTTGAAATAGATCTGCCAAAAATAGAGAAAAGCAATGTGTTGTAATAGATCAATGAATTGTTTTGTAACTTTAATCGCTTTGCGAATCAACTTTTATCCTTTTAATTTTACGCAAGCCTTTTCAAGACTTAAGCTAAATTCTATGTAGAATGTTAAGTCGTTTGTCGAAAGAAAAGTCGAACTAACTTGGAGCATGACATGCGAAAAATAATATTTATGTTCACAAGTCTTAGAGGCAAAAGAACCCAACATCCAATCATTTAATTTTCTAAAACAATATTTCTATTTTATTATATTATAGGATGACATTAAATGTCATAGTAGAAGCGGAAGTGATGTGATATAAATATAACATTTTGAAATATTATTATGTCCGTTATTAGTGGACATATTCGCTGCAGCAGTGACATATTCCTTCAGGTCAACAGCCAGTCAAATAATCTATGACTTTTTAGTTTGTTACTTTTTGAGTATTTCACCGATTTTTGCAAAAGCTTCGCTTAGTTAGGTCAACGTACATTCACAGATAATTTTATTTTGATCTTGTAATAATGGATTCATATTAGTTGTACACGATTTGCTTTTTAACTCATTCCTTGATTTAGTTAATTTGGATAGTGATTCTTAGAACATACGTATTTGTATGCGCTGTTGGTCTTCCAAAGATAGATAAATAAATAACATAGTATGGGTATGTAGCGTTTGACTTTCTTGGGTAGTTTTCTTTGGCAATATTTATCGATGCCTGTATTAATGATGTAAAGCTTGTAGTGATTCGTATTACTTGCTTCATATTTGAAATCTGATTTGACCTGAATTGGCTAACTGTGAAGGATTATGTGACTTTAGTGTATGGACATTCCACAAAATTTTCTTTTGTACATAATTCAGAAGATTATTAGAAAATTTCTGTACAAAAACATTGGCAAATAAAGTTGTTGCCGCGATCACAGATAAATGAAATATTTTATCTTGAAAATTACGCAACCATTATAATTAAATCATGAGATATAAGAATTTAAGTATATTATCTAATATTTCAAATTAGATATTCTATAATTGAGGAGTTATAGCAGGGTACACAATTTTGCGCCTTCATAAGCACATAACCGACTAAATGTTAAACCGAAATATCAATGTAAGCTAAAAACGGTTATTTACTAACTTGCCGATAATTTTAGCATTATATTTTTTACAGCACATTGTTTGAAGATATGACATGCTCATATCGTTTGCTTGCTATATTTGATATGACGTCGTAGCCGACATCGGTCTGGAGAAGGATATTATGAGCTATCATAATAATGTTCTCCAGACCAAATTTCGGTAAAGGCGGTCCAACTTAATACAGTCTGGCCATCTGCACAGTATATATTATAAAGCACAAGTATAAAAAAGTGCACTTATGTTTGCGCATATACATGCGCAAACATAAGTGCACTTTTTTCTCTCACTGTCATAGGTTGATAGGACGGACTGCCTCCGTGGCGCAGCGGTAGTGAATGCGACTGCTATGCATGAGGTCTCGGGTTCGAATCCCGGGTCGGGCCAACAAAAAGTTATTGGATTTTTCTGTAAAAGAAATCTCAATAGCAGCCCGGCGTTAGGAAATTGGCGGTGTTAGAAACCCCCATGCCTCGGAAAGTACGTAAAGCCGTTGGTTCTGCGCCTGATCTCTCTCCGGTCGTGTCGGATTGCCGTCCCATCGGATCATGAGAGTTGGGGAACAGAGAGAGCACTTGCGTTTGCGCACACACTTGTGCACTATAATATCTCCTGAGCAGATGTCCAGTCTCTGTTAAGACTGGCCGCCGTGGCCGAAATTCGGTCTGGAGGACATTACGACAGAGAGACCTTTTGAGTGACTCTGCACGCAGAACATCATTGAGCTTCAGACGAATGTGTCGAGGCATCGAAATAAGCGGGTGGGTTTAAAGCAGCCCCACCCTAGGTACTGCTTCACTGTGTAGAAACGGACGTGTCCGATTATTATTATTAATCGGACACGATCAGAAAGGGATGTGTGTGGAGATGAAACCCATAGCTGTCGAAGCAGTAGCAGCGGCGAGACGGCCACTTAAACCACTAATCTATCCGTGCAATCGATATCGTAGAGGTACCGTTAAAACTATTAAGCTACGGTACTCTAAAAAAGCATTGACGGCCTCGATGGCGTAGTGGTTAGTGTAACTGACTGCCACGCCTGAGGTCGCGGGTTCGATTCCCGCACAAGTCAAACATTTGTGTGCATGAATATGGATGTTTGTCTTGCTCTGGGTGTTTCTATATATAATATGTATAGATTTACAAAATAAAAGTATATATGTATGTTTATCCATTGTCTAGTACCCATAGTACAAGCTCTGCTAAGTTTGGGCTAGATGGTGTTGTGTGTATGTGGTAGAATATTATTATTATTATTATTATTACACATAAGGTGTAGTTGTACAAACAATTTTCTTAGTAACTACTCAATTACTTCGGCATTTGAACTCTGTTCTCGAATGAAACTTATTATTATAGTTGGTATAATTTACTTTTAAATTAACTTTTATGCATGCAAGCGGTGTAGATTTCTAAGAACAAATTATAATAACACAAACGAAACCATAAATTCATATCATCGGCTTATTATTCTATAAATGTATAAAAACGAGAACAATCTATCCAGATGATGATTTGTTTTATACAACTTAGGTGGCAAAGAAGCATACGGCCCTGCAGCTGCAGCATCTGATGGTTAGTGATCACCGTAGCGTATGGATGCCTGCAACGCCAGAGGTATCACTTGCGCATTGCCGACCCTTTAGGAAAGGAAGAAGAGAAAAAGGAAAGGGAAAAGAGAAGGAGCGGGACGCGGGAAAGAGGGTGATTGGGCATCCGGCACTCTCACTCACCGAACGAAACACAACAGTAGGAATACTGCTATTTCACGTCGATATTCTGTGAGAAGGTAGTCCTTCCCCGGTCGAGCCGGCCCATTCATGCTGTAATCAGCAAGGCTCTACGATTTGTGTGTTTTAGTTTTTAAAAAGATAGCTCTACGAATAATTTCTGTATCGTCTGGGAAGGCAAACATTTTACACCCAGATTTGGCACAGCTATCAGTGGAACACACACAATTTTATTCCCTTTTGGGATTTAACCCCAAAAACTCGGCCAAGTAGCAGTGGTGAAGTAACCGCTACGCGACTCATACAGTCAAAAACACTACCTCATTCCTAGATGCATCCTAACTGAGAACAAAGCACTTATTGTAACTGGTTGTTATTTGTTGAAACTATATGTTTATGCGTGTTCGAGTGTCCAGGGTTGTGTGCTGGGAGATAAATTAAAGTCACAAGGCCGATTGACTGAGAATGTAGATATTACATTAAGTAGTTACAATAATACAAATATCGCGTATGTCGCGTGTGTCAGTAGTGCGCGGTACGGAACGACTGGCGTGACAAGTTATAAGAACTTCACACTATACAATTTGATGTGTCAGCACAGCCACTACACACTCTTTATTTTTTATTTTTTTAACCTGGGGGAATGCATGACGCATTCCCCTCCGCGGGGTGGGCGGAGGGGTTATGTCGGACTCGCCGGGGTAAAAGAAAGATGGAATTAGAATAATGTACCTCCCGGAATACCGACTAAACCTACCACGGTGTTCCTTGACATAACCACTATCGACGGGGCCGCGCGAATCACTTGCGCATGCGGTCGCGACCCCGCCGAGGTTTCGGCCCGCCGTATGAAACGGCAGGCCACTACGCGAAGAGGCCTACCTATTAGGCAAAACTCGGACTCGAAACAGAGGCGCGCGTGGGAACACGCACGCCGCCTCTCGGACCTGGTGCTGAACGGATGGCGGGCAGGCCCACAAAGCCCACCACCCCCAGGTCAGAACAAAGCACCCTAGAGCATCTTAGCGTATCTCCAATAAGTTTAAGGCTGCACGTGCTGGCAAAAGATATTTCTTTCATTCTTTGCATGTATCATCAAAATAATTGCTTAATTTGCACATACTAAGTATAAGTTTAATTTTGTGTGTGCTGTCATCTAAGGGGGTAATTAACTAAATTAAAGCTCCTTAAGTCTCAGATAGAAGAGTTAGCAGTCTTATTGGCAAGATGCGTAAACAACGCTTCGCTGCCAATAAATCTGTTAACAGGTCTATCAGAAACTTATAGAGCCTTAGGTATGAAAAACCGATAAGTTATCAATTTACTTTGATACGCAGAACTGTTAACTTAATTATTAAATTAAGTAATTCATTCTGCGTATCGGTGAAAAATCGGTATCTAATCGGTTTTTCAATGAATCAATAATTAAATACTTTTCAACGAAGTGGTAATGTCATTACTTTTACAAGAGCTCCTTAAAGTAGAAGAATCACGAAACACTCTAAAACTGTTTATAATTATCGGTAAACTTTGGCATAACGTGAACTACATTAATTAATAACTATTTATAGTATGTATATATTAATGACAGAATGAAGACAGGGCGCTATGGCGCTCATTAGGGGCGGGCTATGTCCAGCAGTGGACTATTATAGCCTGATGATGATGATATATTAATATTTTAACTTTCAACAAATATTATTTTATTTTATTGTGATGTTATAAATTCAACGAGAATGAACAAACGAAGAAACGTTATTGTTTTATTGAATAAAAAACATCTAACATAAGATTATGTAAACAGTCCAATGCATATAAGGTTAATCTTACAAAATTGTTTTTCGAATCCTATTATTAGAAATAATATTGTATTATCGGTTTAAAGATTATTTATTGTCTTAAGAAATTGTACAAATTACACTTTACAAGACAACTTATAAACTAAAAAGTGTAAAATAATTTAGGTGTGGTGCATTATTATTTATGTTTTAATTTTTTTTTTTGTTGTCCACTTTTATTACAAATATATTTATTAATAATAATCTAACGGAACGTTTTCTATTATATAAGATCTTAGTGCTTCTTTAAATATTTTTGTTGATGTTACCGTTTTCAAAGACTTAATTTGTTGCAGATTTTGACTCCCTCGTACATTATAATAATATTCTATCACATACACACAACACCATCTAGCCCAAACTAAACAGAGCTGGTACTATGGGCACTAGACAATGGATAAACATACATATATACTTATTTTTTGTAAATACATACATATTACACATAGAAGCATCCAGACCAAGACAAACATCCATGTTCATGCACACAATGTTTGACTTGTGCGGGAATCGAACCCGCGACCTCAGGCGTGGCAGTCGATTACACTAACCACTACGCCATCGAGGACGCCATTATATTTTTAATACCGTGTTGGGTTCTAGGATTTGGAAGGTTGATGTTATCAGCATTCTTGAAAAATGTTGTTTGTGCGTACTTGGCTATTTTTAATAAACGTCAGTTCAGACTTAATTTCATCGTGTATAATTTTATGTATTAGTAGGCACATTTTAAATGTGTAATACTTACTTAATATAATGCTAGATAACGGGTCTTACTCGCGATAAAGTATTTAAAAGGAATAAATACATATTGA